>NC_069460.1:3119345-3264245 GCF_026875155.1 Cherax quadricarinatus
TCGCTCCTCTTCCCTCCTGCACCCACTTTCTTGTAACCACAAACTTCTGCTGAACACTACATTTTTAAACCTACCCCATACCTCTTCGACCCCATTGCCTATGCTATATATATATATACTATATATATATAAAATATATATATATATATATATAAATATACTATATATATATATATATATATATATGCTATATATACATGTATATATACTATATATATGCTATATATATATATATATATATATATATATATATATATATATATATATATATATATATATATATTATATATATATATTATATATATATACAGGAGGGCCCCACTTATACGGGGGGTTTAGGTTCCAGGCTACCGCCGTAAAGCGGAAACCGCCGTAAAGTGGAACACCCTTTTTTTCCACTTACAAATGCATACAAACACTAGATAACAAGTTTACACTAACATATATTATGTTAGCAATAGAACCAGGCATCAAAAAAACAATAAAAAAGTACAATACACACATAGTGCACTCATTACTTACCTTAAAATATTTATAGTCTTAATCTAGGGTGAGACAAGTAGTATTTATTGTAAGAAATCAAGTGTGGTATGTATGGTAGTCAGCCAGGCTACCATACCAGGCCACCCCACCAACACATACTATTCTATGATATTTAAGCATCCCAGAGCGATAAAATGTATATACAGTTCACTCATTACTTACCTTAAAATACAGGGTGAGATGAGTAGTATTTATTGTAAAAAATCAAGTGTGGTATGTATGGTAGTCAGCCAGGCTACCATACCAGGCCAACCCACCCGCACATACTATTCTATGATATTTAAGCATCCCAGAGCGATAAAATGTATATACAGTTCACTCATTACTTACCTTAAAATATAGGGTGAGATGAGTAGTATTTATTGTAAAAAATCAAGTGTGGTATGTATGGTAGTCAGCCAGGCTACCATACCAGAGAGAAAGAATGAGTGCATGAGAGAGGACAGTCGCAGAGTTATGTAAACAAACCAGGCGAAGGTAAGTTTTGTAAACAGTGTACACGTCTGGTTTGTGTACAAGTTACATTGTGTACAGGTTGTCTCTACATTGATACGGTAGAATAAATAAAGAAGAACACTCCCATTGTCATGTAACATCATTTTGAGAAGAAATGATGCTCTGAGTGAAGGCAATGGAAGTAAGTCACTCTGACTTTTTTGGGTTATCCTAGGTTCTCTACACATATGTTGTTATGTATTTATGTTATGTATCGTGTTTATTATATAATTTTGAAAAAAATATCACGGATGGATTAATGAAAATGTGTATATTAACGTAATATACAACATTTAATGATACACCGAGCTCAGACAGCATAAACAAACAAACTGAACAGGTTGTGGACGATCATTCGGTCAGGCGAAATAGACGGTATTAATACGTGTCCAGTTTTAGTTCATTCATGTACATTTGTAAGAGTTTGTGAAACTTTTACCTTATAATATTTTTATTATTATTATAATAATTAAATCACAAAACAAATACTCTTACACTGTGTACAAGTTAGTACAGAATTATAGCTATAAAGTGAAGGCATACGAAAGGAATATTTTTTCTACAGTTATCCCTAGTAACAGGTGACGGGCTAGAGAAAACGTAATTCTTCCGACACTTCTACAAACCGTTTGGTAAAGATCTCATATATATTTGTATAAATTTTTATACTGTGGGTGCATGTATCATGTTTGTGTGTTACATAATGTGTTTCTTATATAATTTTGAAAAAAATATCATAGATAGATTAAGGGAAATGTCTATATTAACATAATATGCGACATTAATGAGCCCAAGAGATTATTATTATTATTATTATTATTATTATTATTATTATTATTATTGCATCAAGAGTAGAGAGACTTAGTGATTTTAATGTGTACCTACATGCCAGCACAGTGTGTAAGTTTATTTAGGTACAGGTGTACACAAGTTTAATTATCAAGTACAATACATATAAAATATACAATAACTTGAAAACACTTGAAATTTTGGAAAGTTTCCAGACATAATAAGGAGATGTGCTCAGGGAGAATGTAAACAAACTCGGTGGGCAGCTGTGACCGTATTAGAAAGACAGGTGGGGGGAGCCGTATAGCAAGTTTTGGTCATAATTTGAAATGTCCATATTAGCGGAACGCCGTAAAGCGAACCGCCATAAAGCGGGGCCCTGCTATATATATATATATATATATATATATATATATATATATATATATATATATATATATATATAAATATATATATATATATATATATATATATATATATTACCCCAAGACACTACTAAAGTCACCTTCAGACTTCACAATGAGGCAGCCATTAATAACTTCACAACAGCAGTAGCAAACATTGACTGGCACACTGAGCTAGAAATCTATACAGATATTGACGAATGTATTAATAATTTTCTAAAAAAGACCCAATACCTCTATAACAAGCACTGCCCTAAAAAAACTAAACAGATGACAGCTAAGAGACTGAACAGTCCCTGGTTAACACCCAGCATTCTCAAATCCATAAATACAAAACACCAATATGAAAAACAGTACAGAATGGGTCACATAACCAGAGACCAAACAAAACGTTACTCGTCAATCCTAACCAGCCTGATAAGAAGGGCAAAAAAAATGTATTATGAGAACAGATTATCCAACTTACGAGGTGATATAAAAAAGACCTGGAAAACCCTATCAGAAATTCTAGGAACAAAAAAGATATCACGAAATAGCGAATAAAATCAGCAAATCAGATGAACCCCAACTCCCACCAACAGAAACAGCAAACAGACTCAATGACTTCTTCTCCACTATAGGACAAAACCTTGCCAATAAAATCCCAAGCTCAGATACCCCACCAAATGACTATCTCACTGGCAACTACCCGAACACACTGTTCCTAGCTCCGACTAACCCATACGAAGTCTCCCTTATTATCAACACGCTAAAAAACAAGGCAGGAGATTTAAATACCTTACCACCCTTTATATACAAAAAAGTGTCACAAGTGCTATCACCAATCATTGCAACACTCTTTAACAAATCCATTGAATCCCCCACCTTCCCTACAGTACTCAAAATAGCAAGGGTCACCCCGATCCACAAAGGAGGAGACCAAACAGAGTTGAATAACTATAGGCCAATATCCAACTTACACCCTCTCTCAAAAATCTTCGAAAAATTAATTCATAAACGAATCTACTCCTACCTTATCTCCCAAAACATACTCAACCCCTGCCAATTTGGATTCAGGCCAAATAAAAATACTAATGATGCTATTATACACATGCTAGAACATATATACACTGCAATAGAGAAAAAAGAAGTCCCACTGGGGATCTTCATTGACTTACGTAAAGCTTTTGATACAGTTAACCATGACTTGCTCCACGTAAAATTGTCACACTATGGTATAAGAGGGCACTCCCTCAACTACCTCAAGTCATACCTCAGCAACAGAAGCCAATATGTGTATGCAAATGGGGCAAACTCTTCTGCACAACCAATTACAGTTGGTGTCCCACAGGGAAGTGTCCTTGGCCCTCTTCTCTTTCTCCTATACATAAATGACCTACCAAATGCTTCGCAATTACTCAAACCCACACTATTTGCAGATGACACTACATACGTCTTTCTCCCACCCGAGCCCAGTCACGCTAGCCAATACTGTAAATACCGAATTACAGAAAATATCTACCTGGATGAGGACTAACAAACTTACACTAAACATTGACAAAACCTACTTCATTCAGTTTGGTAACAGAGCTACAGATGTCCCTCTTAACATAATGATAAACGGATCACCTATCACAAAGCTAACAGAGGGAAAATTCTTAGGAATCCACCTTGATAATAGACTCAAATTTCATACACATATACAACAAATTTCTAAGAAAATTTCCAAGACTGTAGGCATACTATCGAAGATACGGTACTATGCTCCACAGTCAGCCCTCCTGGCCCTATATCACTCTCTTATTTACCCCTATCTCACCTATGGAATTTTTGCATGGGGCTCAAAACAAGTACCATCTCAGACCACTAATTACCCAACAAAAGGCTGCAGTTAGAATGATAACAAATTCTCACTATAGGCAGCACACTCCACCAATATTCAATACACTAAACCTACTCACCATACAAAACATTCATACTTATTACTGCACCTATTACATACATAGAACACTTAATTCTGATATTAACCCTCCCCTCAAACATCTCCTTGCCAACCTCAACAGAACACATGACCATAACACAAGGCACAGATCACTCTTTGATGTTCCTCGTGTCCATCTCACACTATGCAAAAACTCAATGCACATAAAAGGCCCTAAAATCTGGAACTCATTACCTGTAAATATAAAAGAAACACTACCTGTTTATAAATTCAAGTCTCTTCTCAAAGATCACTTACTCACCCAAAACCAAATAAATACTGAATAACTGAACCTTATAAATTGTATATCTTAAATGTTTCTCACAATTATATCACATAAATGTTAAACCTAAAACCCAATCTAACTTTATTATTTTTTAAATACACTACCTAACAGAATACTCCATTCTACTGAATGTACAACAATGCATACAACCATATGACCTGTCTTTGTAATACTCACTTGTGCTTTATAGTAATCTGTTTACATTAAAGTTTTATCACTGATGTCATCATTGCTTAGTTCATCTTAAGTTAATTTTAAGCCAGCCTGTAATGCTATGCATAGTATAAGTGGCTTTGGCATGCTGCTCTTATCTGTATTTTTTGTACCTCTGTATATGTGCTCAAATTTTTAAATAAAAAAAAAAAAAAAATAAAAAATATATATATATATATATATATATATATATATATATATATATATATATATATATATATATATATATATATATATATATATATATATATATATATACAGTGGTCCCTCGTTTTTCATAATTAATCCGTTCCTGAAGCCGTTACTATAAACGAAATTTACGATTTGCGAATCAATTTTCCCCATAAGAAATAATGTAAATACAATTAATCCGTTCCTGACACCCTGAAGTATTAAAACAAAAAAAATAATTTTCCATGAAATATACATATAGTACATAAACAATACAATGGGAAATGATGAATGAAACATTAACAGCATACCAATTACCTTTATTGGAGATTCTTCTTAGTGTATGGGAGACTGGAGGAGGAGAGAGATTGGATTGTTTACAGTTTGGAAGGGGAATCCCCTTCCAGCAACACCTCAGGTACCAATTGCTTCTCTGGGGTTGCTTCTCTTCTCTGTTTCTTAATGCCACTAGGACCACCTTGAGAGTCACTCTAGTCCTGTCTCGCAAAGTAACTGTGGAGAGAGCTCTGTTTCTGGCGTCTCTTTAACACTTCCCGAAAATGGCCCAAGACTTTGTCACTGTACATATTTCTCAACTTCTTTACCACAGGCTTGGCACTAGGAGATTTCTTCGGAGCCATGGTAGCTTATTTAGTAATTGGAAGCACTAAAATGAGTGGAATATTATGAAATATTTTGTAGGAGCACTTGAGGGGACCTTCACTCACTGGTAAACAATGCCAGACTGGCTGGGTAGGGAGGCCGCCCCGGCTCACACCGTGCGTACGCGTCCCGGGAAACGAACTACTATTCGCGAGTCAACCTATGAAAGCGAGTCCATGTTTATATGAAAATACCCTATGATTGGAGAAATTTACGATTGCCGAGAACTACGAAAAGCGAGGGACCACTGTATGTATATATATATATATATATATATATATATATATATATATTATGCGTGAGCGTGTTTGATAGGAGTGAATGGAGACAAATGGTTTTTAATACTTGACGTGCTGTTGGAGTGTGAGCAAAGTAACATTTATGAAGGGATTCAGGGAAACCGGCAGGCCGGACTTGAGTCCTGGAGATGGGAAGTACAGTGCCTGCACTCTGAAGGATGGGTGTTAATGTTGCAGTTTAAAAACTGTAGTGTAAAGCACCCTTCTGGCAAGACAGTGATGGAGTGAATGATGGTGAAAGTTTTTCTTTTTCGGGCCACCCTGCCTTGGTGGGAATCGGCCGGTGTGATAATAAAAAAATAATAAATACATAATATATATATACAGTGGACCCCCGCATAACGATTACCTCCGAATGTGACCAATTATGTAAGTGTATTTATGTAAGTGCGTTTGTACGTGTATGTTTGGGGGTCTGAAATGGACTAATCTACTTCACAATATTTCTTTTGGGAACAAATTCGGTCAGTACTGGCACCTGAACATACTTCTGGAGTGAAAAAATATCGTTAACCGGGGGTCCACTGTATATATATGTCGTGCCTAATAGGTAAAACTGGCCAATTAGCAAGAACTCATTTAAAATTAATTAGTTTCTAAAATTTTCTCTTATACGTTTAAAGATATATTTTTTCATTAACCCTTTGAGGGTCGACAGGCCCTCTCCGAAACTCGTTCTCAGGGTCGGCCAAATTTAAAAAAAAAAAAAATTATTTCCTCTTATGAAAAGATAGAGAATCTTTTCCCGATCATAACGACACCAAAAGTTTGAAATTTGATAGAAAACTTACGGAATTATGCTCTCGCAAAGTTAGCGGTCTCGGCGATGTTTACGCATCGGCGATTTTGCCCACTTTGAGCCCCATTTTCAGCCAATTTCACTGTACTAGTCGACAAAAAAACATGAATATTTCGCTAGAACTCCATTTTTTCTATCGAATGGGTGCAAGAAACCACCCATTTATAAATTCAACTATCCAGTACAGTGGTCAGAATTTAGCAAATTTTGCCAATTTCACACAAATTTCAAAAGGTGCCAATTTCCGAATAGGGTCCAGAATAAACAAGATAGACATTCCTGGCACTAAAATGACATTTCCTCTAGTCATTAGTCACGTCTCAAGGCCCCTCTTATATTCTTTTGCTTTCCACTTTGAATTTTTATTCTCACAAAAAATATAAGATTTACTGTTATGCAGACTACTGCATTAGTGTAAAAAATGGTATAAATATTATTGGTGCACTTGTGAAAGAATATTAGACTCACCAGTTGACGTGTATTGCACGCTTGGCACGATTTGTTTACTTTTGAAGTTTGGTAAAAATCGAACATTTCTGCTACTTTGAGCTCAATTTCAAGGCACCTTTCATTGTAAAACCAGTCAAAATCATCTCAATTTCAGTAATATGTCTTCCATTCTATAAAATGATACCAAGAAAACTAGAATACAACAATAAATACCATACGAAAATACACTGCAAAGTCGCTGATTTATTCCAAAAAAATGGTCAAAGTTTTTTTTTTCTCATTATGCACTGTGTGCTGCAGGATTTTTTTTAGACTGTGCACACTGACCACATAGACCCATTCTTTCATATGAAGGCCTACCAGCTTTCTCCCACTAGATTTGAGGCCGCTAGAATTTATGAGTACTAGTACGTCAAAAACCCCTACGCGTAAGACGTACTAGTACGACGAAAACCCTCAAAGGGTTAATGTTGATGTAAAAATTTATAATTTTGCACCGAAAGGAACTTAGAAAACTTACCTAACCTTATTATAACAAGTGCAATTTATTTTATCCTAACCCATCTAAATATATTTTAGATTTGTTTACAGTAATTTAATACTAAACAAACACAGTGAAATATATTTTTTTCGTTAGGTTCAGAATGATTTTGGCGAAATTATTGCATACACAAATTTTCACTTGTCCTATATGGCAAGATGAGCGTTGCTATTTAAGCCAAGATCGCAAGTTCTGCCTATTCGGCACGACATACATATTATATTATATTATATTATATTATATTATATATATACATACATATAAAATATATATATATATATATATATATAATATATATATATATATATATATATATATATATATATATATATATATATATAATATATATATATATTATATGTCGTGCCGAATATGTAAAACTGGTCAGTTAGCAAGAACTCATTTAAAATTAAGTCCTTTCCGAAATTTTCTCATAAGTTTAAAGATATATTTTTCTCATTAATGTTAATGTAAAAATTTTTAATTTTGCACCAAAAGAATCTTAGAAAACTTACCTAACCTTATTATAACAAGAGCAATTTATTTTAGCCTAACCCAACTAAATATATTTTAGATTTGTTTACAGTAATTTAATACTAAACAAACACAGTGAAATATATTTTTTTCGTTAAGTTCAGAATGATTTTGGTGAAATTATTGCAAACAAATTTTCACTTGTCCTATATGGCAAGATGAACGTTGCTATTTAAGCCAAGATCGCAAATTCTGCCTATTCGGCACGGCATATATATATATATTATATATATATATATATATATATATATATATATATATATATATATATATATATATATATATATATATATTATATATAAATATATATATATATATATAATTTATATATATATATATATATATATATATATATATATATATATATATATATATATATATATATATATATATATACAGTGGACCCCCGCTTAACGATCACCTCCCAAAGCGACCAATTATGTAAGTGTATTTATGTAAGTGCATTTGTATGTTTATGTTTGGGGGTCTGAAATGGACTAATCTACTTCACAATATTCCTTATGGGAACAAATTCAGTCAGTACGGCACCTGAACATACTTCTGGAATGAAAAAATATCGTTAACCGGGGGTCCACTGTATATATATATATATATATATATATAAAATATATTATAATATATAAAATATATATATATATATATATATATATATATATATATGTAGGTAGTAGGTTGGTAGACAGCAACCACCCAGGGAAGTACTACCGTCCTGCCAGATGACTGTGAAACAAAACCTGTAACTGTTTTGCATGATGGTAGGATTGCTGTTTCTTTTTCTGTCTCATAAAATTAAATAAATATTTTATTTTACTTATTTTGGCAAAAAAAAAAGCAGCAAGAAATATTAATAATATTTTTTTTTCCCTTTTTTCAAAATTTTTTTTTTTTTTCTTTTTTGTGGGGGAAAAAAAATTTTTTCCCTGAACCAAAAGGGTTTCTAAACTAAAATCCAGCAATTTTTTTCCCCCCTTTCCAACAAAAAAAAAAAAGGAAAAAATTTAAAAACAAAAATTTTTTTTTTAGGGGGGGGATAAAAGAAAAAATTGAAAAATTTTTTAAAAAAATTTGGGTTTTGGGCCCAAGGGAAAACGGAGAAAGGGGAATTTTGGGGGGGAAAAAATTTTTAAATTAATTAAATTAAAAAAATCAAATTTTTAAATATATTATAAAAAAAAATATAAGTTAATTAAAATTATTATTAAAAAATTATAAAAATTATAATAACGGTGGCCCGGGGAAAAGAAAGCAAAAAGGGGGAAAAATTTTTTGGGGTTTTTGTAATGTTTTTGGAGTTTAAAAAGGGGTAAAAGGGGGAAACTTAATTTGGGAAAAATTTTAAGGGGGGTTTTTTTTTTTGGGGGGGGGTTTAAAGAAAGGGGGCCTTTAATTAATTTTTTTAAAATTTTTTTATATAATACATTTTTAAAAAAAAATAAATAATATAAGATATAGGTGGGCGAAAAAGATTTTTGGGTTTGTTTTGGGTAGTAAAAGACTTTTAGAAAATTATAAAATGAAAAGAGGGGAAATTTCTTTCCTTTTTTAGCAAAAAGGGGAATGAATTAAAAAGGGTAAACTCAAAGAAGATGGGGTTTAAAAACTAAAAAACATTGGGGTTTTTTTTTCAGCTTGGGGGTACTTTTTCATGGAAGGGGGGTTTGAAAGAGGTTGGGGAGGAAAAAAAAGGGTTGGTGTTCCAAGTTTTTTAAAAAGGGGGGGGGGAAAAAAAAGGGTTGGTAAATGTGTTGGAGTAGTGGGAAAAAAAAAGACAAAAATTTTTTTTAAAAAAAAAGGGGTGGGAGGGGGTAAGGAAAAAAAAAGGGGGGGTTTAGGAGTGGTGGGGAAAAAAAAAGGGTTTTTGGGGGGGGGTTTTTAAAATTTTTGGAAAAAGAAAAATTTTTGGGTAGTTTAAAAGGAAAAGTTGGAAAAAAATTTTTTTTTAAAAAATGGAGGGGAGGTTTTTTTAAAATTGGGGGGGGGAAATGGGGAAAGGGAATTTGAAAGGGATGAAGAGGGGAAAGGGGTTTTTGGTATGGGAAGGGGGTAAACCTTTTAGGAGTGAAAAGGGGTTTTGGGGGGGAATTTTGTGGGAAAAATTTAAAAAGGGGGGGGGGGGATTGTGGGGAAAAAGATGAAATGAAAAGGGGGGGGGGAATTTTGGAGGGGGGTGTTTTTTTTTTATAAAGGGGTAATCCCGGGGTTAAAAAGGGGGGAAAGTTCCGAAAAAAAGGAAAGGGGAAAAAGAGTGTTTTTGGGAAAAGTCGTTGAGTGCCCTGGAAATTTAGGGTAATTAAAGAAAGAATTAAGAATTTTTTGGGGGGGAAAAACCAAGGGGAAAAGTATGCCTGGGGTTGACTTTAAAAAAAAGTAATTTTTTATAGGAGGAGGGTTTTTTTTGTTAAAACAGTTTTAAAGAAAAAGGGGTATTTGCCCAAAACCATTTGGTTTCAAAAACCCCGGGATTTTTTTTAAAATTGGTTTTTTTTTTCAATTTTGTTTTTCTTTTTATTTTTCTAGGGGGGGGGAAAAATTTTTGAAGAGGGGTGTAGAGGCGCAAAAGGGAGAAAAGGGAAAAATTTCCCTTATAAATTATAAAAAAAAAGGGAAAAAAAATTTTAAAAAGGGGTTTGGGTTAAAGGGGGTTTTTTGGGGGAGAACAAAAAAGATATTGTGAGATGAAAAAAAAGAAGTTGGATGTTCCCAAAAAAAAGTAAAAAGGGGGGGGAATTTTTGGGGGGAAAATAAAGGGGAAAAGGGGGACAAAAAGGGTGCGAAAATGTTAAATTTTTTTGGGGAGGAAAAAAATTGAAGTGAAAAAATTTGGGATTTAAAGGGGAGGGAAAAGGGGGGTTTTGGGGGCCCCGGAAAAGGGAAAAAAGGGGGGGGAAAAATTTTTGGGAATGTTGGGGTTTTAAGGACCCTTTTGAACCGGGAGGTAATTTGGGGGGGGCCCCCGTGGGGGAAAAAATTTAAGGGGGTTTGGGGGGGAAGGGGGTCCCAGGGGGGAGTTTTGATAAAATTTTAAAAAAAGGGGTTTTGGGTAATTTTTTTTAAAAAAGGGGAAAAATTTTAAGTATGAGGGGGGTTTAAGTTTTTTTGGGAAATTTTTTAGGGTTTTGTAAATTTCTTTAAAAGAATGGGGGGGAAAAATCAACCCTTTTTCCCGTTGTGCTCGAGAGGGGATGGGTAAAAAAGGAAATAAACAGGGAAAAAAAAGGGGGAAAAAAAAACAAAAGGGGGGCCCTTGGGTGAAAAAAACAGCTAGGGGAAAGGGAAATTTGGGGGCATGGGTAAAAAGGGAGGGGGTTTTTTAAAAATGTATGTTGATGTTAAATTTTGGGGTTAAAAAAAGGGGGGCGGGGGGGGCCGTTTATGATAAAAAAGGCTTGTAAGGGAAAAATTCCCCTTTAAAATTTTTAAAAATAAGGGACCCCGGGGAAAATATAAAAAAAATTGGGTTTTTTTTAAAAAAAAAAATAAAAAATTTTTTTTTCCCCCGGGGGGGAAAATGAAAAATTTTGGGGGGTTTTAAAATTTAAAAAACCCCGAGACAAAAAAAATTTTTCCCCCAAAAAAAGGGGGGGAAAAATGGGATTTAATTTGGGGAAATAAAAAGGAAAAAAAATTTTTAAAATGTTGTAATGGGGGGTTGTTTTGGAAGGGGGGGAAAAAACCTGGGGGGTTGAGGAAAGGTTGGATTTTTTGGGGGGGAGGTAAAAATGAAGGGGGAAGCAGGGGTTTGTGGGGGTTTTAAAATGAAAAACGGGGGGATATAGGGGGGGTTGGTGAAAATTTTTTAAATGATGGGAAAGGGAAGGAAGGGAGAAAGATGTTTTTTTAAGGGAAAGGGGATAAAAAAAAGGAAAATAAAGGGGAAAAATTTTTTTGGGAAGGGTGAGGGTTTTTTTAAAAGAAAAGAAAAAAGGGAAAAAGGTGGGGGTGAAAAGGATTTTAAAAGGGGGGGGGTTTTGGGGCCCGGGTTTTAAGGAAAAACTTTTTAAAATAAAAGGCAAAATTTTGGGCAATGTTAAAAAGGGTTTCGGGGGGGGGGGAAAAGGGCAGTGTAATTAGGGGGGGGGGGTTTAAAAAACTGAATTTTTAAAAGGGTAGTATAAGTTAATTTTTAAAAAAGGGGGAAATTTTTTCCCGAAATTTTGGGCCGGGGAAAATGGTGTTCCTGGGTTTTATTTTTAGGGGGGGTTGAAGAAAGAAAGGGGGGCTTAAAGGGGGGTAGTTAAAAAAAAAATTCCCAAAAAATAGTTGTAAGGGTTTTTGTATAAATTTTTTGGGAAAATTTTGAAGAGAATTGCAATTTTATAAATTTAGGGGGCGGGGAAAAAAAAAAGGGGGGGGGGGAAAGGGGGGAAGGGAGGGGATAAAAAAGTTTATTTAAAAATTAATTGATTGGGGGGGAGTTGGGGGGGGGAATTTTCAGTTTTTGGGGGGAGGGGGAGGGTTTAAAAGATGAGGTAATCAAGAGAGGGAAAAAAAATGGGGGGGGCATTTTGGATTTTTTACAAAGTTTTTTTTGGGGGCAAAGGGGAAGAGGGGAAAAAATTTTAAATTTGGGGGAAAGGTGGGGGAAATGTCGCAAAAGGGGGGCGGGGAAACCCCCAAAGGGGGGGGGGAAAAATTTAAAAAATTTTTTTAAAAGAAGGGGGGGTTCAAAAGTTAGACCCCGAAAAAGGGGTTGGGGGGGGTTTGGAAGAGAGAAAAAGGAGGAAAAAAATGAAAGATGAAATTTTTGGGAAGGGGGGGGTGGGGGGGGAAGGGTTGGGGGGGGGGGAAAGGAGGTTTTTTTGGAGGGTTGGACCCAGGGATGTTGGCTTTTTGTTAGGAGTGAAAGAAAAGGTTTTTTAAAGGGGGGTTGGGGAGAAAAAAATTTTTGGGTTTCGGGAAAAGGGGGGGGAGGCTGGAAGGGAAAAAAGGTCCCCATCAAAGGGGGTTTTTTTTAAAGAAAAAGTATTAAACCCCCCCAAAAGGGAGGGGTGAATGATGGTAAAGTTTTTTTTTTGGGCAATTTTTGGGGGGGGAAATTTGGGGGTGAAAAAAAAAAAAAAAAAAAAGGGAAAGGGGAAAAATAGGGGAAAAAACGGGGGTTTTTTGGAAAATAGGGGGGGGGGCCCAGGTTTTACAGGAAATTTTGTGCATTTTTATTTTGGAAAAGGGTTTTTGTGGAAGGGGATTTAAAAAAGGGTTGGGTGGTAGGGGGGAAGGGGGATTTTTGAGGTTTGGAGGTGGTTTCTAAAAGCAAAATTTTTTTAAAGGGGAAATTTTAAAAAGTTTAAAAAGGGGAAAATTTTTTTCCCCGTAAAAGTGGTTAAATTTTTTTGGGGTTTTGAATATTTTTTGGGGGTTTGGAAAAAAAGCGGGGTTTTTAAAGGGGGGTTTAAAAAATAAAAATAAAAAAAGGGGGGGGTTGTACACTGCTTTTTGGATAAAAATGTCCCTTTGGGAGATTTGGGGGTTGCAAGAAAAAATTTTGGAAAGGGGTGAAAGGAAAAAAAAGGGAATACAAAAAAGGGTTTTAGGTAAAAAAAGATTATTAAAAAAGATTGCCCGAGGGGGAGGGGTATGGGGAGGTGAAAAAAATTTTTTTGGGAGTGGACGTGTCAGGGATGGGTTAGAAAGATGAGGTGAAAATAAATTTTTGTGAGGAAAAAGAGTGGGGGGGTTTAGGAGTCTGGGGAAAACAAAAAACTTTGTCCCGGGGGGGGGGAAGAGAGGAGGTATAGTTTTACCAACGCCCTTTTATGGGTTTTGAAGCGTGGGTGATGAATGTCCGGGAAAAGGGGAGGGGGGAGCAGTTGGGGTTTTTTGGGGAAATTGGGTTCTTTTGGAATTGGGGAAATGGGGGGTTTAAAAAGTTGCCGGGGCTTAAAATTTTTTGGGGGGTTTTGGGAAGTGGGAAATGGGCAAAAAAATGACAAGATGACACTTTTTGGAAAAAAGGGGGGGGGGGTCGGTTTTTAAGGTTGGGGGGGGGGTTTAAAAGGGGTTTTTTTTGGGGGGGTTGGAAGGGGGGAGGGGGGTGTTGTAGGGTGAAAGGGCTTTTGGGGTTTTTTTTAAATTTACTGGTTTTGGGTTAAAAAAAAGGGGGGGTTAGGAAAACCCAGGGGGATTAGCCAAAGGGGGGCCCTGATCTGAAGGGGGGGGTTTAAGTGCAGTTTTAAAAAAAGAGGAAAAACCCTTTTGGAAAAGGGGGAAAAAAAGGGGGGAAAGTTTTTTTTTTTTCGGGCCCCCCCCTTTTTGGGAATGGCGGGTTTTTAAAAAAAATTTTAAAAAAAAAAAAAAAATTTTTTAAAAACCCCCCCCAAAAAACAAAAACCAAATTTTTCAAGGGACGCTAAACTGTTGCAGCAGGTTTTTGGTTTTTCACATGGTTTTTTTTCCCCGGTGGTTCCTTTTTTTTTGGGGTTTTTTAGGCAAAACCAAAAAAAAAACCCAAACCTTTTTTTTTTAGTGGAGGGGGGTATTTAGGGGTATCCCCTCCCCGGGGGTATTTTGGGAATTTATGGGGAAAATGTTTGAGGGGGTGGGAAAAAATTTTTTTAAACCCCCCCTCAAAAAATCGTGTTTTGGCTATATTATCAAAAAAAGGGGTATAGAAAAGTCACAAGGGAAAAAGGCTGACCTTTTAATCTTGCGAAAAACCCGGGGGAAATTTTTTTTTCCCCAAACGTAACCCCGGGGCCCCTTCCGGACAAAAAATAAAAAAAAATAATGTTTTTTACTTTGGAATTCAAAAACCCCCTTTTTTTCAATTTTTTTGTATGTAGTATATGCCCTTAGACAAGGGCTTTTACCCCCTTAGGCTCCAATATATTTTTGTAACAGAAGTAATCAGGTTTGATGCAAAGAGGTGGAAAGAATAGCCCCAATTCCTTGAATCATGAGCCCTTCACCAGCATGAAGGCAATTCCTTTAAAGGGGTGAGTCAAATAATAGTTGTGTATTTTTTGTACAGTGGAACCTTGGTTTTTGTGATTACTCTGTTCTAAAAAGTCTGAAGAAAACCGAATCCTACTAAAACTGAAGCAATATTTCCCATAAGAAATAATGTAAATCCAATTAATTCATTCCAGACACCCAAAAATATATATATAAAAAAAAAAACATTTTATAGAGAATAACTATAGTTTTGCATACAGAAAACAATGAGAAATAAACATAAATGACTAATGAAATGGATAAATAAACATTTAACACCACTTTTACCTTTACTGAAGACTCTTGTTGGTGTATGGAAGATGGCGAGGAGGGAAGCGGGAGGAGGAGAGGTTACTGTTTTGATGGGGAATCCCCTTCCATATGGACTTCAGGTATCAAGGCCCTATCCGAGGTTACTTCCCTTGATTCACGAAATCGTAATGACACGATCATAAACATACCATACCACGGGTGGAGTTTGAGCCCGTGGTCAGAGACTCTCAAAATTCCAGACCATCTTTTACTGGCACTAGGACCAGCTTGAGAGTCAGTGTACCCCTGTCGCACAAAAAATCTGTCCAGAGAGGTGTGTTTCTGGTGTCTCTTTAAGATTTGCCTGAAATGGAACAAGGCATTGTCATTGAACATGTTGCAGACAAGGCTTGCAACAGCTTTGTTAGGGTAATGCTCACTCAATGAAAAACAAAGGCATGCTTTGAGTGGCTGAGTCATGTGGATGTATTTGGTATGGGCCATTTTCAACTCTACGAAAGCCGAGCAGATGTATGAATACTGGGACAAAATTTTGATGAAAAAAAGTCGTCAAAAACTGAATCCTACGAAAACTGGGGCATACGAAAACTGAGGTTCTGATGTACATTTTTTTTTTTGTAAATTCACCGACCATATCCCACAGAAGCTGTGTGACTTAAAAAAGAAAAACTGAAGTTTTTCTTTTTGAATTTAGTAATTTATACAGAAGGCATTACAAGCCCCTTGCTCGCGGCCTTTTAGTTGCCTGTTACAACACGCATGGCTTATTGAGGAAGAATTCTGTTTCAATTCCCCATGGAGATAAGAGGAAATAAAGAAGAACAAGAACTATTAAGAAAATAGAAGAAAATCTAGATAGGTATGTATATATATGCTTATGCATGCATGTGTAGTGTGACCTCAGTGTAGTAGAAGTAGCAAGATATACCTGGTATTCTGTGTGTTTATGAAACAAAAAAAGACACCAACAATCCTACCATCATGCAAAACAATTACAGGTTTCTGTTTCACACTCACCTGGTAGGATGGTAGTACCTCCCTGGGTGGTTGCTGTCTACCAACCTACTACTTACAATTTTTTGTACACGTTATAAGAAATTTCCAAAGCCACTCTTAACCTGTCTTAGATAACTGACTTGTTATTTTATCCCTGTGTCCTTCCTAGCAATTTCTACCAGTTAAATCTGTTAGTGATTTTAGGGATTACAGTCATAACAACCCAGTCTTATACCTGTCCTCCTTAATTGAAAAGAAAATGTTGCAGTAATAATAACTACACGTATTAGGAAACACACAAAAGTTTTATTTATTATACTTTGTTTTCATCAACTCGCATTACAGTATCTCCACATGCATCTTCTTATTTATCCTAAAGATGCATATATCCACAAGCTTCCTTTATGTGTTGTTTAAGCATAGTCATCCCTGCATTACAGACTCTGGTTACAAAGTTTTGCCCCTAGAAAACATATAAATTATAAATAAAAAAGGATTAAACTATTAACACCAAAAATGTGACAGTTAACATAACTTTTTATAAACCTTTTCATTTCTAATTTGATTTTCATGATCAGCATTCTGTATTATATTTGCTAGAGTATTTCACACCAGTTGTTTAATGTCAACTCTTGCTCAACTTGGCTGTCTTTGACAACTGTATTAAAGTACAGCCAGATACCTTGATCATCTGACCACCCTCAGGAATAACTGATAAAGAGACCAGCACATCTGTTAATTAACCCAGTGTTTTCACAGGGTACCTCAAATATAGTCAATTAATTGCTCCATTATGGCTTCTCTGGCCATTAATTTTGTTCAACCTTCTTTCCAAATTATGGCAGCTCACACTTTAAAAGGAAGCATTTACAGATTTTTTCCTCATTTTTACATCACATATTATCAAGTTTTCCTGCATTTTCAGGTTTTTGGCTGCACTTACTGAAATGTGGTGCAACAATCTAGGCTGGAATATTGCTGCACACTAACAGCACCTTTCAAGGCAGGTGAAATTGCTGACCTAGAAAATGTACAGAGAACTTTCACGGCGCGCATAACGGAGATAAAACACCTCAATTATTGGGAGCGCTTGAGGTTCCTAAACCTGTATTCCCTGGAACGCAGGAGGGAGAGATACATGATTATATACACCTGGAAAATCCTAGAGGGACTAGTACCGAACTTGCACACGAAAATCACTCACTACGAAAGCAAAAGACTTGGCAGACAAGATAAGATAAGATAAGATTTCGTTCGGATTTTTAACCCCGGGGGGTTAGCCACCCAGGATAACCCAAGAAAGTCAGTGCGTCATCGAGGACTGTCTAACTTATTTCCATTGGGGTCCTTAATCTTGTCCCCCAGGATGCGACCCACACCAGTCGACTAACACCCAGGTACCTATTTGCTGCTAGGTGAACAGGACAACAGGTGTAAGGAAACGTGTCGAAATGTTTCCACCCGCCGGGAATCGAACCCGGGCCCTCCGTGTGTGAAGCGGGAGCTTTAGCCACCAGGCCACCGGGCCACGATGCACCATCCCCCCAATGAAAAGCAGGGGTGTCATTAGCACGTTAAGAGACCATACAATAAGTGTCAGGGGCCCGAGACTGTTCAACTGCCTCCCAGCACACATAAGGGGGATTACCAACAGACCCCTGGCAGTCTTCAAGCTGGCACTGGACAAGCACCTAAAGTCAGTTCCGGATCAGCCGGGCTGTGGCTCGTACGTTGGTTTGCGTGCAGCCAGCAGCAACAGCCTGGTTGATCAGGCTCTGATCCACCAGGAGGCCTGGTCACAGACCGGGCCGCGGGGGCGTTGACCCCCGGAACTCTCTCCAGGTAAACTCCAGGTAAGGTGAAGTCACATTGTGAGACAATTTATCCTATACCAATAACGTTTATGCATAATTATTGTAATTAATTTTTTGATCATATGCTATGTAACATGTATTTTATTGTCATTCACAGGTAATGAAGCATAATCTAGAAAATCTTCCACTCTTGGAGGGAGTTGGTAGTTTATGGTGGTTTGTTAAGTCTTGGAGTGCATACCAATAATCTTGGGTCATGTCATGTCTGAGCAGCTACAGAAAGTGTTGCTGTCTATCATCTTATGACAGCACTCGAAGTGCAATTAGAAGACCTTGGCTCATTACAAGCTTTTGTAAGTTATGGAGACATGTTCAGTTCTCGTTATATTTTACTGTGAATAACCAGAGAGGTTTCCATGGAAGTGCAATTATTTTCTTTCTTGGTTGTGTTTCTGCACTAATTGGTGGTCTGTTATAGTTCCTTCACCTACATATAGAATACTTTTTTCCAGAATGAATCATTTAAAATATTTCCTTCATTTCATCTATTAATTTTTTTTTTTCACTTTACATACTGGTTAGTTCCCACCTACAGGACTCAAGTCCAGCTGAATCCCTTCATAAATGTTATCTTGTTCACACTCCAACAGCACATCAAATCCCAAAAATACCTCTTATCAACATTCACTTTGATCTAACATGCACACATATCTGCTGGATTATTTTTGTTAATACTGTATGAAACATGATCCATATATGTTACCAGACTTAACTGTAAATGAAATATAATTTGTGTTATGCTGAATATAGATTATTTTTCCTTATTAAAAAGCAATTACTTTTTTTTTTTTGCTAAAATAACATTATGTTTAAAACATCTAGGTAACTAACCATATGTTTCATTTACCAATGGCCATCTTCCATGTTAGGTGATCCAAAAATTAAAATATTCACAGGCATTTATTTATTAGCTGTCTATATAAAAATGCACAGACATTACAATTCAAATAACCTTCCAAACTGCATCATTTCCATGCTGTCTTCAGCATGCAGCTGTTGTACTCTCCACCTCCAGGACTCAAGTTTGGCTAGCCAGTTTTCTTGAATCCCTCCATTAATGTTACTTTGCTCACACTCGAACAGCATGTCTACACCTTAAAACCCACTTGTCTCCACTCTGATCTGACACACCTTCTACATACTCAAGTCAGTACCATTCAAAACCTCCTTCACAACTTCCCTCTAACCCTTTGTGGAATAATTCTTACTCCTCCTTTCTTTCACTCCAGATTTATACGAACTTTTGGTCATCCTATTCTGTTTTATCCCCTCTAAATGCCAAGACCACAGAATACCTTCATCCATTCACTTTGGTAACTCAGCACTGTCTTCTAAATCCTATACTCCAAATTTTGTTTATAACCACATGGCTGTCAAACATGACATTTTCACTGCCTCCAGCTTATTCCTCACTGCAATACTGAAAGCCCATGTTTTACACCCATATAAAAGAGTTGGTACTATTTCTCTGGTACTTTACATTCCTATGTTTTCCTCCATAAATAAAATTCTTTCTCTTCCCAAACACCTCAGCACTCAACCTACCTTTCCCACCTCCTTTCATCTAATCTGTGGTTCACCTTGTCTTTCATAGGCCCATCTGGTGACATGTCCATTCTTAAGTATCTAAGTGCATTATTTATCTCCTCAATAATCTTTCCCTCCAGTCTGCTATTCAGTATTTTGTTGTCTAAACTTTTTTTTTCTTTCATCAACTAGCTCTTTTCTTTACTCATTTTTAATTTCATTATTTTATGCAAATTTGCAACCTCTTTTTAGTCTCCCAAAACAAGTGTCATTTGGAGAGTGTGACGGTGACACTTCCCACTTCATCTCTTGACATTTTATGTTTCAGTTCCATGCTTCTCCCAACACCCTAGCATTAACTTCTTTTACAATCCCATCTCTTAATATATTAAGGAACCATGGTGACATTGCAATCCCTGTCAACACCTACTTCTGCTGGAAAATGGTCCTCTTTTTTTTCTCTACATACCCTAACCTAAATCTTACTTTTCATATAATAGCTCTACTTCTTTTAGTAACCTACCTTGCAACATCTCTCACATTGCTACACTGAACATCCTATAGTAAATGGAACAAACTGTTCCTTCTCCTTTTGAAGTATTCTTCACTTATATTCT
Organism: Cherax quadricarinatus; assembly: GCF_026875155.1. Lineage (NCBI taxonomy): Eukaryota > Metazoa > Arthropoda > Malacostraca > Decapoda > Parastacidae > Cherax > Cherax quadricarinatus. The sequence goes on from NC_069460.1 coordinate 3,139,731, forward strand.
TCAGTGTAAACAGTTGGTCTACACATCCCCTACCCTTCCTAAATCCACCTTATTTCTCTACAGTTTTACTCTCTGTTTAACCCATAACTCTTTTTCCAGGTATATTCAACAGGCTTATTTCCCTATAATTTTTACATTTTCTGTTTTCCCCTTTTTCCTTATACAGTGGAACTATGCATGATTTTTGCCAATTTTAAGGTACCTTTCCCTCTTTCATGCATACACTGAACAAATACACCAATCACAATTTGCTCGTCTTCTTTTATCATGTCAGCTTAAATTCCATTTGCCTCAGCTGCTTTACCCCCATTCATTCTACCCACTGCCTCACTTGCTTTCCCCATTATTGCTTCATTAGGAAATATGGGATTACTCATGAATGCTCTGGCCATAGAAGTAGCTGTGGAATGATTAACTGTACTGAATATCCTGCTTTCTAAATTACCTTTGATATACCTTCAATGGATCTCGAGAGATTTCTCATTCCCACAGCCTGGCCCTGGGCCAATCTCTTCTGGTGTTTGCCTGGTCAACCAGGCTGTTGCTGCTGGTGGCCCACAGCCTCCTTAGTTTTGACTTTTTTTTATAGAAAGATGTGAAGATGTCAAAGCATGCATAGAGCTTAGTGGGATGGGGTTCAGCAACTGGGAATGTGAGGTCCAGAAACAAGTAGTGCTGGTATTTAATTCTACAAGTTGTTACTATAGTTTTAGTAAACTCTTTTCCTGACTTACATAACCAACATAGATTTAGATTTTTATTATATTTCTTAATTAACACATCAAGGCAGCACAACCCGAAAAAGAAGAAACACTTTCGTCGTCATCATTTACCCCATCACTGTCTTGCCAGAAGCGCACCTGCGCTACAGTTAAAAAAAAACTGCGACATATCAACTCCCCTCCTCAAGAGCGCAGGCACTGTACTTTCCATCTCCAGGTGTCAAGTCTGGCTAACCAGTTTCCTGAATCCCTTCATAAATGTTACTTTGCTCATACCCCAACAGCATGTCAGGTCATGAAAACCATTTGTCTCCACTTGCTCCTATCACACATGCTCTAATGCATGCTTTCTGGAAGCTCAAGCCCTTCACACACAAAACCTCTTTTACCCCATCCCTCCAACCTTTCCTAGGATGACCCCTACCCCACCTTCCTTCCATCTATATCAAACTTGCCCCTACTCTCTAAAATATTCAAAAAAATAATACACAAATGACTTTACCCTATGTATCCAGCAACATACTTAACCCCTGCCAGTTTGGGTTTAGACCAAAAAAAAGTACGAATTTATTTATTTATTTATTTATTTATTTATTTATTTATAATTTGAGCACACTTACAGAGGTACAAAAAAAAATACAGATAAGAGCAGCATGCCAAAGCCACTTATACTATGCATAGCATTACGGGCTGGCTTAAAATTAACTTAAGATTAACTAAGCAATGATGAAATCAGTGAAAAACATTAATGTAAACTGATTACTATAAAGCACAAGTGAGTATTACAAAGACAGGTCATATGGTTGCATGCATTGTTGTAAATTCAGTAGAATGGAGTATTCTGTTAGGTAGTGAATTTAAAAAATAATAAAGTTAGATTGGGTTTTAGGTTTAACATTTATGTGATATAATTGTGAGAAACATTTAAGATATACAATTTATAAGGTTCAGTTATTCAGTATTTATTTGGTTTTGGGTGAGTAAGTGATCTTTGAGAAGAGACTTGAATTTATAAACAGGTAGTGTTTCTTTTATATTAACAGGTAATGAATTCCAGATTTTAGGGCCTTTTATGTGCATTGAGTTTTTGCATAGCGTGAGATGGACACGAGGAATATCAAAGAGTGATCTGTGCCTTGTGTTATGGTCATGTGTTCTGTTGAGGTTGGCAAGGAGATGTTTGAGGGGAGGGTTAATATCAGAGTTGAGTGTTCTATGTATGTAATAGGTGCAGTAATAAGTATGGATGTTTTGTATGGTGAGTAGGTTGAGTGTATTGAATATTGGTGGAGTGTGCTGCCTGTAGTGAGAATTTGTTATCATTCTAACTGCAGCCTTTTGTTGGGTAATTAGTGGTCTGAGATGGTTACTTGTTGTTGAGCCCCATGCACAAATTCCATAGGTGAGATAGGGGTAAATAAGAGAGTGATATAGGGCCAGGAGGGCTGACTGTGGAGCATAGTACCGTATCTTCGATAGTATGCCTACAGTCTTGGAAATTTTCTTAGAAATTTGTTGTATATGTGTATGAAATTTGAGTCTATTATCAAGGTGGATTCCTAAGAATTTTCCCTCTGTTAGCTTTGTGATAGGTGATCCGTTTATCATTATGTTAAGAGGGACATCTGTAGCTCTGTTACCAAACTGAATGAAGTAGGTTTTGTCAATGTTTAGTGTAAGTTTGTTAGTACTCATCCAGGTAGATATTTTCTGTAATTCGGTATTTACAGTATTGGCTAGCGTGACTGGGCTCGGGTGGGAGAAGACGTATGTTGTGTCATCAGCAAATAGTGTGGGTTTGAGTAATTGAGAAGCATTTGGTAGGTCATTTATGTATAGGAGAAAGAGAAGAGGGCCAAGGACACTTCCCTGTGGGACACCAACTGTAATTGGTTGTGCAGAAGAGTTTGCCCCATTTGCGTACACATATTGGCTTCTGTTGCTGAGGTATGACTTGAGGTAGTTGAGGGAGTGCCCTCTTATACCATAGTGTGATAATTTTACGTGGAGCAAGTCATGGTCAACTGTATCAAAAGCTTTACGTAAGTCAATGAAGATCCCCAGTGGGACTTCTTTTTTCTCTATTGCAGTGTATGATGCTATTATACAATGCTTGAACTAATATATACAGCTCTCGATAAAAATGAATATCCACTGAGGCTCTTCATTGATTTATGGAAAGCATTTCATACAGTGGACCACAATCTCCTGCACCTACAGCTAAATCATTACAGCATCAGAGGACATTCCCTCGATTACCTAAAATCTTGTCTTAACGACAGACACCAATATGTATACGCAAATGGAGTCAACTCCACTATCCAGGCTGTAGCTGTTGGAGTGCCCCAGAGTAGTGTCCTAGGCCCGCTCCTCTTTCTCATCTACATCAATGATCTCCCCAATGCATCTCAACTCCTTAAACAAGTTTTGTTCACAAACGACACTACTTACGTCTACTCCCGCTGAAACCCAGCTATATACTTAGAGACACTGTAAACAAGCTGCTAAAAATATATACTGTATTTAAATGATGACCAACAAACTCACTCTCAACATAGACAAAACATACTTCATGCTATTTGGAAACAGAGCCTTAAATATCCAACTTAACATATCGATAAATAGTTCCCCTATTACAAGACACACTGAGGGTAAATTTCTAGGTCTTCTCCTTGACTGTAATCTTAAATTTCATTCTCACATCCAGCATATATCAGAGAAAATTTCCAAATCAGTAGGCATCTTTTCCAAGATACAATACTATGTATGTACCCCAAACAACACTCCTTACCCTATACCACTCTTTAATATATCCTTGCCTCTTCTATGGTATATGTGCCTGGGGATCAACTACACCCAACCACCTTAAACCTTTAATAACCAAACAAAATGCTGCTGTGCAGATGATTACCAGCTCCTGTGCCAGACAGCGCACCCCACCACTTTACAAAAGCCTGAATCTACTAAATATACGAGACACACTCATATTACTGTGCCTACTGTATACGTATACAGAACATTAAACTCCAACTTAAACCCTCTGCTTAAGCTTCTCCTTGATAGCTACATCAGAATGTACTGCCACAATACAAGGCACTCTTTGACATCCCTCGTGTCAGTCTCACACTATGCAAAAATGCAATGCACATAAAGGGTCCGAAGATCTGGAATTCACTGCCTGAACCAGTAAAAGATACCCCTGACAACATACAAATTTAGGGCTATGCTTAAAAATCATCTCATCTCTAACCAAACAATTTCTAACCAGTTTGAAACAACTCTCAAATATTATATTATATGACCCAAGTCTATTAAAACATCTGCCAGTCCATGAAATATTACTGTTTGAACCATTAATTGTAATATTGTTTTTATTATGTGCAACTTCAAGATTATTGTTCTTATAAACGTCCACCTTGACTAAGATTTATTAAAAAGTTAACCACTCTTATCTTGTCTGGACTTAAGTAGTTATTATGTACTAGGATAAGTCTGCCTGAAATGCCCCAGCATGATAGTGGCTTTCTTTGTACTTAACAGATCAAAACTGTAAATACATATTGCAACCTTGCATTATTATTATTATAATCAAGGGGGAAGCGCTAAACCCGGAGGATTATACAGCGCCTGGGGGGGGGATATGTGGAAGGCATTCAGGCTTAATTCGGGGAACTGGAGCACAGATCCAATTCCCTAAATCAAGAGCCCCTCACCAACATCAAGGAACCTTCCTTGAGGGGTGCAACCTTGCAAAGAAATAAAATCTTTGTCTTTATCATTATCTATATGTCTGAACTTCCTCAACAACCCCTCCTCAGCCCTCTGGATAATACTTTTAGTAACCCTGCACCTCTTCCTAATTTCTAGACCATCGATTCTGTGCATTATATACACACCGCACATTGCGCTCAGACACGACATCTTCACTGCCTCCAGCCTTCTCCTCGTTGCAGCATTCACCACCCATGTTTCACACCAATATGTAATCTTAAATTTCAGACCCACATCCAGCTTATGACTTAGAAGGTTTCCAAAACAGTAGGTATCCTTTCTAAGATATAATACTATGTGGTTTAGAAAGACACGTAAGCAAACACTATAACATATTTATTAGAAAACGTTTCGGTCCCAGGACCAAAACGTTTTCTAATAAATATGTTATAGTGTTTGCTTACGTGTCTTTCTAAACCAACTTGTCGGTATTTATTACCAAGGTTTATACCATGATACTATGTACCCCAATGGGCCCTCCTTACCTTATATCAGTAAAACAGCAGGGTCCCGCTTTACGGCGTTCCGCTAATACGGCGATTTCAAAATGTGACCAAAACTCGCACCGCCTGGTCTGTTTACGTTCTCCGTGAACACATTTCTATTATCAAACCATACCCCCGGCCGGGTTTGAACCCGCGGTCATAGTCTCAAAACTCCAGCCCGTCGCGTTAGCCACTAGACCACCACCAGTGGTGCCTGTGCTAACCTTCCTATGGTGTAGAAATATACCTAGTTGGATGAATCTTATTGTGGCTAGCTGGTCTAGTGGCTAACGCGACGGGCTGGAGTTTTGAGACTCTATGACCGCGGGTTCAATCCTGGCCGGGGGTATGGTTTGTTTGCAATCGTGTCATTACGATTTCTTGAGTCACATCTCTATTATGTAATAATAATCACTCTTGGGCACATTAAATATTTTATTTTACGTCAATATAGACACTTTCATTAATCCATCTATGATATTTTCTTCAAAATTATATAAGAAACGAGTTACATAGCATATAAGCATTTTATGTTTATATACTATGGAAGTGTGGTAGCCGGGCTGAGGGAGAACATTACTCACTCCCCTTAATTCATAACACTTTTGTTTACAATTCCTGGCTTGAATTATTCATTACTTCTCCCTTTGTTAATGATGGCATCTTGTTAGAAAGGATTCAACTCAGTGAACACGGTATGTCGATGGTAATAATATAGCTTTGGGCCACATTAAATATAGTGTAGCTATGTAACCCAGGCAGACTACATACCTACATTATTATTATAACTGATAATTATGTGTAGCTGTACCTAAGTAAACTTACACACTGTGCTGGCATGCAGGTACACATTAAAATCACTAAGCGTCTTATTAGTCTTGAAGACGCCATATTAATAGTGATAATGATAATAACAATAATAATCACTCTGAGGAGTGATTATTATTGTGTGTTTAATATTGTATAAAACGTTAATATAGACATTCCTTAATACCATCTAAATACACCCCACAGTAGAATAAATTAACATAAATATGAGATGTGGTAGCCAGGTGATTTGTAGGACTTGTGGTAGCCAAGCGACTTGTAGGACTTGTGGTAGCCAAGTGACTTGTAGGACTTGTGGTAGCCATGCAACTTGTAGGACTTGTGGTAGCCATGCAACTTGTAGGACTTGTGGTAGCCATGCAACTTGTAGGACTTGTGGTATGCCATGCAATTGTAGTGACTTGTGGTAGCCATGCAATTTGTAGGACTTGTGGTAGCCATGCAACTTGTAGGACTTGTGGTAGCCAAGCGACTTGTTGGACTTGTGGTAGCCATGCAACTTGTAGGACTTGTGGTAGCCATGCAATTTGTAGGACTTGTGGTAGCCATGCAACTTGTAGGACTTGTGGTAGCCATGCAATTTGTAGGACTTGTGGTAGCCATGCAACTTGTAGGACTTGTGGTAGCCAAGCGACTTGTAGGACTTGTAGTAGCCATGCAACTTGTAGGACTTGTGATAGCCATGCAACTAAAGGAATAACAGGAAAAGTCGGTCGATGGATCTATAATTTCCTCACTAACAGAACACAGAGAGTAGTCGTCAACAGAGTAAAGTCTGAGGCAGCTACGGTGAAAAGCTCTGTTCCACAAGGCACAGTACTCGCTCCCATCTTGTTCCTCATCCCCATATCCGACATAGACAAGGATGAAGATTGAGACACTTATGCAGCATATGGGAATCTTTATTCAGGAAACGTTTCGCCACACAGTGGCTTCATCAGTCCAATATAAAGAGGAAGGCGTAAGGAGAGGAGGAGAATGAGGTAATCAGTCCCTCAACCTGGAGTCGATGTGTTCAGTCCATCAATCTTGTAGAATGCACAGCATAGGGCCGTAGACGTGGCTTATATACTGTAGTGAGGTGACGTGAAGCAGATGGAGGCGGGGTCATAGTGGTACCATCCACTAGTCGAAGTAGGTCTTCGTCCAAAGGTTGAACAAGTGTTGAAGAATTCTTTGTAACAAGACCCCATGATGCTGCCGTGTCTGACAGTTGTGATGAATGGTTTGAAAAACCGACAAGTTGAAGATTGAGACACTTATGCAGCATATGGGAATCTTTATTCAGGAAACGTTTCGCCACACAGTGGCTTCATCAGTCCAATACAAAGAGGAAGGCGTAAGGAGAGGAGGAGAATGAGGTAATCAGTCCCTCAACCTGGAGTCGATGTGTTCAGTCCATCAATCTTGTAGAATGCACAGCATAGGGCCGTAGACGTGGCTTATATACTGTAGTGAGGTGACGTGAAGCAGATGGAGGCGGGGTCATAGTGGTACCATCCACGGGGTCTTGTTACAAAGAATTCTTCAACACTTGTTCAACCTTTGGACGAAGACCTACTTCGACTAGTGGATGGTACCACTATGACCCCGCCTCCATCTGCTTCACGTCACCTCACTACAGTATATAAGCCACGTCTACGGCCCTATGCTGTGCATTCTACAAGATTGATGGACTGAACACATCGACTCCAGGTTGAGGGACTGATTACCTCATTCTCCTCCTCTCCTTACGCCTTCCTCTTTGTATTGGACTGATGAAGCCACTGTGTGGCGAAACGTTTCCTGAATAAAGATTCCCATATGCTGCATAAGTGTCTCAATCTTCAACTTGTCGGTTTTTTTAAAACCATTCATCACACACATAGACAAGGATGTTAGCCACAGCACCGTGTCTTCCTTTGCAGATGACACCCGAATCTGCATGACAGTGTCTTCCATTGCAGACACTGCAAGGCTCCAGGCGGACATCAACCAAATCTTTCAGTGGGCTGCAGAAAACAATATGAAGTTCAACGATGAGAAATTTCAATTACTCAGATATGGTAAACATGAGGAAATTAAATCTTCATCAGAGTACAAAACAAATTCTGGCCACAAAATAGAGCGAAATGCCAACGTCAAAGACCTGGGAGTGATCATATCGGAGGATCTCACCTTCAAAGACCATAACATTGTATCAATCGCATCTGCTAGAAAAATGACAGGATGGATAATGAGAACCTTCAAAACTAGGGAGGCCAAGCCCATGATGACACTCTTCAGGTCACTTGTTCTATCTAGGCTGGAATATTGCTGCACACTAACAGCACCTTTCAAGGCAGGTGAAATTGCCGACCTAGAAAATGTACAAAGAACTTCACGGCGCGCATAACGGAGATAAAACACCTCAATTATTGGGAGCGCTTGAGGTTCCTAAACCTGTATTCCCTGGAATGCAGGCGGGAGAGATACATGATTATATACACCTGGAAAATCCTAGAGGGACTAGTACCGAACTTGCACACGAAAATCACTCACTACGAAAGCAAAAGACTTGGCAGACGATGCACCATCCCCCCAATGAAAAGCAGGGGTGTCACTAGCACGTTAAGAGACCATACAATAAGTGTCAGGGGCCCGAGACTGTTCAACTGCCTCCCAGCATACATAAGGGGGATTACCAACAGACCCCTGGCAGTCTTCAAGCTGGCACTGGACAAGCACCTAAAGTCAGTTCCTGATCAGCCGGGCTGTGGCTCGTACGTTGGTTTGCGTGCAGCCAGCAGCAACAGCCTGGTTGATCAGGCTCTGATCCACCAGGAGGCCTGGTCACAGACCGGGCCGCGGGGGCGTTGACCCCCGGATCTCTCTCCAGGTAAACTCCAGGTAATCCCTAGGTACCTCCCCCCTCTTTCACACATTTATTGAAGAAAAACACCAACCACTCCAACACTATATCCCCCCTTGCTTTTAACATTTCTGTCGTGATCCCGTCAGTTCCAGCTGCTTTACCCCCTTTCATTCTAAGTAAAGCCTCACGCACCTCCCCCGCACTCACATCCTGCTCTTCTTCACTCCTAAAAGATGTTATACCTCCCTGGCCAGTGCATGAAATTACTGCCTCCGTCTCTTCATCAACATTTAACAGTTCCTAACTCAAAATATTCCCACCATCTTCCCAATACCTCCAACTCTCCATCTGCTAGATAAGATACATAGGCAACATTTAGGCAGCTTTATTCCGAAACGTTTCTCCTACACAGTAGTTTTCTTCAGTCGAGTACAGAAAGTAGGCAGGAGCAGTAGAGATGTGAAGACGATGTAATCAGTCCATCACCCTTGAAGTCGTAGATTCGTGGTTGTCAGTCCCTCAACCTGGAGAAGTTCTGTTCCAAAGTCTGGAACTAACTGAAGATCAAGCGACAGTGTTGAGACTTAAATACTGCCGGAAGGAGAGGTGCAGAGTAGTAGTAGTGAGACTGTAGCCTCTGAGAGGTCACGTCCATCTCAGATCAAAGAATTCTCACTTGAAAAAGTTGTCCAAGGTGTTTTCTCTTCTGTACCAAGATGTCATTGTGTTGCAGTGTCTGACAGAGTGAATATCAAAATGGTATACAATACCGACAGGTTGGTAGATAAGACACATAGGCAACATTTAGGCAATTTTATTCCGAAACGTTTCGCCTACACAGTAGGCTTCTTCAGTCGAGTACAGAAAGTAGGCAGGAGCAGTAGAGATGTGAAGGGTGATGGACTGATTACATCGTCTTCACATCTCTACTGCTCCTGCCTACTTTCTGTACTCGACTGAAGAAGCCTACTGTGTAGGCGAAACGTTTTGGAATAAAGTTGCCTAAATGTTGCCTATGTGTCTTATCTACCACCCTGTCGGTATTGTATACCATTTGATATTCTCTCCATCTACTAACTCCCCTATTCTATATTTAACTGTGAAATCCATTTGTTCCCTAGACTTTTTTAACCTCATTATCTCCAAAAAATTTTCTTATTCTCAGCAAAATTTGTTGACAGCACCTCACCCACTCTATCATTTGCTCTCCTTTTGCATTCCTTCCCCACTCTCTTACTCTCCATATTCGCTACTGTGTATGCTCTCACGATCTCCACAATCCTTCCATTTATAGAATGGTCACCGATATTAGTAGACATTCTTTATTTGTTCGCCGCCCCTGTTTGCTCCGTCCCTTTTCTCTTCGCTTACATTCGCTCTTGTCTTCCCTTCAGTTACCACCTTTATATGTTCATGTAGCATCTCACTTTTCCCTACCCCCCTGGGATGTTCCAGCTGTTAGGGTCTGTTCTTTCTCACTCCCTTGCTCGAAAGCCCAACTGCCTACTGTGGCTTCCCGCTCTCTTTTTCTTGATCACTTCCACTCTCATTCTCATGCTATCGCTGTGTACACAGATGGCTCTAAGTCTTCAGACAGCGTCAGATTCGCAGCAGTGTTTCCGGACAGCGTTGTGCGGGGGCATTTACTATCTTCGGCTAGCATTTTTTACTGCTGAATTGTATGCCATTCTTGCAGCACTTATTTGTATCGCATCTATGCCTGTGTCATCATTTGTGGTAGTCTCAGACTCCCTTAGTGCTCTACAGGCTATACGAAAATTTGATACATCTCACCCCCTAGTTCTCCGTATCCAACTTTGGCTACACCGTATCTCTACCAAGCATAAAGATATTGTTTTTTGTTGGGTCCCTGGTCATGTCGACGTACAGGGCAATGAACAGGCAGACACTGCTGCGCAGTCAGCAGTACATGACCTACCAATTTCCTATAGAGGTGTTCCATTTCTGGACTATTTTGCTACAATAGCTACCCACCTTCACACCCGTTGGCAACAACGTTGGTCAACGCTGCTTGGTAACAAACTTCATTCTATTAAACCGAGCATAGGTTACTGGCTGTCTTCTTGTCATCAGTGCCGAGGTTGGGAGACCACTCTCTCCCGCCTTCGCATTGGCCACACTCGTCTTACTCATGGGTATCTCATGGAGAAGCACCCTGTTCCTCTCTGTGAGCAGTGTCAAGTTCCAGTATCGATTGGCCACATTCTGTTAGACTGCCCTCTCTATCAACGAGCACGCAGAATTTACCTCCAACGTCGTCTTCGTTCTACTACCCTCTCTTTACCTTCCCTTCTTGCTGATGGACCCTCCTTTAATCCTGAGTCTCTCATTGATTTCTTGACAACGACTGATTTACTCCACAAACTCTGATGATGATACCTTTCGCACTCCCCTCAGCCCTTTCTAGCTCAGTCTCTTGCTGCCCTTTACCCTTTCACCATCCACTGCCCCGCTGTTATCCGTAACCTATTACTCATCCATCTCCCTTTTGCCACCTGATGCCCTCGCTTCCTTCCTGCCCTGCAGCGCTGTATAGCCCTTGTGGCTTAGCACTCTTTTTGATTATAATAATAATAATTACTCTCCATATACTCCACCCTTCTTTTATCTTTTCTGCTTTATAAAAATTCTCATCACACCATTTGCCTCATCATTCCCCCAATCACTCCTCTTTTCACCTACACCCGCCCTCCTATAGCCACAAATTTCTGCCCCGCGTTCTAACACCGCATTTTTTAACACTGTCCCATCCTTCGTCAACCCCACCACTACCTATATTCTCACTAGCCCACCTTTCTCCCAGTAGTTGCTTATATATCACCTTAACTTCCTCCTCCCTTAGTTCATAAACTTTCACCTCTCTCTTACTTGCTGTTGCCATTTTCCTTTTGTTCATCTACCTCTTACTCTCACTGTAGACACAACTAAATAATAATTTGATATATCTGTTGCCCCTCTATAAACATGCACATCCTGAAGTCTACCAATCAATCTTTTATCCACCGATACATAAACCAATAAACTACTTTCATTACGTGCTATATCATATCTTTTATGCTTAGTTATCCTCTTTTTCTTAAAATATGTATTGTTACCAAACGTCTTTCTATATATAGTTCAATTAAAAGATCCCCATTATCATTTACCCCTGGCACCGCAAACTTACCTACTACTCCCTCCACAACAGATTTACCCACTTTAGCATTTAGGTTCCCACCCCTTACAAACACTCTCTCATTTGGTTCAAAACTCCCCAAACACTCAGCATCTCCCAAAATCTCTCTCTCCCCTACACTTCTCTCTTCTCCAGGTGCATGAACACTTACTATAACCCACTTTTTACGTCCAACCCTTGTATTACTCCACATAATCCTTGAATTTATACATTTATATTCCCTCTTTTCCTGCCATAACTTATCCTTCAACATTATTGGTACTCCCTCCCCTGACCCATGACCTAATCCATTTATTTCTCCCCACTGAAACTCCTAAGCCCTTCAGTTTTGTTTCGCTTAGAGCCAGGACATCCAGCTTCTTTTCATTCATAACATCCACAATCATCTCTTATCATTCGCACTACATCCATACACATTCAAACATCTCAGCTTTAACGTTTTCTTCTTTTTATTTTTAGTAAGCTGTACGGGAAAAGGGATTACTAGACCACTGCTCCCGTGCACTTCCCTATAGATATGAAAGGAAAATAATAAGACCAAGAAGTATTAAGAAAACCAAAGAAAACTCAGATGAATGTGTATACATAAACGTGTACATGTATGTGTAGTGTGACCTAAGTGTAAGTAAAAATAACAACATATACTTGTTATCTTGTGTATTTATGAGACAGAAAAAAGACACTAGCAGTCCTATCATCATGTCTTACAAGTCTCTGTCTTCCACACATTTGGCAGGACAGTAGTACCTATCCAGGTGGTTGCTGTCTATATATGTAGTGCCGAATAGGTAAAACTTGTAACATAACACCAGTGCTCTTAAGACAAGTGCCCATAACACCAGTGCCCGTAACACCAGTGCACACAATACCAGTACCCACAACACCAGTGCCATAACATTAGCGCCCGTGAAACTAGTACCCATAACACCAGTTAATAACACCTTGACAGTGTTCAGTATACTAGTACATACATGATCCGGATATCTCCTACAATACACAAATAACCCGCACATAAAAGAGAGAAGCTTACGACGAAGTTTCGGTCCGACTTGGACCATTTACAAAATCACAGTGTGACTTTGTAAATGGTCCAAGTCGGACCGAAACGTCGTCGTAAGCTTCTCTCTTTTATGTGCGGGCTATTTGTGTATCGTTCCAGTCACGGTATTGTGCCTTTTTGTTATTTATCTCCTACAACCTCTAATCTTAACACAGTTGTTTGAGTCTCCTACAACTTTTTCATGCCAATGAACAAAATGAAAGAGCAGACCAGTCCACACAATGCATTATGAGTAAAAGTGTTTAACTAGCTTCCCTGCCGGCAAACTAGGACCTAGGGTGTCCCGTAGCTTGATCACTAGCGCACTCACCTCACACACTGAGGTCCGGAGTTCGTATCTCCGGTACGGCTGGATAACATTAGGACGTGTTTCCATAAGATACTTGTTGTCCATGTTCGCCCATCAGTATAAAATGGGTACCTGGGTGTTAGTCGACTGGTGTGGGTCGCATCCTGGGACAAAACTGACCTAATTTACCCGAAATACTCTGCATAACAAGCGGCTTTCTATATAGTAGTATGTCATTATTGTCACCTAGGCCTGTATACCTTGTACATGTACTTGTACAAATCATGATATCATATTATTACATTGTTCCACTACTATCTTCCCTGCCCGTAAATACGGTGTGGAGCTGCCACCAAGATTCCCTTATTCATTACAAATTTATTACAATATAATGATATCAACAGTGGAATTCAGCCAAAAAAGCAGGATAACCCTATCAAGTCAAACGAACGATGTAACTTATTTCCCTGTTCTGAGAAGCATTACGCCTTGTAACATTTATAATATCATAAGCATTCATTGTACATGACATACAGAATCGTAATAACACGATTGCAAACTAATGGAGCAAAAAAAATATAAAATACAATTATTTGCACCAATTTTTACCTGTAGTCCCTAGAGCGCAGGTAAGAGATACATCATAATCGTGCACCTGGAAAATACTGGAAGGAACGGTCCCAAATCTGCACACAGAAATCACTCCCTACGAAGGCGAAAGGCTAGGAAGACAGTGCAACATACCACCAATAAAAGGCAGGGGTGCCATAAGTACACTAAATGAAAACACAATACATGTCTGGGGCCCAAGACTGTTCAACAGTTTCTCACACTGCATAAGGTGAATTACCTATAGACCCCTTTTCTGCTTTCAAGGAGCTGGACAGATACCTAAAGCCTGTACCCGATTAGTCGGGTTGTATGTGCAGTCAGCAGTAACAGCCTGGTTGATCAGGCCCTGATTCACCGGGAGGCTTAATCATAGACCGGGCCCCGGGGGCGTTGACCCCCGGAACACTCTCCAGGTAGACTCCAGGTAGATAATCCAGGCTGAGAAGTGTCGCGGTAATAGCAAAGGAAATTAGTAAGCACAGTGTTAAAAATTAAAAACAATAACAGTTAAAAACGTTGATAATTTGATGGGGATAAATTGTAAAATGTAAAATACGACTGGCACAGTTACGCTGCTGTTTCTGATGAGTCATCATTTTTTTTCCCACCATCTTCAACACACCATAAAATTGTGAGATTTATCAGGGGTCACAGAACGTAGTCTTATCCAGTTTATTACAAGGTATTCTTTCATTCTGTAAGAAGAAAAGTTTTGTTTTTCAAAATTTTGTCAAAATTTCTTGTTATGCCACAGTAAGGACTTTTATGTGAAATTATACATGAGGTAAGAGAAAAACTCATCACAACAATTAATGACATTTCCACAATAGTGTGGGAGTTTGGCATAAATTTAATCCTTAGGCACCTTCCCTTCCTCGCAGATACTGAACTAATTCTCCATATTAAACAAATACACCAAGTACTTCATTAACAGTTCCATTCTACCCACTGATTCTCCCCACACACTCGTCTATGGCTTTTCCTTACTCTAAAAAAAATGCAAGAAATCACTACCTTCGTTTCATTATTAGCATTTAGCAATTTAATATATTCCATTTATCCTTCCAGGACCTGCGCTTCCCCATCTAACATCTTTGTCTCGTTCCTAGCCAGCATACCCCTTTGCTCGCCAGGCTTCTGCAACGTATTAATGTCTCTCCAAAACTGTTTCTCAGTCTCAGCAAAATTTGCTGAAAAATACTCACCCATTCTCCCATTACTTTGCCCATCCTTACTCACCCTCCCATACTCACAAATCTCTGCTGTGTACTCTAGCACTACGTTCCTAAATCCACCTCCATACACTGTACTCTAGTCCGAGCTGCTTCTGCTAACTGTCCTCTTCATTTCATTCACTTTCACTTCTTAATGTCACCATTTTCTTCGTACATCATCTGCATCCCACTGTAGTTATGTTCAATGATCTGACATACCAGTTGCTCCTCTAAGATCACGCACATCCGGAAGTCTATCCTTCTACTTTTTTACCCGTCAATACATAACCCATCAAGCAGCTATTATTACGCACTGCATTATACTTCATATACTTCCTTATACCCTCTTTCATAATATATTGCCTACTACTAAACCTCTTTCTACTCGCTTAAATAAGGATCATAACAAGGCTTTACTACATATATTTCCCCACTGTTAAGCAGTGTTAAGTATTCTTGGGTTTCCCAGAGGTTACACAACTTGGATTCCTCAATGACAGTGTTCACACCAGTGCTGGATTTACCTAAAATTTTGGCCTAGGGCCTCAAATTTCAGGTGGCCTCCGGCCAAGGTGTATAATATTTTTGGCAGTCATAGGCTTTTACACATGCTGTCATACCTCACTGTAGTCTCTCAATAACCCATCAGGAATATTCCATGCACTCCATTTCAGAATAACATAGTCTTAAGCCAATAACTCGGCACTAGCATTGATTTCTCTATTGAGTTTGTCCTTCCAGGAAAGCAGTGAGATAGATAAGTTGACTGAGGCCCTCAAACATTTGTATTCTGATGTTAATGAAAAGGTTGATTCCAGGCTTCAAACTAACAATCTTTGCAGAAAATGGAAGACCTGGAATGTGTTTATGCTGCATTTTTGGACCCGAGTGCTGGGTCATTTTCACGAGGTCAGCAAGGCCATTCATAAATCACAACTGTTGAGTACTTGTGCATGTTTGTACAGTTCACCTGAAGATTTTTTAAATAAAATTAGAGAAGATTTTGATGAGTTTGAGCAACAAGCAAAAGCCACCTTCCCAGTTGACTACAGAACTGTCACAAGGAGACAAAGAGTAAGGAAACAGCAAAGTGCACCTGGTCTTGATGCCTTAGATATAGCAACATATACGTAATTTACATATGACAATACAGGTAATTTACACATAGGTTAAGGTTTTTAACCCAGGGGGGGTTAGCCACCCAGGATAACCCAAGAATATCAGTTCGTCATCAACGGCTGTCTATCTTATCTCCATTGGGGTTCCTAAATCTTGTCCCCCAGGATGCGGCCCATACCAGTCAACTCACACAAAGGTACCTACTTGATTGCTAGACGAATTGGGACAACAGGTATGTGTAATAATTGTACTCATGTACTCACCTAATTCACCTAATTGTGATTGAAGGGGTCGAGACTCAGCTCTTGGCCCCACCTCTTCACTGAGTGCTACTAGGTCCTCTTTCTCTCTGCTCCATGAACTTTATCATACCTCATCTTAAAGCTATGTATGGTTCCTGCCTCCACATGTACCAGTACCTAAGTGTCATAATAAGGTGTATGATGCATGGTAGTGTTAGTCTTTTCTTCTCAGAGAAAAACTGCTCATAATAAATGCATTATACGCTACAAGTGAAGTCTAGTTTACATGTGCGGTGACTACCGAAACAAGATATGGAAATACGTCGTCTACGTGAAAATAAGTTGATGACGACGCACTCGCCTCACAGCTGAGTGTCAGGGTTGAATCCTCAGCACGGGTAGAAACTTGGGGCTTGTTTCCATACATCTCCTGTCACTGTTCGTCTAGCAGTAGGTAGGTACCTTGGTGTTAGTCGACTGGTGTTGGTGGCATCCTGGGGGACAAGAGGGGCCTGTGACTCTCCACAGCGCGTGTAGTAAGAAAATAATTAGAAAAATATGGAAAATGAGTTTTGTTTACTAAAAAATGGTTTAAGAATCCGGCAACATTTTGGCGAAAATCTACTACAGGAAATTATAGCTGTTTGAACATGTCTGGTGACGACCTGCCAGGTAAATATAGGCGTGTACACGAGGTGAATTTTTAGATTTTTTTTTTAATTTTTTGTCTATTTTTCTTTCTAATGCACTAAATTTTACCACTGAACATCATTACAGTGTGGGAGGAGCTATATCAGAGGTAGATGAGGAGGTGAATAATAAAATGGTATAAAATACCGACAGGATGTTAGGTAAGTCACATATGCAACAGTTAGGTATCTATGGAAAATTTTATAGGGGGTTACCTGTATGTACCACAACATTACATGCATACGAGTAATCTCATTGGGAGACAACAACCATATTGTTTACCGTAGTCACCCCGTGTAGACATGTGAGAAAACTTAACCACCTCTGGTCACTGCAGGTGGTTCCTTCGACCTCAATCTTATCCATATCCATCCGAGACCAGTATAAATTGGATAGCACACACAAGTACGGCGCTACTAATTAATTGTGGACTGTATAGATTATATTAGTTTAACTGAATGAAGTGGGGGGTAGGTTACACATGGATATATCCATCAAGGAAAAACACTTGTATATAATCCCACCACTTACCAGATATTCTCTGGTGGTCACTTGATGTAGCTGGATCACCCACAACCAATCCAATTACAACATACCTAACTGGCCAGTATCAGTCTGCTATAACTAGAAGGGTTACTTAACTGTGGGTGATTGATGCTCCTTATTTCCTCCATTCACCATCTCATTTCGATGTCCTGCTCCCAACACCGAGACAACGGTTTTCCCTTGAAGTCTCAACAGGACAAGATCGTATGCCGTTGCATTTGGCCGGTTGAAGGTCATGAGTCTCAACATGCCCGTAAGGAAACTGAATGCACAATGATTTCCAAATAAGGTATAACTCACCGGGGCCAGGCATTGTAACCGCAGGTCATTAGAGTCTAAACTCCAGCACGTGGCCTAAACCAGTTAGTCCCTACTCCCCACAATTAAGATTATCGAATAGGATTTGCAAATACACCATACCCGGGGTTGCACAGGCACGCGGCCCAAAATGAATTTTTACAAGAATCTCCAGCTAGCGTGGCCGCTGCCCCGAACTCACAATAAGTTCATTCACTGCGTACAACATGATTAGAAGGGAAATCGTGACACAATTGCAATAAACTCTCCACACGGGCCGGACGAAACTGCTGTTAAAGGGTCTCAAACTCCCACCCGTCAACTGACTAAATCGTAATGACTGCTCCCAAATAACATACACCCCCCTAAGGGTATTTTCTTACACCTTAAAGGTTAGGCAGTAAGGGGCACCTCTGTTGACCACAAGTGCGGAAGTTGTTTACAGACGCATTATGTCCACAGAGGTGCCGTGCTAACCTTCTATGGTTTTAAGTCCTACTTGCGTCAACAGGGGACTTTAGTGGTATACGCGATTGGCTGGAGTTTAACCATGACCCCGGCCGGGTTCAACCCGCCGGTCAATCGTGTCATTACGATTTCTTAAGTCATGTTGACGGCAGTGAAGGGACTTGAACTAGAGTTCGTCACGGCCACGCTAGCTGGAGATTCGTCTGTAAAAACTTGCATTTGTGGTCACAGAGGTGCCTGTGCTAACCTTCCTATGGTGTAGAAATATACCTAGTTGGATGAATCTTATTGTGGCTAGCTGGTCTAGTGGTTAGCGCGACGGGCTGGAGTTTTGAGACTCTATGACCGCGGGTTCAATCCCGGCCGGGGGTATGGTTTATTTGCAATCGTGTCATTACGATTTCTTAAGTCATGTTGACGGCAGTGAAGGGACTTGAACTAGAGTTCGTCACGGCCACGCTAGCTGGAGATTCGTCTGTAAAAACTTGCATTTGTGGTCACAGAGGTGCCTGTGCTAACCTTCCTATGGTGTAGAAATATACCTAGTTGGATGAATCTTATTGTGGCTAGCTGGTCTAGTGGTTAGCGCGACGGGCTGGAGTTTTGAGACTCTATGACCGCGGGTTCAATCCCGGCCGGGGGTATGGTTTAGAAGTCGTGACTCCATAAAAACTTCACTATCCTCGAGACAGGAACACGAGGTAAACAGATGCTCACTCTGAGAACGGCGACTCATTTCACTTCACACATTCTCTTAACTTGGTGTTATTATCACTGATTACTTCTTAGCCCACCATACAGTTTAATGTCTCATAATTATTATACACATTGGAGGCCACTCCATTAAGATATCACTGATTACATTACAATTCACAAGACGGTTTAATGTCTCATAATTATTATACACATTGGAGGCCACTCCATTAAGATCTGAGACCGATGAGTGATGATTAAATCACGGGTATTTTTCCCTGGGACACACTCCATGGCGACGTGCCAATCACCACTGGTCCTACCATTATTCACTAATTTTGCCACTTTATTACGGTGGTCCTGTAAATCATGTTCCCTCACTCTTCACCAGGAACAGTTACGACACTTCCTATTATGAAGTGAGGCCTATGTTAATCCTTAGGCCGCCATGAACGCCAATTTCCTGGTCCCATGCTTTCCCAGCCTCTTAACTCCATTCCAAACACTCCCGCTCGTCAATGCCCCGTCTCGACCTATCTCCCCACACATCCGCGCAGGCGCAGAGGGAACCCTGTTGGTTCTATTCCATTTTCAAATTAACACATTAAACACCTATTAGGCACTATAGCTTCGGAAAATTAAAATATTTTCCACATTATCTTTATTTCGAAACGTTTCGCCTACACAGTAGGGTTCTTCAGTCGAGTACAGAGAGGGACGTGACCTCCCAACGAAACGTTTCAAAATAAAGATCCCTAACTGTTGCATGTGTCTTACCTAACAACACACAGAAGGTGTTGGTGGGAGAGAGGGACAAGAATTGCTTAGTCAGCAGTCTGGTCCTCGGCCACAATATGTCTTATACTGATGCTATTATTACTAATAAACTTTATCTGCTTATACCATTTATTCAATAATGATAGCAGACATAAGATATATAAGATAAAATCATAATAAAGACGGCCAAAATAATATTATTTAGCATATTATACTGGAGACCTCATCTTCACTAACAATGATGATCTGATAAGAAATATCACCATATCAAAAACAATATACTCAGATCACAACATAATTGAGGTTCAGTCATGTATGCGCGGAGCCCCAGACCGACATAAGGAGATTAGTCACGAGGGAGCATTCACCAAATTCAACTTCAATAACAAAAACATAAAGTGGGACCAAGTAAACCAAGTCCTAACCGATATAAGCTGGGAAGATATACTAAGCAACACAGACCCCAACTTATGCCTAGAACAGATTAACTCGGTAGCACTCGATGTATGCACAAGGCTTATTCCTCTAAGAAAAAGGAGTAGATGTAAAACAGAAAGAGACAGGCGCTCCCTATACAGGCGACGGAAAAGAATAACAGAGCGCTAAAAGAGGTCAATATATCTGAAATGCGTAGGGAGACACTGGTCAGAGAAATAGCAAGCATCGAACTTAAGCTAAAAGAATCCTTTAGGAGTCAGGAATCGCGGGAAGAACTAAAAGCCATAAATGAAATCGAAAGAAACCCAAAGTATTTCTTCTCCTATGCCAATCAAAATCGAGAACAACGTCCAGTATTGGGCCCCTACTTAAACAAGATGGGTCCTACACAGATGACAACAAGGAAATGAGTGAGCTACTCAAGTCCCAATATGACTCAGTTTTTTAGCAAGCCGCTAACCAGACTGAGAGTCGAAGATCAAAATGAATTTTTTATGAGAGAGCCACAAAATTTGATTAACACAAGCCTATCCGATGTTATCCTGACGCCAAATGACTTCGAACAGGCGATAAATGACATGCCCATGCACTCTGCCCCAGGGCCAGACTCATGGAACTCTGTGTTCATCAAGAACTGCAAGAAGCCCCTATCACGAGCCTTTTCCATCCTATGGAGAGGGAGCATGGACACGGGGGTCGTCCCACAGTTACTAAAAACAACAGACATAGCCCCACTCCACAAAGGGGGCAGTAAAGCAACAGCAAAGAACTACAGACCAATAGCACTAACATCCCATATCATAAAAATCTTTGAAAGGGTCCTAAGAAGCAAGATCACCACGCATCTAGAAACCCATCAGTTACACAACCCAGGGCAACATGGGTTTAGAACAGGTCGCTCCTGTCTGTCTCAACTATTGGACCACTACGACAAGGTCCTAAATGCACTAGAAGACAAAAAGAATGCAGATGTAATATATACAGACTTTGCAAAAGCCTTCGACAAGTGTGAC
Organism: Cherax quadricarinatus; assembly: GCF_026875155.1. Lineage (NCBI taxonomy): Eukaryota > Metazoa > Arthropoda > Malacostraca > Decapoda > Parastacidae > Cherax > Cherax quadricarinatus. Next base: position 3,161,024 of record NC_069460.1, read on the forward strand.
CATGGCGTAATAGCGCACAAAATGCGTGCTAAAGGAATAACAGGAAAAGTCGGTCGATGGATCTATAATTTCCTCACTAACAGAACACAGAGAGTAGTCGTCAACAGAGTAAAGTCCGAGGCAGCTACGGTGAAAAGCTCTGTTCCACAAGGCACAGTACTCGCTCCCATCTTGTTCCTCATCCTTATATCCGACATAGACAAGGATGTCAGCCACAGCACCGTGTCTTCCTTTGCAGATGACACCCGAATCTGCATGACAGTGTCTTCCATTGCAGACACTGCAAAGCTCCAGGCAGACATCAACCAAATCTTTCAGTGGGCTGCAGAAAACAATATGAAGTTCAACGATGAGAAATTTCAATTACTCAGATATGGTAAACATGAGGAAATTAAATCTTCATCAGAGTACAAAACAAATTCTGGCCACAAAATAGAGCGAAACACCAACGTCAAAGACCTGGGAGTGATCATGTCGGAGGATCTCACCTTCAAGGACCATAACATTGTATCAATCGCATCTGCTAGAAAAATGACAGGATGGATAATGAGAACCTTCAAAACTAGGGAGGCCAAGCCCATGATGACACTCTTCAGGTCACTTGTTCTATCTAGGCTGGAATATTGCTGCACACTAACAGCACCTTTCAAGGCAGGTGAAATTGCCGACCTAGAAAATGTACAGAGAACTTTCACGGCGCGCATAACGGAGATAAAACACCTCAATTATTGGGAGCGCTTGAGGTTCCTAAACCTGTATTCCCTGGAACGCAGGAGGGAGAGATACATGATTATATACACCTGGAAAATCCTAGAGGGACTAGTACCGAACTTGCACACGAAAATCACCCACTACGAAAGCAAAAGACTTGGCAGACGATGCACCATCCCCCCAATGAAAAGCAGGGGTGTCACTAGCACGTTAAGAGACCATACAATAAGTGTCAGGGGCCCGAGACTGTTCAACTGCCTCCCAGCACACATAAGGGGGATTACCAACAGACCCCTGGCAGTCTTCAAGCTGGCACTGGACAAGCACCTAAAGTCAGTTCCGGATCAGCCGGGCTGTGGCTCGTATGTTGGTTTGCGTGCAGCCAGCAGCAACAGCCTGGTTGATCAGGCTCTGATCCACCAGGAGGCCTGGTCTCAGACCGGGCCGCGGGGGCGTTGACCCCCGGAACTCTCTCCAGGTAAACTCCAGGAGGATGTGGGTGGTGGCCCGCGGTCAATGATTTACTCAAGAACTTGACCATAAGAGGAAGGTATTCTTTCTTACCACTGGTATCTTACAAAAGAAAATGGTGTAATATACAGGGGAAACAATATGAAATCACTTATATTGCATACAAAGAGCTCAGAGTAGCACGATATTCGTGAATTTTTTGACGTAATGAGGTGTGTGCGCATCTTCCCGAATATCTCGAAAGTAATATTTTGGCCTATTGCTTTAAAGTGATCCATTATTTGTGATTAGATCGAAATGATTTTCACAGACAATATAAAACAAAGTGTGTTTGAATTTCTGGTGTACAGCTATTTGGAATATCTCAAATATTTTTGATTTTGAGGGGAGGGGTAAAAGGCAGATATTTTGGTGAATGTCAGAAACGTACCATATTTTTTTTTCGTGAAGATAAGGCATATTATATTCATTCCTTCCATCAGAAATTCGGGTTAGACGTATTCTAAGAGTGGGGAGTGTCCTCAGAGCCACTCGTAGTGCCAGTCCTTCCCCCCTTGGTGCCAAGTGCCATAATCAGTAAATATTTTTTTTCTCGGTTGTTTGTTGGCCGATCTTATTAAAACTTTGCGACATTCCGTTACATATATGCTTCTAAACGTACACCATAAAAAATCTGACGAAATATGAAAAAAAATCCTACCAGGCCCCTGAAGGAACGCAATGGAAATAAGACAGACAGTCCTCGATGACGCACTGACGCACCGTAGGGGGGGGTTATCCTTGTACAAGAATGGTATACAATACCGACAAGATGAAATTGAGACACATGTGCAACATCTGGGTATCTTTATTGTAGACGTTTCGCCATCCAGTGGCTTTATCAATACAAATTCCAGGACATAACTTGAAGACAGGAGAACTATGTACAGAAGATGAGGTAATCAGTCCCTCAACCTAGCAGTAGGTGCGAAGAGCACCGTAGTCGTGGAGATTCTCCACGACTACGGTGCTCTGATCCACAAGGCACAGTATGTGCCTTGTGGAACAGAGCTTTCCATCGTAGCTGCCTCAGACTTTACTCTGTTTTTTTTTTTACTCTTTGTGTTCTGTTTGTTAGGGAGTTATAGATCCATCTACCATCTTTTCCTGCTCTTCCTTTATCACGCATTTTGTGCGTTATTACAACATAATCGCACATGTCGAAGGCTTTCGCAAAGTCTGTGTATACTACAAGCTTCATTTTGTTTGTCTTCCAGTGCATCTAAGACTTTGTCATAGTGGTATAGTAGTTGGGACAGGCAGGAGCGACCTGCTCTAAATCCATGTTGCCCTGGGTTGTGTAACTGATGGGTATCCAGGTGGTTGGCGATCTTGCTTCTTAGAACCCTCTCAAAGATTTTTATGATGTGGAATGTTAGTGCTATCGGTCTGTAATTCTTTGTAATTACTTTACTGCCATCATTGTACTGTGGGGCTATGTCTGCTGTTTTTAGCGAGTGTCTAATGGCCCCTGTGTCCATGCTCCCTCTCCATAGAATGCTGAAGGCATTTGACAGAGGCTTCTTGCAGTTCTTGAACATGGAGTTTCACGAGTCTGGGCCTGGGGCAGAGTGCATGGGCATGTAATTAATTTAACCCGAAGGATTAGCCACCCAGGATAACACATTTATGACTGTCTGTCTTATTTATGACTGTCTGTCTTATTTTCACTATGATCCTTTAATTGTGTGCCCCAGGATGCAACCCACAACATTCAACTAACATCCAAGAACTTACTTATTACAAGGTAAACAGGGACAGCAGGTATAAGGAATCATGCCCAACGTTTCCACCCATACCAGGCATTGAATCACTGACACTCAGTGTGTGAGGCGAGTGCACTGTGATAAGGTAGTGGAGGAAGATTTGCTGAAAGAGCTGGTGTCCGTCTCCCTCTTGCGCAAATTACTTGTATTGGGAGTCATGAAGTGTCAACCTTGATCTTGGGTGGTTCACATGGTACTGCTGTTTATGTTACCAGGTTATCTACCTCAATCAGGAAGATGCAGGACGCTTGACAGGGAGATTGGAGTCAGACGACAAGAAGGCTGTTGTAGCTACTAGAGGTACTGTTCATCATAATGAAATGTAGTAGTTGCTTGAAGACTGTCTGGCTGTCATGATGCAGTAGAAGAACGTTAGGTTAGTCTCGGTGGAGACGGAGAGGCACATTTGATTCCACCTTCAGTCACTCAGTCCTAGTGCACCACAGTGCTCCAGGACATACTCTCACTGAAATGCAGCTTCCACCCCAGTCCCAACCTGGGGTCGACAAAGCACCCTGCGATGCCATAGAGTCTGTTCCTTTAGGCAGTGACTCGGCGTGGAGAAAAATAGGAGGAAATAGAGAACAAATAACCAGGGGGAAATTACTAGAGTATGAGAGAATAGAATGTAGCGCTCTATTCTCTGGGAAGTATGCTGCCACCACCTGCTCTTTTAATAGTGGAGGAGATAAAAGTCACTATAGGCATACGAGAAATGGGGAAAACGCGGAGTTTCGATTAGAGCAGGAGAAAAACCCAGTGAGAAATAATACAGGATAGTTACAACAAGATAGGCGTCCTGGTAAATACTGGCTCTTTGGGTAGCTTGGCCTGAAACTTGAGCAGTGGGCACCTTATCATGGGCTTGACTCTCCCCCCCCCAAAAAAAAATATCATCCATATGTTATTCAATTTAATCTGTGTGAAAAATGTGGGACCTCATATACATGGCTCAAAGGGGGAAGTAAAACATACCCAGATAAAACAACTTACAATTTAATAAACATATTACAAGGGGATCTGAATTTGTTAGCACCAAAGAAAAAAAGCACAATTGCTGGTAGCAAATACGTAACATAGCAGAACCGGCTTACTAATATTAGAAATACCTCGCCACATAGTTCCCAAGGAACTCTATTGCTTTACCATGCTGTCTGGGGTTTACCTCCCTTGTTTCAAATGCCTTGATACATTCCTTGGAATCGATACCTTTCAAGTTTTGTAGGCATCTCTTGGGGGTGGGACCTGGTTGCTGCTTAACCCTATAAGAATATTTTTTCTGGTTTAGTCACAAAACACACAAGCAAGAACTTCTAAAAAAAAAAAAAAATGAAGATCTTACAAAAAATAAGAGAAGAACATAATCAACAAGACAACTTCATATTCATCACAACAATAAAAATGGCATATTATAAACAATTCACTTAAAACAAAAAGATTACACAAAAAAATAAGACATTAGCTAACATACAGTAAACAATATACTTTACACAATCATAAGGCACAAACTAGATTAAGTTTCATGTGACAGACAAATGACAGAAAATAAACATAGCTAACCATAAGTAGCTGATATCTAGTAAAAATATTTAACATAAAAGCTAGGGTAGAAAAGATATTGGATAGAACTTAAGTCTTAGGGTAGATCACTGGTTAAGAAAAGATTTACATATACCAGAGAAATAGTATTACACACATCTCTGATAACTAAGGAAAGAAATCTAATAAAGTATTAAAAGAAAAATAGATTTAAATAGAGGCTGAACATTAGGGTACTGGTGAGGCTGAACACCAGGGTACTGGTGAGGCTGAACACCAGGGTACTGGTGAGGCTGAACACCAGGGTACTGGTGAGTCTGAACACCAGGGTACTGGTGAGGCTGAACACAAGGGTACTGGTGAGGCTGAACACCAGGGTACTGGTGATGCTGAACACCAGGGTACTGGTGAGGCTGAACACCAGGGTACTGGTGAGGCTGAACACCAGGGTACTAGTGAGGCTGAACACCAGGGTACTGGTGAGGCTGAACACCAGGGTACTAGTGAGGCTGAACACCAGGGTACTGGTGAGGCTGAACACCAGGTACTAGTGAGGCTGAACACCAGGGTACTAGTGAGGCTGAACACCAGGGTACTAGTGAGGCTGAACACCAGGGTACTGGTGAGGCTGAACACCAGGGTACTAGTGAGGCTGAACACCAGGATACTGGTGAGGCTGAACACCAGGGTACTAGTGAGGCTGAACACAAGGGTACTGGTGAGGCTGAACACCAGGGTACTAGTGAGGCTGAACACCAGGGTACTAGTGAGGCTGAACACCAGGGTACTAGTGAGGCTGAACACCAGGGTACTGGTGAGGCTGAACACCAGGGTACTAGTGAGGCTGAACACCAGGGTACTGGTGAGGCTGAACACCAGGGTACTAGTGAGGCTGAACACCAGGGTACTGGTGAGGCTGAACACCAGGGTACTGGTGAGGCTGAACACCAGGGTACTGGTGAGGCTGAACACCAGGGTACTGGTGAGGCTGAACACCAGGGTACTAGTGAGGCTGAACACCAGGGTACTGGTGAGGCTGAACACAAGGGTACTGGTGAGGCTGAACACCAGGGTACTGGTGAGGCTGAACATTAGGGTATTGGTGAGGCTGAACACAAGGGTACTGGTGAGGCTGAACACCAGGGTACTGGTGAGGCTGAACATTAAGGTACTGGTGAGGCTGAACACCAGGGTACTAGTGAGGCTGAACACCAGGGTACTGGTGAGGCTGAACACAAGTGTACTGGTGAGGCTGAACACCAGGGTACTGGTGAGGCTGAACACAAGGGTACTGGTGAGGCTGAACACCAGGGTACTGGTGAGGCTGAACACCAGGGTACTAGTGAGGCTGTACACCAGGTTACTGGTGAGGCTGAACACCAGGGTACTGATGAGGCTGAACACCAGGGTACTGGTGAGGCTGAACACCAGGGTACTGGTGAGGCTGAACACCAGGGTACTGGTGAGGCTGAACACCAGGGTACTGGTGAGGATGAATACCAGGGTACTGGTGAGGCTGAACACCAGGGTACTGGTGAGGCTGAACACCAGGGTACTGGTGAGGCTGAACACCAGGGTACTGAGGAGGCTGAGAACCAGGGTACTGGTGAGGCTGAACACCAGGGTACTGGTGAGGCTGAACACCAGGGTACTGGTGAGGCTGAACACCAGGGTCCTGGTGAGGCTGAACACCAGGGTACTGGTGAGGCTGAACACCAGGGTACTGGTGAGGCTGAACACAAGTGTACTGGTGAGGCTGAACACCAGGGTACTAGTGAGGCTGAACACCAGGGTATTGGTGAGGCTGAACACAAGGGTACTGGTGAGGCTGAACACCAGGGTACTGGTGAGGCTGAACATTAGGGTACTGGTGAGGCTGAACACAAGGGTACTGGTGAGGCTGAACACCAGGGTACTGATGAGGCTGAACATTAGGGTACTGGTGAGGCTGAACACCTGGGTACTAGTGAGGCTGAACACCAGGGTACTGGTGAGGCTGAACACCAGGGTACTGGTGAGGCTGAACAAGAGGGTACTGGTGAGACTGAACACCAGGGTACTGGTGAGGCTGAACACCAGGGTACTGGTGAGGCTGAACACCAGGGTACTGGTGAGGCTGAACACCAGGGTACTGATGAGGCTGAACACCAGGGTACTGGTGAGGCTGAACACCAGGGTACTGGTGAGGCTGAATACCAGGGTACTGGTGAGGCTGAACACCAGGATACTGGTGAGGCTGAACACAAGGGTACTGGTGAGGCTGAACACCAGGGTACTGGTGAGGCTGAACATTAGGGTACTGGTGAGGGTGAACACCAGGGTACTGATGAGGCTGAACATTAGGGTACTGGTGAGGCTGAACACCTGGGTACTAGTGAGGCTGAACACCAGGGTACTGGTGAGGCTGAACACCAGGGTACTGGTGAGGCTGAACACGAGGGTACTGGTGAGACTGAACACCAGGGTACTGGTGAGGCTGAACACCAGGGTACTGGTGAGGCTGAACACCAGGGTACTGGTGAGGCTGAACACCAGGGTACTGATGAGGCTGAACACCAGGGTACTGGTGAGGCTGAACACCAGGGTACTGGTGAGGCTGAATACCAGGGTACTGGTGAGGCTGAACACCAGGATACTGGTGAGGCTGAACACAAGGGTACTGGTGAGGCTGAACACCAGGGTACTGGTGAGGCTGAACATTAGGGTACTGGTGAGGCTGAACACCAGGGTACTAGTGAGGCTGAACACCAGGGTACTGGTGAGGCTGAAAACCAGGGTACTGGTGAGGCTGAACACGAGGGTACTGGTGAGGCTGAACACCAGGGTACTGGTGAGGCTGAACAAAAGGGTACTAGTGAGGCTGAACACCAGGGTACTGGTGAGGCTGAACACCAGGGTACTGGTGAGGCTGAACACAAGGGAACTGGTGAGGCTGAACGCCAGGGTTCTGGTGAGGCTGAACACCAGGGTACTGGTGAAGCTGAACACCAGGGTACTGGTGAGGCTGAACACAAGGGTACTGGTGAGGCTGAACACCAGGGTACTGGTGAGGCTGAACACCAGGGTACTGGTGAGGTTGAACACCAGGGTACTGGTGAGGCTGAACACCAGGGTACTGGTGAGGATGAACACCAGGGTACTGGTGAGGATGAACACCAGGGTACTGGTGAGGCTGAACACCAGGGTACTGGTGAGGCTGAACACCAGGGTACTGGTGAGGCTGAACACCGGGGTACTGGTGAGGCTGAACACGAGGGTACTGCTGAGGCTGAACACTAGGTTTCTGGTGAGGCTGAGCACAAAGGCACTGGTGAGGCTGAACACGAGGATACTGGTGAAGCTGAACACGAGGGAACTGGTGAGGCTGAACACGAGGGTACTGGTGAGGCTGAACACAAGGATACTGGTGAGGATGAACACCAGGGTACCGGTGAGGTTGATCATTAGGGTACTGGTGAGGCTGAGCTCCAGGGTACTGGTGAGGCTGAACACCAGGGTACTGGAGAGGCTGAACACAAGGGTACTGGTGATGCTGAACACAAGGGTACTGGTGAGGCTAAACACCAGGGTACTGGTGAGGCTGAACATCAGGGCACTTGTGAGGCTGAACACCAGGTTACTGGTGAGGCTGAACGCCAGGGTACTGGTGAAGCTGAACACCAGGGTACTTTTGAGGCTGAACACCAGGGTACAGGTGAGGCTGAACACCAGGGTACTGGTGAGGCTGAACATCAGGGTACTGGTGAGGCTGAACACCAGGGTACTGGTGAGGCTGAGCACCAGGGTACTGGTGAGGCTGAACACCAGGGTACTGGTGAGGCTGAACACCAGGGAACTGGTGAGGCTGAACACCAGGGTACTGGTGAGGCTGAACACCAGGGAACTGGTGAGGCTGAACACCAGGGTACTGGTGAGGCTGAACACCAGGGTACTGGTGAGGCTGAGCACCAGGGTACTGGTGAGGCTGAACACCAGGGTACTGATGAAGCTGAACACCAGGGAACTGGTGAGGCTGAACACCAGGGAACTGGTGAGGCTGAACACCAGGGTACTGGTGAGGCTGAACACCAGGGTACTGGTGAGGGTTCGTCACGGCCACCCTTGCGGGAGATTCATCTGTTAAAACTAGCATTTGTGGTCGCAGTGGTCTACCTACCTGTGGGGTATTCCGGGGGATCAACGCCCCCGCGACCCGGTCCACGACCATGCCTCCCGGTGGGTCATGGCCTGATCAACGAGGCTGTTACTGCTGGTCGCACGCAGTCCAACGTAAGAACCACAGCCCCGCTGATCCGGCACCGACTTTAGGTGTTTGTCCAGCTCTCTCTTGAAGACAACCAGGGGTCTACTGATAATGCCCCTTATGGCTGGTGGGAGGCTGCTGAGCAGTCTTGAGCCCAGGACGCTTATTGTGTTTTCTCTTAGTCTACCAGTGACGCCCCTACTTTTCACTGGGGGTATGTTGCATCGCCTGTCAAGTCTTTTGTTTTCGTATGGAGTGATTTCTGTGTGCAAATTATTAACCAGTACCTCCAGAATCTTCCAGGTGTAGATTATGATATATCTTTCTCACCTGCGCTCCAGTGAGTACAAGTCAAGTGCTTCCAGGCGCTCCCAGTAGTTAAGGTGTTTGATGGAACTTATTCGTACAGTGAAGGTTCTCTGAACATTCTCTAGATCTGCAATTGCACCTACCTTGAATGGGGATGTTAATGGGAATGTTGAATGTTCTCATTATCCATCCTATCAGTTTCCTCGCAAATATGATAGCAGCATTGTTGTGGTCCTTGAAAGTGAGGTCTTCGGACATTAGAGTTTGTAGTATACTCAGTCCTAGTTATTATTTCCTCCAGTTTTCAATAACGGAGTAGTTGGAATTTGTCTTCATTGAACATCATATTGTTCTCTGTTGCCCATTGGAAAACTTGATTTATATCTTCTTGGAGCTTTGCCGTGTCCTCAATGGATGACACACTCATGCAGATCCTAGTATCGTCTGCAAAGGATGATACATCTCTGCCTATGTCTGATATGAGAATGAGGAACAGGATAAGGGCGAGTACTGTGCCTTGTGGGACAGAGCTCTTCACTAGGGCAACATCCGATTTAACTCTGTTTACCACTACTCTTTGTGTTCGATTGGTTAGAAAGTTGAAGATCCATCTTCCTACTTTGTCAGTTATCCCTTCAGCTCGCATTTTGTGTGCTATTACACTATGGTCGCACTTGTCAAAGGCTTTTTCAAAATCTGTGTATACTACATCTGCATTGTTTGTTTTCCAGTGCATCTAAGACCATATCATAGTGGTACAGTAGTTGTGAGAGGCAGGAGCGACCTGCTCTGAAACCATATTGCCCTGGGTTGTGCAACTTTTGGGAGTCCAGGTGGTTTGCTATCCTGCTTCTTAGAACTCTTTCAAAGATTTTTATGATATGGGACCTTAAAGCTATTGGTCTATAGTTCTTGGCTACTGCTTTGCTGCCACCTTTATGGAGTGGGGCTATATCTGATGCTTTTAGTGATTGTGGAATCTCACATGTTTCTATGCTCCTTCTCCATAGCATACTTAGGGCCTGTGAGAGGGGTTTCTTGCAGTTCTAGATGAACACAGAGTTCCACGAGTCTCGGCCTGGGGCTGAGTTCATGGGCATGTCGTCGATGGCTTTCTCAAAGTCTAGTGGAATTAGGGTTATTTCAGAAATTTGGCATACATTGGCAGGGTTTTGAGGCTCATTCATGAAAACATTGTTTGAATTGTCTATCTTTAGACTGATTAGTGGCTTGCTGAACACTGAGTCATATTGAGATTTCAGTATCTCACTCATTTCGTTTATGTCATGTGTGTAGGATCCGTCTTGTCTGAGCAGGGGCCCTATACTAGAAGTCGTTTTTGCCTTGTTTTTGGCATATGAAAAGAAATATTTCGAATTTCTTTCAATTTCCCTAATCGCTTTTAGCTCCTCTTGTCTCTTCTGGATTCTGTATGAATCCTTTAACTTCAACTCAATATTTTCCACTTCCCTGGTTAGCACTTCCTTCCGTGTATCAGATAATCTGGCATTCTTGAGAAGCTCAGTAATTCTTCGTCTTCTCCTGTAGAGGGAGCGTCTCTCTCTCTCTCTCCAGTTTACTTCTTGTTTTTTCTCAGGGGAATATGCCTTGAACATACTTCAGCTACCAGGAGGTTGATCTTTTCAAGAGACTGATTAGGGTCCATGTAATTTAAGATATCATCCCAACGTGTTTCATTTAGGGCATAGTTTACCTGATCCCAGTTTATGTTCTTGTTGTTGAAGTTGAATTTGGTATAGGTACCCTCATAGCTGTATGCATTTTGCTGATCAGGACCCCTGTGCATGTGAGTCTGGACTTCGATTAGATTGTGCTCAGAATTTGTTGTTTTTGATAGTGTTATGTTTCTTATCAGGTCCTCATTATTTGTGAAAATAAGGTCTAGTGTGTTCTTCAGTCTTGCTGGCTCCACTATCTGACTTAGGGTGCGTTTATTGCAGAAATTCAGCAGCTCATGTGTGTGTGACTTTTCATCTGAGCTGCCTCCAGGGATTATTTCTGCTATAACATTATTTGTATGTCTTAGACTGAAGTCACCAAGCAGCAAGATGTTTGGGGATGGGGCTGGAAATTTTCCAGACAGGAGTCAATTTTTGATAGCTGTTCTTTGAATTGTTGGGAAGTTGCATCAGGTGGCTTATATACAATTACAATGACTAAGTTTTGGTTCTCGATTTTATTGTCAGAACTTCAACTACATCATTTGTGGTGTTCACTATCTCTGTGCAAATGAGCGACTCTTTGACATGCAGGCCAACCCCACCCCCTTGTTTCCTGTTCTTTCTGTGGCATCTGAAAAGGTTGTACCTAGGTATCCATATTACACGGTCAAAGTAATATTTTGCCTTGATATTGGTGAGGGACTCCGTAGTTTCAGCGTTGTCTGCGTGTTAAAATATAACAATTAGTCTGGTTCTTTCCAGCCAGCATCCAGTCATTGGTGGGATCATCACCGCGGCTATCCTGGACGGCGTTGTTCCGGGGATAATACTGTCCTGGACGACGTTGTTCTGGGGACAATACTTGCTATCCTGGACGACGTTGTTCCGGGGATAATACTTACTGTCCTGGACGACGTTGTTCCGGGGATAATACTTGCACATAATTTTCAGTCACTGAATCTCTCTTCTAGCTTCCTCTTACTCTGACTTAACTGAAGATACAGTTGGTCTAAGAGCGGAGATCACACTAGGTACATCTTCACGTTACACATCACACAGATCTATACCAGCCCACTTACACAATCTCATACAATTTTTGATTGGTTAAAAAGGATTAAATCGACATTCCAAAGACATTGGATTTACAGTTTATTTTAAGATTTATAGAACTAAACAAAGTACTCCAGTAATAATATATATTCAGAAGTGCAAAAAATAAATTCTCCATTTGGCTAATAAGACTTACTCTTAACAAGAAAAAATAATGATATCAGTGAAACTTCTTGTTTTGCGTTTTACTGATAATTTGAAGTGAGACGAGACTTTCTGAACAAATAAAAGCTTATTTGATTGAACGTGATCTTGGTGGATTTATTTATCTTTCCTTAATTCACAATATATTCCACAATTGATCGGCATGCAATTTTTAGTCAGAATTAACATAATGTTAGTAAATAATAGAACAAAAATGTTATTGTATCGAAGGGACTCTTCATGCAGCTCTTCTGAGGCATCTTACACACTGAAGGAGAGCGAACATCCCATATTGGACAACACTGCAACAGGGGATGACCTTTCAAAAAGCTCTAAATGTCTAAATTAACGAATGACAGTGATGATGTTTACCTACGACGCTTCATGTGTGAAACATTTACAAGTCCCAAGACAAAGTTACTGAATTTCCTGTCAAGTTCCCGTATCAGCTATAATTTGCCTCAACAGTCTTAGACAGTTCCGACTTAATTTCTTAAAATCTAAGGATATATATCATATTTTTTTAATATCTTCAGCCAAATTAAACATGAATGGTAAAATGTCCGTCCCCAACTGATTCAGTATTATAAATCTGTGACAAATTGAACATACAGTCTAGTTGATGATTAAGTCACATGTGCAATACAAGTGACTTAAACATCAGCTGTTGTACATGTGTCTTAATCATCAACTGTTACACATGTGTCTTAATCATCTACTGTTGCACATGTGTCTTAATCATCTACTGTTGCACATGTGTCTTAATCATCAACTGTTGCACATATGTCTTAATCATCAACTGTTGCACATGTGACTTCATCAACTGTTGCACACGTGTCTTAATCATCAACTGTTGCACATGTGACTTCATCAACTGTTGCACATGTGTCTTAATCATCAACTGTTGCACATGTGTCTTAATCATCAACTGTTGCACATGTGACTTCATCAACTGTTGCACATGTGTCTTAATCATCAACTGTTGCACATGTGACTTAATCATCAACTGTTACCCATGTGTCTTAATCATAACTGTTGCACATGTGTCTTAATCATCAACTGTTGCACATGTGACTTAATCATCAACTGTTACACGTGACTTAATCATCAACTGTTACATGTGACTTAATCATCAACTGTTGCACATGTGACTTAATCATCAACTGTTACACGTGACTTAATCATCAACTGTTACACGTGACTTAATCATCAACTGTTACATGTGACTTAATCATCAACTGTTACACATGTGTCTTAATCATCAACTGTTGCACATGTGACTTAATCATCAACTGTTGCACATGTGTCTTAATCATCAACTGTTGCACATGTGACTTAATCATCAACTGTTACACGTGACTTAATCATCAACTGTTACATGTGACTTAATCATCAACTGTTGCACATGTGTCTTAATCATCAACTGTTGCACATGTGACTTAATCATCAACTGTTACACGTGACTTAATCATCAACTGTTACATGTGACTTAATCATCAACTGTTACACGTGACTTAATCATCAACTGTTACATGTGACTTAATCATCAACTGTTGCACATGTGTCTTAATCATCAACTGTTGCACATGTGACTTAATCATCAACTGTTGCACATGTGTCTTAATCATCAACTGTTGCACATGTGACTTAATCATCAACTGTTGCACATGTGACTTAATCATCAACTGTTGCACATGTGACTTAATCATCAACTGTTACACGTGACTTAATCATCAACTGTTACACGTGACTTAATCATCAACTGTTACATGTGACTTAATCATCAACTGTTGCACATGTGTCTTAATCATCAACTGTTGCACATGTGTCTTAATCATCAACTGTTGCACATGTGACTTAATCATCAACTGTTACACGTGACTTAATCATCAACTGTTACATGTGACTTAATCATCAACTGTTACACATGTGTCTTAATCATCAACTGTTGCACATGTGTCTTAATCATCAACTGTTACACATGTGTCTTAATCATCAACTGTTGCACATGTGTCTTAATCATCAACTGTTACACATGTGACTTAATCATCAACTGTTGCACATGTGACTTAATCATCAACTGTTACACATGTGACTTAATCATCAACTGTTGCACATGTGACTTAATCATCAACTGTTACACATGTGACTTAATCATCAACTGTTGCACATGTGACTTAATCATCAACTGTTACACATGTGACTTAATCATCAACTGTTGCACATGTGACTTAATCATCAACTGTTACACGTGACTTAATCATCAACTGTTACACATGTGACTTAATCATCAACTGTTACACATGTGACTTAATCATCAACTGTTGCACATGTGACTTAATCATCAACTGTTACACATGTGTCTTAATCATCAACTGTTGCACATGTGACTTAATCATCAACTGTTACACATGTGACTTAATCATCAACTGTTGCACATGTGACTTAATCATCAACTAATTTCAACATAAACTGTAGTATCCACAACCTCATTAAATATGTAATTATGTCTTGTAAGATTTAATCTTAACTTTTAAGGTGTGGACAGGTAAGCCAGTGGAAGGTCTCTGTCAGTTGACCAAAAGCTCCAGTGGCGGGTCATCTTAAGACTAAAATCCTCGTCAGGAAACACTTGTCCTGTTTCCTGATCAATCTTACCTAAGTTAGTAATATTTCAGCTATTTTAACTCCTGACTATTGAGACATATTCTACACTTGGGTATCTTTATTGTGGGAACATTTCACTCCCAGTTGGCTTTCTCAGTCCAGTATATAGATGAATGGTAGAAACTGGGAAAGATTTTGAGGTAATCAGTCCCCCAGCCTACAGTCGATGTGTTCAGACCAGACCATCTATCTTGATTAAGTTTTATGAAGACTGATGGACCGAACACACAGACTCCAGGATGAGGGATTGATTACCTCAAACCACTCTTCAGTTTCCACCTTTCCCTTCACTGAACTGAAGACGGTACTGGCTGGAGAAACGATTTCAGATTAAATATACCCAAATGTTGCACAACTGTCTTTTTGATCAAGTACACTATTAGAGGCATGCAACTTAAAATACTAAATATACCCTTAATGTTAACCAGCCTATGATGGGTATATGTGTCTATGCCCACATCCTCTCACAATACTTTCCTCAACCGCCTTTGAACATACTTCTAGTTCATCAAAATTTCGTAGTATCCTAATAATTATGGATAAATTATTATGTGTCAATGAAGACTTGAGGAATGTATGAAAAAGGAATTCCTGTGTTACAAGTTGATAATATAAAAAGATACACAATTCTCATAAATCAATGTTTAAAATACCTAGCTTATTAAAAGGCCACATAATATTTAAATAAACAACTACTAATATGCAGTACGACAGGTGGCTAAGTTCAGCCTTTTTTTATATACATTTCAAAAGGCGCCAATAAAGGTGAAAAAATATCTAACTAAACACCTTATTACCCTAAATACCAGCAACAGTTCATGGAACTTATTTCGTAGATAATTTGTTATAATGAACTTAAATTTAACATGTTTGGTATAATTTCAACTTTCTTGTTGTGTAGCAAATCACTTGGTGTATATTGATGTAAATAATAACATTGTTCGACCTATTTATACTTAAATATATTACCACTCTTACTACTCTCACGAAGTAATATTAAGGCTGATTTACTTATTAATCAGTAACTTAAAAATGTTGTATTTTATTTGTATCAGTGAAAAGAATAATATTATCTTCGTATGTGATAATATTATCCTCGTATGTGATAATATTATCTTCGTATGTGATAATATTATCCTCGTATGTGATAATATTATCTTCGTATGTGATAATATTATCTTCGTATGTGATAATATTATCTTCGTATGTGATAATATTATCCTCGTATGTGATAATATTATCCTCGTATGTGATAATATTATCCTCGTATGTGATAATATTATCTTCGTATGTGATAATATTATCCTCGTATGTGATAATATTATCTTCGTATGTGATAATATTATCCTCGTATGTGATAATATTATCCTCGTATGTGATAATATTATCCTCGTATGTGATAATATTATCTTCGTATGTGATAATATTATCCTCGTATGTGATAATATTATCTTCGTATGTGATAATATTATCCTCGTATGTGATAATATTATCCTCGTATGTGATAATATTATCCTCGTATGTGATAATATTATCCTCGTATGTGATATTATTTGCTTCAAGAAAGTGGAATCTTCCCCTCAACCACATCGAGAATATTTCTTTATTCATTTTGTCGATAGGAAGTTAACAACAAAATAGTAAGAGGAAGCCACCATGATTTACACAATTGTTCATAGTGTAATAATCACTTTTTTGTTCCATTCCACACAGCGGTGGAAGGTCTCCGTCAGATGACCAAAACCTCTAGTGGCGGGTCATCATATGACTAAGACATGAACCAATTATTCTGTGTCCTGACAAACCTGACCTAACCTAATCTATCCTAACCTAGGCCTAGGAGCACCACCTGCTCCTAGGCTGAGGGACTGCTTACCTAGTCGTCCAGTCTTCTCTATATATTTCTACAATCTAAAGATTATGTCCATGTATTAATCTAGTGGATGGCGAAGCATCTAATGCTTCGTTAAGTCAGTATTGTATACCACTGACACAGTTATTTCCTCCTGGTACTTATAAAATGTAAAACAATATAGAATATCAAGATTAATTCCTCAATCACTAATTATATCTGCCACAATAACGTGGTGGTGTTACTTGTGTAACGCGTTACACGGCTCCATTAAAGCACTAACTGCTCTTCTTCATCAGTAGATAATCCTCAACTGTAACCAAACTGTCTAAAATCAAAATATATTATACCTACTAATATATCCTGGAAATGAATTTCAAACAGCTTCAGTAAACATGATGATATAACAAGTTCATGGGCGACTCAGTCTACCTGGACGAATCTACTTGGAGGGTATTCCAGGGATTAACACCCCTGCGCCCCGGTCCACGACCAGCCCTCCCGGTGGATCAGGGCCTGATCGACCAGGCTGTTACTGCTGGCCGCACGAAGTCCTACGAACGAACCAAAACCGGGTGATCCAGCACCGACTTTTAGAATTTGTCCAGCTCCCTCTTGAAGGTAGTCAGGGGTCTATTGGTAATACCCCTCATGCATGGTGGGAGACTGTTGAACAGTCTTGGGCACCGGACACTTATGATGTTTTCTCTTAGTGTTCCAGTTGCGCCCCTACTTTTCACTGCAGGTATTTTGCACCTCCTACCCAGTCTTTTACTTTCGTAGGGAGTGATTTCTGTGTGCAGATTCAGGCCCATTCCTTCTAGGATTTTCCAAGTGTAGATTATGTTATATCTCTCTCGCCTCAGTTCCAGTGAGTACAAATCAAGTGCTTCCAAGTGTTCCCAGTAGTTGAGGTGTTTGATGGAACTTATTTGTGCAGTGAAGGTTCTCTGTACACTCTCTATATCTGTAATTTCACCTGCTTTGAACAGAGATGTTAATGTACAGCAATATTCCGGCCTTGTTACCTTGTTTTATTACCTTTGAATGAATCCTATCATGATCAACTTCATCAGTAAATCTATCATGATCAACTTCATCAGTAAATCTATCATGATCAACTTCATCAGTAAATCTATCATGATCAACTTCATCAGTAAATCTATCATGATCAACTTCATCAGTAAATCTATCATGATCAACTTCATCAGTAAATCCATCATGATCAACTTCATCAGTAAATCTATCATGATCAACTTCATCAGTAAATCTATCATGATCAACTTCATCAGTAAATCTATCATGATCAACTTCATCAGTAAATCTATCAATATAATTCTTTAGTATCTGAGGTGAATATACAAAATGAACTTAATTTTTCTCGTGAAAGCATTGTGTATTCTTCATTATAACATCCTGACCTTTATTATAACATCCTGACCTTTATTGTAACATCCTGACCTTTATTATAACATCCTGACCTTTATTATAACATCCTGACCTTTATTATAACATCCTGACCTTTATTGTAACATCCTGACCTTTATTATAACATCCTGACCTTTATTATAACATCCTGACCTTTATTATAACATCCTGACCTTTATTATAACATCCTGACCTTTATTATAACATCCTGACCTTTATTAAAACATCCTGACCTTTATCATAACATCCTGACCTTTATTATAACATCCTGACCTTTATTATAACATCCTGACCTTTATTATAACATCCTGACCTTTATTATAACATCCTGACCTTTATTATAACATCCTGACCTTTATTATAACATCCTGACCTTTATTATAACATCCTGACCTTTATTAAAACATCCTGACCTTTATTAAAACATCTTGACCTTTATTAAAACATCCTGACCTTTATTAAAACATCCTGACCTTTATTAAAACATCCTGACCTTCATTAAAACATTCTGACCTTTATTAAAACATCCTGACCTTCATTAAAACATCATGACCTTTATTAAAACATCCTGACCTTCATTAAAACATTCTGACCTTTATTAAAACATTCTGACCTTTATTAAAACATCTGTACAATTCTTTTTACCATCAACTACATTGCATTTGTATATTTTGTTCTTCTGTTTCATCTCTTTTCAGAATGTCCACATACCTTTTTTTTATTCTTTTAATAAATATATTTTTTATTATTGATTTTATTTTACACAAAGACATAGCTGTTTAAAAAGATTTTCTATTTTCAGACATCTTCCTATATACTGGCCTTCGTGATTTATCATTTAAATATAAGCCACATAAAATATTTTCCGCCATATAAAGAGCACTTTTTTCACACAAAAAGTCTTGGAAAATCCCGCTGCGCCTTATATGCTGGAGGTGATGGTCAAGGTTACACTCTGGGTTACACTTCAACAGTTGTTTACTAAAGTTATGTTACAACTGCTCGCTAATATAGTCTTATATGTCTCATTTGCTCGTGCGCCTTATATGCCGGAAAATACGTTATATTCTAACTTATTTTGTTTTATTATATTATACAGAGAATTCGAAGTTTTGTGATTAAAAATAGGTGTAGAGTTGCCAAAATAATTATTAAGAGGGTTAATTAGGGGTTCTTGAAGCAGTACACATATATAGAGGATGGAGTAATATAGGACTACTAAGAGGGAGTATAAATCTGTGGTGGAGGGAAGGAGAGATGGAAGGGTAGGGATCATCCCAGGAAACACTGGAGGGAGAGGGTAAAGGAAGTTTTCAGTGGTAAATAATTGGACATTCAACAGGCATTTGTGGGCCTCCTGGAAGTAATTCAAGTAAGAATAAGGGAACATAAAGTTTCGTGCTTGTGTCCAACACAGAAATAAACAGAGCATTAGTAGAGAGAAGTAGTTTTTGTGATTTGACGTGTTGTTGAAGTATGAGCAAGGTAACATTATTTTTTAAGAAATTCATGAATGTGGTTAGTTAGGCTCGAGTCCTGGAGGTAGAAAATACATTGTATTGTGAAGGAGGCGGTTTGGAAGGTCGCCTGAACTGTAATGTCATCATGTTCCTGCTAAGACAATCATTGAACGAGTGACAGTGAAAGTGTTTTCTTCTTTGTCGGGTCACCCTGTCTCGGTGGGAGACGGCCGAAGTGTTAAGAAATACATATTTAAAGAATTTATATGAATTCAAAACTGATAGTGCTCTAGCCGAGTATCGGTGGATTTATGGACAGCAACAGAATCGTGGGTCAGCCAGCAGTGTAAACTGACCATTATTTTTCTTCGATGTTCATTGTTGCCATCAGCCTCTGTTGAAAAACGTAGTTATATTACACCCAGAGCATTCCTTGGAACAATAATATTTAATACAAATTAGTGAGAAGAATATCTAATTAACAGATGAAGATATTAAACTTAATACGAATTGTGCTGGGAAATATATAAAACGAAGGTACTGGACAACCAGTGAAGGTTCAGGATATTTGAAACATAACCTAGACTTCTCTTTCTTGGATAAAATATAATTACCTCTCATTCCCCATATGATCTATAACCTCTGCATCTATGCCTCTTCCCAGTGATATTATGATGAATCATTTAATCCAGTACATTGAGGGCAATATTATTTTTATTGTTTGTAGATAAAGACACATTTGTGAAGTTCAAGACATTTACTGAGGAATTGGCTTCTTCAGTCCTTGTATGTATACAACCTAAGAAACGAGTTTAAATAACAGAAGGAATCAGGTGACTTGTTGTGAAAGGGTAGAAGTTGTAGTGGCAGTGTAACTGACGTGAGATGTGCAGGAAATGAGAAGGATCTGTCAGCGGGGGAGTGCAGAGGTAACACTGGTTGCTAGTGTTATCTAATGAAAATGTCCAAGTTGGGTAGTAAGTGCTTTGCTAAGATTGGAAACGCTATAGAAACATTATTGTTGTGAGAAAGTGCTAGTCACTGGTCCGAAGGAGCTACAGTGTCTTGTAGCTCAATTGTTAGAGCCCTCAGCTCATACATTTAGGTCCGTGGTTCGATTCCTCGTACGGGAGAAACATTAGGACTTGTTTCCTTAGCACACCTGCTGTCCCTGTTCGCCTATCAGTAACATAGGTACCTGGGTGTTAGTCGATTGGTGTGGGTCGCATCCTGGGGGAAAATTGGCCAAATTTGCCCGAAATGCTCTGTATAACAAGGGACTTTCTATACAGCATTATTTCACAAATGTACACGTACTTGTAAAAACAAAGATTATTTTTATTATTACGGTCTCTAAACATCATCGACAGTATAGGTCATTTTCTGTACTGGTTCACGTGTTCTTGCTTCCAGGGATCTTGCTGTTTGTCCCATGTACTTCTTAACACATTCTCCACTAGGTATGACGCAAACTGGTGGTTGTGACAGCACAACCATAATGCAGGAGATGAGTCTGTAGCTGTTCTAAACTGATTACTTCTCGTTGTCACAGTCATGTTTAAAGCTACTGTACATTGCTAACAAGCAAAACAATATGCTGGGCAGGTGTCTTTTCTGTTGTTCCTGTCGAAAATGCGTTCTGCACGCTTCCTGCAATAAATTTATGAGAGAAGTGCAATTGTTTCGATGTCGAGGAACATAAGTATAACCAACAGTTTGTAGAATCTGGAAATCAATCACATATGCCAGCCATCCCCAACGCAGTCACCTGGTTGTGATACTTCTATGATATTTTGGTTATTTTACCCACCAGCTGGAAGCACACAGCTTCTTCAACACCATCAACAGCTTCGAGCAGATCATAACAACCAGTTGCCGTACTTAGACGTGTTACTCCACACTGACAGAGACAGACTCTAAATCAAAGTAAATAGAAAATTTACAGTAACTTCTTTTTGCCTCATATCATGATAACAGAATTAAAAGTGGCGCTTTGGTAGGATTCTTCCTAAGGTCATATAGGATGTTCAAGCCACAGTTCCTCGAAGAGGAATGAGAATTCATTACACAAGACAAGAACTTTCTCGGATTTTTAAGCAGGAGGGTTAGCCTCCCAGGATAACCCAAGATAGTCAGTGCATCGTCGAGGACTGTCTGTCTTATTTCCATTCAGGTCCTTCAACCTTCTCCCCCAGGATGCGACCCACAGCAGTCTACTAACACCCAGGTGCCTACTTACTGGTAGATGAACAGTGACAGCAAGTGTAAGGAAACATGTTCAATGTTTCCAACCGTGCCGGGGGTTGAACCACGGACACTCAGTGTGTGAAGCGAGAGCGTTGCCAACCAAACCACGTGCAGCGCGCATTCTAGGAACAACGTGAACACTATAGAGAAAATACCAACCCAATGCATTGTTCTGTCTGTGAACAACGTAGCTTCATCTGTGTCCCTGATAATGAGAGTTTTACTGTTTAAAATAGCTACAAACTCTTCTATTTGTCTGTTTTATCTTGTGGAGGGTAATGATAAGACGTATATCTTGTGGAGGGTATGATAAGACGTATATCTTGTGGAGGGTATGATAAGACGTATATCTTGTGGAGGGTATGATAAGACGTATATCTTGTGGAGGTATGATAAGACGTATATCTTGTGGAGGGTATGATAAGACGTATATCTGTGTGGAGGGTATGATAAGACGTATATCTTGTGGAGGGTATGATAAGACGTATATCTTGTGGAGGGTATGATAAGACGTATATCTTGTGGAGGGTATGATAAGAGACGTATATCTTGTGGAGGGTATGATAAGACGTATATCTTGTGGAGGGTATGATAAGACGTATATCTTGTGGAGGGTATGATAAGACGTATATCTTGTGGAGGGTATGATAAGACGTATATCTTGTGGAGGGTATGATAAGACGTATATCTTGTGGAGGGTAATGATAAGACGTATATCTTGTGGAGGGTATGATAAGACGTATATCTTGTGGAGGGTAATGATAAGACGTATATCTTGTGGAGGGTAATGATAAGACGTATATCTTGTGGAGGGTAATGATAAGACGTATATCTTGTGGAGGGTATGATAAGACGTATATGGGCGAAACTCAACTTCCTGGAAGTAAGTCAAGTAAGAATAAGAGAACATAAAGTTTCGTGCTTGTGTCCAACACAGAAATAAACAGAGCCGCCTCATGAAATTCCGAGATGCTTAACTAATCATACATGAAAATAACATACTCCATCTACTGTTCAGATGCCGCCATGATAACAGTAACCAACAACATCCCATAAAAATCAGGTTTCTATAGCATCTTCAAAGTCTTAGCAAACCACTTACTACACAACCTGGACACTACCATTAGATGATACCAACCATCAACATCACTTCTGCTAAGTTAGGTAAGACTGGTCAGGAAATAAAGCAAGTGTTTCACGACGCGAGTCTTAGTCATATGACGACCCGCCACTTTTCATCATCTGACCGAGGCTTCCACTGACTTATCGGTCCAACCCTTGAAAATTTTAGATTATTAATAATATTTTAACTTTGTCACTTCTCCATCAGAAAACACTGCAGTATTTCGCTCCACTGTTGGCATGTCCATTATATCCAAGAAGAGAAATTATGCTGAAGTCGGCGATTTAGGGCCATGCACCAGGGCGAAGTGCGGGGATGAGCTCTGATTGGTTTCAGGAGATGACCGGGAAACTTGTGTTTCACTTCCGCATTGCCCAAACAAAGGAACAGTGCTGTTGACTCTTGTACAATCTCAGAATTCATGGTAGAACTATTACAGTGAAGCGTACTTATCTTTCTGTTGTGACATTATTACGAAAGAACAAATATTGAAGAACAGTGTAGTGTGACAGTGTGTGTTGCGAACAATCTTCAGAGAGACAGTGCCATAGTGAGACACTACTACGTCAATCAAGATAACGGATATCGGGTAATTTGTGGGTCCTATACATATACCCAGGTAAGTATAGTCAGTTATGAACCTAGTTAGGTCGGCTGAGCGGCAGATAGCTAGGTCATAGCAGGTCTAGATTTACCAAAATTCCTCATAATTCGCGAGCCATTGAGCCATTGAGTTTTATTCAGCATTCAGTTATTAAAATAAAATGCTGAAACAAACGCCCCTTTGGGGCAATTATAATTCTTTAATTGAATTTCAAACAGTCCAAGGTTTGGAGTTTTGCAGCTCCTGGAAGGAACTCTCCAGGGATGGCTGCAGGGACGTTGAGCCGTCATAAGTAGCTTGATACACTTCTTTAACTTGCTAGTCTCTAAAGGCTCCAACTTCTTACAGTTCAACTGTATCTATCTACACACTGTACCTTAACAGTCATTATTTCTATTATTATTGTTTTATATTATTATTATTATTATTTTTATTATTTCTATTATTATTAATACTTGTAATGTAATTTTTTTCATTATTATTATTATTATTATTATTATTATTATTATTATTATTATTATTATTATTATTACTATTATTATTGTGTAGACATGTACTAATTCCTTATGGGTAATAAAGTACTTGTGAGAACACTTGTAATATAGAAGTTTATGTTGACAATTTGAGAAATAAAGACTGACAAGAGACATGATCAAAATAAAGACTGACAAGAAACATGATCAAAATAAAGACTGACAAGAGACATGATCAAAATAAAGACTGACAAGAAACATGATCAAAATAAAGACTGACAAGAAACATGATCAAAATAAAGACTGACAAGAAACATGATCAAAATAAAGACTGACAAGAAACATGATCAAAATAAAGACTGACAAGAGACATGATCAAAATAAAGACTGACAAGAAACATGATCAAAATAAAGACTGACAAGAAACATGATCAAAAAAAAAGACTGACAAGAGACATGATCAAAATAAAGACTGACAAGAGACATGATCAAAATAAAGACTGACAAGAAACATGATCAAAATAAAGACTGACAAGAAACATGATCAAAATAAAGACTGACAAGAGACATGATCAAAATAAAGACTGACAAGAGACATGATCAAAATAAAGACTGACAAGAGACATGATCAAAATACTCCTCAACACTTTCAGTAAGTTCCTGACTCTTGATCCAATGATCCATTCGTCTTCCAGTTTCCTATGCACTCTGTAACCCCTGTAGGTTTAGCACTTCTCATTAAAAAGGGTAAACATTCCTTTGAGATGTTTCTACTGCTTATTAAGACAGTCGGTGCCCCGTGGCCTGGTGGCAAAAGCTCTCGCTTCACACGGTGAAGAACCGGGTTCGATTCCCAGCGAAAGGGTAGAAACATTGGACGCGTTTCCTTACACCGGTTGTCTATATTCACCCATCAGTAAAATGGGTACCTGGGTGTTAGTCGACTGGTGTGAGTCGCATCCTGGGACAAAACTGACCTAATTTGCGGGATATGCTTTGCATAACAAAGGGCTTTCTATATAGTAGTATGTCATTGATGTCAGCTATGGTCTGTATACCTTGTACTTGTACTTGTAGAAATAAAATATTATATATTATTATGATTATTATTATTATTATTATTATTATTATTATTATTATTATTTTTAGTAGTAGTAGTAGTAGTAGTAGTATTAATACTCACTTCAAGTTCGGTGCAGTTGTCAGCAATGGAGATATTTCCAAGGTTTTCCATAGAATTATGAACCTTCTTTAGATTCTGCTCAGCAAGTTTCTTCACTATGTCGTTACCCATTTTGCTATAAAATGAAAAATATAAACACTGAATACCAGGGGTTCCTAACGCAGGGGCACATGCACCCCCAGGGGTACGTGCACTCCCAGAGGTACAAACACCCCATGGGGGTACAAACATCCCCAGGTGGTACATGCACACCCGGGGTGTACATGAACCCCATTGACACAAGCACCCCATTGGTACCTGAACCCACTGAGATACATGAACCACCTGGGGGTATAAGCACACCCAGAGGTACATACACCCCCAAGGTAAAGGCACTCCTGGGATACAAGCACCCTAGGAAATACATGCACCCCCTGGGCTACATGCATCCCCAGGGGGGTACATGCACCTCATGGGGGGTACGTGCACCCCCCCAGGGGCACATTTGCATTTGTCATGAGGAACATAAGGGTGCGAGAGTATAATCATTGTGTATACCATGAGTAATATAGAAGATAAGCAATATAGAACACCCTGGTTACAAATATAGAACATAAGCAACATAGAACACCCTGGTTACAAATAAAGAGATCAGCCATCAAGACAAGCTCTCCTCTCTCCTTCCTTCAACTTACACAGTTACATATATGTAGCACATCAAAATTAATGAACTCGTAAATAATCATAGCAAACGCGTTTTAGTCTAGTTTAGAGACTCAAGAAGGATCGCCGGCAGCACTTTGCTCCAGTTATCCACAAACAATAGTACTCATATTTGTCAATTTATTTTATTATTTCTTACAGACAAGTGCCATTTAGCATATTTCATAGTTTAGAAAGACACGTAAGCAAACACTATAACATATTTATTAGAAAACGTTTCGGTCCTGGGACCTTGATCACTTCTAACATATAGAGGTAGAAAGACATTATATATATAGGCGGAGAGTGAGATGTGACGCACGTGACCTGAGGAATGTCATAAGAACATAAGAATGGAGGAACACTGTAGAAGGCCTGCTGGCCCATGCGAGGCAGGTCCTTATCAAAACAACCTCTACCTATGAGGAGGACGGGTAGACGATGAAATCATGTGACTCCTGTGTTGTTGGGTTGGTGCTGCTTAAGTATCATGTATGCCAATGTTTTTGAAATTTTGTAGTTTCCAGTGTTGCGTTCTATAGTGTCGGTGACGGCGATTAGTGAGGCTTCTAGGCACCGTCGGCGTCTGAGGTCTGGTTCGGTGAGAACTAGTTGTGCCTCGTTCCAGTTCATCAAATTCCCCGTGGAGTCACTGTGGAGGACACAGGCGTACCTTACATCGTCTCTGTTAGAGGCATATCGATGTTCATTCAGGCGGACTGCAAGATCTCTGCCTGTCTCGCCTACATGTTTCTTGGGACAGAACCCACAGGGGATAGTGTAGACGCCTGCTGTAGAAGTTAGAGGTGTGGGGCTGCGTTTCGTAGTGAGGTCTTTGATAGATGATGTGTTTATGGTGGAAACGTTGATGTTACTCATAGCAAGTGCCCGGCGAGTATTCGTGGCAACATCGCCACATGGGAGTACTATGGACTGTTTAGGGGGCTGTTCCATGGGCGGTTTGTTGAGGATAGCTTGTGCCTTGAGTCTGCAAACTCGGATGAAGAAAGATGGGAACTGAAGACGTGTAAAGGCTTGTGTTATGTAAGTGCATTCTTCTTCTAGAAAACAAGGGCTGGAGATTCGAAGAGCTCTCAAGAAGAAGCCAATGAGGACTCCTCTCTTAGTGCGGGTGTCTTGGTGTGAATAAAAATGTATAAGATCGTCCTTGTTGATAGGTTTTCTATACACTTTGAAGAGAAGTTTGTCACTGTCGGGAGATCTGCACAGTAGAACGTCGAGGAAAGGAAGTTTGCCATCATTTTCGAGTTCAAGTGTAAACTTTATTGATGGTTCAACTGCATTGATCTTGTTGAGAAGGGCCTGGATATTGAGACGTCTCGAATAGAAAACCAATATATCATCAACGTATCTTAGCCAGGTAACGGTGTTGGGAATGAGGGTGCTGAATTTCTCTGTCTCCAGGTTTTCCATGAAGAGGTTGGCAAACACAGCACTGAGCGGGCTGCCCACTGCCATCCCAAAGCATTGTTTGTAACTGTTGTCCTGATACTTGAAGAAGTTGAAATTAACACAAAGTTCCACTAGATTGATGAAATCTAGAAGAGGTAAAGGGAGGTCGTGGTTTTCAGTGAGCCTCTGTCTCAGAATGTTGATTGCAGCGTCAGTAGGAACGTTGGTAAAGAGGGCTGTGACATCGAAGCCTCACTATGACATAGAAGCCTCACTAATCGCCGTTACCGACACTATAGAACGCAACACTGGAAACTACAAAATTTCAAAAACATTGGCATACATGATACTTAAGCAGCACCAACCCAACAACACAGGAGTCACATGATTTCATCGTCTACCCGTCCTCCTCATAGGTAGAGGTTGTTTTGATAAGGACCTGCCTCGCATGGGCCAGCAGGCCTTCTACAGTGTTCCTCCATTCTTATGTTCTTATGACATTCCTCAGGTCACGTGCGTCACATCTCACTCTCCGCCTATATATATAATGTCTTTCTACCTCTGTATGTTAGAAGTGATCAAGGTCCCAGGACCGAAACGTTTTCTAATAAATATGTTATAGTGTTTGCTTACGTGTCTTTCTAAACCAACTTGTCGGTATTTATTACCAAGGTTTATACCAGCATATTTCATACATAGACAACAACAACAACAACCACACTTGCCACTCTATCTCGAGCCCCACACATGACCAGAAACACACACACACGCACACACACACACACACACACACACACACACACACACACACACACACACACACACACACACATACATACAGTCGTAGAGCAGTTATAGAACCAGAAATGAATATGAACAGGTAACGAGGGAGGCCCAACGGCAATACGAAAATGACATAGCAGCGAAGGCCAAATCTAACCCGAAGCTGTTGTACAGGAGGAAAACAACAGTCAAGGACCAGGTATTCAGGCTAAGGATGGAAGGAGGGGAGCTCACAAGAAACGACCAAGAAGTATGTGAGGAGCTCAACATAAGATTCAAAGAAGTGTTCACAGACGAGACAGAAGGGACTCCAGAAAGACGGAGAGGTGGGGTACACCATCAAGTATTGGACACAATACATACAACCGAGGAGGAAGTGGAGAGGCTGCTAAGCGAGCTAGATACCTCAAAGGCGATGGGGTCGGATAACATCTCTCCATGGATCCTGAAAGAGGGAGCAGAGGGGCTATGTGCACCACTAACAACAATCTTCAACACATCTATCGAAACAGGGCGACTACCTGAGGTATGGACAGACACGAAGCATTAAACTACAGACCAGTGTCACTGACATGCAAAGTCATGGAGAAGATTATCAGGAGAAGAGTGGTGGAACACCTAGAAAGGAACGATCTTATCAACGACAGCCAATGTTTTCAGGGACGGGAAATCCTGTGTCGCAAGCCTGCTGGAGTTCTATGACAGGGCGACAGCTGTAAGACAAGAGAGAGAGGGGTGGGCAGACTGCATTTTCTTGGGCTGTAAGAACGCGTTTGATACAGTTCCACACAAGAGATTAATGCAAAAGCTGGAGGAGCAGGCAGGAATAATAGGGAAGGCACTGCAATTGATCAGGAAATATCTGTCAGGAAGACAACAGCGAATGATGGTACGTGGCGAGGTGTCAGAGTGGGCATCTGTGACGAGCAGGGTTCCACAAGGGTCAGTCCTAGAGCTAGTGCTGTTTCTGGTATTTGTGAACGACATGGCGGAAGGAATAGACTCAGAAGTATCCTTGTTTGCCAATGAGGTAAAGTTGATGAGAAGAATTCAGTCAGCCGAAGTCCAGACAGAACTACAAATGGATCTGGACAGGCTACAGGCCTGGTCCAGCAACTGGCTCCTGGAGTTCAACCCCACTAAGTGCAAAGTTTTGAAGATTAAGGAAGGGCTAGGAAGACCGCAGATGCAGTACAGTCTAGGGAGCCAAAGACTACAAACCTCACTCAAGGAAAAGGATCTTGGGGTGAGTATAACTCCAGGCACATCTCCTGAGGCGCACATCAAGCAAATAACTGCGGCAGCATATGGGCGCTTACCAAACCTAAGAACAGCATTCCGACATCTAAATAAAGAATCGTTCAGGATATTGTACACCGTTTACGTTAGGCCCATACTGGAGTATGCGGCACCAGTCTGGAACACACACCTAGGCATGCACTTAAGGAAACTAGAGAAAGTGCAAACGTTTGCAGCAAGACTAGTCCTGGAGCTAAGGGGCATGTCGTATGAGGAGAGGTTAAGGAAAATCGACGTGACAACACTGGAGGACAGGTGAGATAAGGATGATTTGATAACGACACATAAAATACTGAGACGATTCGACAAGGTGGACTGAGACAGGATGTTCCAGAGATGGGACACAGCAACAAGGGGTCACAGTTGGAAGTTGAAGACTAAGATGAATCACAGGGATGTTAGGAAGTATTTATTCAGTTACAGAGTTTTTAGGAAGTGGAATAGTCTGGGAAATGATGTAGTGGAGGCAGTATCCATACGTAGCTTTAAGAAGAGGTATGATAACGCTCATGGAGCAGGAAGAGTGGCCTAGTAGCGACCAGTGAAGAGGCGGGGCAAGGAGCTATGACTCGATCCCTGCAACCACAATTAGGTGAGTACAGACACACCGTATGGGAAACGGCAAATGTAGTCCCCATTTTTAAGAAAGGAGACAGACACGAGGCACTAAACTACAGACCAGTGTCACTGACGTGAATAGTATGTAAAATCATGGAAAGGATTATCAGGAGTAGAGTGGAGGAGCACCTAAAATGGAATAACATTATAAACGACATCCAGCATAGATTCAGGGAAGGAAAACCCTGTATCACAAACATACTGAAGTTTTATGACAAGGTAACTGCAGTAAGACATGAGTGAGAGGGGTCGGTAGGCTATATTTTCTTTGACTACAAGAAGGCCTTCGACAGTTCTTCACAAGAGATTTGTGCAAAAGCTAGAGGATCAGGCACGCATAACAGGAAGAGCACTACAATGGATCAGAGAATACTTGGTACGTGACGAGATGTCAGAATGGGCGCCTGTGACGAGCGAGGTTACACAGGGGTCAGTCCTAGGAAAAGTGCTATATTTGGTATATGTGAATGACATGAAGGAAGGGATAGACTCAGAAATGTCCCTATTTGCAGATGATGCTATGCTAATGAGGAGAATTATATCGGATGGGGATCAGGCAGGACTACAAAGAGACCTGGACAGGCTGGAAGCCTGGTCCAACAACTGGCTCCTCGAATTTAGCCTCACCAAATGAAGAGTCATGAAGATCGGGGAAGAGCAAAGAAGACCACATGCAGAGTATAGCCTAGGGTGGCCAAAAACTGCAAACCTCACTCAAGGAAAAGGATCTTGGGGTGGATATAATACTAAAAACTTCTCCTGAGGCGCACACCAGCAGATTGCTGCAGCATATGAGTGCCTGGCAAACCTAAGAATAGCGTTCCGATACCTCAGTAAAAAATCGTTTAAGACTCTGTACACCATGTAGGCCATGCCCATATTAGAGTATGCAGCACCAGTTTAGAACCCACAACTGGTCAATCAAGTCAAGAAATTAAAGAAAGTGCAAAGGTTTGCAACAAGACTAGTCCCAGAGGTAAAGGGAATGTAGCCCTTTGTCCGAACGACCGAGGGCTGCATGGGAACGTACCAGAACAACCAAGGGGAACATGGGAGCCTGTCAGAACAACCCAGGGCTACATGGGAACTTGTCAGAACGACCAAGGGCTACATGGGAACCTGTCAGAACGACCAAGGGCTACATGAGAACCTTTGGGAACAACCAAGGGCTATATGGGAACCTGTCAGAACGAGCAAGGGCTACATGGGAACCTGTAAGAATGACCAAGGGCTACAGAAGAACAAAAAGATTGAGAAGCCTTGCAGTAAAAAAGTTTCTTCTAATAAATTCCCTGAACTGGGCATTATTGTTGTAAGGGAAAAGTTAGTGAAATGGGCTTATGATAGTTCGGACTCCGAGGGAATGTTACAGTGTGTCACCGCCAGGACTGCCATCTAGCGGGTCGCTGCAAAACTCCAGATTTCTTCGGGGTCTGAGTTTCTTTAGTTTCTACTCTTGGTAGCATTAGCCTTACCTGGTGTAGGTGGGAGTTTGGAAAATCACTTCACCTCCACTCTTTTCCTGACCAGATAAAGTGATCTACCAGGAGTAGTGCTTAATTTATTTTATACATAGCCTGGTTACCAGTAATGACATTGGCGCACAATTAACACCTTTGTTCTTTCTTCAGTGTTATACTTAATAACCGTCTTGTAACCAGTCTTTTAATTTCATTATAAGTTCTGCTGCTGGAGTGGTCATCCACAGTAGATGCTGGATATATGGGAGTTAGAACCCAGGCACTCAGTGGGACATAGCGACTGCTCATCTCTCCTTGATATCTGGAGTGAGATACTGATAGCCAGTTTTGACAGAAGCTGCGTCATCTACGTAACATAAGACCAACACCGCCTACCAAGAATAACTAACATCATATCTTAAGAAGATCTCCTGGATTTAGAAGATTTTTCTCTCTTAAGATCTCACTGGAACCAATGACAGCAAACTTGTTTTTTTTTTATCTAATTAGATACTTATTAACTTTTTCATTATTATTCTTCCTCTAAGCTATTCATTTTTTTGGTTAGGTGTTTTCCCTGTCTTTTTAATATCTTTTTGGTATCATCAAAACATTTTTCAACTGTAAATCATAACTACTGTAGAGGTTAACACATAAAGCTACCCATTAAGATTTATTTTTGTTGTATTCCCATTTAATATTTATTCTTTATTTAAAAAGGATTGGAGTACTTACTTAGCTTCTTCAATGGCTTTGTCACAGTATGTCAGTGCATTTTTTAAATCAAAAGTGAAGAAGTAAGCGTTGGCCATCATCAGGAATACGTGGGGTAATTCTTCGTCCTTGCACCTAGAACTGTTCACCAACTTCTCATATCGATCTAGTGCTTTTTGGTAGTTGCCTCTCTTATACATGGTGTCCGCTTTATTGATACCTTCTGTTTTATCCTCCTGCAAAGCGACACAAATTTGCATTAATACTACCATGAATTTTCTGCCTTTCCCACACTTCTACAAATTTTAATTATAATTAAGCTTCATTTTGGTTATAATATTATAATTCAAGATAAATTTCCTTCACATGGAGTTGTTTGATGGAAATAAGAGAACGAGTGAGGGCTTCAACTCACTTGCCATCTTGTTGTTTACAATTTCCTGAGTCTTGTCTGGTGGTAATGAGAGGTACATTATCCAAGGACTTACATTCCTATGCTGGGATCACATTACACATTAATAATATTGCCAGTCACACTGTAAATCAATATTCACAAGCATTGTTGCAGCAGATGTTAGAACACATCAGATAAAACTTACCGAACTATGATTGTTGACAGTCTTGACACTGCAATGATCATACATAAAAGGTACAACTATAATACATAATTACATACATACTGGAGTTATAGTAAGGTGAGTGTTCGGTCTAACAAGTGTACAATACTGTGTTGTTATTTCTCAAGTGAAGAGCGGCCAGAGAGGCAGGAAGGGAACGTAACGAGGAAGAGAGGAGAATGTAAAAAAAAAGCAGGAAATGGGAGAGAGGAGTAACGAATAAAATGTACGTACCGTCAATATATCGTTTAAGTCATGTTCCCTTGCTTGGTCTGCGTAACCAACTGCCCCTGTCAATGAGAGATAATATCATTGTCAAGCAGACAGCAGACATGCTATCACCTACACCAGGGTCATTAAGACTGCATGTGACCTGAATACCAATAATCAACAATACCTTAGCTACATAAATATGGGTTAAATTCTCTAGATATATATACATAAGAAATACATTTTTTGTGTACGTAACATCTGTGCTTCACACCCTGTTTGAGTCTATGATATATAAATGACAGAAAACATGCATCAGAAACCCTTGTGTTGGAGATCAAATGGTTCGTTAACAATTTGATAATACACATGTGGAACAGTGAGGTACTTTTATTCTGAAACGTTTCGCCTAAACAGTTAGCCTCTTCAGTCGAGTACAGAGGAGGCGGCAGAATCAATAGGAATGTAAAGCCGATGTAATCAGTCCATTACTCTGGAAGACATAGTTTAGAGGTGGTCAGTCCCTCAGCCTGGAGAAGAATTCTGCTCCATAGTCTGGAAAAATGTGAAGATGAGCGAAGCAGAATGAAGATTAATATATTGTCAATGTGAGGTGCAAAAATCTTGATGAGAGAAGAGATGGAATAAAGATAGTTAACTGTTGCATGTGTCTTGCTTATCAACTTGTCAGTATTGTATACCATTATCATATTCACAGTTCTAAAGCTTGTCTGATTCCCAACAAAATTAAACTTTTCTTCTTTGGTATATCGCTTTGTGCCCTGAAAAAGAAAAATGCAGGAAATATGCCCATAACCGAAAGCGACACTAATCGCCTCCATATTTCTGAAACTGCTGTCCGAAGTATTTGAAAAGAGGCGACTACGTTGCTACAGTCAAACTAACTTGGCTTTGGAGTCTGACAAGAAAAATATACAGTGGTTAATGTGGCAAGAGCGTGTATCAACAGCTTACCTGACAACGTAAAATTAAAATTAGACTGTCCTTGCTAGACACAGCAAGTAGATGGTCTACACTGGGGAGCATGAAATAAATTCAACGGAGAGTGTTCAGCAAGGATATCTTCTCGCCCTACTTCTCATCTACACTAAGGGTAAGGAAATCTATGTAGGATTTACCAGCGAAGTAAACACCTGTTTCGTGGATGATGGCGCACTGGCAGATATAAAGGAGACATTTCTAGCAAATCTTTCTCAAGTGATGACACAGTTACAGGCACTGGAGCTCGTCCTTACCCATCGAAATGCAAAATCATCTCAGTCAGTCAGCAAGGGATTGATGTATCATCTATTGCCACAACAAATAGCATCCCTCTTAGAGCACCTCTAGAAACTCATGACTGATGATATAGTCTAGAACGAACTGGACGACTTGAGGAGGATGGAGCAACGAAGAGGCATTCAAGATTCCAGTGATGCCTTGTACCTTCTAACAAATTGCTTGAATCAGATGTGTACCCTCAACTGCATGAATACGACACTCTCCTGAAAGTGATTTTCACTAATCCCTGCATATTTCTCATCTGTAATTTTGCACCAAAAGAAACTTAGAAAACTTACCTAACCTTATTATAACAAGAACAATTTATTTTAGCCTAACCCAACTAAACATATTTTAGATTTGTTTACAATAATTTAATACTAGACAAACACATTGAAATATATTTTTTTCGTTAGGTTCAGAATGATTTTGCCGAAATTATTGCACACACAAATTTTCGCTTGTCCTATATGGCAAGATGAGCGTTGCTATTTAAGCCAAGATCGCAAGTTCTGCCTATTCGGCACGACATATGTATATATATATATATATATATATATATATAATATATATATATATATATATTATATATTATATATATATATATATATATATATATATATATATATATGCAAAACAACCACTCTGAAAGAATAAGAAATTCCAAGCGCTTTCGTGACTACTCACATTATCAAGGAACTATGATAATGATAGATAGTTCCTTGATAATGTGAGTAGTCACGAAAGCGCTTGGAATTTCTTATTCTTTCAGAGTGGTTGTTTTGCATATTCTGAAATCACCTGTTTACTGTGATCTTATTGCATATATATATATATATATATATATTATATATATATATATATATATATATATATATATATATATATATATATATATATATATATATATATATATATATAATATCGTGCCGAATAGGTAAAACTTGCAATTATGGCTTAAGCAGCAACCCTTTCTTGCCGAATAGAGCAATTATATTTCATTGTGTTTGTTTATTACTAAATTATTGGAAACTTATCTAAAATATAATTAGTTCGATTAGGCTAAATTAAATTGCGCTTGTTATGATAAGGTTAGTAAGTTTTCTAAGGTGCATTTGGTACAAAATTATTAATTTTTACATTACCTATTCGGCAGTACATGTCAGTGGTCTGTACTTTAGTGCAGCCTGTCTGTCTCCTTTCTTAAAAATTGGGACTACATTTACTGTCTTCTACATATCAAGCAGTTTCCCTGTTTTGAAGATTATTGTTAGTGGCACAAACAGTGCATCTGCTCCCTCCTCAGTTGTGTGGAGCGTGTCCAGCACTTGCTGGTGCACCCTACCACCTCGGTTTGCTGAGAGCCTCTTTGTCTTCACTGTCAATACCTCCCTAAATCTTGAGCTGAGCTCTTCACACACTTCCTGGTCGTCCCCTGTGAGCTCTGCTCCCTCTTTCCTCAGCCTGATTACCTGGTCCCCGTTGCCCAGCGGTGAGAGGAGCGACTCTCATTGCTGAGGTCCAGGGAATAAACCCTGGACTTTAATATAAAAAGATTACCTGGCCCATGACTGCTGTTTTTCTCCTGGTGTGGCTGTATAACAACTTTCTGTCAGATTTAGCTTATGATGCTATGCCATTCTCGTACTGATGCTGGGATTCCCTCCTTATCCATACATATTCATTTCTGGCTCTTTAGCTCAACTCCCTGTCGTCCTGGGTCCTTTACCTTCTATATTTTTTCCATGGTCTTGGCCTCTCCACACATCCTGGTAAACTATTGGCTCACTCTGGACTTCTCGTTGTTTCTGTTGCCCCTTGGTACTACTACGCTGCCTCCCTGTACTTTGTGGTCACATGTTCCACTATTTATTTTACTGTCTTTCCCTCTAGCTCGCTTACCCACTTCATCTCATGTAAGAATTGTCTCATACTTGTGTAGTTCCCTTTTTGGAAGTTTGGCTTCTCTCGTCCTTGTGCTGCTTCACTCTTAATTGTTAACTCTACTATATATTCGAAACTCAAGACAAAATGATCACTAGCACCTAGGGGTCTTTTGTGTGTTATATTTCCTGTGTATGAACTGCTCAAGGTGAATACAAAGTCTAGTCTTGCTGGTTCATCGTTTCCTCTCTCTTTGGTTACATCCTTGACATGTTGACACATGACATTTTTCCTGTACTGCCTCCAGCATCTTGGCTCTCCACGTCCCTGGTCCTTCATGTTGCTCAAGATTCTCCCAGTCAGTCAACTAATGGCTGAAATCCCTTATGAGGAGTAGCTTTACCCTGCTCATGTGGGCCCTTCTGGCATTCTCAGCTAGTGTGTACACCATCACTCTGTTGCTCTCATCATATTCCTGTCTTGACCTCCTGCTATCATCATTGTGATTGCTATGATGTCCGGGGATGCCTCAGTGATTCTTTCCTACCACTCCTCACTCTTATTTGTAAGTCCATCTGCATTGGTGTACCATACGTTCAGCTTCCTTTCTAGAACTGTATTCTGATGGGTGGGAGGGGTTGGTACTCACTGTGTGGTAGGCAAGTCTGGATATTATGGTAGTCTGCTGTTGTGGCAGTATTAGTGCTGGGAGAGGCGGACTGTTGCTCGGCTCTCGTTATTTTTTTATGGTTGGTGTGGGGTGGTAGAGGTTGAGGGGATGCTGTGAGTGTATCTGTGTGCGCTTTTGTTTGCTGTTGCATTCAAGGATGTGCTTTCCTGCCTGCCGATACCTGCCCTCTTCCCCTTCCTGCCTCTGGCACATTTTTACTCTTTATCTCAGCTGTTCCGCTACATTTTGTATTCAATTGTGGTCGACGTTAACTCCCTATTATTTATGGGAACCCTTTCACAGTGATTTCCACTGCAGGATTTTGTTTTGTATCATTTCTGACTTGAATGTCATTTTGACTGGGCAGATCTTTGCCTGGAGTACCATCCAACTCTCTGAAAAATTGTCAGTTGAGTTGTCCACTATTGTTCCTTGATCTAGCTCCCTGCTCGTTTCAGTCATGCCTTCACTAAATCACTTGCCAGACTATTCCACTTCCTGACAACTCTATGACTAAAGAAATACTTCCTGACATCTCTTTGCCTCATCTGAGTCTTCCGTTTTCAATTGTGACCGCTTGCTTCTGTGTTTCATCTCTTGAACATCCTGTCTCTGTCCACTTTATCCATATCTCGCAGTATTTTGTATGTCGTTATCATGTCTTCCCTGACCCTCCTGTCTTCCAGTGTCGTCAGACAGATTTCCCTTAACCTTTCTTCATAGGACATGTTCCTTAGCTCTGGAACTAGCCTTGTTGCAAACCTTTGCGCTTTCTCTGATTTCTTGGCGTGCTTGACCGGGTGTGAGTTCCAAACTGGTGCTGCATACTCCAGTATGGGCCTGACGTACAAAGTGTACAGAGTCTTGCACGATTCCTTTCTGAGGTATCAGAATGATATTCTCAGGTTTGTCAGTCGCCCATATGCTGCAGCAGTTAACTGGTTGATGAAACCTTAGGAGATGTGCTTGGTATTATACTCACCCTAAGATCCTCTTCCTTGAGTGAGGTTTGCAGTCTTTGGCCACCTAGCCTACACTCTGTCTGCGGTCTTTCTTGCCCTTCCTCGATCTTCATGACTTTGCATTTGGCCGGGTTAAATTAGAGGAGCCAGTTGCTGGACCAGGCTTGCAGCCAGTCCAGGTCTCTTCGTAGTCCTCCCTGATCCTCATGCGAGTTAATCCTCCTCATTAACTACACATCATCTGCCAACAGCGTCACTTTTACATCTATCCCTTCTGTCATGTCATTCACATATACCAAAAACAGCGCTGGTCCTAGGACTGTGACTACTGTGGAACCCCACTTGTCACAGGCGCCCACTCAGATACCTTGTCACATACCATGACTCACTGTTGCCTCCCTGTCAGATATTCTCTGATCCACTGCAGTGCCCTTCCTGTTATAAATGCCTGATCCTCTAGGTACAAAATACATATATGATATTACAAGATTATGCAGAATGAGTAAAATTGCCCAAGACTTGGTAAAGTTAATCTACATGCTTCCTTAAAACTACATTTAAATAAATTAAAATTAATACTGAAACATAATCTCACTAATCTCTTGTGAGAAACTGTGTCAAAAGCCTTCTTGCAGTCCAAAAAATTGCACTCTACCCACTCCTCTCTGTCATGTCTCACTTTCGTTACCTTGTCATAAAACTCCAATAGGTTTGTGACACAGGTTTTGTTTTCCATGAACATGTATTGGTTGTCGTTTATTAGCTTGTTCCGCTCTTGGTGTTCCACCACTCTCCCCTTGATAACTCTGTATATTATACGTCAGTGACACTGGTATATAGTTTAGTGCTTCGAGTTTGTCTCCTTTCTTAAAAATAGAGACTACATTTGCTGTCTTCCATACCTCAGGTAGTTGCCCAATTTCAATAGATGTGTAGAAAATTGTCCTTAGTGACACACACAGTATCACTGCTCCCTCTCTCAGGACCCAAGGAGAGAAGTTATCCAGTCCCACCGCCTTTGACGTATCAAGGTCACTTAGCATTTTCTTCACCTCCTCGGTTGTGTGTATTTCATCCAATACTTGTTGGAATATCCCTTATTGGTGTACCCCCCTGTTCTGACTTCCCGGAGTCGTTTCCGTCTCCACTGTTAATATTTCTTTATGTCATGTTGAGCTCCTCACATACTTCTTGGTAGTTTCTTGTGAGGTCCCCACCTTCTTTCCTCAGCCTGATTACCTGGTCCTTGACTGTTGTCTTCCTCCTGATGTGGCTATACAACAGCTTCTGGGTCGAACTTGACTTTTGATGCAATGTCGCTTTCATACTGTCGCTGTGCCTCCATCCACACCTATGCATACTCGTTTCTGCCTCTTCAACTAATCTCTTTATTTTCCTGGGTCCTTTTTCTTCTGTACTTTTTTCCATTCTCTAGTACACTTAGCTTTTGCCTCCCTATACCTTCGGGTAAATCAAGGGCTCGTTTTGATCTTCCCATTAAATATCTGTTACCCTTGGGAACAAACTTTTTCTCTGCCTCCTTGCATTTTATTGTTACGTGTCCATCATTTCATTTACTGATTTTCCTACCATTCTCTTTCCCACTGAACCTCCTTCAGTATGTGTGTGTTCGTGAAACATTTCCCTAAAAAATCTTTTATCTCGTTACTCAAAATTAAAATAATCTTTAACCAAACTGTGGACATTTTATGTAGGAAACTGCCTCTACTTTTTTACACGATATGTGAATAGCAAAGAAAGGCATAGTTTGTATTGACTTTTAAAGTTGTGGACTGGTAAGCCAATGGAAGGTCTCGGTCAGATGACCAATAGCTCCAGTAGCGCGTCATCTTATGACTTATATCCGCGTCAGGAAACATTTGTCTTGTTTCCTGATCAATCTTGCTTAACTTAACCTAAGAAAAACATCAGAGTTATATCCCAGTTTTACTAATGAATAAGATGAACAACGATTTAATAAAGCTCGATTTCTTAACAAATTAAAAATACATAATTTGCTCGTCATTTTGGTTTGATGGAATATTTTGAGAACTTTATTTGAGGTTCAGTCAATTCTTGAGGAAAGTGGAGGTCGTACTCACCTTCTTGTAGCCCATCATTGTCTTGTAAACCATAGTCTTGTAAACCATTGTCTTGTAAACCATTGTCTTGTAAACCATAGTCTTGTAAACCATTATCTGTAAAACATATTTGGAATTAATTCACTAAATGGAAACCTTCTTTTTAAA
Organism: Cherax quadricarinatus; assembly: GCF_026875155.1. NCBI lineage: Eukaryota > Metazoa > Arthropoda > Malacostraca > Decapoda > Parastacidae > Cherax > Cherax quadricarinatus. The sequence continues at coordinate 3,200,916 of NC_069460.1, forward strand.
TTAATGATGAAGAAAAAAGTGATATTGTATTTTATAATTTTTGACCTGGAAAGAATTTAAGGACATTGTGGTAATGTAATTCAAGAGAGACGGTAAGAACCACCATCGCCCAGGCTTGGAGGTAAGCCTGTCAGTGTTGGTTCATGAGCGTACCACATCACTTTACAACTTTTGCAGGCTTTCCTGTGATTGCCTAGTTGAACCAAGGTGCTTAGCATAACGATGGGGGATGCCCCTACTTCTTATACCCTTAGCACCGTGTTTGCTGGTTGGGAGGCATGTCTATGTGGATTTGTGACATAGGTCGAATAAAATATAACATAATCTTAGCATGCCACACCCCCACCCCAAAATGGCTCTAATAGCCAGGACTAGGCACGCCTCCATGGGTAGTGTGCCACCATGGCACGAATTAGTAATGGAACTGCCTTTCCTCTCAACCATCCAACTCATTACGTAATGTTCAACCCAAAGGAACTTTCAAGTCAGGCACAATCTTTGAGCAAGACAACAGTCAAGTAAAAGGACACAAGTGCAACTAATGTGACATTTTATTGTGGCAACGTTTCGCTCTCCAGAAGCTTTGTCAAGCCGATACAAACAGTATATGGACACAGAGGGTATATAAAGGCTCAGAGTGAGGTGCAATACTAGTGAGGTACCATTTCGATGTTCACTAGTGGTAGTAGTAGTAGTGACAAAGTAGTAGTAGTAATACAATATGGTAGTGCAATTAATTCGTACATGAGTGAAAGGATATAAAAGCTATTACTTGGGTAACATAAAAATAAGTTGGACAAATATAGACTGGATAGAGTAGGCCTGTTTCAGTGTTCACTCTCTGTAATGTGCTTTGTGTAGTATAACAGGAGAGACTATATGATGGCAGGGTTTACTGTTTTCAGGAGGATTCTCGCTAAGACTTCAGAGATGGTGAATCTGCCGTTGTTTTGTTTAATTGTATTCGAAACAGCGATCAGTGCTGATTCGAGGTACTTGAGTCTGCGGAAATTAGTTTCTTTGATCACTAATTTGGCGTCCCTGAATTTCATGAGATGATTGGTGGAATTTCGGTGTTGTACACAGGGGTTGTTCAAGTTATCGTTCCTACATGCGTAAATGTGTTCATTGAAGCGGGTGTCGAGGTTTTTGCTGTTTCACCTACATAAATCTTGTCACAGCCTCCACAGGGTATAGTGTAAACCCCTGTATTGACTGGTTCATGGTGCTTTGAGTTTGTCCTTAGGGCTAGCATAGGTTCAAGGTACTTACGAACGGGAGCAGTGTCCACCCACTACAAAAAAAAACTTAAGGCCAAATTTATGCACATTTTACTTTATGAAAAAAAGGGAAATAAAAGAGCATACTATCCATTTCTCCCCTGAAGCATTATAACAAATTATGACATATGGAGTGGTTGAACGGTTGCCGGTACCAGGGCCAGGGGTTCCTTTTTTATGGTGGTGTAGGGGACAAAAATATGGGAGCAACGTACTAGAGAAGTTTAACACGGTTAAAAGCCTCTTGACAACTAGAGGTCCAGGGAAATTTAGTTTTAGGACTGGTAAGAAATTTCTGCAAAATTTGTGCTAAATTTCCTATAAAATACTACAATTCCTAAAAATCTTTGCAGATTTCTTATCCTGAAGAACAGGATAATTTTAATGGCTGAAACTTTGTCAAATTTAGGTGCCACTTTGCCACTGCCTGATGAAATGAAGGGGATGAGATGAAAAGCTGTAAGTCTTCTCCCTGAAAGCTGGCTGCCATGGATCAAAGTCTAGCGCAAGCTGGACTCCAAGGTATTGGTCCAGTGTGGGTAGATTGGTAAAGCACTGCGTACCTTGTTCCAAGGTTCGTAGGTTCGAGTCTCCTTCAGCCAGAGATCAGTGTTTGTGTATATTTCGCCTGCTCTTGCGAATTCCTTGCATATATATTATATATATATAATATATATATATATATATATATATATATATATATAATATATATATATATATTATATATCTTTTATATCTTTCCTTACAAAAAAGTATTTTTTGGTGTAAATATTAGGGTATGTTATGCGTCAGTCAAGTGAGGTAAAACAATACATGTGATCTATTTCAGTAAAATTTAAGCAATAGCGAGGCATAACTTACCTTGGTAATATTGTTGCTGCTGCTGTTGTTGTCTCCAGTGCTTCATCCGCTGCTTGTTTGCCCTCACCTGCTCATTACTGGGATACAAATCAGGGTTGTTTCTGTTGGCATAAGACGATAAATATTATGCTTTATAATTTCCCTCCACAAAACAATATTGTGCTCATAACTAAATTTGAAAAAAGTCTCTTTCTTACTTTTTGTCTCTGTTGATAATGCCACAAAATGTTTTGTAGTTCACGTTTAGACTGTTACACTTTTCGTGCCTCGTTTGTGTGACGTTGTGTTCATTACGACCATACTGTATTATGATGTCACGATCACGTGGAGTTGTATCATACCTTACTCTTCTCTCTGAAATAATATTGAAAATATCTGTAAGTAAATACTCTGAAGTAACAACATCAATATTGTGTTCAAGAGAAAAAGAAAAACCCACAGGGGTCATACAACACTGTACAAATGTGAGACAAATAGGTATGATCCAAGTATTTAGAGGTTTTGAGAATTTGAAAGAATTATGTAAAGCAAGAGGCCAGTGAAAAGGAAACCTTCTTCTTCATCGTCATATCTGACAGACAGAGATGTAAGCCACAGCACCGCGTCTTCCGGAAGACTCAAGGTGGACGTCAACCAAATCTTCAAATGGGCCACTCAAGACAATATGAAATTCATTGAAGTAAATTTTCAACTACTCAGATATGGAAAACCTGAGGAAATTAAAACTTTATCAGTGTATGAAACAAATTCTACCTACACAATAGAGCAAAAAACTAGTGTGAAGGACCTGGGAGTGATAATATCAGAGGATCTCACCTTCAAAGACCACAACAATGTATGTACTGCATCTGCTAGAAAAATGAAGGCTGGATAATGAGAACCTTGGAAACTATGGATTCCTAGCCCATGATGATTGTCTTCAAATTGTTTGTTCTCTCTAGACTGGAATATTGCTGTACACTAACTGCCCCCTTCAAGGCAGAAGAAATTGATGACCAGGAGAGTGTGCAAAGAGACTTTCACAGCACACATAAGTACGATAAAGCGCCTAAATTACTGGGAACGGTTGAAGTCCCTTGATTTGTATTCCTTGGAACGCAGGCGAGAAAGATACATGATAATGTACACTTTGAAAATCCTAGAGGGATTAGTACCAAACTTGCACACGAAAATCACTCCCTACGAAAGCAAAACACTCGGCAGGAGATGCAACATTCCCCGAATGAAAAGCAGGGACACCACAAGTACGCTAAGAGACAACACAATAAGTGTCAGGGGCCCAAGAATGTTCAACTGCCTCACAGTATATACAAAGGGGATTACCAATAGACCTATGGCTGTTTTCAGGCTCTGGACAGGCACCTAAAGGCAGTTGAAGATTGAGACACTTATGCAACATATAAGAATCTTTATTGAAGAAACGTTTCACCACACAGTGGCTTCATCAGTCCAGTACAAATCAGAAAGGTGTAAGGAGAGTAGTTTGAGGTAATCAGTCGATGTGTTCAGTCCATCAATCTTGTAGGAAGTACACCATAGGACCGTAGAAGTGGCTTATGTACTGTAGTCAGGTGAGGCGAAGCATAAGTGTCTCAATCTTCAACTCGTCGGTTTTAAACCATTTATCACACCTGAAGTCAGTACCTGATTAGACAGGCTGTGGTTTATAAGTCGGTTTGCGTGCGGCCTGTAGTAACAGCCTGGTTGATCAGACCCTGATCCACCATGAGGCCTGGTCTCAGTCCGAGCCGAGGGGGCTTTGACCCCCGAAACCTTCTCCAGGTACACTCTCCCCAAGTATACCCCTCCTCTTCCTTGGATTAAGCATGATTACCTTCCATTTCCCAGAAAGTTCATGATCTTCAAGAGATCAAGACTTTCTCGTGATTTCTTTTTAATGATTAAAAAGGAAAAAAAAAACCTGTAAGAACTCTGTGCTATACAAACATTATATTGAATATTCTTAATAAACACCATTGTCCATCAGAAAAGTTAAGAAAATGCGGTATTTTTTAATAAAATATTATAATAACCAACTTTATGCACATTGAGTCTAACATGGATATGTATATCCAGAGTATACCTTTAGTATACCTGGTGTATGCCTTTAGTATACCTGGAGAATATTTGGTGTATACCTTTAGTATACCTGGAGTATACCTTAAGTATTCCTGGAATTTACTGATGTTTACCTTCAGAATACCTGGAGTATACCTGGTGTATACCTTTAGTATACCTGGAGAATATTTGGTGTATACCTTTAGTATACCTGGAGTATACCTTAATTATTCCTGGAATTTACTGGTGTTTACCTTTAGAATACCTGGAGTATACCTGGTGTATACCTTTAGTATACCTGGAGAATATTTGGTGTATACCTTTAGTATACCTGGAGTATACCTTAAGTATTCCTGGAATTTACTGGTGTTTACCTTTAGAATACCTGGAGTATACCTGGTGTATACCTTTAGTATACCTGGAGTATACCTGGTGTATACCTTTAGTATACCTGGAGTATACCTGGAGTATACCTTTAGTATACCTGGAGTATACCTGGAGTATACCTGGTGTATACCTTTAGTATACCTGGAGTATACCTTAAGTATTCCTGGAATTTACTGGTGTTTACCTTTAGAATACCTGGAGTATACCTTTAGTATAGCTTTAGTATACCTGGAGTATACCTGGAGTATACCTGGAGTATACCTGGTGTATACCTTTAGTATACCTGGAGTTTTACCTTAAGTGTACCTGGAATTTACTGGTGTTTACCTGATGTATTCTTGGAGTATACCTGATGTATTGCTGGAGTATACCTGATGTATTGCTGGAGTATACCTGATGTATTGCTGGAGTATACTTGATGTATTGCTGGAGTATACTTGGACGGTGTTCAGTGAGTCAACGCCCCGGCAGCCTGGTCAATCATCAGGCCTCGCGATAGATGAGGGCCTGATCAACAAGGCTGTTACTGCTGTCTGCATGAAAACCGACGTCCTTTCAATGGAATTGCAATCGCAACAGTAAGATTGTGTATGTACAAAACAGAGTCGCTGAAATTAATTAAATGTAAGAAAAATATAAGAGTTTGGTTCAACATTTAATCATATACCTGATGACGAGACTCCAGCTGACTTCTTGTCACGAGGTTAAGATAAGATAAGATTTCGTTCGGATTTTTAACCCCGGAGGGTTAGCCACCCAGGATAACCCAAGAAAGTCAGTGCGTCATCGAGGACTGTCTAACTTATTTCCATTGTGGTCCTTAATCTTGTCCCCCAGGATGCGACCCACACCAGTCGACTAACACCCAGGTACCTATTTGCTGCTAGGTGAACAGGACAACAGGTGTAAGGAAACGTGTCGAAATGTTTCCACCCGCCGGGAATCGAACCCGGGCCCTCCGTGTGTGAAGCGGGAGCTTTAGCCATTTAGCTATTACTGTACCATGGTTCAGTGCACCGAGTTGGCTGGTAAATAAAGTTAATTGGCCTTTACAAAAGGCTCATACTGAACCTGTTGAAATTACTGTGATCACCGCTCCAGTAATTTGTCCTTCATTAGCCTTTGATATTAATAGATATTCTTCCTTACCCTAATTAATGTAACATTGTTGCTGTTGAAATTTATAAACAAAATGAATATTTCATATAATTTTCCACAGCCTCTGAAATACTGTGTTCAGAGAGTGCGAGAAGAAATCTATGGAGAGGAAATTAAATTGTTGTTAAAAGGAAGAGTTGTAAAAAGGTTCAAATAGATAAATTAGAGCTGTATTTAATTGATGTAATTAAATGCATAGATAGGTAGTATGCTGAATTGTGCAAATATGTAATGTATCCTTTAATTATAATTTATATACATTTAATTATAAATTTATGTAAAAAAATGCAAATCAAAGTGGAGTACAAAGGTAATTGCAGTTAATTAAGTCGTTTTTCAACAATCTCCACCCAGCCACAATGTGGAATTTTTTTATAGTTTTCCTAAATTCATGTGTAAATATCAGTAATATAATAATTGTGCATTAAAATGTGATGCTGATTTGACGTTTCAAGAAATTTCGTGAGAAGGAGGATGTGCAGCGGCCGCGGAGTGATACACAGCGGGAGACGCCATGAAGGTGTGAGCTCTGGCTTTTGTGGTGAAATCGTCTAATAATTTTTAATCAAGGATGTGGAGCCACGGGGGGCAGGGTGTTTTTTGGTTAGCCTAAGGGATCTTTTGCTGGGCGTGGGGTTAAGGGATGTTATTGGAGGTGGGGACCTAATGGTTGAGCATACGTTTCATAGACAGGGATACGCGGCCAGGCTCGATAGGTTATATGTGACGAGAAGTGTGCGGGTGATGTGTGTGCATATGGTGGATGCTGTATACAAGGATCATAGAGCTGTTTATACGGACTTGACTTGGGCCAGCTTACCCAATAGGTATCCAGGGTATTGGAAGTTAAATTTGTGAGACTTCTTGGGGTGGAGGAGGCGGGGTTAGATTTTGGGGACAATGTGGGAGAATTTGTGGGGAGAGGGTAGGGATGTGGGTGACTTGCTGGGGTGGTGGGATGGGGTAGCTAAGGAGAGGATCCGGGGCGGTTTTATGTGCGATGGGAAAGTACCAGGGTTGGATGACGTACGGGTTGCAGCAGTATTTCGGGGGTTTAGGTTGCAAAGTTGTTATGAGAGGGGCGTGCAGGCAGGGCAGTATCCCATGGAGGAAATCGAGTTGTTAAAAGGGAGGATTCGAGATTTGCAGAATGCCCAGATTTGATGCGGTGAGAGTGCAGGGTGGAATTGAAGAGGCGGTGTGGGGTGACCGCCCATTGGCCTGTGTGTTATGGGGACAGAGGCAGCGCCGTATGGCTAGGAAATTGATAGGCTGGTGGTACATGAGGACTTAGGTGGATATAGGGCGGGACATGAGTTAAGAACAACGGAGGCAATGAGTGATTACGGGATAGGTGGTTTGGCAAAAATTTACTGAGTGTAGGGGTGGATGTGGAGGCTTTCGGGAGGTTGGGGGAGAATGTATCTTGTGTGCTAATGGGCAGTGATCGCATGGCTTTTGGGGGGGGGGGATATTGAAGAAGGGGAGGTGTGGAGGGCTTTGGGGGGGGAAATGGCACGAGGAAAAGGCTCCAGGTCTGTATGGCTTGCTCTGCGAGTTTTATGTGAGCCATTGGAATGTGTTGAAGTACTTCTTAGTAGAACTAATGAATACGATGAAAAGGGAGGGGAGTATGGGCAGGTTGCAAGGAACTGTGGTTGTGGTTTTAGTGCCAAAAGGTAAGAGACAAGACACGGTGCGGGACTTTAGGATATCATTGCTGTGTGCTGATTGTAAGATTTTGCAAAAAATTTTAGGAAAAATGGGATGAAGTGTGTGGTGGATAGAGTGGTTGCGAGAGGACAATATGGTGTATCTGGGAGGACGATGTATGACGGGCATAGTATTATAAAGAATTTTGTGGAAGGGTCAGGAGGGGAGCAGGAGGAGGGTGTCTTAGCCTTAGATTGGCAGGCGGCGTATGATAGTGTAGAACGTGAGGTGTTGTGGTACATATTAAGGAGGCAGGGTTTTGGGGAGGAGGTGGTGCGTTGGGCAGAGACATTGTATACAGGTGTGGGAGTGTGTGTACAGGTAAATGGGAAGTTAGGGGAGTGGGTATCCTTTGGGTCGGGGTTTAGGCGGGGTTGTCCCCTGTCTCAATTGTTTTTTGGGCCTGTTTAACAGACCCTTTCTATAGAAAGGTGGAAGCGTGTATGGGGGGTGGATTGGGGAGTAGGAAGTGGAGAGCAGGGAATAATAGGGTACGTGGAGGGACACGACAATACTCGTGCGAATGCAGAAGAGTTTACTTGCGGTTGGAGATGTTATTGATAATTTTGGCGGGGGTTACCGTGTTAAGTTTTAATGTGGAAAAATCAAAATTACTGGTCTGGGAGATTGGGTGGGAAGAGAGAGTTGGGGAAGGAATGTACGTTGGAATATGGTGGACGGGATAAAAGTGTGTGGAAAAAGTGTATATGAGTAGTGCGAGAGAGGCGAGGATGGTTAATTCGGGAAACTTGTTGTGGATCGAGGTGGTGGGGCGATTGGATGGGTTGAGACCAACTCTTTGACAGAAAAATCAGCGTGCGATTGTTGTGAATGTGTTGTTATACAGTAAAGTCTGGCACGTGGCTGCGGTAAAATCCGTTAGCAGGCCCGGAGGGTTACGAGGCTTTTAAAAGAGGGTTTTCCATTTTCTTCGGGTTCCGGGTGTGAATGGTTGATAGGAGTGTGGTTACTTACCGGTCAACAGGGGAGGATTGGGGTTGTTGATTTACGGTTAAGAGTCAAATGTATTTATTTGAAGTGGGGGTTACGCCGTGTGCGGGGTCATGGCAGGGAGGGGGCGTGAATGGCTTGCATGAAGAGGTGCGAATGTGGTGGGGAGGGTGGGAGAGAAGGTGTGTGAAGATTTGTTGCGGGCGTTGCGCATGTACGGGACCCTAATAAAGTTCGAGTGGGTTGTTTTAGAGTGTGTTGTAAGGGCGACGGTAGTCGCGAAGGCTGAGAGTTCTACCCTATGTATGCGTGGAAGGATATAGGGGAGAGATTACGGTTGATGGCGCGTGCGTCCAAATTGGCGTGGTTTTTTTTTCCTTTTTCCCCTCCATGGTTATACTGCCGTCGGGTGCTGCACTTAAGGAAAGAGGTTGATGGTGGAGGGCGCGTGTCGGGTGGCAGGGATGAGGAGACGGCTTTTCTGTAGTGTATTTTTGTGATAATTTGGGGAGTATCAGGGAATGGATGGGTAAGGTTCTGCGGACAGGGGGGAGGGCGGGATATCAGTATTGAGGGCGTTTAAGTTTGGACAGGGGGAGGCGTCGAGGCGCCTGTGCAACGTGCAATCACGTATATAATTGCGGTTTTGTTTTTGTATCCTGGGCGATGAGGGGGAAATGGGGATTGGGGAGGTGTGCAAAAGGGTATTGGCGGGGACCATTTATAGAACGTTGTGTTATAATCGGGAAATATATGGAAGTCGCTGGGACCAGGCTTTTTCAGCAGGGTACCGTAGTATGAGTGTGAGAGCATTGTTAACGTTGTGAAAGGGGGGGGGGATTGAATTTCAGGGGATGGAACGGGCTTATCTCCTGGGTTGGGTATGCACAAGGGCTGTGTTGCTGTGTGTACTTGTGTAATGCGTGGTTGGGGTAAATGTGGTTTTTGGTGAATGGATGGGGGTGGTGCAGTTATATGTGTTATAGATGTCTTATGTCAGAGTCTACTGCCTTCTTTCTTTGTTGAAGTATTTTTGACGTACCTTTCGGCTAGGGCCCTGGCAAACGGGTTTTATGTTTTTTGTACTGAGCATTTTATTGCTATATTATATTATGTGTATAGCCTGTAGATGAGTGCGGAATGCTTATGGCTTTTCTAGTTTTGTGGTTAACTCGTAAGACTTGTGGTAAGGCGAGTATGTGTGACTGTAGGGAACTTATGTACTGGGGAGTTAGGTGAGTAAGAGTATGTACTTTGTTTTATCATGAGATTGTGATGTAGGTTCTTTCATTTATCGATTATTTGTGTTGGTTGTGAGTAACCGATATATTTATATATTTATCATAATATTCTTCTTATTGTATTGTATTGTGCATTGGCAATATGTCCCAGTAATATTATGTAAATAGTGTATACCCGAAGGGATTATAGATTTAATTATATTATTGAACCTGCTACAGGGGTCACCTACATGTTATGTTCTTGTTGTTGTTCTTGTGTACATAGGGTTAAGATTGCCCATCTTTCTTAATGTTATGTTTTGTCACAAGCGATATTTTCTAGTATATTTGTGTAACCTCTTGTGTTTGTTAATATTGTGTTTGTTATTTGCTATTGTACGTTCTGAGGGATTGTTTCAAAATGTGTTTATATTAAATGTGTATCAACCCTTGTTTAAGGGGTTTTTATGTTAAGCTATGTGTTGTATTTTAAATAAAATAAAAAAAAAAATAATTTTTAATCCGGCGTCATCAAGGCCGTAATGGGATGTTTCGGCCCTAATTTGTAATAGGAACCCATATTAATGTCTCCTGCTGAAGAATAGGGGCAGGAAATTTGCAGGGCCTCTAGAATTAAGTGGTGATGGTGGAAATTAATGGGACAACGCCATCACTCATCTAAGTTTATACACCATTGTCTTTTCATTTAGACTTCTCGCTGGCCAGTGTAGGATTCTATTTGTTAGGTGGACAGTGAGGTGTGATCCAACTACAATATAAATTGGTAAATGGCAATTCAATTTTTTTTCTTGTAACATTATTGTTGTGGAAAATTGCATTTATCTGTATGTATAATTATGAACATAACAATAAATGAGCATAGGTAATCATTATTTATCAGTTAGACAAGTAGGAATTTGGGACACCTAGGTCGCAAAAATGTCCCCCTTCGATACCTACCACTGTCATATCCACAAGTTGCTCTGGACCTATTAATTAAATGAAATATACATACACCAGGAATACTGGTAAATATATAAATTTGTGGACTGTATATTAAATTAAAAAACGGTTATATATATACACAATTACATAACAGAAGGAAAATATATCATAATATCACTCACCAATTTGACTGGATATTAAGTTGTATCATATCAAAAAAAACCTCACTAACTAAATTTATGAAAACACTGGCCAGAACTATACACAAATCTAGAGAGCTTATCTGAGGTTCCTGGAGCTGTCTTGTCCATTCGTCTGATATCTCAAGTTATGCAGGAATGCATGTCCAACAATTTCGCCTCCTATTTGAGAGGTGTCAGCCTAATTTTAACCTGTAGAGCACGAAAATTCCTTCCCATTAAACTAACGTTGTATCCAATTCAAAACCAAGATGGCGAGTCCCCTCTGCGCAGACGTAGGCTTTCCGTTTTCTATGACATAAATATTATTAAATACAGTATGGCCATCTATTTACATATAAATACTGAATTTCTGGAAAATATATACAGTATTTTCCACGATTGTATTACATGCATATATCAATAGTTTTTTATTATTATTTTATTTAAAACACACATTACAATAAATAAATAAAAGTATAGTGTCAGATAATTCACATACAAAAACAATTATAACCTCATAATCAAAACACACTGCAAGTGTTACATTGCCTTTAGAAAAATTCGTCTTCACATGACTCAGTACAACCGCCAACACGTGTGTGAATAATAAGATTACACAATATTATACCCGACATCAATCATATCATTTCAATTTACAATAATATATCACTTAGTACACTGCACACACCTCATACATGTAAAATGTCTTTATACAAAAACAAAGGAAAACTGTGCAAGCAATACTAATTAAAAACAGTTCTCATTACCCTTTCCTATCAGCAGTATACACATCAATTAAGTACATGTAATAAAATGGGTTTTGAGCAGTACCCCCCCAAAAACCCCCCCCCAGTACCCCCCCAACCCCCCAGTACCCCCAAAACCCCCAGTTTCCCCCACAAAACCCCCCACATACCCCCCACAACCCCCCCAGTACCCCCACAACCCCCCCCCAGTACCCCCCCAACCCCCCCCCCCGTCAACCCCCGATCATCATATTACACAACATTATACCATTGTTCAGTGAACACAGAAACGAATAACCAACATAATTTTAACCTTGAACACAGTATCTTGTTTACAATAAAAAATTTCCTCTTTACTATAAGATGCATAGATGATGCCACCATGACAAGTGATATTTAGAAAATGAACATAAGATTGAACTTAGTATTATGACTAACACTAAAAACCGTTTATATAGTTATGAATGCCGTCATCGTGAGATCATTACACATGATATAGTCACGGACTCACATATTACATATACACATAAGTACGAAAGTTGAAACATAATATCACATGACTTATGAAAATTTATATTCACAGCAATTATATCAGTGTCATACTTGCCCATTAACTTACATAAGATTATAAAAGTACCGAATCAATTTATTATGCCTCCTCGCATCCCCATGCTCGATATACACATTAATTAAGCACTTTCAATAGCAAATATTTTTTTGGGGGGCAGTTCAACTAACCCCCCCCCCATTTACCTCAGATCATCATATTGGACAACGTCATACCATTGTTCATTGAACACAGAGACAAATAACCATCATAATTTAACCCTAGGACATAGTATCTTGATGACAAAAAACATCTTTCCAATAGTGTAATATACATACTGTTATGTGCACATTACAATTTGACATTAAGAAAAATAACACATGGTTGAACTTATTATTATGACCAACACAAAATCCTGCTCAAAGTTAAGAATGTCATCAGCCATGGTAACATTACTCCTGATATATTCACAGACTCACTTTTTTACATATACATATACGTATGTACAAAAGTTGAAACATTATATCACATGACATATGATTTAACAATATGTCCACAGGATTTATAGCAGTGCCCTACATGCCCGCTAACATATATAAGAATATAAAAATGCCGAACCAATTTGGTGCTCCCCCTCGCTTCCCCATGACCACCCATGATAAAACACTCGGGGCCAGGAGCTGACTCGACCCCTGCAACCACAAATAGGTGAGTACATCTACATTTAAAGCTTTGCCCCATCAAGAGAGTTTTCTATCTAAAATTTATGCCAGGAATACACTAATCTTCCCCCCCGTCTGGCTGAGACCAATCCTATTCAACCATTACTCCATTAATTCTCGCAACCCACGCACTTTCATACCTCTAACCTGGAAATTCTATATTCCATCTCCTGCCATACACGACCTCATTCCTACACTTTGTTTTATAAAAATGCCCAGCTAAAGCCCGTATTCGCACTTCCCCCTCCACCTCCCTCATAGCCCACGATATAGTAATAGAATCCATTACTAAATACATGACTGCCCTTCTCACACTATCATCCACTCCCTCTATGTCCAAACTCAATGCTTTCAATACCATTAACCTACCCTTGTGATACCCTCACAAAAGTACACTACATGATATGCAGTCTCCGCCTCCCCACACAAAACACATGTTGGTTGCACAACTCTCATCTGATACAAACGTACTTTAGTGGGTAATATCCCATGTAAAAACCTGTACAGTAAATAGTTTCCAGCACCCTTGACTTTAAACGTAACTTATGAAACACACCCCAGATACCTGCCCAATTATATAAAGGAAAGACACTTTTCCCCTCCATCACCTCATTACCCCTCACAGTCCTCCCCAAAACTCGCACCAACACTTTTCCCGGTATACTAACCCTCAATAAAAATCTTAACATACACACACACTCCTCCTCCTCCAATTCCCTACCCCCCCACCACTGCCGCACATCAAACCAAACCTCACTCACCCTTACACCCCAATCCCCACCCAGCCGTAATAACTAGTTTCACATACATATTTTTCAGTCTACTACACAGTGGAATTAATTTCCCAATTTCCCCCCCCCTCCCCCAAAGTCTGCTTAAGGCCAGTGATAAACCCTATCCCAAATAAAACGCATCACCTTCTTTTGCACCAACCTCACATCATTCTTCATCAACGGAAAAAACCACTGCCACATGCCACAATTTAGCTATGACCCTCTGATGGATCGTCAGCCCACTCGTCTGTATTCCCCCCAATCTCCTTTTAAAACTCCTTGCCCAAAACCCTTATGGAGTTGGTCTCTCTAGCTTCCTGCCCTGCCCTTCTGTATAATACTCCACAGACTTTAATTTGATCTACTACCTGCCAACCATACTTTTGTCCCAAGTTCCCTTCCACTCATGAACCCCAAACCCCTTAACAATTTAGACTTAACTCCATTAAGATGCTACCGTTGCCCCACTAAATATCTCAACGATTTGACCTACATTCCTTAATCCTTCCTCTTCCCCAACTAAAACTGTCGTATCGTCAACATACCCAACTATAGCAGGAGCACCCGGCTGCTGTACCCCTCCTTAACCCACCCCAACATTAATCATCCTATATAAAGGATCTTGTAGACATGCAAATAGGATTTGAGACATGGGGTATCCCTGTTTCAGTCCCCTACCTATACTAACTACCTTGCCCACACGTCCATTGATTTTCACCTGTAGTACTGTGCCTTTGTATAATGTTTCCGCCAATCGGACAATTTCCTCGCCTAAACCATGCACCTCATTATCATCCATAATGTCTCTCGCTCTACACAATCATAAGCAGCTTTCCAATCCAAAGCAAGTACACCCCCTCTACTCGTCCTACAATAATCAATAAAATCCTTAATCCTCCCATGTCCACTAATATTGACCGCTCCGGCACACCCATTTGTCCCTTATCTATAACTCTCCCAACTCTTGCAAACAATTTGTAATCACCGCACATTAAGGATAAACCTCTGCACTTCCCCTTCAGAATCATGACAACCACCCCTGTTCGTTGCGTCATACCCATGCATCCCCTCATTTCATTTAACAAACGCACCAAACATTCCTTCAAGACCTCCCAGTCACTTAAATAAAAATCATTTGGAATGCCATCAATCCCTGGCATCTTCCTTACACTCATCCCCTGTAACGCCTTCAATACCTCATCTTCACTTGCAGGCCCCTCTATCTCCACCCTGTCTTCTGGTTCCAGGATTCGTGATATCCCTTCCTCCATAATATGCAAGTCCCCCATCTTCCTATTACCCCCTCTCATATATATCTTTCAAACCATTCATCCGCAAAACCACTCATACCTTCAGTCGTCACTAACCGCTGTCCCACTATGTACCCACCCACGTCCTGATGTACCTCTAATTTTAAAATATTCATTATATTTTGCCGGATCTTTAATCGCCGCAGAACGCAAGCTGATGTCTTATCACCCGTAAAACATCCTCCAACCCACCCCTTAATCTTTCACCATCAAACCGTGCATTCTGCATCTCCAGCAATTGCGTCTTTATACCCTCAATGGAGCAGGACGGCTATATATAGGCAGGAAGAGGTGGGGGTAGTAGTAGTAGTACAAGAATGGTATATAATACCGACAAGGTGAAATTAAGACACATGCGCAACACCCGGGCATCCCTATCGTAGACGTTTCGCCATCCAGCCAGCCACTGGATGGCGAAACGTCCACAACAAAGACAACCAGACGCCGCACATGTGCCTTAATTTCATAAGTAGTTGTAATAGTAGTAGTAGTAGTAGAAGAGGTAGTAGTAGTGGTAGTGGTAGAAGTGGGAAATAAGGAGGACGAGCCAGTCAAATACAAAGGAAGGGGAGCACTGCAAGAGAGCTAGGTGCCCACTGAGGGAGAACAAGCGCAAAGAGGTGCGTGAAAGGGAAAGTGGTGAAATAAATAAAGAAGGAACAGAAACAAGAGACAGAAGAGAGAAAGACAACCCAGAGGAGAAAAGGAAAGAGGAAAGGGGAAGAGAGGGAGAAGAAAAAGAAAAAGAAAAAGAAAAAATGAGGAGTCAGGTTAAGTCATGGGTGCTCTGAAGTTTGGAGCATTTACAATGTAGTGGGAGAGGAAGACATCTACAGAGACGAAGCCAGGGCTAAGATTCATGCAAGGAAAGTCGCCGTCTAGTTGAATCCTCTCTAATACACAACTTTCCTTGTATGAACCTTAGCCCTGGCTTCGTCTCTGTAGATGCCTTCCTCTCCCACTACATTGTAAAATGCTCCAAACTTCAGAACACCCGTGACTTAACCTGACTCCTCATTTTTTCTTTTTCTTTTTCTTCTTCTCCCTCTTCCCCTTTCCTCTTTCCTTTTCTCCTCTGGGTTGTCTTTCTCTCTTCTGTCTCGTGTTCTGTTCCTTCTTTATTTATTTCACCACTTCCCCTTTCACGCACCTCTGTGCGCTTGCTCTCCCTCAGTGGGCACCTAGCTCTCTTGCAGTCCTCCCTTCCTTTGTATTTGACTGGCTCGTCCTCCTTATTTCCCACTTCTACCACTACCACTACTACTACCTCTTCTACTACTACTACTACTATTACAACTACTGATGAAATTAAGACACATGTGCGGCATCTGGTTGTCTTTGTTGTGGACGTTTCGCCATCCAGTGGCTGGCTGGATGGCGAAACGTCTACGATAGGGATGCCCGGGTGTTGCGCATGTGTCTTAATTTCACCTTGTCGGTATTATATACAATTCTTGTACTACTGCTACTACTACTACCACCCCTACCTATACCCTCAATCTCTGAAACCGGATATACTCCACGACAACCTTCATAACACTGTTTTAACTGTCCCTCCAAATACCTCTGTAATCCATATTTCCATTGTCCGACCTCCCTTCCTTTCCTCATATAAAAACTACGGATCCCCGGTTTAGCACATTTGCTCCCACCACAGTAATATATCACCTCCCAGCTTTCCTTTATTCCATTCATTTTTCCCACCATTCCACAAAACTAAGTCCATCCTCCATATCCTCTAACAAGCTCACATTATTTTCCAATAACTCATAAAACGTTTCGGCAACTCACCCCAGCCCACGTCCACAACCACCCCTCTATGATCCAAAAATTCAACATTTACAGTTTCCATATTATTAACTTGTGTCCCAGGAGAGACATAAATGCGATCCAAGCATGCAGCATAACCACTCTTCACATAAGTATGCTCCACCACCCACCCCTCCCCACTAACTACATCCACTAATCCAACTCCCCTAATACATCCCGTAGGACTCCCAACACACACCCAGCTCCCCGTGGCTCCACATCCTTCCTACGTATCACACTATTCCAATCCCCTCCAAATAATGTATAAACTGGTAACCCCCTCATATGATAAAGTGGTGTGTCCTGAACAAAATCCTCTATTGCTGTTTGCCGGCATGTACACACTCACAAAACACACACGAACCCCACCCCATGTCCCATCCACCCTCACTACTCTCCCATCTCCCCCTTCTTCCCAATGTAACAGTTGAAAAGAATTGGCCTCAGCTCTTAATACAGCAGCACCCCCCTTAAGCATAAACCTTATACTCATCTATCAACAAATCCCTTCCATACTTAAAATTATGCTCTTGTAAAAATATGATCTGTATTCCATGTCTCTTTAAAAATTTACTAAAGATCCTGCGCTTTACATCGGCCCTTAGGCCATTTACATTTAACATTAGGCACTTAAAAATGCTATCAGAGGCTTACCAATCGACTGATGCCCATAGGGGTCCTTATGTTTTTGCACAGTATACTTTTCACAATGCCCTTTCCTTGCCTCACCTTTCCCCTGCCCCTTCCTCCCCTGATACTTTTTTTTGGAACATCCACTGAGTGTTTCTTACCAGATCTTTGCGCAGGTGTCAGAACATCATCACTGTCAGAAGCACCTGCCTCTCTCTTTCGTGATGCCTCAACTATGTGCATACCCTCATCTGCACTTTCAACCTTATGCACTTCAACCACAGCCTCACAAATCCTCTGTGGTTGCCCATCCCCACCACCCACGTTACCCTCCTCATGAATTCCACCCGTATCTACAGATTTCCCATCCGACACCATACGTAGTGTTCCGTCTCTATTCTGATCCTCCAAGAATCCCTGTATAACAGTGTCTATTGTGGCCAAAACTTCACTACCCAATTTCACTTGTCTCACCTCATCCTCTATACGCATGTTCTCAATCACCTGAGAGACCTCCGGTAATGTTACACATTCCACCGGATTGTCCTCCACGATTTCACTCTATGCCCTGTGGGCCCGAGGATGCTCCCGTGTTGACTGGGTCGTCACCTCTCTCTCCTTCTCCATTCCTTTCCCTTCTCCATGTGTCTCAAGTGACGATCGTCGAGGACACATCGCAGCCATATGATCATACGCTCCACACAGTCTGCATGTTCTTCTCTGCCCTGGATATGTAACATATACCTGAGTTTTAAAGTCACTAATGTCACATATGATGGTATTGTTTTGCACAAAGACATCTTAAGGGTAAAGGATCCCTCACGCAGTCCAGCATACATTCCCTCAGACCACCTTCCAACTGTTGCTTGATGTATAACACCAAACTCTTCGAAAGTTGCTTTTATGTCTTCCTCATCTGCCTCAAATGGGACATTCCGTAACTTTACCCAAGTATAATACTTGGATACGTCCCTCATTCGTACTTCTAAACTAGGGTTAACCAGCATACACACACATCCTGGTACTTTTCCATCATCTTGTCATATACAGCAGCCGTCACGAATTTCACAAAGATTCTTGTAGCTTCATTCAAGGCAATTCCATACAGATCATTGTTGTTGATGCAGTAGGTATCTCTTGGGATGGCAGGCAGCATAACTGACGCATTGATGTTATAAACCGCGCCTTTCAACACCTCAATACACAGTGTTTATCCTCCTCCTGGTAGTCTGCGCCAACTTGCGAAAATCGCTCAGTGCTATCAACTGTAGCGAGTGCAGCAGCCAACGTCCGTCCTCCATCAATGGTGTTAGACGAATGCAGGAGCAAAGGCAAAGCACAACCTCTCGGCCCGAAAGTGAAGAGGTCAATGTATCAATAGTTATATTCTGTGGACCCGACAAACCAAAGTTTCATACAATCCACATAAATTTAATTTACCAGAGTTGCTCTTTTATTAATGATAATTATTAATTTAATGTTAGGTGAAGCGTCGTGTGGGAGTGGTGAAGGAGTGGGCATCGAGGGAGTGACAGTCCAGTGACCTACTGTGATAAAATACCACTTATGTCCCCAAATTATTTGCATGTAATAATTCAGGTGTATACACGTGAACCTCATGCAGGTAATTTCTCACAAATGTTAGAAAATTGGCCAGCAATTGGGGATCAACATTTCTAATAGCCATTTTGAACAATTTATAGGAAATTGAATCTATGAAGCTAACAATAGTTCTGGCTGGATTACCTGGTTTTGTGGTTTTATTAACCCATACATTTATGGTAAAGATGGATTAACTCTCATGAATTTTTCAATTCCTTTCTCTTCCTCTTTCTCTAGTCATTTTATTGTTTAATTAAAGTTACTGTTAACTAAATCTCTGTGATTCTTTCTAAGTTTGGAATAAGATTCAGTATCATTTAAAATATATTCACTCTACCTTGGTAATTAGTTTCTTTCAAAATTATTATTGTATTTATTTTGTCTGTTTAGTAATATGTAATTTTTTTTATTATTAATAATATTTTCATAAAACTTAAAAAAATGTTTAAGGACAATTGGGAATATTTTTTCATCATAGAGCTATTAAACATTTTCTTACTTATATTAATTTCATCACTGGATAAATCAGTGGATTTTTCCATGTTACAATAAGCTTTTGTAATTTCTCCATTATTCACTTTTTTAGAAGTTGCAAAATTTGCACCAAAACCCGGAGCAGCTGTTGTATTTTTATCAAATGTTTCAACTAACAAGTTAATTACAAATTTATTATTAGCATCTTTAGTCCAGTTACTGTTTTTAGTTTTCATTTTAGTTAATTTTTTAATTCATTACCATTATTTAATTCATAATTATAAAAATGATCAAACATATTTCATTCTTATTGCATCAAATACCACACGAACTTTCAGAATATTCACGGTAACTTTCCTAATTTTATTGTCTCTGTTACCCACTTATTTCTTCACTGATCAAATCACGAGCTTAACATTCGACTTATTTAATAAAATGTCTGTATGAACAAGTTCTGCCTAAATCTCTTGACATAAAAAATCGCTCCTTTGATAATTTCATGAGAATTATTCTTCAGAATCGTATTGAAATTACTAAACTAGAAGAAAATAAGACATGTAAAATATACAGAAGCAAAAAAAAATTTTTTTTTAATGAATTTGTTTCATTAGATTGAAAACAAATGTTGTACTTTTGTTATAATAAAATTAGAAGAGTTTGTAATGAGCTCAAAAATATACTAAAATGAAAATTAGACAATCTAATTCATACATTGTGGGTTATTCAGTGTAACTAAATACTTGTGAAATCTTACTGACATGACAGTAGATAACACACTGGCCAGTGAGTTTTAGGACGCCCGTGTCATAGCTACGACCGAACCTGCCCGTGATTAACACGACTTTTGTAAGTTCTGTGATGAGCACACAACTCATCAAATGGAGGTAGAGAACCCAGTGCTTGCTAGTTCTGGGCTGAGCTAGTAGGAGTAGCAGTACTAGGTTCACCGCCTCTGTCCCGGCCTGGGTCTTTTTCAGATGGTGACACAGCGAGAAACCTGGGTCGAGTTTGCCATAGTTCTTTTCGCTCGGTGACTCGAAGTAAGAAATGGTAAAGAGATGAACTTCCGTCTCTGGTAATCATGGTACCATAAACCTGGCAAACAATGGGTTGGTTTCTATGGTCTGATATATATAAAATGTACATTTATCGTACCTTCGGTTTTGCGCATATAACATCTCATTTTTGTAAATCAAAGCTGTCATGTAAATAATTCTGTTGACTAAATAGTGATATTATTTATGGCAGTCATGAAGGAACACATTATGGCAGTCATGAAGGAACATATTATGGCAGTCATGAAGGAACACATTATGGCAGTCATGAAGGAACATATTATGGCAGTCATGAAGGAACACATTATGGCAGTCATGAAGGAACACATTATGGCACTCATGAAGGAACACATTATGGCAGTCATGAAGGAACATATTATGGCAGTCATGAAGGAACACATTATGGCAGTCATGAAGGAACACATTATGGCACTCATGAAGGAACACATTATGGCAGTCATGAAGGAACACATTATGGCAGTCATGAAGGAACACATTATGGCAGTCATGAAGGAACACATTATGGCAGTCATGAAGGAACACATTATGGCAGTCATGAAGGAACACATTATGGCAGTCATGAAGGAACACATTATGGCAGTCATGAAGGAACACATTATGGCAGTCATGAAGGAACACATTATGGCAGTCATGAAGGAACACATTATGGCAGTCATGAAGGAACACATTATGGCAGTCATGAAGGAACACATTATGGCAGTCATGAAGGAACACATTATGGCAGTCATGAAGGAACACATTATGGCAGTCATGAAGGAACACATTATGGCAGTCATGAAGGAACACATTATGGCAGTCATGAAGGAACACATTATGGCACTCATGAAGGAACACATTATGGCAGTCATGAAGGAACACATTATGGCAGTCATGAAGGAACACATTATGGCAGTCATGAAGGAACATATTATGGCAGTCATGAAGGAACACATTATGGCAGTCATGAAGGAACATATTATGGCAGTCATGAAGGAACACATTATGGCAGTCATGAAGGAACACATTATGGCAGTCATGAAGGAACATATTATGGCAGTCATGAAGGAACACATTATGGCAGTCATGAAGGAACACATTATGGCAGTCATGAAGGAACACATTATGGCAGTCATGAAGGAACACATGGCAGTCAAGAAGGAACACATTATGGCAGTCATGAAGGAACGCATTATGGTAGTCATGAAGGAAGACATTATGGCAGTCATGAAGGAACACATTATGGCAGTCATGAAGGAACACATGGCAGTCAAGAAGGAACACATTATGGCAGTCATGAAGGAACGCATTATGGTAGTCATGAAGGAAGACATTATGGCAGTCATGAAGGAACACATTATGACAATCATGAAGGAACACATTATGGCAGTCATTAAGGAAGTCATTATAATAGTCATGAAGGAACACTTTATGGCAGTCATGAAGGAAGACATTATGGTAACCATGAAGGTAGCCATTATGGCAGTCATGAAGACATTATGGCAGTTATTGTAGAAAATACTGTATATATTTTTCAGAAATTCGGTATTTGTATGTAAATAGATGGCCATACTGTATTTAATAATATGTCATAGAAAACGGAAAGCCTGCGTCTGCGCAGACGAGACTAGCCATCTTGGTTTTGAATTGGATACAACGTTGGTGTAATGGGAAGAATTTTTCGTGCTCTAGAGGTTAAAATTGTGTTGACACCTCTCAAATAGGAGGCGAAATTGGTGGATGTGCATTCCTGCATAACTTGAGATATCAGACGACTGGACAAGACAGCTCCAGGAACCTCAGATAAGCTCTCTAGATTTGTGTATAATTCTGGCCAGCATTATTTTCATAGATTTAGTTAGAGTGAGGTTCTGAGTATGATACACATTAATCTCCAGTCAAATTGGTGAGTGATATTAAGATATATTTTCCTTCTGTTATGTAATTGTGTATATATATAACCGTTTATTATTTTTAATATACAGTCCACAAATTTATATATACATACATACACCAGTATTCCTGGTGTATGTATATTTCATTTAATTAATAGGTCCAGAGCAACTTGTGGTTATGACAGTGGTAGGTATCGAAGGGGGACATTTTTGCGACCTAGGTGTCCCAAATTCCTACTTGTCTATGTAACATTGATAAATAATAATTATCTTTGTTATCATTTACTGTTATGTACATAATTAGTTACATTCAGATAAATGCAATTTTCCAAATTTAATTTGCCCGTTGGTCCTTTGAACCGGATGTAATTAGTGAAGTCATTAATTAGTTAATTACTTAATAATTATATGTGAAATAACAGAAGGAGGTGGATGTTAATTTCACAAATTTACTTAATGTGTAGTGGATTATAATAATTACAATATTAATTTTGATAAGCTAAGCTCAAGTTCTGGCTAAGTTTATATTAATTTGTATAATACTAATTTGATAAGACAATTCTGGCCAAAAATTTATATCAGTGTAGTGTAATTGATAAGACAAGTGTGGATAAAGATTATATTGTGTATAATTATTAATTTTGCTATGCCAAATTTGGCAAGGATTAATATTTGTATAATATTAATTTAATAAGCCAATTTTGGCCAAGATTTATATCAGTGTATGTGAAATTGATAAGCCATGTGTAGCTAATTATTAATTGTATATATTAATTTTGCTATGCCAAATTCGGGCAAGGATTTATTAATTTGTATAATATTAATTTTGATGAGCCAAGTTTGTATTAATGTACATTTAAATTTATATTATACATGTAATTGCTAAGCTCAAGTAGCTAGATTTATTTAAAGGAAGTTGTACTATTACCTTTATAAAGTGCATAATTTAGTACATAATCAATGTTATTAAGTTGAATTTAATACTTTGGGCATCATGGCTGAAAATGAGGAAATTAATGTAGAAGAACAAACATATGGAATATAGAGCAAAGAAAGCATCTCTGCAAGCTAAAAAGGGGGCATGTAACAAAAAGCATACAATAAATGTTTGGAATTAATGAATCCAAGAAACTGTGAATACTGATGATTTAAAATTTGTATTTAGATGCTTTAGGTAATAGATATGATTCATACAAATTATTTTACAACAAATATGAAGGAGATTTGTAGTAAACTGTGTAGATGAGACTGAAGTAGATCTTTGATTAATCAGTATTATGAATTAGAAGAAAAGATTCTTTTGTAAAAGTCAGGCCTTGAATAAATTAAAATGTGTAAACCAGGCATTTAATCAGTCTGCTTCAACAAATAATATGTCTTTGCCAAAACTCCCAGAACTATTTTTACCTGTGTTTAATCCTGGAGAAAACGGGAGGAATTTTGGTAAATTTTAAAGCAGCTGTGCATGACAGGAGTGACCTAGCCTGTGTAACTAAATTATTTTACCTCAAAGGACAGGTAAGAGGAGATGCTCACATACTCATAAAACCCTTTTCCCCAAATGTAGATGACTCTTACAAGGAAGCAGTTGACTTGTTGAAAGTTCACTTATGGTAATATAGAACAAAGTAGGTTGGATCTAGTGAATATCATTATTAATTTAAAATCTCCAGATCATACTTACAAAGGTTTACACAGTTTAGAGTTAAACTGAAAGAGCACTCTCAAAACATTAGAAATTAAATATAATCTGAAGAAATCAGACTGGTTATTGAGTGCCCATGGTACAGAATAAATTAAGCTGTAAAAACACTTGAATTGCTCTCGAATAAATATCACAAAAGTTATTTTGGTCTGGAGGAAAATAAGACTAGGTCTACAAGAATTAATTGTTCAGTTGCAGACCAGCCAACCAACTCATTTTAAAAGATGCAACACATAAAAATTTTCCTGAGGTATCTGTCAAGTTTCAAAAAGGGGAAAAAATTTTAAAACCAATAGTAATAATCAAAATTCATTTCCTAAAAGAGTTGCATAGGTGCATATCAAGTAGCAGGAATCAGAAATAATGATTCTCCACATGGTAAGAAGAATAAGTACCCTCCTAAGAGTATCCCAGTTAATAGGAAAACCCAGTAAAAGAAAAGAGAGATTGTCTTTTCTGCAAGGGTACTCTTTTTTCTAAGAATTGCAATGCATGCAAATTCATGGAATGATAAAGTTGAAAGATTGGAGGAACTTGACAGATGTATCAGGTTTTTTGGGTAATCAAAATGTAAAGGATTGGTTATGCCAAATTAAACTTCTGTTATCAATGTCACAAAGGAAGACACCATATAGTCATGTGTAAAGGTCTAATATGATAATGTTGATAATAATGATAATGTTGACAATCCTGACACAACAGTAGCTAATGTAAAAATTGCTGCTAATGTTAATAATGATGGTTTTGCTGAAGTACCTTACCTGTGTTACAGGTAAAAATTGATGATAAAAGGCATAAATAAAAAAATGTAACTGCATTATTAACCAGGGATCCCAACGTACTTTCATTAAACGTAAATGTCTTGATGGAAATGAAAGTACAAAATGGGAGATCCTACAACTCTAAAATTATCTGGTTTTCTCTCAGATAAAAGAGCTCAATTGTATGACACTGTTTTGTAACTGTCGGGTTTGGGGCAAATGAGAAAAAAGGGTGTTAATGCAGTAATTGTAGACAGACTTCCAGAGAAAATATTACAGTAGGGCTTAGTAAAGCTACAGAAAGACTTTCACATAATGTAAATTTAGCACCTTCTGGTGTAAGTGATGATTCTGAAAGGCCCAATAAAAATTTTGATAGGTAGTGACTATTATGCCTCCTTTGTAAAGGGGGATGGTAAAGAAATGTGGTGTCACCCTTTTGAAGACTGCAGGAGGCCATGTAATGTATGGTAAAGGGTTCCTCGTAATAATAATTCATGACTAGAGGAAACTACAAATACCATAACTGTGTTTTCTTACTCATGAAATCGTACCCCAGTATAATTCTTCCATAGAGGAATGGTGTTGAGCCAGTGCATAAATTGTGGGGGAAATTTGACAGCATTGGAATAAATGTAAATGAAGAAAGTCCAGACGATTCTTTTACTCAGGAGCAATACCTGAAAGATGTAAAATTTGGAAAACTGGACAATAAATGGGTACGACTTCCGTGCAGACTGAACCATCCAGAATTGCCCACTAATTACAGAATGGCATATGGACAATTAAAGGCTCAGCTCCGCGAACTGAGTAAGACACCAGAATTGTTAACTGCCCATAATGATTTTAATTGCTGAGCAGTTTTTAAATTTAATTTAAAATTATAGAAGAGGTACTCCTGAGCAAGCCAAAAATTTTTGGTCGCTATTTGCCACATCACGGAAATGAAGAAGGATTCTAAGACCACTCCTCTAAGAATTGTGTTTAATTGTAGTGCCAGGAGTAACAAAAATGTACCTAGTTTAAATGACTGTTTGATGACAGGTCCTTCGTTTGACGGAAAAAAATTTGGAGATATCTTATTAAATTTCAGAGTGAAGCATTATGCCTTTACGGCTGACGTAAAATAAAGCTTTCCTAAGAGTGGGTTTACAAGAGGCTGACAGGGATTGTACCCGCTTCTTTTGGCCTGAGAATCCCATTGACCCACTTAGCCCTCTGAAAACCTTCGCTTCAGGAGCGTATTATTTGGTGCTACATCCAGTCCGTTCCTACTTCAAACAACGATAAATGCACACCTTAAACGTATGGGAAGTCCCATTGAGTAAAGTAATGAGCAAACAATTTTATGTGGACAATTTCCTGGGGGTGACGTCAATGAAGAGGAACATTAATGACTTATGGAAGAGGCTAATAAAAAATAATGCAAGGTGCAAATATGCCTCTGAGGGAAATGGAATAAATAATTCGTCCAAATTAAAGGACAAAATAAGTAAAGATTACCCTGGAGATGAAGTGCCAAAATGTAGTAATGTTTTGGGATTAACTTGGGATACTGAGAGAGATTTGTTTAAAGTTAAAAACCTAATAATTACGTATGCCCAATAAATTAACTAAGAGAGTTTTGCTTGCTGAAGTTTCCAAATGTTTTGATCCACTAGGTTTAGTGTCACCCCTTACTATAAGGGGAAATTATTAATTCAGGAAGCATGGAAACTTAAATGTGCTTGGGATGAAATTCTACCTGAGGAATTCATTAACAGGTGGGATGAATTAATTGGGGATTATGAAAAAATTCCAATATTGGAGTTCCCACGCCAGGTGGCCAATCCAAATGGGAAAAAGTACTCCACATTTTTGTGATGCTTCAAAATTGGCATATGGAGCAGTTGCTTATCTTCAATGTAATAGTGTTATTTGTCTTGTTATGTCTAAGGCTAAAGTGTCTCCAATTAAATCACGTACCTTTCCCCAGTTGGGAAATTTAAAAGCCATTTATGTAGGTGTCAAATTACTAATTATATAAGAAATAAGTTGCAGGAGATAAATATTAGCGACACTGTAATTTGGTCTGATAATGAGGTATCCTTACAATGGATTCGTTTAAAGGAAACAGTAAAATTGTGTACGTACAAAACAGAGTCGCTGAAATTAATCAGATGCAAGAGAAGTTTTAATAGTTTGGTCAGAAAATGTTAACATTTAATCATATACCTGGTGAGAGAATCCAGCTGATTTCTTGTCTCGAGGTTTACCTTATGCTAAATTTGTAAATGCTGTATCATGGTTTAAAGGACCGAGCTGGTTGATAAAGCTAATTGGCCTGTACAAAAGGCGTATGTTGCTCCTGTTGAAATTACTGTGAACACCGCTCCAATAGTTTGTCCTTCCTTAGCCATTGATATAAATAGGTATTCTTCTTTACCCAAACTAATCAATGTAACTAAGTTGTTGTTTAAATTTCTAAACAAGATGAATATTTCATATAAGTTTTCACATCCTCTTGAATATTGGATAAAAGAGGGTACAAGAAAAATCATGGAAATGAGATTAAATTGATGATGGAAGAAAAAATTGTGAAAGGTTCCATAATAAGAAATTGGGGCTGTATTTAGAGAACAATGTAATTAGGTTTCAGAGGTAGGTTACAAAAGGCTGAATTGGGTGATTTTGCTAAACACCCTATCTTACTGGCCCAAAACTCATCATCTAACAAATTTAATTGTTCTAAATGCCCATAAAAATGTAATGCATGGTGGGGTACAAGATCCCCTTAAATTGTATTAGGGAAACTTTTTGAATTCCACAAAGGGGCGGCAAAGTGTAAAAAGGGTGATTAAATCTTGTGTAATATGTCGCCGTATGGATGCCAGATCCTATATGTACCCAGGTCCCCCACCATTTCAAATGAGCAATTTGGTCATTTAGCAACGAACTCCGGCCGGCCGCAGTTGGAAAAATACTGTATATATTTTCCAGAAATTCAGTAAGATGGCCATACTGTATTTAATAATATGTCATAGAAACGGAAAGCCTGCGTCTGCGCAGACAAGACTAGCCCCTCTTGTTTTGAATTGGATACAACGTTGGTGTAATGGGAAGAAATTTTTTTGTGCTCTAGAGGTTAAAATGTGTTGACACCCCTCAAATAGGAGGGGAAAATTGGTGGATGTGCATTCCTTTCATAACTTGAGATATCAGACGACTGGACAAGACAGCTCCAGGAACCTCAGATAAGCTCTCTAGATTTGTGTATAATTCTGGCCAGCATTATTTTCATAGATTTAGTTAGAGTGAGGTTTTCTGAGTATGATACACATTAATCTCCAGTCAAATTGGTGAGTGATATTAAGATATATTTTCCTTCTGTTATGTAATTGTGTTTATATATAAACCGTTTATTATTTTTAATATACAGTCCACAAATTTATATATTTACCAGTATTCCTGGTGTATGTATATTTCGTTTAATTAATAGGTCCAGAGCAACTTGTGGTTATGACAGTGGTAGGGATCGAAGGGGGACATTTTTGCGACCTAGGTGTCCCAAATTCCTACTTGTCTATGTAACATTGATAATAATAATTATCTTTGTTATCATTTACTGTTATGTACATAATTAGTTACATTCAGATAAATGCAATTTTCCACAGTTATGAAGGAAGATATTATGGCAGCCATGATTTCATTATGGCAGGCATGAAGGAACACATTATGGCAGTCATGAAGGAATGCATTATGGCAGTCATGAAGGAACACATTATGGCTGTGGAAAATTAAATTTACCTGAATGTAACTCATAAGATACATACCAGTAAATGGTAAAGATAATTATTCTTTGCCAAGGTTACAGAGACAAGTAGGAATTTTAGGACACTTAGGTCGCAAAAAATGTCCCCCTTCGTTACCTACTACAATCTATCTCTCCACAAGTCACTCTGGACCTATATTAATTTCAAATGAAATATACATCACCAGGAATTCTGGTAAAAACATTAATATAAATATGTGGACTGTATATTAAACTTAAAATGTGAATACAATACATTGAAGGCGAATTTATAATAAGACTCTCCAATTTGTGTGGAGATTATTTGGTGTATCATTTACAAACCTCCTGCCTAAATTATGAAGAAAATACTGGCCAGAATTTCAACATAAATAGACATCGACTTAGCTGGGGTTCCTGGACTGTCCTGTCCACTCGCCTAATGCTCACGTTATGCAGGACTGCAAATCCAAAATTTCTGCTTATTTGGGAGGTTTCAACCACAATTTAACCTCCAGAGCGACGAAATTTATGCACATTTCACTTGCGTGCCTTCAGCCCAGTTCAAAACAATTTTGTCTCTTCCCCAGCGACGCTCACCCATTTCGCTGCTTCTTTATTTATTTACAAATTAATTTTTATTATCTACAATATATTCCATCAATTTACATACAAAATACACTGTATTTTTGGAAAATATACAGTATTTTCTACAATGGCAGTCATGAAGGAACATATTATGGCAGTCATGAAGGAACACATTATGGCAGTCATGAAGGAACACATTATGGCAGTCATGAAGGAACACATTATGGCAGTCATGAAGGAACATATTATGGCAGTCATGAAGGAACACATTATGGCAGTCATGAAGGAACACATTATGGCAGTCATGAAGGAACACATTATGGCAGTCATGAAGGAACACATTATGGCAGTCATGAAGGAACACATTATGGCAGTCATGAAGGAACACATTATGGCAGTCATGAAGGAACACATTATGGCAGTCATGAAGGAACACATTATGGCAGTCATGAAGGAACACATTATGGCAGTCATGAAGGAACACATTATGGCAGTCATGAAGGAACACATTATGGCAGTCATGAAGGAACACATTATGGCAGTCATGAAGGAACACATTATGGCAGTCATGAAGGAACACATTATGGCAGTCATGAAGGAACACATTATGGCAGTCATGAAGGAACACATTATGGCAGTCATGAAGGAACACATTATGGCAGTCATGAAGGAACACATTATGGCAGTCATGAAGGAACACATTATGGCAGTCATGAAGGAACACATTATGGCAGTCATGAAGGAACACATTATGGAAGTCATGATAAAATTAGACAGATGTGGAACACTTGGTTATCTTTATTATGCAAACGTTTCGCCACACAGTGGCTTCATCAGTCCTGTACTAAGATGAATAGTGAAGGTCAGAAGGAGATTGAGGTTGTCAGTCCCTCAGCCTCGAGTATATGTAATCAGTCCATGAATATTGATAAGAATACATCATATGCGCGAAGAAGTGTAGAGAAGTGAAGTGAAGCAGTCGTAGGTGGTGTCACCTTGGACAAATCCACAGGTGGAAGCAGGTTATGGCTATGGATTAGATACTGAACTAATGAAGCCACTGTGTTAAAGTGTTAAAGCGAGCAACATATGTACATCTTACTGTACCTTCCATAGTTACCCAGCAGCGAGTTTCTCACTCAACGGTATCAGTGTTTGTTTCTAAAAATAGTTGTGAATTTAAAGAAGAGTAGGTAACCGTACACTAACAATTTCCACACTTTGTTGTCCTGTAGGATGGGCTGGGCAAGGTAGGACGGGCTGAGCAAGGTAGGGCGGGCTGGGCAAGGTAGGACGGGCTGGGCAAGGTAGGACGGACTGGGCAAGGTAGGACGGGCTGGGCAAGGCGCTGCCTCTTCACTTAACCTCTATCAAAACTCTACTTCTATTAGTGAATTAGTTTCTTTAAGGATTTCACTGTACAGCACACGGCAGTGATTTAGATGTTGAAACGAAGTGTAGTGATGACGCTGGATACTACGACATACACTAAGGAACAGTGATGGCCTTGGAGGCTGCCAACGGATGTGAGTGTTACACTTGCCATAATATCGTACAGCATTTAATTAAATATATCATCAAATTACATTAAAGTCTATATTCCATTATATTACGTATGACAAGGATATGCAATTATATTGTGAAGTATAAATATGATTTCCAGGTCCATAAATAATCGTACTGATTTGAGTTGCATTAATAAATTATTTACAGTTTTTAGTATAATTATTACTTACAAATGATATCTTCCACTGTATCACTTCTTTATAACATATATAATAACGTTGTGTTTTTAACGTAATAATCCAGGTTGGTGTATCCCCGCTGCCAGACGTGTCTTTCTATGCTTACATTTAATATCAAGGAGATTTTATAATGTATTTCAACCTATTATACAATATTTAATAGTTAATTTATTGTTGTCTTTGTTATATTCATGTATACTGCAGCGTGGCTACTCTGACTTAATATATACACTACACTGTGTGGCTACCCTGACTTACTATATACACTACACTGTGTGGCTACCCTGACTTACTATATACACTACACTGTGTGGCTACCCTGGCCTAATATATACACTACACTGTGTGGCTACCCTGGCCTAATATATACACTATACTGTGTGGCTACCCTGGCCTAATATATACACTACACTGTGTGGCTACCCATGTATACTCTGTATACACTACACTGTGTGGCTGCCCTGGCCTAATATATACACTACACTGTGTGGCTACCCTGACTAACTATATGCGTTACACTGTGTGACTACCCAGGTATACTATATATACACTACCCTGGCCTACTACATACATACACTGTGTGGCTACCCTGGCCTACTACATACACTACACTGTGTGGCTACCGTGAGTTAGTGGCATTGTTGAGTGGCCTTCAACACAATATCTTAGCTTCCTCACGTCCGTCGAGACAGTTACTCACTGTAGCTTATATTCCCACAGTTGACTTACTTAACTGATTTAACTTCTAAGGTTATATTGATGACTGATATCTACTGTATCTTACAGCCAGGCTTTAAATAATAAGATATAACTGGATCACAATTGAAATAAGTAACTTTGACTTTTTTGGATTATCGTGTGTTACTGTGTATGATTATTGTACTTATAAGTATACTTCTACGTAAATATATTAATTTACGTACTTAATTAATGGCTTGTTTATTTGCTTATTTGCTTGCTTGCATGCGTGCTTGCTTACTTATTTTTTTAATTATTTCCTTGCGTACTTTCTTATTTACTTTCTTGGTGCTTGCTTGCTTACACTCGGCACCTCAGTGTAGAGGGCGCCTCCCGGGACTGGGGTGTCGTATTGTCCCCCCAGTATCACAACACATGGTTTTGACGTGTGTAAACACAATACATCGCTTGCCCCTCTCTTGTTGTCAAAAAGCTCCACACGTATTTGTGTCTTTGTGATTTTATTCACTACAGTGTGGTTTATCCTCCCTTCCCCACGTCCTACCTGCTATTTAAACTATTCAGTTTTTTTATTGTTTACCGTACACCCCCAAAGGTCACCCCCAAATCAGCTAACAACAAGGGAAAAATACTTTGTGGGGTTTTTTTTGGGTTATCCGGTTCCTATTATATTGCGTTATGTATAATATAATCAAGAAACTGTTTTTGTGTATACCTCAATAAAATTTATTAGGGTGATCGATATAACCGTACTCTGTGTCACCCTTGATTTATAAAACGCAATGTGCGTTAAACTATTTTGTTAAAACGTCGTCCCTTTTTGCTTAATACACCCTTTTTTGCAGAGTTTTAGAAAATAGTGTAAAGAAAAAGTCCTATTAAAGTCGTTTACGGGTTTTGTTTTGAAAAACCGTGTGTATTAGTCGTGAAGAGTACCAGGCGGACAGGGAGGAGAGTTGTGGTGGGGGGGGTACTGGAAGAGGGCCATGAAATGGCCCAAACGGGTATGGAATTGCCCAGATTTGGGCCATTTCGTGGCCCCAAATTTTTAAAAAATTTGGCCATTTTTTTAACTTGTGGCCATAAATAAAATTTTTCCATTTATGCAAATGTGGCACTAAATTTGGGCCCTTTCTACAAATATTTAAATCTTGCGGTACTTAGTTTAATATTATCGCATTGTAAGGCTACTGTTTGGTACCCCTTTATGGGGGTTTTGGGTGGCGGGGACGCCCCTTGAGCAAATTCTCTTCGAAAAGTTTTTTCGAGACTTCATAAAGGCCCTTTGGTAGCTGGCTTATAGTTTGTTACTAAGACTCCCCTAATAACACCAAACATGCTTGAGCTTCGTTCTGTACTTGTATAAAACAAGTACACAAAGCTCCCGCTCGCTTTTGTTGCTATAAACTTGATCCACCTCTGGTGTAAATTGTGGGACCCATAGCCTCGGAGAAGTGGATAAAAAGGCTTCAAGGAAGAATATTTGGATTTCTTCCTGAAGCCGTTTGAATATTCCACTTCCCCTACCACCCCATCTTTTGATATATATATTTTTTTTACTAATAGGAATATTTTATTACATAATATGGTACAGAAGATTTAAGAGATACATTGTTGATATAAAGGTGGCATATACGGTACATGTTGTTACGTGTGTATCACCGATTATAAGGCGAAAATCTCATCCAGCTCCTCAGAGCTGGGGCGTGTGCCCAAAATACAGCAGGCATTACCCCTTTGAACAGCCGCACTGAGCCGCTGGAACAGAAAACTAGCTGCCCTGGGATCCCTAGTTACCCTGATGAGTCTTTTTCCCAGCTCCTTAAGGATTTAGATGCACTCTTTCCCCATGAGCCAAGGGTCTCTGAGCCTATGGAACAAACATATAATGATGGCAAGTTCTCCATATTTTCTAGATTTTTGGGACTCCCTGAAACTGGCAGCTGCCCCTCCTTCCTCCCTGGTGTATTGGAGATAGGTATCAGCCAAGGTAGATGCACATGTATAGTCCCCCCACACCACCTGCTTCCCATCTGTCCAGGCTTGAAGGGTGATACCATCTGGACGCTTCTGGCTGCCATCATATCTGCATAGTTGGGGTGGCTCCCTTACTGCTGGGCATCCAGCTGTTGTGAGGCTCCTCTTGATAATGTTATTAACCTCCTCATGTCTTGCAATCTTTCCCTCGGATTTACGGCACACAAGACCATGGTACCCGAATCGGTCTGCTGCTTCACTGCCACAAATACACCTGTGTTCGGCGAGAATAGGGGCGGCAAGTCGAAGGGCAACACCGATGCGGATGGTCTGTGGGTCGAGACGTGTGCCAAGGCTGGAGTTGGGAACAGGCAACAGAAAGTCCCCAGCATGAGGGGCTCTCACTGCCAGGAGGCGGGCTCTATCCTTCCCTGACACACTCTGAAGCATTGTTGAGGGCAATATTTTCCACTATTGGACCATCCCAGTGCGATTGTTTGTAGTTGTTGGGGGGAGCAGGTCTGGTTCCAGAGCCCGTTAGATTATCCCAGATCATTACCTCCGTCATTGAATTTTTGGTCCTGGACTCCAATCTTGTCCCTAAGATGTTCAGGGAGAATCGCTGCTACAAGCTCTTGGATGCAATTACACGAGGACAGAAAAGCAGGTAACGCAATCTGTGATGACTTGCGGACACCAATGCCTCCTAGTCTGACTGGAAGTGTAGCTTAGTTCCACTGCCCGTCTTCTAGAGTAAGGTTATGTACTTTCGTATAAAAATCTGCCTCAGAATACTGTCATATTCGTGGCAGTATAGGGTTATCATATGAAGGTGGCACATCTTAGGAAATATGTCACACTGGGCAGACTCAAGCACTTTGTGAGAAGGTACAAGGCATCGTGGGTGTCCAGATTGCCTAGATTCGTTGTTCCATTCTCCTTAACTCTTCCAATTTCTTCCTGAGAATTGTGTCAATGGCATTGCTTCCCAGAGGTGCTCCTAGCAAGACACTATTTGTGGGGGCAAATGACTGCTGCTCCTGGTAGTTTTGATCTCACTGCATTTATCACTTGTTGACTGACTGAGATGATTTCACATTTGGATGGATTCAGGATGAGACCCATTTCCTGTCCCCGTGTCATTACCTGTGTAAGGTCATGTAGGAGGGACTCTTTGTACTGCTAGTGTGCCATCATCTAGGAACCAGATGTTTAGCTCGCTGGTCAGTCTGACTGTGATTTCCTAACTGCTATACAGAGAGAAATTGTGCAAGAGGATCTCCTTGTTGGACACCCTCCGATGATGTAATTTCATGCTCTCCAAAGAGAAGCATTGATTCCTTGCTATACCCAGCTGAAACAAAAGGGAAGAGACCAGGGAAATGTTCTTGTACTGCTGCTAATACACGTCTCTTTTCAGGAGATTGAATGCATTCTTGAAATCTAATTTTACCACACTGCATTGTCCTCAGGCAGGTTGTTGATATACGCCCTTGTTGCATGAACCGCTGCTTCACTTCCTTGAGAGACCCCAAAGCCAAGCTGGTTTGGTTGAAGCATCATGGCTGCCTGTGCACGAATACTTCGGACAGCAGCTTTGGATACGAGGCGGCGTAAGGTGTTGCCTACTGCAATTGGCCGAATTCCTCCATCCTTCTTTTTAAGTGCACAAAGTGTTGCACCAAAAAAAGAAAGGTCTAATTTCATCAGGAATCAGACCAGCCAAGGAATTGTTGACGAACCTTGTGATCTCTGAAAGCAGTGTCTCTGCAATTCCCCCAATAACTGGATTAACCATTTCCTTTAAATGCTGTGGCCTTATTCCCAGCGGAGCCAGATGGGAACGACATTATTGCTTTGTAAATGTCTGAGTCTTCCACTATCAATGGTTCCATAGTGGGGAGAGAGGTGTTGGAACTGTTGGTGCCACTGGTTTCCCTGGCAGGGTGCTTTCCTCTAAGTGCTTCAGCCGTGTCAGCATCCCTGGGAGCAACTGTATCTTCACTGGTAATAATTCTTATTGCCCCCACTGTGTTGCCCTCTTCAATTTTCTTGCTCACCTGGACTCTGACTTTTTCACTGTCAGTAGAGTGAGTGGGGGTTCAGCCTCTCCCTTTTTTGTGTTGACGGGGAAGGCGAATGAGGTTATCAACTCTAGGAAAATCTCTTAAGGATTTAATTATCATTGAGGCTAGCCTCTTTCCCCTTCTTTCCGGCACAGCTAAGCAGACATTGCCAAAAAGTAGCAAGTTGTGCCATGCCTTGATGGTTGGTGGAGCATTTAAGATAGTGGAACCATCGTTTACTTTTTTCAGGAGGTCTGTAAGTTTCCCAGCTGCGTGTGGACGGGCTGCTTTGGGAATATGTGTGAGTGTCCTCGTACCTGTTGCTTTAATTGCTTCCAAGAGATTGTCTGATGAGATGAAATCTGTTGGAGAGGGTTCAGGTGCCTGAGGTGGCTCTGGATCATCACTTTCCACTGGAGGACATCCTGAACCAGGGCAACTACCGTGTTTGCGGAGGAAACCATTCTAGTTGAGACAACGAAGCTGTAAGCATGACCGACACTTGCCTCTCCTAGTATTGCCAACCGTGCCATTTCCCTGGCTGCTTGCTTCCTCCTGGTTGGCATCCATCTGCTAGACTAGACAATAGGAGTGGAATATATATATATATATATATATATATTATATAATATATTATATATATATATATATATATATATATATATTATATATATAATTTATTATATATATATATATATATATATATATATATATACAGAGGGGTGTGTATATACATTATATGCTTGTACATGTATGTGTAGTGTGACCTATGTGTAGTAGAAGTAGCAAGACGTACCTGAAACCTTGCATTGTTTATGAGACAGAAAATGGACAGCAGCAATCCTACCATCATGTAAAACAATTATACAGGTTTCCGTTTTACACTCACTTGGCAGGACGGTAGTACCTCCCTGGGCGGTTGCTGTCTACCAACCTACTACCTAGGATATATATATATATATATATATATATATATATAATATATATATATATATATATGTATATAAATCACAGGAAACAGGTGTTATTTTAGTTTGAATTACAACCACAATAAGAAATAGTACTATTCCAAGATCTTTCGTGATTTCGTGAGGGATCACGAAAGCGACCTGCTAGGTAAGTCCTTCAGATGAAGTGGAATTAAATATAATACATCTACATATAATGACTGACACTTCTACACAGTGGAAGAAAAAGAGCTGTTACCAGCTTCAGGAAAATCCAGGTCTATATAATGTACAGCGTCCCTGTGCAGAACACAGCTTCGTTCCAATAAACTTGTGCACTCACTGTACCTCTGAAGAGCTGAGTAATGTAGTAATGTAGAAACTAAATTCGTCACTGTGACAAAAAGCGCTCCGTTGGTCAGTAACGATCTTCACTGTGCTGTGACTCACGAAATCGTAATAACACGTACAAACAAATGACAGAACGGGTGGGACTTGAACCTACAGTGAGTCCTAAAATTCACAGGCCAATGTGTTAACCATTGGACCAGCTGCCTCTAATAAAATTCATCCAACTAGGTATATTTCTATACAACATAGGGAGGTTACCATGGGCTCCCGTGTATTTGTGGTCACAATGGTGGCCCATGCTAACCTCCCTATGGTGTATAGAAATATACCTCGTTGGATGAATCTTGCTGGAGCCAGCTGGCCCAGTGGTTAGCCCACTGCCATGGGTTCAAATCCCATCCGTTCCCTGATTTATTTCACTGCTCTATCCTGTCCTAGCTCTTCCCTTCCCCATTCTTGCCATCTGTTATTATGGCCTAATAAAAAATTACCTGGAGTTTACCTGGAGAGAGTTCCGGGGGTCAACGCCCCCGCGGCCCGGTCTGTGACCAGACCTCCTGGTGGATCAGAGCCTGATCAACCAGGCTGTTGCTGCTGGCTGCACGCAAACCAACGTACGAGCCACAGCCCGGCTGATCAGGAAGTGACTTTAGGTGCTTGTCCAGTGCCAGCTTGAAGACTGCCAGGGGTCTGTTGGTAATCCCCCTTATGTGTGCTGGGAGGCAGTTGAACAGTCTCGGGCCCCTGACACTTATTGTATGGTCTCTTAACGTGCTAGTGACACCCCTGCTTTTCATTGGGGGGATGGTGCATCGTCTGCCAAGTCTTTTGCTTTCGTAGTGAGTGATTTTCGTGTGCAAGTTCGGTACTAGTCCCTCTAGGATTTTCCAGGTGTATATAATCATGTATCTCTCCCTCCTGCGTTCCAGGGAATACAGGTTTTAGGAACCTCAAGCGCTCCCAGTAATTGAGGTGTTTTATCTCCGTTATGCGCGCCGTGAAGTTCTTGTACATTTTTCTAGGTCGGCAATTTCACCTGCCTTGAAAGGTGCTGTTAGTGTGCAGCAATATTCCAGCCTAGATAGAACAAGTGACCTGAAGAGTGTCATCATGGGCTTGGCCTCCCTAGTTTTGAAGATTCTCATTATCCATCCTGTCATTTTTCTAGCAGATGCGATTGATACAATGTTATGGTCCTTGAAGGTGAGATCCTCCGACATAATCACTCCCAGGTCTTTGACGTTGGTGTTTCGCTCTATTTTGTGGCCAGAATTTGTTTTGTACTCTGATGAAGATTTAATTTCCTCATGCTTACCATATCTGAGTAATTGAAATTTCTCATCGTTGAACTTCATATTTTTGTTGTCTTCCATTCAATTGTAATGCAAGATTTGTTCCTGAAGTTATTTTATTCTCTTCAAGATTATAGATCCCAGTCAATACTAAATCTTGCCAAAGCTTCATACAGAGCCAAGAGTCTGCAACAAGTGCCATTCAAGCGTACTTTTCGGCGATACCTTCCATCATACATGCCACATGCAGGTATGTGTGTCCATATGTGTGTCCATATGTGATGCGAGTGGATCCCTGTCTCAGTCAGCAGAAGCTCGACCCGTAGTTACGATTCCTATGGACAGATCCAGGCACTCACATCCTGTCGAACCCTGAACATTTGCTGCTCCAGCGTAGGTTCCATCACGACCCTACCTCCGGTATATAACCCTATACTTGGCCCTGAAAAGGGACAAAGTGTGCCATCCGCTGTTATCACTTTAGGTCCTCCGGTTATTCATATTCATGCTGATGAATGAGACACTTGCAATATTTGGGTATTTTTTTTTTATTCTGGAATTAAGATTCCCAAATGTTGCACAAGTCTCGCTTATTAACTTGTCGGTTTTCTGAACCATTTGTTCATATTCATGCTATAGTCTCTGAATTCTCCGATGTTTATCAGCGTTTCTGATCTCTTACTGGGCTTTCTCTTATCATTAGTGAATCTCCTCCACTGTACTCTGCCTCGTCTATTGCCATGTGCTACCGGTACCTCTGGGAGAATTTTATTTATTACCCTCGTGAGGTTTGTCCCCACACGGGCTAATGTTCAGTTATTTCTTCAGTATTCTGTGTCTAGCTCAGCGCTTTTTGTTAGTGTCTGCGATGGTATACCACACTGATCCCTTTTTTCCTTACTGTTTCTTCCAATCTTGTTTGCGGTGTTACTTGGTGTGGGGATTACTGTAGGCGGTAGAAGCTGAGGTGTTAGGATCTTGCAAGCCTGCCTCTAGGATTTGGACTTTGGGGTGCAGTAGTGACATGATGAGTACAAGATATGATGGGAAGAGTACGGAAGGTCGTGATGGGGAAAATGGGGAAAGTTTCAGTTGTATGTAGTTAGGAGGCTTCAGGGGCCACAAATGAAAGGAAGGTCTGGGGAAATATGTGGGGTTGGGTTAGATGGATGATGGGAGAGATGTAGGCAGGATAGTCAAAGGGAAACAAAAGAAGAAAGGAAAGAGGGAGAGGGGTCGGTGGAGGTAGTGAGATTCAGGGTTTGGGAGGTGAGAGGGCAGAGAGATAACCTTCGGGATGGATGTGGAAGAAATAGACATTGTTGGAGACTCCTAGGATGAGGGGGTAAATATGATTGCTAGGTGGAAGGAGACTAATGAGTAATGGAAGAATGAGGGGCATGGATGATGGAGGAGTGCAGGGAAGGAGACATAAATAAGATGTTTGGTGGTTGTGCAATTATTTATTCGAGTATTTCTAACTCATTATCCCTACCTTTACACTTCGATTAACTGGTATGACTTACTCTTTGACCCTTGATATTATTTATATCAAGTATTGAATGTGTGCCTGCACGCTCAGTGGACACGGGAGGTCGAGACAACGTTAGTCTCTCCTCAGGAGGTAAATAGCATTAGGGCCGAGGTATTGTGGAGCTGAAGACAGATTAAGGCATTTAAGAACCCCTGCACTCTTACTGCTCATTACCATAATGCATCAAATTTGCATCAGCCATAAATTTTTACATCTCGGTAGCGTCACCAGCCGCCGAGAAGGTGGGGAAGAGGCGAGGAGAGGGAAGGAGAAATGAGTGGCTAAGAGGATGGGGAAAGATTGGGAGTAGGGGAAGATGAGGTGTAAGGGTAAGGTGGGAAAGGTATGGAATATGTAGAAGTGCACAGGAAATAGAACAGTAGAAGACTTCATTGTCCATTTCGAAATTATTTTCTGAAGACTAATTACAGCCAGGTTACGTCACCACCACCTCCAGAGAAACACTTCCCCTGTCTCACCTGAACAGCCATGTTGCGGACAGAAGGGTTCGTACATCTAGTTTGTGAGTCGCCCACCATGAGAATATTAATACCTTTATTATTACCTTTATCCTTGCTGACCATCGAAGTACATTCGTCTTAGGTTTCTTACGTTTTAAATTTGACTGGATAGTCGAGGTTAGAATAATACAGCAGAACGCGATCTCTCTCTCCTTCACACTCTTGCCATACTGCCGTCTTGAAAATGTAGGTGAGCAATTTGTATGAAGTTTAGATAAAGGCATGTGGATACTTAATAGAAGTAGAAGAATATTTGGTACATGAGCTACTACAAATACCACTTACTAATTTTACCACGACTACTACTACTACTACTACTCCTGCTACCACCAAATACTTGATGACCCAAGATCTGAATAGATCGTGAGCTAATGTCAGGATTCAACCTGAGCACATCAACTCCTTGTATAGTAAATTGTTAAATTCAATATTGGTAAAGTGCTTGTCCAGCCTGTTCTTAAGGCTGTATTGTTCTGCACTTGAGTCAGTGGGTAGTCTTTTCCAGTGATCCTTTTCTAGTGTTTGTGTTGCACCTTTTGCCTAAGTGTTTCATAACATTGTATCGGGTTACTGACTCATTGTTTCAAATAATTCTTAATGTCTGAGTATACCAATTTGGTTCAGTACCTTTCAAGATTTTAATGAGACTTTGTAGTCTGCGTTACCAAATGGAAAAAAAGACCAAATGGTTGGTATAATTTTTTGTCGTATCTGCAGTCTCTTCCGTTTGTCTTTGTCTTTTAGAGACTAAAACTTCTCAGCACATATGAGGTAAAGTCTGACGAACTCATACTGAAGTTAATATATTTGGTGTTTTGCCTTCGAAATTTGTAGGTATGAAAACTAGCATTCTGTTAAGTGTTGCTGCTTGTGGCTAGACATTTTTAGTGTCGCTTATGGCGAACTTGCTTCTTGGCTAGTTCGTCTCCTAAATATTTAATGCCCAACGATTCAAGAAATAGTAATAACACCATTTTAAAAGAAACTCAGGATATAGATTAGACTCGACCCGTCTTATAATTACTAAGTTAATTCTTACCACTGCACAATCCCGGCCTAATGAAATTTATTGAACTAGGTATATTTCCAATGCACTTAGGAGATTAGCATGAACGAGTCTGATTAACATGATTGGGACAAGATCTAGCTCAAGTCCCTCATTAGGCCGGCATAGTGCAGTGGCGTGTTAACTACGTATTTTTACAACTGACCACAGGTCGAGTCCAGCCCGTTTCCTGATTGTTTACCATGATTGTCCTTGGACCCCTGCTCTTCCTCATCTACATCAGTGATCTTCCAAACATATCCCAACACCTGAAACCCACTCTCTTTGCTGACGACACGACTTATGTCATCTCCCACCCTAATCTTGCCACCCTCAACACCATTGTTAACGAGGAGCTGCTCAAAATATCGACTTGGATGGCAGCCAATAAACTTACACTTAACACTGGCAAAACCTACTATATTATGTTTGGTAGCAGAGCAGATGTTGCGCAACTTAACATTAAGATCGACAACACTCTAATTGGCAGACATAATGAGGGTAAATTCCTTGGCCTATACCTCGACAACAACCTAAATTTCAGCACCCATATCCAACACATAACAAAAAAAAGTATCCAAAACGGTGGGGATCCTCTCCAAGATACGATACTACGTGCCACAAACTGCCCTTCTCACACTGTACCATTCATTTATTTTTAACTGCTGTAGTTATCTGACGGTTTGAATTTTTTTGTCAATTTAAATTCCTGGTCTCGACTGTTATCTGACTGAATGAGATCAACTAACAGGGAAAGGTGGAAATTGAAGCTGCTGGAATTGATGGTGAGGTGCGGTAGGCTGCCATGAGAGTTGGATGGAAAGGCACAGGAGATTGAAAGATGGGAGACGGGATAGAGGGGGAGTGGAGGTGGTTGTGGGATGGATAGATTAAGGATACGGGCGAGTTGAAAGGTGGGGGAAACACGGGTATAGGAAGGAGGGGATTGGAGAGGTAGTAGTGGGGAGATTATGGCTTGAATAGGTAAGAGTGGGGAGATTATAGGTAGAAGTCGGGAGAATATGGGTTGGATGGGTATCAGTGGGGAGACTATGGGTTAGATGGGTAGAAATGCGGAGAATATGGGTTGGATGGGTAGGAGAGGGGAGACTATGTAACTGCGCACCTCTCAACGCTGATAACATCCACTCATGGTAACTGCGCACCTCACAACACTGATGTCATCCACTCATGGTAACTGCGCACCTCATAACACTGATGTCATCCACTCACGGTAACCTGCGCACCACATAACACTGATGTCTTCCATATGCGTATCTGCGCACCTCACAAACACTGTTGTCATCCACTCATGGTAACTGCGCACCTCATAACACTGATGTCATCCACTCACGGTAACTGCGCACCTCATAACACTGATGTCATCCACTCATGGTAACTGCGCACCTCACAACACTGATGTCATCCACTCATGGTAACTGCGCACCTCACACACTGATGTCATCCACTATGGTAATGCGCACCTCATAACATGATGTCATCCGCTCACGGTAATTGCGCTCAACACTGAGGTCATCACCATGGTAAAAACTGCGCACCTATAACATGATGTTATCTCTCACGGTAAACTGCGCAACTCATAACATGATGTAATCATCATGGAACTGCGCACTCCCAAACCTATGACATCAATTTGGTAATGCACCTCCAAACCTAATGTCATCCAATCATGGTAACTGACACTTCAAAGCGATATGTCATCCACTCCGGTAAACTGCGCACCTCACAACATCATGTCATTCAATATGGTAACTGCGCATCTCAAACGCTATTGTTTCACTATGGTAAGTGCGACCTACAAACACTCTGTCATTACAAGGTCTGCGCACCTACAATGCTCATTTCATTCACTCATGGTAACTGCGCACCTCACAATGCCTATGTCATTCGACCTCAGGGTAATTGCGCACTCATAACACTCATGTCATTCATCATGGTAATGCGCACCTCACAAGTCATGTCAGTCACTATGGTAACTGCGCAATTCAAACACTAATGTCATTTCACTCATGGTAACTGCGGCCCTCACAATGCTCATGTCATTCACTCATGGCAACTGCGCACCTCACAACGCTCATGTCATTCACTTGGTAGCTGCGCACCTCACAATGTCATGTTCATTCGATCAGGGTAACTGCGACCTATAACTCATGTCTTTCATCATGTGTAACTGCGCACTCACATTCATCTGCATTCACTATGGTACTGCGCACCTCACAATGTCATGTCATTCATCATGGTATGCGCACTCACAATTGCTATGTCAATCCACTATGGTAATGCGACTCCACGCTCATGTCATCCTCATGGGAAGTGGACCTACCAAAACCTCATGTCATTCATCATGGGTAACTTCCACAACTCACAATGATCATTTATTCGCTCAGAGGTAAACTGGCACCTCACAACATCATGTCATTCACTCATGGTAATGCGCACCTCAAATGTCATGTCATTCTCTCATGAAATTGCGCAACTTTACAATGCTCGTGTCATTCGTCAGGGTAAACTGCGCACCTCATAACACTATGTCATTCACTCATGTAACTGCGCACCTCACAACGCTCATGTCATCTCACTCATGGTAATGCGCACCTCACAATTGCTCAGGTCATTCGTCAGGGTAACTGGCGCACCTCATAAAACTCATGTCATGCACTCATGGTAATGCGACTCACAAGCTCATGCATCACTCATTGGTAATGCGCATTCACAACATCATGTCATTTCACTCTTTGGTAACTGGCAACCTCACAAGCTCATGATTCACTCATGGCAAGGCGCACTCCAACGCTCATGTAATTCCTCATGGTAGCTTGGCGACCTCACAAGGCTCTGTCATTCGCTCAGGTAATGCGCACCTCATAAACACTCATGTTCATTCACTATGGTAAACTGCGCACCTAATCACTCATGTACTTCACTCATGGTAACTGCGCACTCACAATGCTCATGTAATTCAACATGGTAATGGCCTCTCTACAATGCTCATTCATCACTATGGTAACTGCGCCCTCACAACGATATGTCTTCACTCACTGGCAAGTGCGCTCCTCACAAAATCAGTTATTAACTCATGGTAACTGCGCACCTCACAATGCTCATTTTCGTTCGCTCCGGGTTACTGCGCACTCCAACACTATGTCATTCACTCATTGAAACTGGTGCATCACAAGCTCATGTCATTCAATCATGGTAACTGCGCACTTAAACAATGAGTCATGTCATTCATATGAGTAACTGCGCTTCACAACATTATGTCATTAACTATGGACTGCGCACTCACAATGCTCATGTCATTCATCATGTAATGCGCACATCACAACACTCATGTCATCCACTCATGGTAACTGCGACTCAAACATATGTCAT
The DNA here is from genome assembly GCF_026875155.1 of Cherax quadricarinatus. Taxonomy (NCBI): domain Eukaryota; kingdom Metazoa; phylum Arthropoda; class Malacostraca; order Decapoda; family Parastacidae; genus Cherax; species Cherax quadricarinatus. The sequence goes on from NC_069460.1 coordinate 3,245,624, forward strand.
CCCTCATGGTAAACTGCGCCTTCACAACACTCATGTCATTCACTCATGTTAACTGCGCACTTCACCACCACATGTCTTCACTCATGGGTAACTGCGCACCTCACGATGTCCTGTCATTCCTCATGGTAACTGCGCAACCTCTCAAACTCATGTCATTCACTATGGTAACTGCACACCTCACAATGCTCATGTCATTCACTCAGGGTAAACTGCGTCACTCACAACACTCATGTCTTACTCATGGTAACTGCGCACCTCACAATGCTCATGTTCAATTCATCATGGTAACTGGCACCTCACAATGCTCATGTCATTCACTCATGGTAACTGCGACCACAAAACACTCAGTCATTCAATTCTTGGTAACTGCGCACTCACAAGCTCATGTCAATTCACTCATGTAACAGCGCACCTCACAATGATATGTGTTCACTATGGTATCTGCGACCTCACAAGGCTCTTGTATTCACTCCATGTAACTGCGACCTTCACAAACTATGTCATTCACTATGGTAACTGCGCACCTCACAATGTATGTCATTCACTCATGGTAACTGCGCAACCTCACAATGCTCATGTTTCATTCACTTAGGTACACTGCGCACCTCACAATGCTCATGTCATTCACTCATGGTAACTGCGCACCTCACAATGCTCATGTCATTCACTCATGGTAACTGCGCACCTCACAATGCTCATGTCATTCACTCATGGTAACTGCGCACCTCACAACATCATGTCATTCATCAGTTAACTGCGCCCCACTATGCTATGTCATTCATCATGGAATGCGCACCTCACACACTATGTTCATTCATCATGTAACTGCGCACCTCTCAATGCTATGTATGAACTCATGGTACTGGCACTCACAATGTCATGTCATTCACTCATGGTAACTGCGCACCTCACAATGCTCATGTCATTCACTCATGGTAACTGCGCACTTCACAACACTCATGTCATTCATCATTGGTAATGCTACCCACAATTGCTCCTGATCAGTCATCATGGTAACTGGGCACCTCACAATGCTCATTTTGGTCATTTTACTCTGGTAATTGCGCTCCTCACAATGCTCATGTCATCTCATCCTGGTAAACTGCGCACTCACAATGTATGCATTCACTCATGGTAACTGGCACCTCACAACACTCATGTATTCCACTCATGGTAACTGCGCACCCACAATGCTCATGTTCATTAACTCATGGGAACTGCGCACTCACAATGTCATGATCATTACTCATGGTAAGCGTCACTCAACAAAGCTATGTCATTCATCATGGTAACTGCGCACTCACAATGATCAGTCATTCACTCATGGAACTGCGCAACCTCACACACTCATGTCATTCACTCATGTAACTGCGGCACCTCACAATGCTCATGCATGCACTCATGGTAAACTGCGCACCTCACAAACACTAATGCATTAACTCTTGGTACTGCGCACCTCACAATGCTCATGTCATTCACTCATGGTAACTGCGCACCTCACAATGCTCATGTCATTCACTCATGGTAACTGCGCACCTCACAATGCTCATGTCATTCACTCATGGTAACTGCGCACCTCACAATGCTCTGTATTCACTATGGTAACTGGCACTCACAACAACTCATGTATTCAACTCATGGTAATGCGCACCTCACAATGCTCATGTCATTCACTCATGGTAACTGCGCACCTCACAATGCTCATGTCATTCACTCATGGTAACTGCGCACCTCACAATGCTCATGTCATTCACTCATGGTAACTGCGCACTTCACAACACTCATGTCATTCACTCATGGTAACTGCGCACCTCACAATGCTCATGTCATTCACTCATGGTAACTGCGCACCTCACAACACTCATGTCATTCACTCATGGTAACTGCGCACCTCACAATGCTCATGTCAATCATCATAGGTAACTGCGCACTTCACAACACTCATGTCATTCACTCATGGTAACTGCGCACCTCACAATGCTCATGTCATTCACTCATGGTAACTGCGCACCTCACAATGCTCATGTCATTCACTCATGGTAACTGCGCACCTCACAATGCTCATGTCATTCACTCATGGTAACTGCGCACCTCACAATGCTCATGTCATTCACTCATGGTAACTGCGCACCTCACAACACTCAGGTCATTATAATGGTAATGCGCACTCACAAGGCTTCATGTATTCATCATGGTAATGCGCACTCACAATGCTATGTCATTCATCATGGGTAATGCGCACCTCACAATGCTCATGTCATTCCTCATGGTAACTGCGCACTCACAACATCATGTCATTCATCATGGTAATGCGACCTCACATTGCTATGTCATTCATCATGGTAACTGCGCATCACATGTCCTGTCATTCACTCATGGTAACTGCGCACCTCACAATGCTCATGTCATTCACTCATGGTAACTGCGCACCTCACAATGCTCATGTCATTCACTCATGGTAACTGCGCACCTCCAATGCTCATGTCTATTCATCTGTTAACTGCGCACCTCACAAACTATGTCATTCATCATGGTATGCGCACTCACAACATATGTCATTCACTCCATGGTAATGGCACTAAATGTCCTGTCATTCACTCATGGTAACTGCGCACCACAATGCTCATGTCATTCATCATGGTAACTGCGCACTTCAATGTCATGTCATTCACTCATGGTAATGCGCACTCACAATGCTCATGTCATTCACACATGGTAACTGCGGCACTCACACACTCATGTCATTCACTTCATGGTAATGCGACCTCACAATGATCATGTCATTCTCTCATGGTAACTGCGCACCTCACAATGCTCATGTTCTTCACTCATGGTAACTGCGAACTCAACACTCATTCACTCCATGGTAACTGCGCTCATCACAATGCTCATGTCATTCATCATGGTAACTGCGCTACTCCACAACATCTATGTCATTCACTTAATGGTATTGCGCAATCACAATGCTCATGTCATTCATTCATGGTAACTGCGCACTCACATGCTTCATGTATTCACTCATGGTAACTGCGCAACCTCACAAACATCATTGTCATTCACTCTTGGTAATGCGCACTCACAATTGCTATGTTCATTCATCATGGTAAACTGCGCACCTTCACAAAATGCTCATGTATCACTCATGGTAACTTTGCATTCACAAGGAGGAAGAAGGTAGGGGAGTAGGAAAGAGTAGGAGGAGGAGGAGAAGAAGAATAGGAGGAGGAGGAAGAAGAAGAGTAGGAGGAGGGAGGAGGAAGAATAAGGAGGAGGAGGAGGAGGAGGAAGAATGAGTAGGAAGAGGAGGTGGAAGAATAGAAGGAGGAGGAGGAAGAAGGAAGGCTGAGGAGGAGGAATAGGAGGAGAGGAAGAAGAGTAGCAGGAGGAGAGGAAGAGTAGAGAGGAAGAGTAGGAGGAGGAGGCGGAGGGGGAGGTGAAGGAAGAGGAAAAATTAGTACGAAGTAGACTAAAAGGGGGGAAAGAAGGTAGGGGGGAAGAGGAAAGAAAAAAGAAAAAGGCGTTGAGAAAAATGAGGAAATTTTTGATAGAAAAAACGAAAAATAAAATAAATTCTGACTTGAAGCTTATAACGTTTTGCGGGGTATCCTTGGTTAAACATTTCCCGACGAAACTTAAACATTGCAACACTGCCACACACCCCTGCAACACTAACTGCAACACTATCACACTACACTTGCAAACACCATATACACCTGCAACACTACCCACTACCTTGCAACAACACCTGAAACATACCACACTACATTGCAACACTACACCTGCAAACACCCACACTACACCTGCAACCTACACCTGCAACCTACCACTAACTTGCAACATACCGTATACACTCAACACTACCCACTACACCTGAACACTACCACACTCACCTGCAACACTACCAATACCCCTGAAAACACTACACCTGAAACCCTACCACATACCTTGCAACCACAACTACCCTGCAAACTCCACACTACCCCTGCAAAATACCCATACACTTGAACACTACCACACCCCCGGAAACACTACCACATAATGTGAAACACTACTACACTATACTGCAACAACCACATCTCTGAAACACAGCCACCTACACTGAAACTCCCAAACCACACTTGCAACCTCCACATACCCCCTGCAACACTCCCACCTAATGTGAAACCCTACTACACTATCCCTGAACACTAACACTACACTGCAACACAGACATTTCCCTGAAAACCACTAACACTACACTTGCAACACTCCACACTACCCTGCAAAACTACCACCTACTGTGAACATACTACAATCCCTCCCAACAACCACACTCATCGCAACACAGCCACACTACCTGCAACACTACCACACTACATTGAACACTCCCACACTACCCCTGCAACACTACCACACTACAGGCAACATACTAACTATCCCGCAAACACTACCACACTTTTTAACACAGCCCACACACCGAAAACTACCACACTACACTTGAACACTCCACACTACACCTGAAAACCACCACACTACATTTGCAACACTCCACATACACTTGCAACACAGCCCACTACACTGCAACACTCCCACATACATTGAAAACCCCAGCCACCTCACTGCAAACTACCAACTACCCCTTGAAAACACAGCCACATACCCCTGCAACACTACCACATCATTGAAAACACTACCACATACACCTGAAACACTACCACACTACACTTGCAACACTCCCACACTACATTGCAACTTTTTCACATCACTTGCAACACTACCACATACCTTGCAAACTCCCACATACCCTGCAACACTCCACATCCCTTTGAAACATACCACACTCATTTGCAACACAGCCACACTAACCTGCAACACTACCACACTACATTGAACACAGCCACACTACACTGCAAACTACCACATACACTTGAAAACCTCCACACTACACCTGAACACTCCACACTACACTTGCAACACTACCACATCCCCTGAAAACACTACCACACTAACTTGCAACACTCCCACATCACTTGCAACACTACCACATACATTTGCAACACAGCCCCCAAAACCCCTGCAACACTCCAACTACACTTGCAAACACCCCCAACTACCCCTGCAACACTACCACACTACACTTGAAAAACAGCCCCCTTACACCGCAAAACATACCCCCCTACACTTGCAAACTCCCCAACTACACCTGCAAACACTACCACACAACTTGCAACACTACCCCACTACCTTGCAACTCTATCACACTCCTTAAAAACCCTACCACACTACACTTGCAACACTGCCAACTCACCGCAACACTACCACCTACATCTGCAACACTTTACATTCACCTGCAAACAACACATACACCTGAAACACAGCACACTACACTTGCAACATCCACACTACCCCCTGCAACATCCACACTACACTTGCAACATGCCCACTACACTGAAACCCACTACCCACTCATTGCAACACTACCACACTACCCCTGCAACGCTCCCACACACACTTGCAACATACCACATCACTTGCAACTCTACACCACACTTGCAACCTACCACCACACTTGAAAACACTCCACACTAACTTGAAACTCTAACATACACTTGAAACCCTACCAACTACCCTGCAATTTATCACACTACACTTGCCATCCCCACACAACATTTAAAACCCTGCAACAAGCCTCTTACTATTCCCCAGGGGGGTGTCCCTCCTAATGGGGTCGGTCAAGATTGGGTCAGGGCTCCCTGTCGTCTGTCCCTCCAGTGATCCCCTTCCCTGGCCACCCTCGCATCTCCGACAATTTAGTGAACCCCTTCGCACGGTCACACTACAACCTATGCACCTCACATCCTATTGGACTTCATACTATTGCCCCTCACATCAGTATTTGCACTTTCTCACTATAATGACTCCTGATCTACTATGCCCCTCACATCACATAAATGTACCTCACTCCTTCTATGCACTTGACACCCTACTATGCCTTGAATAAATACTATGCATTGACCACAACTATGACTTAATCACAATATGCACTTGACCTCATACTGTGCACTTGAACATAGATAAACTTCATATTACTACTGTGCACCTCACAATCCTAACACAACCACACTACATGCACAAACAACCCGTAGCTTGCAACAACACAAAACCTGTAAAACGGTAGCAAAGAGGTGAGGCGGGAGCTGAACTCGACCCTTAAATACTAGGGTGTTTTCATTAGAGTTTAGTTTCTCTTTATCGTACGTACATATAGGTGACTCATAAATTTTCCCAAAAAATAACTTTATTTTCGCTACAGTTATAGCGAAAAGTCAAAACCCGATAGCTGGGTTATATTTGTCCGCTAGGAACAGTTTAAAACATTTTGGCTTATTTATTATTTGTGAGAAAATTCCATCGTTGTTGACTGGGGGTTTCGGGGTTTAGCTGGCGAAGTCAAGCTAAGGTCAATTCGCGAGAAGGTGGCCAAGGCCCGTGGTCTGGAGATCCCGTTCCAGTCGATTAGCGATAAATTGGCCTTCGCATGAAGTAAAAATTTCTTTAAAAAATTTACAAAACCAAGAGCAGCAGCAAAAACGCAGTAATTCAACAGCAGCAGCAGCAAAAAAAGCAGTACCTGCCAGCAGCAGAGCCCCGCATCAGTGATATAGATAAATTTTTGTTCCCAGAGTAGAAATGGATCTTCCATGGTCGCCTACCAACTTGCCCTGTAAAAACCCCCGGGACAGGATTTTAACGGAGACCTTGGTGAAGGGGTTTTATGGGAAGACACAAAAAGGACTGTCGTGGAAGGATGGCTCCCCTTCCAGTCGCAGTTAAAATTTTCATGTGGGGCATTTAACTGTAATGAAGCCAGGTATTCACGAGGGAGATGTGCCGGAGGGCCCAGATTATACGGAGAATGAGAGCGTCCCAAGTCTTGTAATGGATATGTTCAAGGTATAAAGTGATTTGTTTTAAAAACATGTACTCGTGAAGAGGGTTTGAAAGCTTAATGTTTCTGTGCTGCACTCGCCCAAACCCCCCGATAGGTTTTTCCACCCTTTATTTCCCCAAAGTAACATCATAGTGGTAACAGGATAATACTAAATTTCATGTCGCTGATTGATCTCGGTTTGTCTAGAAAGCTTATAAAAAATTTTGATCTAAATCGTCATACATTACAGGATCTCGAAAAATTAAACTAATAAAAATGCTGATATCTGAGTTGAAAAATTTAAATAAAAATAAACATCCCTATGTACTCCTGGGGCCACATTCTGAAAAAAAATATTTAAACCCAAAAAAAATGGAAAGGGCGGTAATTCTACCAAATTAAGTAATAAAAAGGACCAGTAGGCCTGCGGTAGTGTTTCTTTATTCTTTTGTTCTTTTATGTAATTAAAATTTTGAAGGAAGTTTTTTAAATAATTGTAATTTTATTTTTCGTCGAACATTTCTTTATTTTTTTACTCATAAAAGTATTTCTCTACCGCCCCACATAAAATAAGTCATGATTAAGAAAGTAATCAAGGTTCCAGGACCGAAATATTTCTAATATGTCCCATGCCCCGGTGTTTTACATTGACGTGTCAGGTGCCTCGTTGTGCCCGGGATTTTGGGTTTTCACGGTGGCTCTTAGTGCTAGAACTTTAATTTGTGTCATCAAATTTTTTTTTCCCTTTCGATACATCCCTCTAGCGCCTGGAACCCTCTTTGGGCGGAAAAATTTATACTGAGTCAAAAAAGGAGAATTAGTGTGTCTACCTAGCGAGTTTACTGCAGAGGGGAAACATAGACCCGTTCCCTGTGAAAAAAATAATAATAATTGAATTTGTGTCAGGGAAAAAAAATCTCCCCGAAAAAATTGGTTACATAGTGTATAGTGTATACTACAGTGGCTCCCCGTTATTGATGTAAAGGCTAAAGTGTCATTTGAAAACAGGGAATTTGTAATGAAATGTAAGCCTATGAGGAGGTGCCAGAAGTCGCCAGAATTACCACAGGTCAGTGTTTTTAATAATTTCCTTTTCTTGTAGGTACTCGCATATAATCTAGTGAACCAGTGAATACAGAATACAGTGTTGTAGTAGAAAATAACCGTATTATAATGGTACTTGTGGAGTGGGGGTGACTTTTTATTGTTTTTTTTTTCTTGAAATCCGACATATATGTGAATTTCTTAAACCTGTAGTTACCGCGGTGCAATATACACAACGAGAAGCAATTATTATACAGAAAAAAACTTCCCTTTCCCCCAAAATTTGCCCAGTCAACTTAGTGATAATATAGATTTTGTGGGGAGACGGAAAAAAAAAAAAAAGAAAAGTAGAACAGCGATTGATAAACAAGGGTGGAGGTGACCGTTCGTCATTTTAGGAGTGCCAGCAGTCACCCGGGTTTCAACACGCAAGTTATATTTTGTATTAATTTAAATCACTATTATCGGGTTTGATAATTTCCCGTTTTAGATCCTTCATGGTTAGTCAAAAACACCGACAATTGGGTTTAAAAAGGACCCCGTCAGTCAGATAGACTGGTCCGAACCCTTGATGGTCCGAACCCCTTGACTGGGCCCACCCTTGTGGTCCGAACCCCGGGGTGGGTTTCAAACGGTTTGTTGTGCCTACTACAGGTTATTAATAGAATATTCAAGAGGTTGCTAGTGGGAAATTTCAGTAAATCAACCATTCAAATCATTATGAGCTGTGTGTAGTCTGTGGTCAGTCAAAAAACGGGGTTCCCCATGCTAAATTGTCTTTTTGTGGAAATTGGGGTGCCCTTGTGCAGATATCCCAAAAATAGCTAAAAACAGTATTAAAAAAGGGGAAGGTTTTTTTGGGATGCCCAAATGAGTAAATTGTGGCTAAAAAACACAAGGGTATTAAAAGGTCAACACAAGTGCTTTCTAGAAAACTGGAAACTTTTACAAAAGTGGGAACATAAAAGTTGGGGAATGGAGCCTTGATACGGCCATGTAGTCAGAAACGTAAGGCTGGAGAGATGTCCTGGTTCAGTAAATGGGGGGCTGATGTCGTCTGGGGCATAATGGTGAAGTGGGGTGCGTCCTGGGAGACGTAATGGTGAAGCTGGAGGTGCTGTCCCTGGGAGACAGTAATGGGGAAGCTGGAGATGCTGTCCTGGGAGACAGTAATGGTGAAGCTGGAGATTTTGTCCAGGTAGTCGGGAATTATACGCAGGAAGGAATACATATAAATGACCTCATAGGGGACAGGAGCCATAGTAGGGAAACAAGTGTAGTCAAAGATAAGATAAAACCAATATTGCAAACTAGAAATACCGCAGGAAATAGCAAACAAGAGGACTCCACTAGCAATAGTGAGGATATATTACCAAAAACAACTGGTGGGAGCTCCATTGTTGGTGCTAGGGAGGATAGAAGTAAGACAGGGAAACATGCACCAACAGGGAATACAGTCACAGAAACCCAAGGCAAACGGGAAACCAAGCCTGTGCACATACTATGCACTCGGTATCTGCTGGCATGGGAAATCTGGAAAAACAGATGGGACGTGCAACTATGACCACCCTAGAAAATGCCATGCCCATTGACAACAGGAAAAATGCAAACTCCCTTCCTGTAAGCTTTTTCACCCTGAACTGTGTACCTCTTCAGTACAGGAAAGACTGCTATAACTTAAATTGCCAGGCATACCATCTAAAGGGGACAAAAAGATACAAAACATCCAGGCCATGGGAATACCTGGGTAGCCACAGCCACTCAAGAGGGAGAGGTTTTTTAGTGCCAGGAAGGAAAAAAAATGGCAGGAAATGGCAGAAATCGTACACCAATCCAGTCATTCCTGGAGTGGAACCACAGTCGATGGCCTCCACTCCAAACCAACAGATACAGATACTAATGCCGGAAAAAAAACCCCCCCCCAGTACCAACAATACCACCAGTCCGATAACATTCTTCTTTGCAAATATACAGGGTCTAAAGCCAGCAACAAACAACAAAATACCTTTCATCCGTGGACTGCTCGTAGAGGCAAAGGCAATGTTCGCGGCTTTCACTGAGACCCACATAAAGGATCACTTGGACAACGAAATATGGATCCCAGGTTACAACCTATACAGATGTGACAGAGTGAACAGGCAAAAAGGGGGGAAGGGGTTGGCCTGTACATTGCAGAGTCACTTGTTTGCACAGAACTGCTAAATGCCTCAAATGATGTAGTGGAAGTTTTAGCGTAAAGGTCGAGAACCAAAACCCAGTCATTGTGGTAGTCTACAAGCCTCCGGATGCAACATCCCAGCAATTCCAGGAACAGCTGTTTAAAAATTGACCACTGTCTGGAAAACCTTCCAGCTCCTGCACCCAACATCTTGCTCCTGGGGGATTTCAACTTAAGGCACCTAAAATGGAGGAATATAGCAAATAATATTGTTGCAGTAATAACACCAGGAGGCAGCTCTGATGAAAACTCACACTCACGCGAGCTTTTAAATCTCTGCACAAAATTCAATTTAAACCAGCAAATAATAGAGCCTACTAGACTGGAGAATACACTAGACCTCATCTTCACTAACAATGATGATCTGATAAGAAATGTCACCATATCAAAAAACAATATACTCAGATCACAACATAATTGAGGTTCAGTCATGTATGCGCGGAGCCCCAGACCGACATAATGAGATTAGTCACAAGGGAGCATTCACCAAATTCAACTTCAATAACAAAACATAAAGTGGGACCAAGTAAACCAAGTCCTAACCGATATAAGCTGGGAAGATATACTAAGCAACACAGACCCCAACTTATGCCTAGAGCAGATTAACTCGGTGGCACTCGATGTATGCACAAGGCTTATTCCTCTAAGAAAAAGGAGGAGTAGATGAAAAACAGAAAGAGACAGGCGCCCCCTTTACAGGCGAGGGAAAAAAATAACAGAGGGCAAAAAAGAGGTCAATATATTGAAATGCGAGGGAGACATGGTCAGAGAAATAGAAAGCTTTCAAAACTTAAGCTAAAAGAACCCTTTAAGGAGTCAGGAATCGGGGGGAAGAATAAAAGCCATAAATAAAAATCAAAAAAACCCCAAAAGTATTTCTTCTCCTATGCCAAATCAAAATCGGAAAAACTTTCCAGTATTGGGCCCCTACTTAAACAGATGGGTCCTACACGATGAGAGCAAGGAAAATGAGTGAGTACTCAAGTCCCAATATGACTCGTTTTTAGAAGGCTAACCGACTGAGGGGTCAAAGATCAAAATAAATTTTTTTGAGGAGCCAAAAAATTTTTGATTAACAAAAGCCTACCCGATGTTACCCTGACGCCAAATGATTCGAACGGCGATAAAAATGCCCATGCACTCTGCCCCAGGGCCGATATGGAACTCTGTGTTCATCAGAACTGAAAGAACCCCCTATCACGAGCCTTTTCCATCCTATGGGGGGAGCATGGCAGGGGGGTCGTCCCACAGTTACTAAAAACAAAGACATAGCCCCACCCCACAAAGGGGGCGTAAAGAAAACAGAAAGAATACGGGACCTAGCACTAACCCCTATATAAAAATCTTTGAAGGGTTAAGAAGCAAGATCACCCCCATCTAAAAACCCATAGTTACACAACCGGGCAACATGGGTTTGCGGGTCGCCCCCTGTTGTTCAACTATTGGTCACTACGACAAGGTCCAAAATGCACTAAGACAAAAAGAATGCAGATGTAAATATACAGACTTTGCAAAGCCTTCGACAAGTGGACCATGGCGTAATGCGCACAAATGCGTGCTAAAGGAATAACGGGAAAAATGGGTCGAGGGATCTTTAAATTTCCCCCACTAACAGAACACAGGGTAGTCGTCAACGGAAAAGTCCGAGGCGCTACGGTGAAAAGCTCTGTTCCACAAGGAAACGTACTCGCTCCTCTTTTTTCCTCATCCTCATACCCGACATAGACAAGGATGTTGCCACAGCACCGTGTTTTTCCTTTGCAGATGCCCCCGAATCTGCATGACATTTGTTTCCCTTTGCAGACACTGCAAAGCTCCAGGCGGACATCAACCAAATTTTTCAGGGGCTGCAAAAAAACAATAAAAGTTCAACGATGGAAATTTCAATTACTCAGATATGGTAAAATGGGGAAATTAAATCTTCTAGAGTACAAAACAAATTTTTGGCCCACAAAATAGGGAAACCCAACGTCAAAGACCTGGGAGTGATCATGTGGAGGATTCACCTTCAAGGCCCATTTTGTATCAACGCACGCTAGAAAAATGACAGGATGGTAATAGGAATTGTACAGTGGGGATCTGCATTTTTCCCCACCCTGAGGGACGTAGCGTATTACAGAAGGGGGGGATAGAGGACCTTCGACGATTCGCCCTCCTGCAGGGATACAGTGAGGCCCTTGCCCAGTTCTCTGCCCCGGTATTGGTTTTTTTTATGGTTGTTTTTTTTAAATTTTTCCTCTCCCTACAGCATTACCTTGTCCCCAAGGATGGGGTACAACGTTTCCCCCACAGCTTTGTATACCCAAGTTCTAAGGAATCACTTGGTGTAAAAAGTTTCCCCCAAGGAAAGGAAAAGGGGTTACTAACCTAAACCTAACCAAACCCTTGAAACAGCTGAGAGAACCACTGCCCCTCCCCCTGGGTCTTGACCGTCTGGCATTTCACAAAAAACCCTGATCGAAGTGTTAAAGTGGAAGATAGGTATTAATAAAGGGGATATAAAAAGGTTTGAGAATATTCTCAAGAGAGAACCCGCAGTAATGGATTTAAAATTGATAGTTTGATTTAGAAAGGACTGGGAAAAGTATTGTTTGGAAAAGGGTAGTAGATGAGTGGAACAGCTACCTGTTGGGTTTTGGGGCTAGGACTTTGGGTAGTTTAAATTTTAGGTTGGAAAAATATGAGGGGATGGGTTGGTTTGAGTGGGACTTGACATCAGGCTTTTTTTTTGGGTAGTATTGAAAATTGGGTAGATCAAATGTTTGTTGGGGGGATGATTGTAAAGGCCCTGCTGTATAGGCCAACGGCCCTGTGCGTGTTCCTCCTTTCTTGTTCTTATGTTCTAACCTTCAAAACTAGGGGGGCCCAAGCCCATGATGCCTCTTCAGGTCACTTGTTTATTAGGGGGAATATTCCCTGCACATAACAGCACCTTTAAAGGCAGGTAAAAATTGCCGACCTAGAAAAAATGTACAGAGAACTTTCAGGGCGCGTAAGGGAGTAAAACACTGAATTATTGGGAGCGCTTGAGGTTTCCAAAACCCCTGTTTTCCCCTGGAACCCAGGAGGGAGGATACAGATTATTACCCCTGGAAAACCCTAGGGGCTAGTACCGAACTTGCCCCCGAAAATCATATACGAAGCAAAAGACTTGGCAGACGTGCACCACCCCCCCAATAAAAAGCAGGGGTGTCACTAGCCGTTAAGAGACATACATAAGTGTCAGGGGCCCGGATTGTTCAACTCCTCCAGCACAAAAAAGGGGGTTACCAACAGCCCCCTGGCAGTTTTCAAGTGGACGGACAAGCCCCTAAAGTCATTTCCCGGATCACCCCGGGGCTGTGGTCGTAGTTGGTTTTGCGTGCAGCCGCAGCACACCCGGGTTTGATCAGGCCTAAATCCCCAGGAGGCTGGTCACGAGGGCCCCGCGGGGCGTTGACCCCGGAACTTCTCCGGAAATCCAGGTTTTGTTTACGTGTCTTTCTAAACCAACTTATATCTATTCCCAAGGGGTTTATCAAAGTGATCCTTGTCAAACCCAACCTTCGCACCTACTTTTAAAAAGCTTAATTCTGTATACCCCTTGTGTTTAGCGCTTTTTTTTCGTTTAAAAAATAATAGAAAAACTTAATTCCAAAACTATCCCGGAATTTAGTTTAAACACTCAGGTGCTAATCAAAAAAAAATTTCTCTTATTGTTGTCTAACCAATTTCTAAGCGCAGAAACTTTAGTTTCTTGGCCAAATTGGAAATTGTTCCACTTATCGGCAAGTATAGAACCAAATATACTTAAATACGTTCCTCTAAAACAAAAAATTTAAATCTAATTCTTGAGAAGCTTTAGGAAATGGCTGGAAAGTGGGAATGATTAGTTTAGAGAAAGACGTGCTCAGTTTGGGCCAGGAGACCTGATGCAGTTTTCCCTAACACCATGGCAGTTTATGGTTAGGGAAAAACAGTCATGGACTGAGGCGTGGCTGAGATACATGTAGAGATGTGATGTGCAGAGTAGTGACGTGAGGTGCAGAGTAGTAATGTGAGGTGCAGAGTAGTGATGTGACGTACAGAGTACTGATGTGAGGCACAGAGTAGTGATGTGTGGTGCAGAGTAGTGACGTGAGGTGCAGAGTAGTAATGTGAGGTGCAGAATAGTGATGTGAGGTACACAGTACTGATGTGAGGCACAGAGTAGTGATGTGAGGTGCAGAGTAGGGGACGTTGAGGTGCAGAGTTAGTAATGTGAGGTGCAGAGTAGTGATGTGACGAAAGAGTACTGATGTGGGGCACAGAGTAGTGATGTGTGGTGCAGAGTAGTGACGTGAGGTGCAGAGTAGTAATGTGAGGTGCAGAATAGTGATGTGAGGTACACAGTACTGATGTGAGGCACAGAGTAGTGATGTGAGGTGCAGAGTAGTGACGTGAGGTGCAGAGTAGTAATGTGAGGTGCAGAGTAGTGATGTGACGTACAGAGTACTGATGTGAGGCACAGAGTAGTGATGTGTGGTGCAGAGTAGTGACGTGAGGTGCAGAGTAGTGACGTGAGGTACAGAATATTGATTTAAGATTCATAATAGTGATGTGAGATAGAGTAACGATGTGCAGAGTGATGTGAGATGCATAGTAGTGATGTACTACTCTGTACCACGCATTAATTATGCGTGGTACAGAGTAGTGACGTTAGGTAAGGAGCAACGTTATTAAAGAGTAGTGAAGTTAGGTACAAAGTAGTGGAGTTAGATACATAGTGATGTTAGGTACACAGTAGTGATGTGAGGTACAGTATGATGATGTGAGGTACACATTAATGATGTGAGGTACACGGTATTGACGTGGGATACCTAACTGTGACATGAGGTACCGAGTAGTGACGTGAGGTGCCGAGTAGCAAAGTTAGATACATAGTAGCGAAGTTAGGTACTGAGTGGCGAAATTAGATACAGAACAGTGAAGTCAGGTACAGAGTAGTGAAGTTAGGTACAGAGTAGTGAAGTTAGGTACAGAGTAGTGACGCTAGGTACAGTATAATGTGAGGTACACAGTAGTGACGTGAAGTACAGGGTAGTGATGTGAAGTACAGGGTAGTGATGTGAAGTACAGGGTAGTGATGTGAAGTACAGGGTAGTGATGTGAAGTACAGGGTAGTGATGTGAAGTACGGGGGTAAGTGATGTGAAGTACACAGTAGTGATGCAAAAGTACGGGTAGTGATGTGAAGTACAGGGTAGTGATGTGAAGTACAGGGTAGTGATGTGAAGTACACAGTAGTGATGTGAAGTACAGGGTAGTGATGTGAAGTACAGGGTAGTGATGTGAAGTACAGGGTAGTGATGTGAAGTACACAGTAGTGATGTGAAGTACAGGGTAGTGATGTGAAGTACAGGGTAGTGATGTGAAGTACAGGGTAGTGATGTGAAGTACACAGTAGTTGATTGAAGTACAGGGTAGTGATGTGAAGTACAGGGTAGTGATGTGAAGTACAGGGTGTGATGTGAAGTACACAGTAGTGATGTGAAGTACGGGTAGTGATGTGAGTACACAGTAGTGATGTGAAGTACAGGGTAGTGATGTGAAGTACACAGTAGTGATGTAAAGTACAGGGTAGTGGATGTGAAGTACGGGGGTAGTGATGTGAAGTACACGTAGTGATGTGAAGTACAGGGTGTGATGTGAAGTACAGGGTAGTGATGTGAAGTACAGGGTAGTGATGTGAAGTTAAGGGAGTGATGTGAAGTACAGGGTAGTGATGTGAAGTACACAGTAGTGATGTAAAGTACAGGGTGTGATGTGAAGTACAGGGTAGTGATGTGAAGTACACAGTAGTGATGTGAAGTACAGGGTTTAGTGATGTGAAGTACAGGGTAGTGATGTGAAGTACAGGGTAGTGATGGAAGTACACAGTAGTGATTTTGAAGTACAGGGTAGTGATGTGAAGTACAGGGTAGTGATGTGAAGTACAGGGTAGTGATGTGAATTTACACAGTAGTGATGTGAAGTACAGGGTAGTGATGTGAAGTACAGGGTTAGTGATTGAAGTACAGGGGTAGTGATGTGAAGTACACATTTAGTGATGTGAAGTCAGGGTAGTGATGTGAAGTACAGGGTAGTGATGTAAAAGTACAGGGTAGTGATGTGAAGTACACAGTAGTGATGTAAAAGTACAGGGTAGTGATGTGAAGTACACAGTATTTGATGTGAAGTACAGGGTAGTGATGTGAAGTACACAGTAGTGATGTGAAGTACAGGGTAGTGATGTGAAGTACAGGGTAGTGATGTGAAGTACAGGGTAGTGATGTGAAGTACAGGGTAGTGATGTGAAGTACAGGGTAGTGATGTGAAGTACAGGGTAGTGATGTGAAGTACAGGGTAGTGATGTGAAGTACAGGGTAGTGATGTGAAGTACAGGGTAGTAAATGTGAAGTACAGGGTAGTGATGTGAAGTACAGGGTAGTGATGTGAAGTACAGGGTAGTGATGTGAAGTACGGGGTTTAGTGATGTGAAGTACAGGGTAGTGTTTGTGAGTAAGGGTAAGTGATGTGAAGTACAGGGTAGTGTGTGGAAGTACAGGGTAGTTGATGTGAAGTACAGGGTAGTGATGTGAAGTACAGGGTAGTGTGTGTGAAGTACAGGGTAGTGATGTGAAGTCAGGGTAGTGATGTGAAAGTACAGGGTAGTGATGTGAAGTACAGGGTAGTGATGTGAAGTACAGGGTAGTGATGTGAAGTACAGGGTAGTGATGTGAAGTACAGGGTAGTGATGTGAAGTACAGGGTAGTGATGTGAAGTACAGGGTAGTGATGTGAAGTACAGGGTAGTGTGTGAATACAGGGTGTGATGTGAAGTACAGGGTAGTGATGTGAAGTACAGGGTTAGTGATGTGAAGTACAGGGTAGTGATGAAGTACAGGGTAGTGATGTGAAGTACAGGGTAGTGATGTGAAGTACAGGGTAGTGATGTGAAGTACAGGGTAGTGATGTGATTGATATATCATCTTATTTCCCCACCAGTCGCAACTAAACACACACAAACCTTCCCTGCAAGAGCAGTGATTTGATACTGGCTAACGTCTCTTAATCCAGGCGATCAAACCTGATTACCTATCTTTTCCCAGAGGCTGTATAGACCCTACTGGTTTAGTGCTTCTCTATGAGTGGAACCGTAATTAACTAGTGAATCTGCCGAATCTCGCTGTTGGTTCAGTGTCTCACTCATTATTTACTCCATTAACACGTTTATTCGAATAGTTTGAGAGTAATTTATAAAGTCTTCAGATTGCTGAATTAAATTCGGATGTGGTATAAGCCTTGGTAATGGATACAGACAAGTTGGTTTAGAAAGACAAGTGAGCGAACACTAGGACATATTTGTTAGAACATGTTTCGATCCTGGGACCTTGATCACGGTCCCAGGACAGAAACTAGGACATATTAGAGTAAATATGTCCTAGTGTTTGGTCACTTGTCTTTGTAAACCAAATCCAGATGTACTCCTGTTTACCCTTTTGGGGCCTAGTTCCTAGGGCTTTTATGTATCCATATGCTATTGCGCTATTCTCCACAGGATGGATATGGGATGCACAGTAAACTAGCCACTACCCTCCACAGGATGGATATGGGATGCACAGTAAACTAGCCACTACCGTCCACAGGATGGATATGGGATGCTCAGTAAACTAGCTACTACCGTCCACAGGATGGATATGGGATGCACAGTAAACTAGCCACTACCGTCCACAGGATGGATATGGGATGCTCAGTAAACTAGCCACTACCTTCCACAGGATGGATATGGGATGCACAGTAAACTAGCCACTACCGTCCACAGGATGGATATGGGATGTCAGTAAACTACCACTACCTTCCCCAGGATGGATATGGGATGCTCAGTAAATAGCTACTACCGTCCACAGGATGGATATGGGATGCCCCAGTAAACTAGCCACTACCTTCCAACAGGTGGATATGGGATGCTCAGTAAACTAGCTACTACCGTCCACAGGATGGATATGGGATGCACAGTAAACTAGCCACTACCGTACACAGGATGGATATGGGATGCACAGTAAACTAGCCACTACCCTCCACAGGATGGATATGGGATGCACAGTAAACTAGCCACTACCGTACACAGGATGGATATGGAATGCACAGTAAACTAGCCACTACCCTCCACAGGATGGATATGGGATGCACAGTAAACTAGCCACTACCCTCCACAGGATGGATATGGGATGCACTGTAAACTAGCCACTACCGTCCACAGGATGGATATGGGATGCACAGTAAACTAAACCCCTACCGTCCCCAGGATAGATATGGGATGCCACAGTTAAACTAGCCACTCCCTCCACCCGGATGGATATGGGTCGCCACAGTAAACTAGCCACTACCGTCCACAGGATGGATATGGGATGCACAGTAAACTAGCCACTCCCTTCACAGGTGGTATGGGTCG
>NC_069460.1:3267245-3404770 GCF_026875155.1 Cherax quadricarinatus
CAGGAAGATAGCGATATTCCAGAAATAATAAATTATGTCGAACAGGATAATAAACTATGCACGATTAGGGTCACAAGTGACATGGTCCTTAGGCAAATAGATAAAATTAAAACCTAACAAATCCCCAGGCCCTGATGAACTGTATGCAAGGGTTCTAAAGGAGTGTAAAGTGGAGCTTAGCAAACCTTTAGCTAATCTTTCTAACATATCACTACAGACTGGCATAGTGCTAGATAAGTGGAAAATAGCAAATGTGATACCTATTTCCAAAGCAGGTGACAGGTCCTTAGCTTTGAACTATAGACCAATAAGCTTAACCTTCAGTGTGAAAATTTATGGAATCAGTAATTGCCGAGGCAGTTCGTAGCCACCTGAAAAGCAAATTAATCAACGAATCTCAGCATGGTTTTACAAAGGGGCGTTCCTGCCTTACGAATTTATTAACTTTTTTCACTAAGGTATTTGAGGAGGTAGATCAGGGTTTAATGAATATGATATTGTGTATATGGACTTCAGTAAGGTTTTTGACAGAGTCCCACATCAGAAACTATTGAGGAAATTAAAGCACGTGGAATAGGAGAATAAATTTTTTCCTTGACAGAGGCGTGGTTGACAAATAGTCAGCAGAGAGTTTGCATTTAAATGGGGGAGAAATCAGAGTGGGGAAGCGTCACCAGCGGTGTTCCACAGGGGTCAGTGTTGGGCCCCCTGTTGTTCAAAATCTACATAAACGACATTGATGATGGTATAAAGAGCTACATAAGCAAGTTTGCCGATGACACCAAAATAGGCCATCGAATTCATTCTGACAAGGACATTAAAGCACTCCAGGAAGATTTGAATAAACTGATGCAGTGGTCGGGAGAAGTGGCAGATTCAGTTTAATATAGAAAAATGCAACATATAAAACTAAATAATGTCGATCTTAATATTACAGTTGCGAAAAAAAGATTTAGGAGTTCTGGTTAGCAGTAATCTGAAACCAAGACAACAGTGCATAAGTGTTCGCAATACAGCTAACAGAATCCTTAGGAGTCCTCAGGTTGTTCTTCAACTCTGTATATCCTTGGTTAGGCCTCATTTAGAGTATGCTGCAGTTTTAGTCACCGTATTACCGAATGGATATAAATGCTCTGGAAAACATACAAAGTAGGATGACAAAGTTGATTCCATGTATCAGAAATCTTCCCTATGAGGATAGACTGAGGGCCCTGAATCTGCACTCTCTCGAAAGGCGTAGAATTAGGGGGGATATAATCGAGGTGTATAAATGTAAGACAGGAATAAATAAAGGGGGTGTAAATAACGTGCTGAAAATATCTAGCCTAGACAGGACTCATAGCAATGGTTTTAAGTTGGAAAAATTCAGATTCAGGAAGGATATAGGAAAGCACTGGTTTAGTAATAGAGTTGTGGATGAGTGGAACAAACTCCTGAGTACAGTTATAGAGGCTAAAACGTTGTGTAGTTTTAAACATGTTAGATAAATACATGAGTGGGTGTGGGTGGGGTGAGAGTTGGGGACCTGATTAGCTTGTGCTACTAGGTCAGTTGCCGTGTTCCTTGCTAAAGTGAATGTGACCTGACCTGACTAGGTTGGGGCATTGGCTTAAGCCGGTAGGAGACTTGGACCTGCCTCGCATGGGCCAGTAGATCTTCTGTAGTGTTCCTTCTTTCTTATGTTCTTATGTTTAAGATCAAAGATAGTATCTCCTGTACTGCTTAAAAGAATTGTTAAAATCCATATTGGTACTTCAGGCCTGGTGATGGACCGGGCCGCGGGGGCGTTGACCTTCGGAACACTTTAGGTACGAATGACACACTCCATTTTTAATATAACTGGCAACCTGGACCTACAAAACCAAGTAAGTTCAAAAATTAAATAAAATGTTACTTTTATTATTTTTTGTGGTGAATTAAACATGTGTTAACACCTGGGTATTTTTATGACGTAGCACCTGGGTATCTTTATGACGTAGCACCTGGGTATCTTTATGACGTAGCACCTGGGTATCTTTATGACGTAGCACCTGGGTATCTTCATGACGTAGCACCTGGGTATCTTCATGACGTAGCACCTGGGTATCTTCATGACGTAGCACCTGGGTATCTTCATGACGTAGCACCTGGGTATCTTCATGACGTAGCACCTGGGTATCTTCATGACGTAGCACCTGGGTATCTTCATGACGTAGCACCTGGGTATCTTCATGACGTAGCACCTGGGTATCTTCATGACGTAGCACCTGGGTATCTTCATGACGTAGCACCTGGGTATCTTCATGACGTAGCACCTGGGTATCTTCATGACGTAACACCTGGGTATCTTCATGACGTAGCACCTGGGTATCTTCATGACGTAGCACTGGGTATCTTCATGACGTAGCACTGGGTATCTTCATGACGTAGCACCTGGGTATCTTCATGACGTAGCACCTGGGTATCTTCATGACGTAGCACCTGGGTTATCTTCATGACGTAGCACCTGGGTATCTTCATGACGTAGCACCTGGGTATCTTCATGACGTAGCACCTGGGTATCTTCATGACGTAGCACCTGGGTATCTTCATGACGTAGCACCTGGGTATCTTCATGACGTAGCACCTGGGTATCTTCATGACGTAGCACCTGGGTTATCTTCATGACGTAGCACCTGGGTATCTTCATGACGTAGCACCTGGGTATCTTCATGACGTAGCACCTGGGTATCATGACGTAGCACCTGGGTATCATGACGTAGCACCTGAGTATCTTTATGACGTAGCACCTGGGTATCCTTATGACGTAGCACCTGGGTATCTTCATGACGTAGCACCGGGGTTTATCCTTATGACGTAGCACTGGGTATCCTTATGACGTAGCACCTGGGTATCCTTATGACGTAGCACCTGAGTATCTTTATGACGTAGCACCTGAGTATCTTTATGACGTAGCACCTGGGTATCATTACGTAGCACCTGGGTATCTTCATGACGTAGCACCTGGGTATCTTCATGACGTAGCACCTGGGTATCTTCATGACGTAGCATCTGGGTATCTTCATGACGTAGCATCTGGGTATCTTCATGACGTAGCACCTGGGTATCATGACGTAGCACCTGGGTATCATGACGTAGCACCTGGGTATCTTCATGACGTAGCACCTGGTATCCTTACGACGTAGCACCTGGGTTTCTTCATGACGTAGCACCTGGGTATCATGACGTAGCACCTGAGTATCTTTATGACGTAGCACCTGGGTATCCTTATGACGTAGCACCTGGGTATCTATGACGTAGCACCTGGGTATCTTTATGACGTAGCACCTGGGTATCTTCATGACGTAGCACCTGGGTATCTTTATGACGTAGCACCTGGGTATCTTCATGACGTAGCACCTGGGTATCTTTATGACGTAGCACCTGGGTATCTTTATGACGTAGCACCTGGGTATCTTCATGACGTAGCACCTGGGTATTTTATGACGTAGCACCTGGGTATCTTCATGACGTAGCACCTGGGTATCTTTATTAAGACATATCACCATCCGATGGCTTCTTCAATTCAGTACAAAGACTATGACCTGAAGGACAGTGGAAGATGAGGCAGTCCCTCAGGTTGATGGGTGATCAGTCTCGCAGCCTGGATCAGTCTGCAGCAGAGGCAGGAAAATGGGAGCTCATATACTAGAGTCAGAAGAAAAGTAAAGCAGTTGGAGGAGTCGTCAGAGGTGGGTGAGGGCCACTAGCGGAACAGGTCATGCTTGAGTTGGGTCAGAGGTTATTCACTGACTTGCTGTTATCATATACCAGTAATATAATGATAAATATCTGACACAGCATTGCTATGGAATCGTGGTACGGAGGATATCTCCACAACTCTGCTGTTGATCTCTGGCCCAACTCTTGCTTTATAGTGGGTCCCGCCCACCTGTGACTGTACCTCCAGATGATGCACCTTTCTCCAATACACATAATGCATCTCTTCTCCAGTACATAAGCATCCATAGTCTCAGACTCAACATATTACCAGCAAATGCCAGAAATATTGCAGAAACGAAGATAGTTTTCCTGCCTCTGCTGCAGACTGATCCAGGCTGCGAGACTGATCCAGGCTGCGAGACTGATCAGGCTGCGAGACTGATCCAGGCTGCGAGACTGATCCAGGCTGCGAGACTGATCCAGGCTGCGAGACTGATCCAGGCTGCGAGACTGATCCAGGCTGCGAGACTGATCCAGGCTGCGAGACTGATCCAGGCTGCGAGACTGATCCAGGCTGCGAGGACTGATCCAGGCTGCGAGACTGATCCAGGCTGCGAGACTGATCCAGGCTGCGAGACTGATCCAGGCTGCGAGACTGATCCAGGCTGCGAGACTGATCCAGGCTGCGAGACTGATCCAGGCTGCGAGACTGATCCAGGCTGCGAGACTGAACACCTATCAAGGCTGAGGGACTAAGGATATTATATAAAATATAAATAACCAAGTTAACTAATTAATAAGGAAAACGATGAACTATTTTTGTATTGTTTCCAGTAGGTAATCAATGGGTAGTTTGTTTAACATAAAAAAGTCATCAATAAAGGAATTTTGGAAGTAACCAAAGGTAACATAGTATACCACCCACGGCAGGTAAACTAACCCAGCCACATGTAACAAATACAGGCAACCGAGCCCTTTTATTCATGTAAGTTTATGCTCTCTACTCTGGACCAGGAACTTCCTTTGCTAAAAAATTCCGCAGAGGTAGATTTTGCCGCTGAAGCTGCTAGTTTTAAGGGGCACGTAAGTTCCCCCGTCTTTTAATAACATGTTCATTTTTTCCCTATAATCTACCTAGCCCATAATTACTATCGTATTTACTTTGTTTCTTAAGGGGAAGTCTAGGATTTTCCTAAATTCATGGTATAACTTAACAAATCTGAGGACAATTGTGTTGCAAAGTAAATACGATAGTAATTAAGGACAAGGTAGATTACAGGGAAAAAAAACGAACATGTTATTAGAAGACGAGGGAACTTACGTGCCCCTTAAGGGCACTCCATATCCATCCTGTGAAGGGTAGCACAAGAGCATGTGGATACACAAAAGGCATAAGAATCTGGCCCCAAAAGGGGTTCACAGGGGTATATCTGGATTTACATCTACAGTTGACATTACTGTTACAAACAAGTTAAGGAAATTTGCATATGTCTGGTATCTTATATTCATTAATATATGTAATAATTATTACTAACAGTTCAGCGAGAAGTTTCCTCTTGAGCAGTTGCCTTTGCAGGTGATTTAGGTAAGGGATTACTAGTGACGAGTTTCTCCATCTTCCATGGAGGGCTGAAATGCGATACTGTTCGTGAAAGTTATAAAACTTAATAGAATTTCATGCTTTCACAACGCATTTAAATTGTGTGTATTTACTTCTAGACATTTAGCAAGATTAATAGTGACAGTGTCTGGTTCTTTTCTTATCTTTCTAATACCAAGTACAGTGCTAATCTCAATAATCGTATCACTGATGCTACACACACACACACACACACCAAGCTGCTTCCTCATATCAAGAACCTTGGTAGATTGAGGAAAAAACAAAATATAATTCTGAGGGCGTCACTTTGCATTAACTCCAAGGGCCGGAGAGAATTTTCCTTAGCTAATATTAAAACGTTCGCAGCACAATCAATTAAGAATCTCATATGAACTCTGTAAAAACATTTTCACCATTCTCACATTAGGACCATAGATGGGGTTATAGCCAGAAACACAGCTGAGCTTCCCAGAAAAAGGGAACCTTATGGTGGGAAGGGAAAAGTCCCAATTAATTGTCTATCTTTAAATTGACATTGTCCACAGTGTTGTACTCGAGAACCAGTCAGTCTCAAATCCTCAATGATAGGTACAATAATTAATTTGTTAAGAATAGTAAATATCTAGTAATGTTACGTATTAATGCGAGTTTTTTAAAACGACAAATTCCTGTCTCTGTAGAACTGGTGGAATGCCAATGACCGGAATAAATTCTTCATTATTGTTAATTCATATCTGTGTTCGTCAAGTTTAATGCTATTTAAAAGTCATCCCATAGCATCACTGATCGAGTACAATCAACCAGAAAGGAGCACTAGGCTGACAAAACCAGCAAGATATACAGCAACGGGCAACCACACAATACTAAACATAGGAACCAGGGTGCTAAGTGACCCCAGGCGCTGACAACACTCAAGGGTCAGGTGAATGTCACCTGACTACGCCGGAGGACCCACGCAACGAGGATAACCACCTACAATCCTACACGAAGAAAACAACCAAATATATAAAGAAAAACTTACGAAGATGATAACCATCTACACAAAGATGACCATCTACACAAACTAGGTGAAGTAGAGCTTGATCATACTACAAAGCATGGCTTGCTTCTGCAGTGTTTAAAAATTGAGGTTGGAGAGTTGAAGGAGGAGGTCTTGCTTCTCCAGGAGGAGATTAGGAGGCTGAAGGTCCACCTCAGTGGGTCTGGGAGAGAGTGTGAGGTGGCTGGAGGTGTGGGGAATTTGGGGCTTCTAGCAGTGAGGTGCAGTCTGTCTCTCGCTGTGTGGAGGTGTAGTTGGGGAGGCAGCAACGGCTACCAGCAGTGAGGTGCAGCCCAGCACCTGCTACAAGTGGCGAGTAGTTCACAGTAATGGAAGGCGCATCAGAGTAAGGAAAGTTAAGAGTGAAAGATCTGAAGGTAGGAAATCGCTTCTCTGTTCTTCAGGATGAATGTAAATTCAGTGGCCAGTGAAGGTAAGGGTACTACTGCCCCTGCTAACAGAGGTAAGTGCATTCTTGTGGTTGGTGACTCTCAGGTAAGAATATATTGACCGTGCTTTTTGTAATAGGAATAAGATGATAGAGAGAGAGTGTGCTTCCTGGAGCTGGTGTTGGGGACATAGTTGACAGGCTGGATAATATCATGTCAGGTAATGAGAACGAGCCCATTATTTGTCTCAGTGCTGGTGGAAATGATGTTGGGAAGGATAGGGGAGAGAAGAGCTGCTAGGTAATTACAGGTCAGCTATAGATTTCATTAAGTCTAAGGGAGGGGTCCCAATCATATGTAGCATCTTGCCTAGAAGGGGAGTAGGAAATGAATGGTTGTCTAGAGCAATTGGTGTAAATTGCTGGCTAGGGCAGATACTGCAAGGAACTTGCAATCCCATCATTGACAATTGGAACAATTTTATGGCAAACATGATATGTATGCAAGGGATGGGGTACATCTCTCTGGGCTGGGGTGGTTGCACTTGCAAACTCAATTGAGAAGGCCATTGGTGAAATGCCTATGATTTTAAACTGATAGAAGATAGAGGTATGGGTGTGTGTGGGAAACAAGCAGGTTGCAACACTGGGGTTTGGAATCATTAAATGTATAAAAGGCATTCAGCATAAAGTTATAAATAAAGACAATAGATCAGGTCAGCAAACAAAGGGGGACAGCAAAAGACAGCAAGGACTAGCCCCCTTAAGGTTTACTATACTAATAGCAGGAGTGTAAGAAATAAGATAGATGAGCTAAGATTAATTGCAAGTGCAGGAAACAGATATTATTGCTATAACAGAGACTGGCTCAATCTGAAAGATAGAGAGATGCCCTCTGAATGTCACATACAAGGCTATAAATTATTCCACACTGACAGGGTCAACAGGAAGGGTGGTGGATGTAGCGATGTATGTCAGAGAGAATTAAATTGTTGTGTTAGACAAGATATAAAAGTAGAAGCGTCAGCCACTGAATCTGTTTGGTTACAGCTTCTCGGGGCCGAGGGAAAAAAATAATTTTGGGTGTGATTTACAGGGCCCCAAATCTTGAAAGGGAGTGCAGAAACTTCTATGGGACGAAATTCGTAAGGCATCTACATACGAAAATGTTGTGGTAATGGGAGATTTCAACTACAGACAGATTGACTGGAGCAATTTGACAGGAAATTTAGAGTCAGGTGACTTTCTTGACACGATCCAGGATTGTTTTTTAAAAACAGTTTGTGACAGAGTCAACTAGAGGAAATAACCTCATTGATTTGGGTTCTTGCCAGTAGGGAAGCACTAATTAATAATCTTGAGGTTAATGATGAGTTTGGGGGGAAAGTGATCACAAATCACTCAGTTTTAATATATCATGGAATTCCCTAATAATGGCAATCAAGTCTCCGTCCCTGACTTTCGCTTGGCTGATTTCTAGGACTGAAAAATTACTTAGGTGGGCGGGGAACTGGAATGACCTGACTAAGGGTCAGGTAGGTGGTGAGGGTTTGGGCCGATATGATGCTTTCCAGGGCATAGTTCTAGCTGCTCAGTAAAATTATTTTCCCAAATAGGGAAATCAGATCAAACAAAAATGATCCTAAATGGAATGAACAATAGATTAAAATATCTGATTGGTCAAAAGAGAGGCATATATAGGCAAATCAAAAAAAGGAGGGGGGCAATTAAGAAATCGATGTATTCAGTTAAAAGGAGAAATAAAAAAGGGAAAATTAGAAAAGCAAAAAAGGGGATTATGAGGTTAAAGTTGCAAGAGAATCGAAGATTTAACCCAAAAGGATTCTTTCAAGTATACAGAAGTAAGATCAGGGACAGATAGGCCCACTCAAAAGTTCCTCGGGTCAGCTCACTGACGTGATAAGGAAATTGTAGAATTCTTAACACATACTTCCTCTCAGTTTTTTTCACAGGAGGATACCAGCGATATTCCAGTAATGATAAATTATGTAGAACAGGATGATGATAATATGTGGGACGATTAGGGTCACAAAATGACATGGTCCTTAGGCAAATAGATAAATTAAAACCTAACAAATCCCCAGGCCCTGATGAACTGTATGCAAGGGTTCTAAAGGAAGTAAAGAGGAGCTTTGCACACCTTTGGCTAATCTTTTCAACATATCACTACAAACTGGCATGGTGCCAGATAAGTGGAAATGGCAAATGTGATACCTATTTTCAAAGCAGGTGACAGGTTTCCTTAGCTTCGAACTATAGACCAATAAGCCTAACCTCCATAGTGGGAAAATTTATGGAATCAATAATTGCCGAGGCAGTTTGTAGCCACCTTGAAAAGCATAAATTAATCACGAATCTTAGCATGGTTTTACAAAGGGGCGTTCCTGCCCTTACGAATTTATTAACTTTTTTCACTAAGGTATTTGAGGAGGTAGATCATGGTAATGAATATGATATTGTGTATATGGACTTCAGTAAGGGGTTTTGACAAGGGTCCCACATCAGAGGGTATTGAGGAAAATTAAGGCACATGGAATAGGAGGAGAAATTTTTTCCCGGATAGAGGCATGGTTGACAAATAGGTAGCAGAGAGTTTGCATAAATGGGGAGAAATTTAGAGTGGGGAGGCGTCGCGAGCGGTGTTCCACAAGGGTCAGTGTTTTGGGCCCCCTGCTGTTCACAATCTACATAAACGACATAGATGAGGGCATAAAGAGCGACATCGGAAAGTTTGCCGATGACACCAAAATAGGCCGTCGAATTCATTCTGACGAGGACATTCGAGCACTCCAGGAAGATTTGAATAGACTGATGCAGTGGTCGGAGAAGTCAAATGCAAAGTTCTAAATGTTGGACAGGACAATAACCATGCCACATATAAACTAAATAATGTAGATCTTGATAAATTAGACACTGTGCAACTTTTGGGTATCTTTATTGAGGAAACGTTTCGCCACACAGTGGCTTCATCAGTCCATACAAAGGAGAATTTTTGAAGAAAGGAGGACAATGAGGTAATCAGTCCCTCAACCTTGAGTCGATGTGTTCAGTCCATCAATCTTGAATAGAAATACGACATACGTGCGGAAAAAGGAGCTTATAAACCTTGGCAGGAGAGGTGCAGCAGTCATAGGTTTGTGTCACATTTGTTCAATGTGGAAGTAGGTCGTGCCCAAGAATTAGGCAAGCGAAGAATTCCAAGTATTAAGATCCCCAAAAAGTTGCAGTGTCTGACAGGTTTGGGAGATGAATGGTTCAGAGAACCGATGGACTGAAATGTGTCTAATTTATCAACATGTCGGTTCTCTGAACCATTCATCTACAAATGTAGACTTAATATTACGGATTGCGAAAAAAGATTTTGGAGTTCTGGTTAGCAGTAATCTGAAACCAAAACAACAGTGCATAAGTGTTCGCAAATAAAGCTAATAGAACCCTTGGCTTCATTATCAAGAAGCATAAATAAAAGGAGTCCTCAGGTTTTCTTCAACTCTATACATCCTTGGTTAGGCCTCATTTAGATTATGCTGCACAGTTTTGGTCACCGTATTACAGAATGGATAAAAAATTCTCTGGAAAATGTACAAAGAAGGATAACAAAGTTGATCCATGTATCAGAAACCTTCCCTATGAGGATAGACTAAGGTCCTGAATCTGCACTCTCTAGAAAGACGTAGAAATTGGGGGGGGATATGATTAAGGTGTATAAATGGAAGACAGGAATAAATAAAGGGGATGTAAATAGTGTGTGAAAATATCTAGCCTAGACAGGACTCGCAGCAAGGGTTTTTTAAGTTGGAAAAATTCAGATTCAGGAAGGATATAGGAAAGAAATGGTTTGGTAGTAGAGTTGTGGATGAGTGGAAACAAACTCCAAAGTACAGTTATAGAGGCCAGAAACGTTGTTTTAGTTTTTAAAAATAGGTTGGAAAAAATACATGAGTGGATGTGGGGGGGGTGTGAGTTGGACCTGATAGCTTGTGCTACCAGGTCGGTTGCCGTGTTCCTCCCTTAAGTCAATGTGACCTGACCTGACTAGTTGATAAATTAGACACATGTGCAACTCTTGGGTATCTTCATTGAGGAAACGCTTCGCCACACAGTGGCTTCATCAGTCCATACAAAGGAGAATCTCGAAGAAAGGAGGAGAATGAGGTAAACAGTCCCTCAACCTTGAGTCGATTTTGATCAGTCCATCAATCTTGAATAGAATATTAAAAGATTGATGGACTTCTATTCAAGATTGATGGACTGATCACATCGACCCAAGGTTGAGGGGACTGATTACCTCATTCTCCTCCTGTTCTTCGAGATTCTCCTTTGTATGGACTGATGAAGCCACGTGTGGCAAAACGTTTCCTCAATAAAGATACCCAAGAGTTGCAAAATGTGTCTAATTTATCAACATGTCGGTTCTGAACCATTCATCTACAAATGACCGGGACTAGGTTGGGTGCATTGGCTTGAGCCGGTGGGAAAAACTTGGACCTGCCTCGCATGGGCCGTGGGCCCTGCTGCAGTGTTTCCTTCTTTTCTTATGTTATGTGAAAAAAGATTGGGAGTCAGGGGTATGCAGAAATCTAAAGAAAAGAGAGGAGTGCCTAAGTGTGCGCAATAAGGCTGACGAATTACTCGGAAGATTGTTCAAACGTATCCACAACTCTGTTCGAAAACCAGTACTTACCTATGTCCTTTCTAAATCTAAATTTATCCAACTTAAATCCGTTTTTTTCTGGTTCTTCCCTGGTTTGATTTCCTCAGTATTGATTAATATCACTTTGTTTATGCCCGTCATCCACTTATACACGTCGATGATATCCCCCCTCATTCTCGTCACTCCAGAGAGTGAAGATTCAAGGCTATAAGTCTATCTTCATACGGGAGTTTCCCTTATAGAGTAAGGATAAGGACCTGCCTTGTAGGGGCCCAGTAGGCCGTCTGCAGTGTTCCTCCATTTTATGTTCAAATTAAACTGAAAAAAAAATAAGTCCCCGGGACCGACGAGTTGTTTTCCAGGGTACTTAAAGAATGCAAAAATGGAACTTAGTCAGCCATTAATGAGCGTTTAATGCGTCCAATTATATGCGTTCAATTACAGTGCATTCTTCCTCAAGAAACTCGTTGCTGCAGATTCTGAGTGCACGCAGGAATAAGCCTATAATTACACCACGTTTAGTTTTGGTGTCGTGGTGGGGAGTAGAAATGGAGAAGACCGTTTTGGTTGGGGGTTTTCGATAGACTTTTAAAACGAAGTTCGTGGTCAGCTTTGCAGATGGAACATCTAGAAGCGAAACGTTTCTCCACCATTTTCCTTCGTCTGTCACCTGGCTCCGTTATGTTGACGACATTCTCCTATAACTCCTAGACGCTTCAACGTTCAAGCTCTCCAAGACAAGCTCAACCAGGTCGAGCCTTCAATCCAGTTCACACTTTGTAGATGAATGGTTCAGAAAACGACATGGGTATCTTTATTGAGGAAACGTTTCGCCACACAGTGGCTTCATCAGTCATACAAAGGAGAATCTTAAAGAACAGGAGGAGAATGAGGTAATCAGTCCCTCAACCTTGAAGTCGACAACACTCTTCCTTTCCTTGATGTTCTTCTCTGCAAAGCTGACCACAAAACTTAGTTTTAAAGTCTATCGAAAAACCCCCAACCAAAACGATCTTCTCCACCTCTACTCTCACCACGACACCAAAACTAAACGTGGGTAATTATAGGCTTCTTCCTGCGTGCACTCAGAATCTGCAGCAATGAGTTTCTTGAGGAAGAATGCACTATAATTGAACAATTTATTTTCTAAACTCCACTATCCTCGTCACTTCATCAGAGACTGCAGACGGCGGGCATTAAACAACTTCAACACACGCAGAGAAAGACACTGCCGAGAAGAGATACATAGTCCTCCCCACCAACTCCATTGCCAAACACGTTTCCAACATCTTTTCCAATACCTTTATTCCAAGTATCTACCTCCACAACCACGACCATCAAGGACATTACCAGTGATAGACAGGACAAGCTTCCACCCTCTGCAGGGGTTATACATAATTCCCCTTTTAATGACCAACAAATTATACGTGGGGCGAAACATCAAGGGACCTCCAAACACGTATTTCAGAACACCAATTTCGCAAGCAGGTCTGACGATACAAGGAATGCCCGTGTACAGCACCGTAATTCACACAACCCTCGATAATACTACAGAAACTCAAGATTATCGCCACAGAAGACAACACTCAATAACGAAAAATCCTGGAATCATCACTTATTTCTGTAAACCGAAACTTCAACCAGAATAGTGGCTTCTATAACATAGCTGAACCACTTGCGAAAAAACTTCTTCATCGCTTTCCCCACATAAGAACATAGGAATGGAAGAAACCTGCAGAAGATCTGCTCACAAACTTATCCAATCTCCCTTCCAAGCTACCCAAGATTTTAGACTATAACCCCATCGGAACATCATCAGATGCAGCATTCTCCACATGACCTCAGCATACTGAACCTGACTATAATACTCGCGTACGTTCCACCCAGGTAGATGTGTTTTTACTTGAAAAAGCCCACTGTGTGGCCGAAAACGTTGTCAATAAAGGATCACTTATACTGCCATGTGTTTTATATTTCCAAGATACCTACATAAAACGGAAGGAAAAAAATAATCGTCACACAGGAGGAGGATAATGTTGAGTAGCAACAGTAACTGTCGTAAGCTATGTATTATGTAAGGATAGTTCCCCCGCGCGTGCGCCTGCGTCGCATACATTATAATTTTCAGGATTCCCAACGTTAAACTTGTTCATTAACGAATACTTGAATAATCAATGTTATCACAACTTTACTGAGGACTTGACACTATGTAAAAATTCCCGGGACCAGCCGCTGCTCGCCACTCCCGGGACCAGCCGCTGCTGGCCACTCCCGGGACCAGCCGCAGCTGGCCCTCCCGGGACCAGCCCCAGCTGGCCACCCCGGACCAGCCCCTGCTGGCCACTCCCGGGACCAGCCGCTGCTGGCCACTCCCGGGACCACCGCAGCTGGCCATCCCGGGACCAGCCGCTGCTGGCCACTCCCGGGAACCCGCCGCTGCTGGCCACTCCCGGGACCAGCCCCTGCTGGCCACTCCCGGGACCAGCCGCTGCTGGCCACTCCCGGGACCAGCCGCTGCTGGCCACTCCCGGGACCAGCCGCTGCTGGCCACTCCCGGACCAGGGCCGCTGCTCGCCACTCCCGGGACCCCGCCGCTGCTGGCCACTCCCGGGACCAGCCGTGCTGGCCACTTTCCCCCGGGCCAGCCGCAGCTGGCCACTCCCGGGACCAGCCGCTGCTGGCCACTCCCGGGACCAGCCGCTGCTGGCCACTCCCGGGACCAGCCGCTCCTGGCCACTCCCGGGACCAGCCGCTGTGGCCACTCCCGGGACCAGCCCCTGCTGGCCACTCCCGGGACCAGCCGCTGCTCGCCCCTCCGGGACCAGCCGCTGCTGGCCACTCCCGGGACCACCCGCTGCTGGCCACTCCCGGGACCACCCGCTGCTGGCCACTCCCGGGACCAGCCGCTGCTGGCCACTCCCGGGACCAGCCCGCTGCTGGCCACTCCCGGGACCACCCCGCTGCTGGCCACTCCGGGACCCAGCCGCTGCTGGCCACTCCCGGGACCAGCCGCTGCTGGCCACTCCCGGGACCAGCCGCTGCTGGCCACTCCCGGGACCAGCCGCTGCTGGCCACTCCCGGGACCAGCCGCGCTGGCCACTCCCGGGGACCAGCCGCGCTGGCCACTCCCGGGACCACCCGCGCTGGCCACTCCCGGGGACAGCCGCTGCTGGCCACTCCCGGGACCAGCCGCTCGGGCCCACTCCCGGGACCAGCCGCTCTGGCCACTCCCGGGACCAGCCGCTGCGGGCCCCACTCCGGGAACCGCCGCTGCTGGCCACCCCCGGGACCAGCCGCTGCTGGCCACTCCCGGGACCACCCTGCTGGCCCCCCCCGGGACCAGCGCTGCTGGCCACTCCCGGGACCAGCCCCCTGCTGGCCACTCCCGGGACCAGCCGCAGCTGGCCACTCCCGGGACCAGCCGCAGCTGGCCACTCCCGGGACCAGCCGCAGCTGGCCATTCCCGGGACCAGCCGCAGCTGGCCACTCCCGGGACCAGCCGCTGTGGCCACTCCCGGGACCAGCCGTGTGGCACTCCGGGACCAGGCCGCTGCTGGCCACTCCCGGGACCAGCCGTTTGCTGGCCACTCCCGGGACCAGCCGCTGCTGGCCACTCCGGGACCAGCCGCTGTGGCCACTCCGGGACCAGCCGCTGCTGGCCACTCCCGGGGACCAGCCGCTGCTGGCCACTCCCGGGACCACCCCGCTGCTGGCCACTCCCGGGACCAGCCCCTGCTGGCCACTCCCGGGACCAGCCCCTGCTGGCCACTTCCGGGACCAGCCCTGCTGGCCACTCCCGGGACCAGCCACTGCTGGCCACTCCCTGGACCAGCCACTGCTGGCCACTCCCTGGACCAGCCACTGCTCGCCACTCCTGGACCAGCCACTGCTGGCCACTCCCGGGACCAGCCACTGCTGGCCACTCCCGGGACCAGCCACTGCTTGCCACTCCCTGGACCAGCCACTGCTGGCCACTCCCTGGACCAGCACCTGCTGGCCACTCCTGGACCAGCCACTGCTGGCCACTCCTGGACCAGCCACTGCTGGCCACTCCCTGGACCAGCCACTGCTGGCCACTCACTGGACCAGCCACTGCTGGCCACTCCCTGGACCAGCCACTGCTGGCCACTCCCTGGACCAGCCACTGCTGGCCACTCCCTGGACCAGCCACTGCTGGCCACTCCCTGGACCAGCCGCTCCTACAGCGTTCTTGGAAAGAATTTACTTATTTCCGGGATCTTCCTTCTCCTATGTCAAGTGATATATTAGATTTACGATGGTGTAAGTTACCATTTTGTCCTAAGCACATGTCAATCAGACACTAGGCCTATTGTATATGCGTGCGTGCGTGTGTGTGTGTGTGTGTGTGTGTGTGTGTGTGTGTGTGTGTACATACCAGTTTATTCAGCTGTAGCTGTGTTTGCAATTCTCCATGTTTTTTTGACAATCTTCTGTGTTCTCTATTCTATGTTCTTACCCTATAATTTATATATATATATATATATTATATATATTATATATATATTATATATATATATATATATTATATATATATATATATGGTATAAACCTTGGTATAAATACGACAAGTGGTTTAGAAAGACAGTAAGCAAACACTAACATATTTATTAGAAAACGTTTCGGTTGGGACCTTGATCACTTAAAGGTCCGGGACCGAAACTTTTTCTAATAAACATGTTTATTTTGTTACGTGTCTTTCTAAACCATATATTATATCAGTAAAAAACTCCCAAATGGTCAGGGTCGATCCAGCTACTTTGGTCCCCCCCCCGGGGAAGCAGATGAAGTTCTGCCCTCAAAACCAGGGGGCCAACTTCCTAAACCCAGTAAATTTGCGGTCCAGTGGTTAGAGCATTGTTAACTTAAAGATTGAACAAATCCTTGAATTTAAATTTTTTTTCCCTTTCTTCCATAACTGATCTTTAACATTATTGTACCCCTTTCCCTTAGCTCAAATTTCTCAGATACTCCTGACTTAATCTCTTTTATTTCCCCCCACCGAAATCCCCTACCCCTTCAGCTTTGTTTCGCTTGGGCCGGGGCATCCAATTCTTTTCATTCATAACTAGCCCCCATCTTTTCTTGTCATCTGCATACATCCCCGCACTTCAAGCATCCCAGTTTTATAAAGTTTTTCTTCTCTTTTTTTAGTAAATTTTTAAGGAAAGGGGTTACTACCCATTGCCCCCGGGCCTTTTTTTGTCGCTCTACGACACGAAAGGCTTACGGAGGAAAATTCTTTTCCACTTCCCCATGGACAATAGGGGAAAAATAAAAAAGAACAAGATATTAAGAAGAAAAATCCTAGATGTGTGTATGTATATAATATGCATGAGAATGCCTGTGTAGTGTGCTAAGTTTAAGTAGAAGTAGCAGTATACCTATTATCTGCGGTTTATGAGAAAAAAAAAAGACCCCAATCCTCCCATCATGTAAAACATTACATGTTTTTGTTTTCACAGTCCCTGGCAGGACTTTAGTACCCCCCGGGGTGGTTGCTGCTCCAGCTACTACCATTTTGTGTTTCATTAATTTTTATGAAAAATTTGCTTCGAACTTAGACCGTTTTGAATTTGGCAACCCCTGGAACGGATTACGGCCCAAAAAACAAGGGTTTAAAACTGTATTTTTTTTTTCATTTTGAAAAAAAACCTACAAAGTTAGGTAAGACACTATGCAACAGTTAACAACTTTATTCCGAAAACGTTTCGCCCACCATAGGGTTTTCATCGAATACAGAAAGTAGGCGGAAAAGTGAGATGTGAAGCGATGTAACGTCCATACCCTTAAAATCGTAAAATTTTTGGTTTCAGTCCTCGGGGGAGAAGTTCTTTTCCTAGTCAGGAACTATTAAGCAAGGGGGGGAGTGCGGGACTTTTAAAAACGTCGGAAAAGAGGGCAGGGAGTAGTGGGAGAAGTGTAGTAGTAAGTACGTAGTGGGGCACTGAAGGTCTGTCCCTTTAGATCCAACCCTTTTTTACTTGAAAAAGCTTTTCCAAAGGGGTTTTCGTACCAAGATGCCCCCGTGTTGCAAGTTGACAAGAAGAACATCAAAAAAGTATCAATACGCAGGTTGTAGGTAAGACACATATGCAACGTTGACAAATTTATTCCCAAACGTTTCGCCCACACAGTAGGTTCTTTAGTCGAAAAAAGAAGTAGGCAGGAACAGTAGAGATGTGAAGACGATGTAAATCAGTCCTCACCCTTAAAGTTAGAATTTTAGGTTTTTCAGTCCCCCGGCCCGGAGAAGTTCAGTTTCCCTTAGGAACTATCTGAAGAAAACAAGCGACATGGGGGAGACTTAAAATACTGTCGGAAGGGGAGGTCAGGGAGTAGTGGTAGTAGTAATAGTATATAGTAGCAGTATGAGAGGCAAAAAGAGAGGTATGTCCCTTCAGATCCAACCCCCTTTTCCCCTTGAAAAGCTTGTCCCAAAGGGGTTTTTTTGCCCAAAAGCCCCGTGTTGCAATGTCTGACAAGATGAACACAAATGGTATTCAATACCGACAGGTTGTTTGGTAAGAACATTCACAGTTAAAACTTTTCCGAAACGTTTTGCCCCCAGTGGCTTCTTTTAGTCAATACAGAAAGTAGGGAGGAACAGTGAGTGTGAAGACGATGAACGTCCATCCCTAAAATCGTAGAATTTGAGGTTGTCAGTCCCTCGGCCTGGGAAGTTCAGTTCCCTGCAGGGGAATATCTGAAGATCAAGCGACAGTGCGGAGACTTAATACTGTCGGAAGGAGAGGTGCAGGGGTAGTAGTGGTAGTAGGGGTTTGTAGTAGTAGTAGTAGTAGTAGCAGTAGTGAGAGGCAACTGAGAGGTTTTGTCCCTCTCAGATCCAACCCTTCTCACTTGAAAAGCTTGTCCAAGGTGTTTTCTGTACCAAGATGCCACGTGTTGCAATGTCTGACAAGATGAACATCAAAATGGTATACAATACCGACAGGTTGTTAGGTAAGACACATATGCAACAGTTAGACAACTTTATTCCGAAACGTTTCGCCTACACAGTAGGCTTCTTCAGTCGAATACAGAAAGTAGGCAGGAACAGTAGAGATGTGAAGACGATGTAATCAGTCCATCACCCTTAAAGTCGTAGAATTTGAGGTTGTCAGTCCCTCGGCCTGGAGAAGTTCAGTTCCATAGTCAGGAACTATCTGAAGATAAAGCGACAGTGCGGAGACTTAAATACTGTCGGAAGGAGAGGTGCAGGGTAGTAGTGGTAGTAGTAGTAGTAGTAGTAGTAGTAGTAGCAGTAGTGAGAGGCAACTGAGAGGTCATGTCCCTCTCAGATCCAACCCTTCTCACTTGAAAAGCTTGTCCAAGGTGTTTTCTGTACCAAGATGCCACGTGTTGCAATGTCTGACAAGATGAACATCAAAATGGTATACAATACCGACAGGTTGTTAGGTAAGACACATATGCAACAGTTAGACAACTTTATTCCGAAACGTTTCGCCTACACAGTAGGCTTCTTCAGTCGAATACAGAAAGTAGGCAGGAACAGTAGAGATGTGAAGACGATGTAATCAGTCCATCACTCTTAAAGTCGTAGAATTCTCCTTCCGACAGTATTTAAGTCTCCGCACTGTCGCTTGATCTTCAGATAGTTCCTGACTATGGAACTGAACTTCTCCAGGCCGAGGGACTGACAACCTCAAATTCTACGACTTTAAAGTGATGGACTGATACAATCGTCTTCACATCTCTACTGTTCCTGCCTACTTTCTTATTCGAACTGAAGCAAGCCTACTGTGTAGCGAAAACGTTTCCGGAATAAAGATGTCTAACAGTTGGCATATGTGTCTTACCTAACAACCTGTCGGTATTGTATACCATTTTGATGTTCATCTTGTCAGACATTGCAACACGTGGCATCTGGGTACAGAAAACACCATTGGACAATCGCTTTTCAAGTGAGAAGGGGTTGGATCGAGAGGGACATGACCTCCAGTTGCCTCTCACTACTGCTACTACTACTACTACTACTACTTACTACCACACTACCCGCCTGCACCTCTCCTTCCGACAGTAATTTAAGTCTCCGCCACTGTCGCTTGATCTTCAATGTTCCTTACATGGAACTGACTACTCCCAGGCCGAGGGAAACTGACACACCTCAAATCACGACTTTAAGGGTGATGACTGATTAACATCGCCTTCACATCTCAACTGTACCTGCCTACTTTCTGTAATTCGACGAAGAAGCCTTCTGTGTAGGCGAAACGTTCTGAAAAAAGTTTGTCTAATCTGTTGCATATGTTCTTACCTAACAACCTGTCGGTATTGGTATACCATTTTGATGTTCATCTTGTCAGACATTGCAACACGTGGTCTTGAAGCAGAAACAACTTGGACAAGCATTTCAAGTAGAAGGTTTGGATCTGAGAGGGCATGAACTCGTCAGTTGCCTCTCACTACTGCAACACTATCTCTACTACTACTACCACTACTACCCTGCACCTCTCCTTCCGACAGTATTTAAGTCTCCGCACTGTCGCTTGATCTTCTAATAGTTCCTGACTAAGGAACAGAACATATCCCAGGCCGAGGACTGACAACCTCAAATTCTACGACTTTAAGGGTGATGGCCTGATTACATCGTCTTCACATATCTACTGTTTCTGCCTACTTTCTGTATTCGACTGAAGAAGCCTACTTTGTCGGCGAAACGTTTTCGGAATAAAGTTGTCTAACTTGTTGCATATGGCTTACCTAACAACCTGTCGGAAATGTATACCATTATGAAGTTCATCTAGTCCAGACATTGCAACACGTGTCATCTTGGTACAGAAAAACACCTTGGACAAAGCTTTTCACGTGAGAAGGGTTGGATCCTGAGAAGTAGGGACATGACCTCTCAGTTGCCTCTCACTACTGCTACTACACTACTAACTACTACAACCACTACTACCTGCACCTCTCCTTCCGACAGTATTTAAGTCTCCGCACTGTCCGCTTGAATCTTCAGATAGTTCCTGACTAAGGAACTGAACTTCTCCAGGCCGAGGGACTGACAACCTCAAATTCTACGACTTTAAGGGTGAAGGACGATTACAATCGTCTTCAACATCTCTACTGTATCTGCCTACTACTTCCTGTATCGACTAAGAAATCCTACTGTGTCGGCGAAACGTTTTCCGGAATACGGTTGTCTAACGTTGCATATGTGTCTTACCTAACACCTGTCGGGGGGGGGGGGGGGGGGGGGGGTATTGTATAACCATTTTGATGTCAATCTTTGTCAGACATTGCAACACGTGGCATCTTGGTACAGAAAACATCCTTGGACAAGCTTTTCAGAAGTGAGAAGGGTTGATCCTGAGAGGACATGAGACCTCTCAGTTGCCTTCTCACTACTGCTACTACTACTACTACACAACTACTACCACCCTGCACCACTCCTTCGACAGTATTTAAAGTCTCCGCACTGTCGACTTGATCTCATATAGTTCCTGACTATGGAACTGAACTTTCTCCCGGCCGAGGGACTGACAACTCAAATTCTACGACTTTAAGGGTGATGTGACTGGATTACATCGTCTTCACATCTCTACTGTTACTGCCTACTTTCTGTATTCGACTGAAGAAGCCTACTGTGTAGGCGAAACGTTTCGGACTAAAGTTGTCTAACTGTTGCATATGGTGTCTTACTAACAACCTGTCGGTCATGTATACCATTTGATGTTCATCTGTCAGACATTGCAACACGTGGCATCTTGGTACAGAAAACACCTTGGACAAGCTTTTCCAAGTGAGAAGGGTAGATCAGAGAGGGACAGACCTCTCAGGTTGCCTCTCACTACTGCTACTACTACTACTACTACTACTACCACTACTACCCTGCACCTCTCCTTCCGACAGTATTTAAGTCTCCGCACTGTCGCTTTGAATCTTCAGATAGTTCCTACTATGGAACTGACTTCTCCAGGCACGAGGGACGACAACCTCAAATTCCTACGACTTTTAAGAGATGCCGATTACATCGCCTTCACATCTCTACTGTTCCTGCCTATCTTTCTGTATTCGACTGAAGAAGCCTACCTGTGTAGGCGAAACGTTTCGGAATAAAGTTGTCTAACTGTTGCATATGTGTCCTTACATAACAACCTGTCCGTATTGTATACCATTTTGATAGTCATCTTGTCAGACATTGCATCACGTGGCATCCCTTGGTACAGAAAACACTTTGACAAGCTTTCAAGTGAGAAGGGTTGGATCGAGAGGGACATGAACCTCTCAGTTTGCTCTCACTACTGCTACTACTACTACTACTACTACTACCACTACTACCCCGCTTCACATCTCCTTCCGACAGTATGTTAAGTCTCCGCACATGTCGCTTGATCTTCAGATATTTCCTGACTATGGAACGAACTTCCCTCCAGCCGAGGACAGACAACCTCAATTCTACGACTTTAAGGGTGATGGACTGATTACAATCGTCTTCACATCTCTACTGTTCCAGGCCTACTTTCGTATTCGACTGAGAAGCCTACGTGTAGGCGAAACGTTTCCGGAATAAAGTTGTCCTAACTGTGCATATGTGTCTTACCTAACACCTGTCCCGGTAATTGAATACCATTTTTATGTTCATCCTTGTCAGACAATGCAACACGTGGCATCTTTGTTAAAGAAAACACCTTGTACAAGCTTTTCAAGTGAGAAGGGTTGGATTCTGAGAGGGACATGACCTCTCAGTTGCCTCTCACTAACGCGTCTCCAAACTACTACAACTTACTACTACTACCACTACACCGCTGCACCTCTCCTTCCGACAGTATTTAAGTCTCGCAACTGTCGCTTGATCTTCAGATAGTTCCTGACTATGGAACTGAAACTTCTCCATGCCGAGGGAGCTGACAACCTCAAATTCTACGACTTATAGGGTGATAGGACTGATTACATCGGTCTTCACACTCTACTGTTCCTGCCCCCCCCCCTACTTTCTTTATTCGACTGAAGAATCCCTACTGTGTAGGCGAACCGTTTCGGAAAAAGTTGTCTAACTGTTGCATATGTGACTTACCGAACAACCTGTCGGTCTTGGTATACCCTTTTGATGTTCATCTTGTCAGACTTGCAACACGGTGGATCTTGGCACAGAAAACACCTTGGACAAGCTTTTCAAGTGAGAAGGGTTGGATCTGAGTGGGACATGACCTCACAGTGCCTCTCACCTACTGCTACAACTACTACTACTACTTACTACCACTACTACCCTGTCACCTCTCCTTCCGACGTATTTAAGTCTCCGCACTGACCTTTGATCTTCAATATTTCTGACTATTGTAACTGAACTCTAATTCTCTCTCCAGGCGAGGAACTGACAACCCTCAAAAATCTAACGACTTTAAGGTTATGAGGACTGATTACACGTCCTTCACATCTCTACTGTTTCCGCCTACTTTCCTGTATTCGACTGAAGAAGCTACTGTGTAGGCGAAACGCGAATAAAGATTCTAACTGGTTGCATATTTGTCTTACCTAACAACCTGTCGGTATTGTATACCCATTTTGATGTTCATCTTGTCTAGACATGCAACACGTGGCATCCCTTGGAACAGAAAACACCTTGGACAAAGCTTTTCAAGTTAAAGGTTGGATCTGAGGGGGACATGACCTCTCAGTTCCCTCTCACTACTTACTACTACTATACCACTATCCCCCTGCACCCCCCCTTTCCACAAAAATTTAAAATCCCCGCACTGTCGTTTTGATTTTCAATAGTTCCTGACTATGGAACAAATTCCCAGCCGAGGGGGACAACCTCAAATTCACGACTTTAAGGTGATGGACTGTTTACATCGTCTTCACATCTCTACTGTTCCTGCTACTTTCTGTATTCGACTGAAGAAGCCTATGTGTAGGCGAAACGTTTCGAATAAAGTTGTCTAACTTTTTGCATATTGTCTTACCTAACAACCTGGGGATTTATCCTTTTTGATGTTAAAAAAACCTACAATGTTTGGTCTCAGAAAAGGGGCATCCCACCCCTTTCCCGCCTTTAGGAAAAAACCCCCCACCCACCTATTGAATTTCTGAAGCAAATTTTTGGGGGGCTTTGGGAATTATTATTATATTATTATTATTATTATAAAGGGGGGAAGGCTAAACCCGTAGTTAAACAGCGCCTGTGGGGGGGTGTGGAAGGAAATTCAGGTTTAAATTCGGGAAAAACGGGAGCACAGATCAAATTCCCTGAACAAGCCCCCCTCACCACGCGGGGACCCTTCCCTTTGGGGGGGGCTTTGGGGAAAATTTTTCAATTTAAAGGGTGTAAAATTTGGGTTTGGTTTTTGAGAACGGACGGGGCCTATACGGCCATAGGCCTGCTGCAGTTTTCCCCTTCATTCTAAGACTGGGCAGTAGGGGCCCCGTGGGCCGCCGCATGTTCCTCTTCATATTTTCAAAAAAGGTATTATATACTTGAAGAAAAAGGGGAAGGGGACTCCAAAAATTATAGACAAAACTCCGATGTTTGTAATACAATTTTTGATAACTTTGGGTTTGGTGCCTTAGTGGTCCCTTATTTTGAGGCTGACCTGACTTAACTCTGTGAAGAAGTTCTTGTTTGCTCCCGTGGACTGAACCAGATGCCCCCCATCGAGCAACTTTCCCGCAATTAAGAAAATTGAGGGGACGAAGATGGAGATACGGCATTGACCGAGGAAAACAAGAGGTTCGTATAAATCCCCCTGTTTCGAGCCTTTAGGGCAAGAAGGGGTCGTGGTCAGGGTTGGACAGCAGGGTAGACGAATTGACGATCAAGAAAACAAGGAAAGCCAGAAAAGAGAAAGAAAGAGACTTCTGTGGAAACTCCCGTGGAAACCTCCAACCATTTCGGGGTACCCCACGAAGTGAGTCTACAAATGGGATCGTCACGACGAACGACAACAAGGGAAAGGGAAGAAATTGTTGTTGTTGGGGGTAGCCCGGTTTGATACATGGGTAGGGCATTCTGCTTGAAGGACAGGAGTAGGAGACAAAGGGTATGCTTTCCCCGGGCTGGGGTGGAGGACTTTTTAGCCGGCTTTAAACATCAGAACGGTAATGGGATCAAATCCCATTTTTTGCCTCATGCGGGGGCAATGTGTAGGCAAGCGTGAAGTAGGATTAGTTAAATTCAGGACAGCTATAGACTGATTAGGGAAAAAGGGGGGCACCCGTTATATTGGCATTTTTGCCAAGAAGAGGTGTTGGGTAAGAATGGTTGTCAGAGCAATTGGTTTAATTTTTTGGCGGGATAAACACTGAAGGAAAATCAGTACCATTCGTTGAAACTGGACAATTTTCTATCCAAATGCATGAAAGCCGGGGAAGGGGTTCACTTATCCAGGGCAGGTGTGGGTTTTTTTGCTAACTCGTTGGGGGTTTGTTAGGACTTTAAAAACTAGGATTATTGAGGTAGGGGTTTTAAATGAAATAATGAATATGGATATATTTATTCTGATATTAAAATCTTAATATAACTGTCATGGAGTAATCGGGAAATGAAAATTTAAAAAAAATTTTGAAAAAACAAAGATAAAATGGAAAAATGTGCAAAAAAAAAACAATGATGGTTTTTTTGCAAACAGTCGAAGTGCAAAAAAAAAATTTAATAAACTACTTTTGGGTAGCATGTGCTGGGAACTTTGATATCATTGCATTAACTGAAACGTGGTATGATTTAAAGAGTCGGGATATGACTGCTGAGTGTAATATTCAGGGATTTAGTTATTAAATGTGGATAGATGTAATGGGAAGGGGGGAGGAGTTGCATTGTTGTTCGAGAAAATATTAATTGTTGCAAAAAAAAAAAGGTATAAAAATAGATGGAGCAGTAACAGAGTCTTTTTGGGTTAGAGTTCGTGGAGGGTCAAGAAAAACTAATTCTAGGTGTAATATCCCGACCTCCAGGCTTGGATCACGATAGAGGGAGACTTCTTTGGGGACGAAATTGTTAGGGCTTCTGGACACAGTAATGTAGTCATAGTAGGGGACTTTAACTTTACCAAATTGACTGGAATTCTTTGACGGGTTTAATCTAGAGTCCAGTGACTTCATGGAAACAGTTCAGGACTGTTTTCGAAACAGAGTGTAACTGAACCTCCCAGGGTAATAATTTGCTAGACCTAGTCTTGTCAAATAAGGAAACACTCGTGAATAATCTGGAGATCACTGAAGAGCTTGGCGCAAGTGATCACAAATCCATCACCTTTAGCAATTAATTGGGAATGCAAGAATAATGATAATACAGTAAAAATCCCCGATTTTCGTTCTGCCGATTATAATGGACTTAGGGAACATCTGTCTAAATCTTGATTGGGGTTTTCTAGCTAATGATTTTATTGACGATAATCACTTATGAATATGAAGGGGTCTGCTTTTATGATTGTTTTCCCTTTAAAAATGTACACAGTGCCCAGAGTATATACATTCCCCAGAGAGAAATTAGGTC
This sequence comes from Cherax quadricarinatus, assembly GCF_026875155.1. Taxonomy (NCBI): domain Eukaryota; kingdom Metazoa; phylum Arthropoda; class Malacostraca; order Decapoda; family Parastacidae; genus Cherax; species Cherax quadricarinatus. The sequence continues at coordinate 3,293,099 of NC_069460.1, forward strand.
TAATAATAACGATCCCAAATGGGTTAACAGGAGGCTAAAGCATCTATTAGGGGAGAAAAGGGGAATTTATAGGCGCATCAAAGAGGAGAGGTTAACCTTACTGACCAATATGTTCAGCTTAAAAGAGAAGTAAAAAAGGCGATTAGAAAGGCTAAACGTGACTATGAAATTAGAGTTGCTAATGAATCAAAGACTAATCCAAAGGGGTTCTTTCAAGTGTATAGGACGAAGGTGAAGGAAAAAATAGGACCTTGAAATCTGGGAATGGACAGCTGACGGATAATGAACTGGAAATGTGTTCCTTATTTAATGACTATTTTTTGTCATTTTTACACAGGAAGATTGTAAATGAGATTCCAGTAATTAACAATTTTTTAGTTCCTGATGAATTTAAGTTAACTAAAATTACTGTCACGAGGGACATGGTTTTTAAACAGATAGACAAACTGAAAAAAAATAAGTCCCCCCGGGACCCGATGAGTTGTTTTCAAGGGTACTTAAGGAATGCAAGATGGAGCTTAGTCAGCCATTAACGAGTGTATTCAATGCGTCCATCCTTACCAGTGTTGTGCCAGAGATGTGGAAGATGGCTAATGTGGTTCCTATATTCAAATCAGGGGATAAGTCCACTCCTTCAAATTACCGTCCAAAAAGCCTGACATCTATAGTGGGCAAGTTATTAGAATCAATTATAGCTGACATTATCAGAAGTCACCTTGTAGAGCATAACTTGATAAATGAATCTCAGCATGGATTCACGAGAGGTCGTTCCTGCCTGACAAACTTACTGACGTTCTTCAATAGAACATTTGAGGCAGTTGACAGTGATAAGGAATATGATATTGTTTATTTGGATTTTAGTAAAGCCTTCGACAGAGTACCTCACAATAGACTCTTAAGAAAAGTGGCAGCTCATGGTATAGGAGGTAAAGTTCTAGCATGGATTGAGGCATGGCTTACCAATAGAAAGCAGAGAGTTACCATTAATGGAGTGAAATCTGAATGGGGATTAGTCACTAGTGGCGTTCCACAAGGATCAGTTTTAGGCCTTCTCTTGTTCATAATTTACATTAATGACCTTGATGAAGGGATTACTAGTGAGATGAGTAAGTTTGCTGATGATACAAAGATAGGCCGTATAATTCACTCTGAGGAGGATATCAATGAACTCCAGGACGATTTGAACAAATTAATGTCTTGGTCTGAGAAATGGCAGATGAAGTTTAATGTGGATAAGTGTAAGGTACTTGCCCTTGGTAATGAAAATAACCCTCGAAGCTATAATCTAGGTGAGGTAGAGCTTGGTCATACAGAATGTGAAAAAGACTTGGGAGTCATGGTAAGCAGAAATCTAAAGCCAAGACAGCAGTGCCTCAGTGTGCGCAACAAGGCCAACAGATTACTTGGATTTATCTCAAGAAGTATAAGTAACGGAAGTCCAAAAGTTATTTTACAGCTCTATACATCACTAGTGAGGCCTCATTTAGATTATGCTGCTCAGTTTTGGTCCCCTTACTACAGGATGGACATAGACTCATTAGAGAACATACAAAGAATGACTAAAATGATTTACTGTGTAAGGAACCTCCCGTATGAAGATAGACTTAAAGCCTTAAATCTCCACTCTCTGGAGAGGCGTAGAATGAGGGGAGATATCATTGAAGTGTATAAGTGGATGACGGGCATAAACAAGGGAGACATTAATAAAGTACTGAGGGTGTCGAACCAGGTAAGAACCAGGAATAATGGATTTAAGTTGGATAAATTTAGATTTAGAAAGGACATAGGTAAGTACTGGTTTTCTAACAGAGTTGTAGATGCGTGGAACAGTCTTCCCAGTGGGGTGATAGAGGCTAGGACCTTGGGTAGCTTTAAGAAGAGACTGGACAAATATATGAGCAGGAGGGGCTGGGTTTGATTGGTGTTGGGGGGTGCGGGAGTTGTTTCTTGAGTAGCTTTAGGTAGATGTCGTTTTGATAAGGACCTGCCTCGTATGGGCCAGTAGGCCTTCTGCAGTGTTCCTACATTCTTATGTTCTTATGTTCTCTAGAACTTAGTCATTTAAATTAAATTTTTATATCGTCCAGAAGCTCAAAATATAGACGAATTAAAATGCTTAATACATTTGCCAAAAAATCTTTCACATGTATAATACTCGGTTCAGAAATTACGTTCATTCCAAGTGGTTCAACTTCCAGGTGAACCCATTGTATTGCTATACCAGTGTCTGGAACAATTCTGAACAAGGGAGTTAGGAGTCCACCTACTATGGATTCTCTGGCATGACGACCCCAACTACATGACATGACTTATAAGTGAACATGTGCGCAGGAACTTGCCCAGGATATTGTTTACATCCTGGGTTTATCCACCACCGACGTGAATACATTAATGCTAGTAGAATTATTTATTTATTTTTATTTTTATCACACTGGCCGATTCCCACCAAGGCAGGGTGGCCCGAAAAAGAAAAACTTTCACCATCATTCACTCCATCACTGTCTTGCCAGAAGGGTGCTTGACACTACAGTTTTTAAACTGCAACATTAACACCCCTCCTTCAGAGTGCAGGCACTGTACTTCCCATCTCCAGGACTCAAGTCCGGCCTGCCGGTTTCCCTGAATCCCTTCATAAATGTTACTTTGCTCACACTCCAACAACACGTCAAATATTAAAAACCATTTGTCTCCATTCACTCTATCAAACACGCTCACGCACGCCTGCTGGAAGTCCAAGCCCCTAGCACACAAAACCTCCTCTACCCCCTCCCTCCAACCTTTCCTAGGCCGACCCCTACCCCGCTTTCCTTCCACTACAGACTGATACACTCTTGAAGTCACTCTGTTTCGCTCCATTCTCTCTACATGTCCGAACCACCTCAACAACCCTTCCTCAGCCCTCTGGACAACAGTTTTGGTAATCCCGCACCTCCTAACTTCCAAACTACGAATTCTCTGCATTATATCACCCCACACATTGAGGGCAGACATGACATCTCCACTGCCTCCAGCCTTCTCCTTACTGCAACATTCATCACCCATGCTTCACACCCATATAAGAGCGTTGGTAAAACTATACTCTCCTACATTCCCCTCTTTGCCTCCAAGGACAGTTCTTTGTCTCCACAGACTCCTAAGTGCACCACTCACCCTTTTCCCCTCATCAATTCTATGATTCACCTCATCTTTCATAGACCCATTCGCTGACACGTCCGCTCCCAAATATCTGAATACATTCACCTCCTCCATACTCTCTCCCTCCAATCTGATATCCAATCTTTCATCACCTAATCTTTCCTACTTTTACTGGGAAATAATTTCCCTCTTTCCTACATACTCTAACTTGAGCCTCATTATCCTCGTAAAAACTCTTCACTGCTTTCAGTAACCTACCTCCCATACCATACACTTGCAACATCTGCCACATTGCCCCCCTATCCACCCTGTCATACGCCTTTTCCAAATCCATAAATGCCACAAAGACCTCTTTAGCTTTATTTAAATACTGTTCACTTATATGTTTCACTGTAAACACCTGGTCCACACACCCCCTACCTTTCCTAAAGTCTCCTTGTTCATCTGCTATCCTATTCTCCGTCTTACTCTTAATTCTTTCAATAATAACTCTACCATACACTTTACCAGGTATACTCAACAGACTTATCCCCCTATAATTTTTGCACTCACTTTTGTCCCCTTTGCCTTTATACAAAGGAACTATGCATGCTCTCTGCAAATCCCTAGGTACCTTACCCTCTTCCATACATTTATTAAACAATTGCACCAACCACTCCAAAACTATATCCCACCTGCTTTTAACATTTCTATCTTTATCCCATCAATCCCGGCTGCCTTACCCCCTTTCATTTTACCTACTGCCTCACGAACTTCCCCCACACTCACAACTGGCTCCTCACTCCTACAAGATGTTATTTCTACTTGCCCTATACACGAAATCACAGCTTCCCTATCTTCATCAACATTTAACAATTCCTCAAAATATTCCCTCCATCTTCACAATACCTCTAACTCTCCATTTAATAACTCTCCTCTCCTATTTTTAACTGACAAATCCATTTGTTCTCTAGGCTTCCTTAACTTGTTAATCTCACTCCAAAACTTTTTCTTATTTTCAACAAAATTTGTTGATAACATCTCGCCCACTCTCTCATTTGCTCTCTTTTTACATTGCTTCACCACTCTCTTAACCTTTCTCTTTTTCTCCATATACTCTTCCCTCCTTGCATCACTTCTACTTTGTAAAAACTTCTCACATGCTAACTTTTTCTCCGTTACTACTCTCTTTACATCATTCCACCAATCGCTCCTCTTCCCTCCTGCACCCACTTTCCTGTAACCACAAACTTCTGCTGAACACTCTAACACTACATTTTTAAACCTACCCCATACCTCTTCGACCCCATTGCCTATGCTCTCATTAGCCCATCTATCCTCCAATAGCTGTTTATATCTTACCCTAACTGCCTCCTCTTTTAGTTTATAAACCTCCACCTCTCTCTTCCCTGATGCTTCTATTCTCCTTGTATCCCATCTACCTTTTACTCTCAGTGTAGCTACAACTAGAAAGTGATCTGATGTATCTGTGGCCCCTCTATAAACATGTACATCCTGAAGTCTACCCAACAGTCTTTTATCTACCAATACATAATCCAACAAACTACTATCATTTCGCCTTACATCATATCTTGTATACTTATTTATCCTCTTTTTCTTAAAATATGTATTACCTATAACTAAACCCCTTTCTATACAAAGTTCAATCGAAGGGCTTCCATTATCATTTACACCTGGCACCCCAAACTTACCTACCACACCCTCTCTAAAAGTTTCTCCTACTTTAGTATTCAAGTCTCCTACCACAATTACTCTCTCACTTGGTTCAAAGGCTCCTATACATTCACTTAACATCTCCCAAAATCTCTCTCTCCCCTACATTCCTCTATTCTCCAGGTGCATACACACTTATTATGACCCACTTTTCGCATCCAACCTTTACTTTAATCCACATAATTCTTGAATTTACACATTCATATTCTCTTTTCTCCTTCCATAACTGATCCTTCAATATTACTGCTACCCCTTCCTTTGCTCTAACTCTCTCAGATACTCCAGATTTAATCCCATTTATTTCCCCCCACCGAAACTCCCCTACCCCCTTCAGCTTTGTTTCGCTTAGGGCCAGGACATCCAACTTCTTTTCATTCATAACATCAGCAATCATCTGTTTCTTGTCATCCGCACTACATCCACGCACATTCAAGCATCCCAGTTTTATAAAGTTTTTCTTCTTCTCTTTTTTAGTAAATGTCTACAGGAGAAGGAGTTACTAGCCCATTGCTCCCGGCATTTTAGTCGCCTCATACGACACGCATTGCTTACGGAGGAAAGATTCTTTTCCACTTCCCCATGAACAATAGAAGAAATAAAAAACAACAAGAGCTATTTAGGAAAAGGAGAAAAACCTAGATGTATGTATGTATGTATGTATGTATGTATGTATGTATATATATATATTATATATATATATATATATATATATATATATATATATATTATATATATATATATATATATATATATATATATGCATGCATGTGCGTGTCTGTGAAGTGTGACCAAAGTGTAAGTAGCAGTAGCAAGATATCCCTGTTATCTAGCGTGTTTATGAGACAGAAAAAGAAACCAGCAATCCTACCATCATGCAAAACAGTTACAGGTTTCTGTTTCACAGTCATCTGGCAGGACGGTAGTACTTCCCTGGGTGGTTGCTGTCTACCAACCTACTACCGACAATATATTAGGTAAAAGGACATAAGTGTAACTAATGCGCCGTTTTATTGTGGCAACATTTAGCTCTCCAGGAATTTTGTCAGGCCGGCCTGACAAAGTTCCTGGAGAGCGAAACGTTGCCACAATTAAACGTCGCATTAGTTGCACTTGTGTCCTTTTACTTGTCAATATGAATACAGCAATAACACTGGCAATACTGAGATAACTGAGTACATAAGCCATAGTGGCAATTGCTAATTTATTTGGTAACAGTATTATACAAAAGTTTATATATATATATATATATATATATATATATATTATATATATATATATATATATATTATATATATATATATATATATATATATATATATATATCTCGCTATTGAATTCATTCGTTTCTTAGCAAATCATAAATACTATTTTTTTTTAGTAAAGACACATTTAGAGTCCAGCTCCTGGACCCATCATGTACTGTACCTGTCCCACCTTGTGATGAGACTCAGACTTAATTACATAGTCAATTACAGTTTTAATTCCCCTTCCACGTTTCAATTAGAATTTTAATTCTTCCATATTTTTAATTACAGTTTTAATAACCGTTTCATATTTTCAGTTATAATTTTCAATTTTAATTACTCTTCCATATTTTAAATATAATTACTTGTCCAGGAATATAAATTACAATTGAAATAATTTTTATTATATAATTTTCTTCAGTTACTTAAAATTTTATTAATGTTTAAACTGTTAAATGTTTGGAACTGAACCTGAAAGATGGAAGAAAAATATATATTTTTGTAATGAATTGTTTCAGAAAGTTGCCAGTAAGTTACTTCACAACTTAGAAAATAATGGAAATAATATCGACTTGAATGACGCACAGCAAGTTGCGTCAGTTTACGTAAGTTACAGTTCATTAAGTTTACAACTTGGAAGTCACTCAGTTTTCTTGGTTGCACTCAAAGGAAGTTCTCAGAATACACACACAACCCGCACTACATAGAAGAAAAACCTATGGCGACGTTTCAGTCCGACTTTTAGCTAGTTAATGGACAAAGTCGGATCGAAATGTCGTCCTAAGTTTCTCTTATGTGCAGGTTATTTGTATATTTTCCAGTCACGGTATTGTGCCTTTTTATTGTTTAAGTTCGCAGGTGTTAGGTCGTCTCAGCTGCGCTCTACTGCCAGTAAAAAAAAACATCTATGCTAAACACTTTTTTTTAGGATACTGAAGTGTTTGTAAATACCATCAATACTCTTGTTTCAGACTATGGAACAGAACTCTTCTCCAGGCTGAGGGACTGACAACCTCAAACCTACGTCTTGAAGGGTGATGGACTGACTACATCGTCTTCACATCTCTACTTCTCCTGCCTACTTTCTGTACTCGACTGAAGAAGCCTACTGTGTAGGTGAAACGTTATGGAATAAAGTTGCCTAACTGTTGCCTGTGTGTCTAACCTACCAACCTGTCGGTATTGTATACCATTTTAATATACATCATTGCTTTTGCTGGTTATTTCAGAGGCAGCATCTATGGAGCCTAATTGATCAGGCCCTGATCCATCGGGAGGCCTGGTCATGGACCGGGCCGCGGGGGCGTTGATCCCCGGAATAACCTCCAGGTAACCTCCAGGTATGGAGGAGAAACCTTCCTATAGGCCAAGCGATCTACAGTGACTAGAGTTCGATCTCTCTGTACAAGCCTTTTTTAATACTTGTTCTGGTTCATGAGTGAGTCATCTCTGTTTACCTTCAGCTGAAAAAGTCATGTACTAAAAAAAAAGTCTGGGGCCTATTAGGTGGACTTGCTTAGACTCTTATGACACATTCTTTTTGACCCTACTTTTTTTACATGTAATCATCAATAGTCAATTACAATTACTTTTCAGTCTAAAAGGTTTAGTTAGTTATTAAAATTTTTATAATTACATTTTTAGTCAATTACTTTTTTTACATGTAATCATCAATAGTCAATTACAATTACTTTTCAGTCTAAAAGGTTTAGTTAGTTATTAAAATTTTTATAATTACATTTTTTAGTTACAATTCCTTCAAGCCTATTGTATATACCGGGGGGTACATAGTTCTATATTCTCCCTCTAATATACTCTTATAAGTTTATGGTTTAGTCTCTGTCCCCGAATAAACAATTACCTCTTACTGGCATAACAAAGCATAAGGAATACCGATGAAAAAGAGGAAATCCCACACAAGAGAGAAACAAGAGAAACAGAAGTCAAACATTCTTTCTCGGTTTTGACTTGTGTGGGATTTCCTCTCTTAAACTCTTTGCACTATCTAATCTGGAATGTAACTTCTAATATTTTAACTTTGAGAATAGTGTTACTTAGTTCAAGGCAGAGAACCTCAAAATTTGTGAGCAACGTTAGCAGAGTATTCATTATTTTGATGTTGCTTTTGTACTGGATGTTCTCGCCTCGCTCCTAAGTAATTGCAAAGAAAAAGGTGTCACACACACACACACACACACACACACACACACAGGCTGTCTCCCACCACGAATGTTTCAGAAGGGAACGCGTTCACTCTTACTGAATAAGTGTCTTGCCACACAGCCTTGTTGATCAGTAACAGTCTGGTTGACCAGGTCCTGATCCACCACCATGAGGCTTGGTTATGGACAGGGCCGCGGGGGCGTTGACCCCCGGAATGCCCTCCAAATAGACTCCAAGTAGACACGAGCGCAACATTCCCACCCAAACTTCACAGTGCAAGCACTGTACTTCCCACCTCCACCCATCCTTCACAGTGCAGGCACTGTACTTCCCACCTCCACCCATCCTTCACAGTGCAAGCACTGTACTTCCCACCACCACCCAACCTTCACAGTGCAGGCACTGTACTTCCCACCTCCACCCATCCTTCACAGTGCAGGCACTGTACTTCCCACCTCCACCCAACCTTCACAGTGCAAGCACTGTACTTCCCACCTCCACCCATCCTTCACAGTGTAGGCACTGTACTTCCCACCTCCACCCATCCTTCACAGTGCAGGCACTGTACTTCCCACCTCCACCCATCCTTCACAGTGCAGGCACTGTACTTCCCACCTCCACCCATCCTTCACAGTGCAGGCACTGTACTTCCCACCTCCACCCATCCTTCACAGTGCAGGCACTGTACTTCCCACCTCCACCCATCCTTCACAGTGCAGGCACTGTACTTCCCACCTCCACCCAACCTTCACAGTGCAAGCACTGTACTTCCCACCTCCACCCAACCTTCACAGTGTAGGCACTGTACTTCCCACCTCCACCCAACCTTCACAGTGCAGGCACTGTACTTCCCACCTCCACCCAACCTTCACAGTGCAAGCACTGTACGTCCCACCTCCACCCAACCTTCACAGTGTAGGCACTGTACTTCCCACCTCCACCCAACCTTCACAGTGCAGGCACTGTACTTCCCACCTCCACCCAACCTTCACAGTGCAAGCACTGTACTTCCCACCTCCACCCAACCTTCACAGTGTAGGCACTGTACTTCACACCTCCACCCAACCTTCACAGTGCAGGCACTGTACTTCCCACCTCCACCCAACCTTCACAGTGTAGGCACTGTACTTCCCACCTCCACCCAACCTTCACAGTATAGGCACTGTACTTCCCACCTCCACCCAACCTTCACAGTATAGGCACTGTACTTCCCACCTCCACCCAACCTTCACAGTGTAGGCACTGTACTTCCCACCTCCACCCAACCTTCACAGTGTAGGCACTGTACTTCCCACCTCCACCCAACCTTCACAGTATAGGCACTGTACTTCCCACCTCCACCCAACCTTCACAGTATAGGCACTGTACTTCCCACCTCCACTCAACCTTCACAGTGCATGCACTGTACTTCCCACCTCCACTCAACCTTCACAGTGCAGGCACTGTACTTCCCACCTCCACTCAACCTTCACAGTGCAAGCACTGTACTTCCCACCTCCACCCAACCTTCACAGTGCAGGCACTGTACTACCCACCTCCACCCAACCTTCACAGTATAGGCACTGTACTTCCCACCTCCACTCAACCTTCACAGTGCAGGCACTGTACTTCCCACCTCCACCCATCCTTCACAGTGCAAGCACTGTACTTCCCACCTCCACCCAACCTTCACAGTGCAGGCACTGTACTTCCCACCTCCACCCAACCTTCACAGTGTAGGCACTGTACTTCCCACCTCCACCCAACCTTCACAGTGCAGGCACTGTACTTCCCACCTGCACCCAACCTTCACAGTGTAGGCACTGTACTTCCCACCTCCACCCAACCTTCACAGTGTAGGCACTATACTTCCCACCTCCACCCAACCTTCACAGTATAGGCACTGTACTTCCCACCTCCACCCAACCTTCACAGTATAGGCACTGTACTTCCCACCTCCACTCAACCTTCACAGTGCATGCACTGTACTTCCCACCTCCACTCAACCTTCACAGTGCAGGCACTGTACTTCCCACCTCCACTCAACCTTCACAGTGCAAGCACTGTACTTCCCACCTCCACCCAACCTTCACAGTGCAGGCACTGTACTTCCCACCTCCACCCAACCTTCACAGTATAGGCACTGTACTTCCCACCTCCACTCAACCTTCACAGTGCAGGCACTGTACTTCCCACCTCCACCCATCCTTCACAGTGCAAGCACTGTACTTCCCACCTCCACCCAACCTTCACAGTGCAGGCACTGTACTTCCCACCTCCACCCAACCTTCACAGTGTAGGCACTGTACTTCCCACCTCCACCCAACCTTCACAGTGCAGGCACTGTACTTTCCACCTCCACCCAACCTTCACAGTGTAGGCACTGTACTTCCCACCTCCACCCAACCTTCACAGTGCAGGCACTGTACTTCCCACCTCCACCCAACCTTCACAGTGCAGGCACTGTACTTCCCACCTCCACCCAACCTTCACAGTGCAGGCACTGTACTTCCCACCTCCACCCAACCTTCACAGTGTAGGCACTGTACTTCCCACCTCCACCCAACCTTCACAGTGCAGGCACTGTACTTCCCACCTCCACCCAACCTTCAGTGTAGGCACTGTACTTCCCACCTCCACCCAACCTTCACAGTGCAGGCACTGTACTTCCCACCTCCACCCAACCTTCACAGTGCAGGCACTGTACTTCCCACCTCCACCCAACCTTCACAGTGCAGGCACTGTACTTCCCACCTCCACCCAACCTTCACAGTGCAGGCACTGTACTTCCCACCTCCACCCAACCTTCACAGTGCAGGCACTGTACTTCCCACCTCCACCAACCTTTACAGTGCAGACACTGTACTTCCCACCTCCACCCAACCTTCACAGTGTAGGCACTGTACTTCCCACCTCCACCCAACCTTTACAGTGCAGGCACTGTACTTCCCACCTCCACCCATCCTTCACAGTGCAGGCCCTGTACTTCCCACCTCCACCCAACCTTTACAGTGCAGGCACTGTACTTCCCACCTCCACCCAACCTTTACAGTGCAGACACTGTACTTCCCACCTCCACCCAACCTTCACAGTGTAGGCACTGTACTTCCCACCTCCACCCAACCTTTACAGTGCAGACACTGTACTTCCCACCTCCACCCAACCTTCACAGTGTAGGCACTGTACTTCCCACCTCCACCCAACCTTTACAGTGCAGGCACTGTACTTCCCACCTCCACCCATCCTTCACAGTGCAGGCACTGTACTTCCCACCTCCACCCAACCTTTACAGTGCAGGCACTGTACTTCCCACCTCCACCCAACCTTTACAGTGCAGACACTGTACTTCCCACCTCCACCCAACCTTCACAGTGTAGGCACTGTACTTCCCACCTCCACCCAACCTTTACAGTGCAGGCACTGTACTTCCCACCTCCACCCAACCTTTACAGTGCAGACACTGTACTTCCCACCTCCACCCAACCTTCACAGTGTAGGCACTGTACTTCCCACCTCCACCCAACCTTCACAGTGTAGGCACTGTACTTCCCACCTCCACCCATCCTTCACAGTGCAGGCCCTGTACTTCCCACCTCCACCCAACCTTTACAGTGCAGGCACTGTACTTCCCACCTCCACCCAACCTTTACAGTGCAGACACTGTACTTCCCACCTCCACCCAACCTTTACAGTGCAGACACTGTACTTCCCACCTCCACCCAACCTTCACAGTGTAGGCACTGTACTTCCCACCTCCACCCAACCTTTACAGTGCAGGCCCTGTACTTCCCACCTCCACCCAACCTTCACAGTGCAGGCACTGTACTTCCCACCTCCACCCAACCTTCATAGTGCAGGCACTGTACTTCCCACCTCCACCCAACCTTCGCAGTGTAGGCACTGTACTTCCCACCTCCACCCAACCTTTACAGTGCAGGCACTACTTCCCACCTCCACCCATCCTTCATAGTGCAGGCACTGTACTTCCCACCTCCACCCAACCTTCACAGTGTAGGCACTGTACTTCCCACCTCCACCCAACCTTCACAGTGTAGGCACTGTACTTCCCACCTCCACCCATCCTTCACAGTATAGGCACTGTACTTCCCACCTCCACTCAACCTTCACAGTGTAGGCACTGTACTTTCCACCTCCACCCAACCTTCACAGTATAGGCACTGTACTTCCCACCTCCACTCAACCTTCACAGTGTAGGCACTGTACTTCCCACCTCCACCCATCCTTCACAGTGCAAGCACTGTACTTCCCACCTCCACCCAACCTTCAGTGTACGCACTGTACTTCCCACCTCCACTCAACCTTCACAGTGCAAGCACTGTACCTCCCACCTCTACCCATCCTTCACAGTGCAAGCACTGTACCTCCCACCTCCACCCATCCTTTACAGTGCAAACACTGTACCTCCCACCTCCACCCATCCTTGACAGTGCAGGCACTGTACTTCCCACCTCCACCCATCCTTCACAGTACAAGCACTGTACCTCCCACCTCCACCCGTCCTTCACAGTGCAAACACTGTACCTCCCACCTCCACCCATCCTTCACAGTGCAAGCACTGTACTTCCCACCTCCACCCATCCTTCACAGTGTAGGCACTGTACTTCCCACCTCCACCCAACCTTCACAGTGCAGGCACTGTACTTCCCACCTCCACCCAACCTTTATAGTGCAGGCACTGTACTTCCCACCTCCACCCAACCTTCACAATGTAGGCACTGTACTTCCCACCTCCACCCAACCTTTATAGTGCAGGCACTGTACTTCCCACCTCCACCCATCCTTCATAGTGCAGGAACTGTACTTCCCACCTCCACCCATCCTTCATAGTGCAGGCACTGTACTTCCCACCTCCACCCAACCTTCACAGTGCAGGCACTGTACTTCCCACCTCCACCCATCCTTCATAGTGCAGGCACTGTACTTCCCACCTCCACCCAACCTTCACAGTGCAGGTACTGTACTTCCCACCTCCACCCATCCTTCATAGTGCAGGCACTGTACTTCCCACCTCCACCCAACCTTCACAGTGCAGGCACTGTACTTCCCACCTCCACCCAACCTTCATAGTGCACTCACTGTACTTCCCACCTCCACCCATCCTTCATAGTGCAGGCACTGTACTTCCCACCTCCACCCAACCTTCACAGTGCAGGCACTGTACTTCCCACCTCCACCCAACCTTCATAGTGCAGGCACTGTACTTCCCACCTCCACCCAACCTTCATAGTGCAGGCACTGTACTTCCCACCTCCACCCAACCTTCACAGTGCAGGCACTGTACTTCCCACCTCCACCCAACCTTCATAGTGCAGGCACTGTACTTCCCACCTCCACCCAACCTTCACAGTGCAGGCCCTGTACTTCCCACCTCCACCCAACCTTCACAGTGCAGGCACTGTACCTCCCACCTCCACCCATCCTTCATAGTGCAGGCACTGTACTTCCCACCTCCACCCATCCTTCATAGTGCAGGCACTGTACTTCCCACCTCCACCCAACCTTCACAGTGCAGGTACTGTACTTCCCACCTCCACCCAACCTTCCCAGTGCAGGCACTGTACTTCCCACCTCCACCCGTCCTTCACAGTGCAGGCACTGTACTTCCCACCTCCACCCATCCTTCACAGTGCAGGCACTGTACTTCCCACCTCCACCCATCCTTCATAGTGCAGGCACTGTACTTCCCACCTCCACCCATCCTTCACAGTGCAGGCACTGTACTTCCCACCTCCACCCATCCTTCATAGTGCAGGCACTGTACTTCCCACCTCCACCCGTCCTCCCGTGTGCAGGATACTCCACGGCCTCCAGCCTCCTGGCTACAACATTTAAAAATCACGCCTCACACCCCTTTTTTTCATTAACTTACTACTGAACCTCACTGAGTCAGCTTGCACAGGGACCACAAGGCTTTACTGATAACTTATGTATTCCACACACATTTTTTCCTCGCCGTTACGCAGTATGGGAGGAGAGTGTTAAGTGTTCTTGGGTTTCCCAGTGTTGACAACAGATTCCTCCATGATAGCGCACTCTCACCCACCTACTTCCTTCCTCTCTTTCTCTTTCTCTTTCTTTCCACCTGAAGCAATCGAGTACAACTGTGTGGAATGTCTCTTTCGTGAATAGTGAAGCGAGGATAAATGATTTTGGCTTCACATAATAATAGTAAGAATAATATAATAAATAATAATAATATCAGACGTATTTCAGTCGCTACACAATCCGAGTGAAGCAACCCAGTATTGCCTAACCTCAGCCCACTGTACCTCAGTGCGTGAGAAAGGAACAGTGCAGAGTACAACAGAAGTTTCTGATGTGGTTAAATGTTAGTGATGAATATTTCTTGTAAATAGGTCTTCTTGTTCACGAGTTATCAAATGGACAATTTCTTCAATAAAAATGGCAGATTTGGACACAGAACCCAAAACTAATTTATTCCGCTAAGAAACAGCAGCTCTGAAGCCAAACTAAAGAGGCATTATCTTATCTTAGACAGCAATATACTAAAATACATAAACACATCAAGCCTTAATCCGTCCAGAAGATCAATGTTCAAGGTCAAACATTATACTGTTAAAGACCAGTTAGATGAGGCACTCAAATTCCCATATGGAGAACGATATTTAAATTTTCTCGAATTTCTGTCGTGAAAAAAGGCAAACTGGGACCTACATGGGTCAAATTCTGAATTTTTTGAAGGTTGTCCCTAGCACAAGGACGAGGAAGAGCCTCTCTCTCGTTGTGGTAACACTCGTTCAGGTGCCCTGCCCTGCCCTGCCCTGCCCTGCCCTGCCCTGCCCTGCCCTGCCCTGCCCTGCCCTGCCCTGCCCTGCCCTGCCCTGCCATTAGGTCAGGGACAAGTGTGTCAGACTAACACAGGTTTGCCCTCCGGCTCAACTTTCAGTCTAAAACAGATTGATCCGCGCAGTTAAGATTAACAAGCCAAATTAATTAAGCATTGGTAACGAACAATTTTTACAATAATCTTGACGGCACACACAAGTTATGGGGGCAAATTTATTGAAGGAAAACCCAATAAAGTCAAACATTGACATAATTATGATCAGAAGAGACGTTCTATAACTGTTCCCAGAAAACAATTTAATAAAATCAGTACATTAAAATTTGCGTAACTTAAGATCCTTATAATAATAATAATAATAATAATAATAATAATAAATAATAATAAATAATAATAATAATAATAATAATAATATCGCAGGGTAGATTTTTCACTGAATGGTTACATTCACAGTGCGGGGAGACAACTCTCATCAACATTAAAGGGTGTGAAAGAAATAAAATTGCCCCTAAACGCCCAAACTCAAACATTTCATCCGTTCAATGATGCACAACTATTAAATATATTTTGTAAATGTTTATGATACAACTTAAAAACCCCTTATCCGTGGGTTAAAATTTTAACCCCTGGTAACTATTCTACGTGAATTCGAGAATTTAATGACAGTGGTAGTTTTACGGGCGTGGTGAGCTTTACTGACATGGTGATCTTACTGAGCAGGGGTGAGCTTTACTGAGCGTGGGAGCTTTATAGCGTGGTGAGTTTACTGGCAGTGGTGACTTTCTGACAGTGGGGGGCTTTACTGGCATGGTGTCTTTATGAGCATGGTGATTTTCTGACAGTGACTTTTTTGACATGGTGATCTTTATTTGGCATGGTGATTTTTAATGAGCATGGTGATCTTTACTGAGCTGGTGAGCTTTAGAGCATGGGACTTTACGGGGTGGTGACTTTAGAGCTTGGGGTGTTTTTAAATGAGCAGGGGGGTGATCTTTACTGGCAGTGGTGAGTTTTTACTGGCAGTGGTGATTTTTACTAGCAGTGGTGAGCTTTATGAGCAGTGGTGGCTTTACTGAGCAGGGGTGTCTTTATGAGCGTGGTGATCTTTACTGACGGATTTTTTATGGCAGTGGGCTTTTTTCCGGGGTGAGCTTTACTAAGCATGGTGAGCTTTACTGAGCTGGGGGGTTTTACAAGCGGGGGGTGAGTTTTTACTGACAGGGGACTTTACTACTGTGGTGTCTTTACTGAGCAGGGGGGGCTTTATGAGCATGGTGAGCTTTAGACAGTGTGGTTTTACTGAGCAGGGGACTTTACTGACGTGGTGGCTTTACTGAGCAGTGATTTTTAAATGACAGTGGGGCTTACTGAGCAGTGGTGGTTTTACTGAGCGTGATCTTTACTGAGCAGGGTTGAGTTTTACTGGCAGGGGTGAGCTTTACTGAGCGGGGTGTCTTTACTGACGGGTGGCTTTACTAAGAGGGTGATTTTAACTGAGCGTGTGACTTTACGGGCTATCTTTACGAGAGTGGTGAGCTTTACTGAGCAGTGGTGGCTTTATGACAGTGGGATTTTTTACTGAGCAGTGGTGATCTTTATGAGCGTGGTGGTTTTTATGAGCATGGTGAGTTTTATGAGCAGGGGTGGCTTTAGGCAGGGGTGGCTTTACTGAGCAGTGGTGATTTACTGAGCAGTTTTTTTTACTATCATGGGGGTTTTTACTAAGCATGGGATTTTTACGGGGCAGTGGGGGGCTTTACTGACAGTGGTGAGCTTTATGGCGTGGTGAGTTTACTGAGCAGTGGTGACTTTACTGAGCAGTGGTGAGTTTATGAGCGGGTGAGCTTTATGAGCGTGGTGAGCTTTACGGGGGAGTGGTGATTTTTACTGAGCAGTGGGGGGCTTTACTAAGCATGGTGACTTTACTCAGGGGTAGTTTTACTGACGGGGTGACTTTTCTGAGCATTTGGGATCTTTACTGAGCAGTGGTGACTTTACTGGCATGGTAAAGTTTTACAAAGGGTGAGCTTTTATGGGCAGTGGGGGGTTTACTGACGGGGTGAGCTTTACTAAGCAGTGGTGAGCTTTACTGAGCAGTGGTGAGCTTTACTGAGCAGTGGTGAGCTTTACTGAGCAGTGGTGAGCTTTACTGAGCAGTGGTGATCTTTACTGAGCAGTGGTGAGCTTTACTGAGCAGTGGTGATTTTGTAATATCCCCCATTAAAAAAATTAGTTTTGTGATAACTTAAGAAATCTTTTTTCGCTTCAAAATGTCAACACAGTTTCCTTTTAAAAAAGTTAATGAATTAATGGAGGTGTAGGCACCAGTGTCCTTGTATTAATGGGAAGGTAGGCACATTGTGTCATTGTAATTAATGGAGGTGTAGGCACCTTTGTGTCCACTTGAAATTTAATAATGTGGGCACCTTGTTCACTTGAATTAATGGGGTGTGGCCCCATTAGTCCTTGAATTTAAGGGGAGTGTAGCACATTATTCACTTCAATTAATGGAGAATGTGGCCCATATGTCACTTGTAATTAATGGAGAGTGTAGGCCCCTTATGTCACTTGAAATTAAATGGAGAGTGTAGGCCCCTTATGTCACTTGTAATTTAAATGGAAAATTGTAGGCACCATTATGCCTTTTAATTAAGGGAGGTGTAGGCACCTTTGTGTCACTTGAAAATTAATGGAGAGTGTAGGCCCTTTTTCATTTTAATTAATGGGGGGTGTAGGCACCATTATGTCACTTTAATTATGGAGAGTGTGGCACCATTATGCACTTTAATTAATGGGGAGTGAGGCACCATTATTTACTTGAAATTTAATGGAGAGGTAGGCCCCATTATTCATTGTAATTAATGGAGAGTGTGGGCACCATTATGTCACTTGAAATTAGGGGGATTTGTGGGCACCATTTGTCACTTGTAATTAATGGAGGTGTGGGCCCCATTATGTCACTTGAAATTTAAGGGAGAGTGTGGGCCCCATTAGCACTTGAATTAATGGAGAGTGTGGGCAATTATGTCATTGTAATTAAATGGAGGTTAGGCCCATTATGTCACTTGAAATTAATGGAGAGTGTAGGCACCATTACTCATTGTAATTAATGGAGATGTAGGCACCATTACCCCTTTAATTAAAAGGGGTGTGGGCACTTACCACTTGTAATTAATGGAGAGGTAGGAAACCATTATGTCACTTGTAATTAAGGGAAAATGGGCACATTATGTCATTGAAATTTAAGGAGATGTAGGCCCTTACGCCCTTTGTATTAGGGGAAAAATGAGGCACCATTTTTCATTTTAATTTAATGGGGGTTTAGGCACCATTACTTCACTTGTAATTAATGGGAGGTGTAGGCCCCTTACTCACTTGTAAAATGGAGAGTGTGGGCACCATTATGTCACTTGAAATTAAATGGGGGTTGTAGGCACCATTTTGTCATTTTAAATTAATGGAGATGGGGCACCATTATTCCTTGAAATTAATGGAGAGTTAGGCCATTATGTCCTTGTAATTTGGAGAGGAGGCCCATTATTCCTTTTTAATTAGGGAGAGTGTGGGCACCATTATGTCCTTGTAATTAAGGGAGGTGTGGGCACCATTAGTCACTTGTAATTATTGGAGGGTTAGGCCCATTAGTCCTTGTAACTCTATGGGGTATACAATTTTTCTGTTTTAAAAATAATTGTATCCCTCCTCGGGGAAAGGCCTTTCTTAAAAGATAAAAGAAGGGTTTTAACCCAAAGGAGTTTGACTTCTTCCCTTCCTTGGATCGAATCTAAATCCCTTTTCCCCCAGTGCTTGACAGAGGGGTTTCTGTACAGTTGATTAAAAAAAAAAAAAAAAAAATTCTGAAAAAACCCTCAATGGGTTTAAATTTTTATCAGTTTGTCTGTTTGAATGAAATGTTAGAGAAGAAAAAAAGGCGACTACTTTAAGGGAAACTCCCGGGATATATTTCCATTATTTAATGATAGGAGTACAGAATGTGGAACCGGGAGTATGATGATCTTTTGATTTTATTTTTTTAACTCGGGTATCAAAATATATTTTTATTGTTAAAGGTTTTGCAGACTCTGCCTCACACACTACTTGCCTAAACCCAAAATCTGTCCTCACTCAGTACTCTTACCCCCACCCACTCTGTACCCCCAATCACCTCTTACCTCAAATCCCACTCTGTACCCACATCACCCTCTGTACCTCAATCCCCCTCTGTACCTCACATCACCACTCGTACCTCACATCACCATCTGTACCCCCACCCCTCGTACCTCCATCACCACTCGTACCCCACATTTAAAACCACCCCTGTACTCCATCACCACCTGTAACCCACCCCCACTCTGTACCTACATCACCCTTGACCTACTCACCACTCTGACCCCCACATACCCCTTGTACCCCAATCACCACTCTGTACCTCAACCCCCCACCTTTTTACCCACCACCACTCTGTACCTCACATCACCACTCTGTACCTCACATCACCACTCTGTACCTCACATCACCACTCTGTACCTCACATCACCACTCTGTACCTCACATCACCACTCTGTACCCCACATCCCCTCTGTACCCCACATCACACTCTGACCTACATCACCACTCTTTTCCTCACATCCCACCCGTACCTCACATCACCACGTCCTCACATCACACTCTGTACTCAATCACCACTCTTACCTCCAAAAACCACTCTGTACCCCACTCACCCCCCTGTCCCCACATACACTCTGTACCCCAATCACCACTCTGTACCCCAATCACCACCTGTACCCCACTCACCCTCTGTACCCCACATCACACCTGTAACTCACATCACTATCTGTACCTTACTTTAACTCTGTCTTACATCAAACCCCTTTAAAATTCTTTTACCTCACTCACCACCGTCCTCACATCCCACTCTGTACCTCAATCACCACTTGTCCTCACTCACCATCTGTCCTCAAACACCACTCTTACCTCAACACTACTCTGTACTCACATCACTCTCTGTCCTCACATCATACTCTGTACCTCAGCCAGCCTCGATTCGACAGGGGTTCTCCTACGTAAGCCCCTTTTGGTTTAGCGCTTCTTTTTTTATAATAATAATAATAATAATAATAATAATAATAATAACGGGACTTCCCCAATACCATGAGCTACCATGGTATTGGGGAAATTTGCAGCATGCCTATTGGCTCAAACTAAGCAGACTAAGCCAGCCATTCCCACTTGTTTAACCTTTACCCAAATCTTCCCAAGAATTACTTTCAATTCTGAGTTATAGAGGACCTAATTAAGTACTTTTTTTCATAGTTGTCAATGAGTGGAATAATCTGTGAAGTAAGGTCATAGATGCTAAAACCTTGAGCAGCTTAAATAGGTTAGACAGATATAAGAGCGAGAAGAGTTTGGTTTGATTAGCCCTGAAATGTTGAAGTTAATTTCTTGAACAGTTATGAGATTTACAATGTAGGTGGGAATGGTTGGATTTGAGGACCTATTTTATGCTGACCGGTAAGAAATATCCTTTTATTAGTAAATTAATAACGAAATGTTGGATGAAAAATAAAATGACAATTCAAGATCTTCCTTCTAGAATAATTACGTAAAAGCAAAACAAGAAATGGAGGAACACTGCAGCAGGCCTACTGGCCCATTTCTATTTTTTTTATAACGTTCAGAATATGGATATTCATTTTTATTTTCAATTTTTCAACTCAGATATGAATGTGTGTATTAATTTAAGGTTTTGTAGATCTTGTAGTGTATGACTGAGGTTAAAATCAAAATCTCTAGTAAGTCTTCTAGCCCAACCTAGATCAATGAGGCGACATTGTAACCTGGCATTGTTTCTATTATCCACGATAATGTTATTAGTATGAATATCTAAGTGGGCAAAACCCGAGTCGTGGAAGTTGGCGAGTGCAGCAGCGGCGGCACTATATGCTTTCAAACACTCTTCACGAGTATGTGTTTTTATAAAGTGATGTAATGTTAAACCTGGTATATACTCCATAACCAGAGCTTGAGGATCACTTTCAGTGACACCGTAGAGTCTTGGGGCTCCACCGGCGCCGTCTGCCTCGTGAAGTAGCTGGGCTTCATTACAATCGAATGTTCCACTATGAAATATTTTGACTGCGACTGGAGTGGTGGAGCCATCCTCTTCCTGTAGCAATCCTTGTTGTGTCTTACCATACAGACCTTCACCAAGGTCTTCAGTTAGTGTGATCCTATCCCATGCTACTACAGGCAAGTTGATAGGTTGATCCATGGGAATATCCATTTGTATATCAGGAACAGATTTTTTATCTATTCATGATCCCGCTGCTGAAGAGGAACCCGTTTTTGCTGTTGTGTTGCGTTGTGGTAGAGGATCTGCTGCTGTTTGCTGTGGCGCTGCCAGGGTGGTCGGGCCCTCTAATTTGCTGATGACAGAAAAGGAAAGTGTTTCCGTCGGTTCTTTCCCTTTCAATCGAAATCCTGACGCCGCTGTTGACATTGTTATGCACTTCATTACAAAATTTTACTTTTTTCTTTTATAAATTTTTCCCTTAGTCCAGGTCCAACGTACAATGGGAGCGGACCCCTTTATTCCAGACCTGTGGTCACTTTCTTTTAATTTTACCTATTTTCCATCGTTAGCATGACTATTGTACTGCTATAAGTTCACTCGAGAGGTAATGAGAGTTAAACAAGACCTCTCAGAAAAATTCATGATGCTAGAATATATTTAAACCTTGAAATTTTGTTTTTCCCTGTTTATGTATAGTAATTTTGGAAGGGGAAAACCCACACTTTAATGTGAATATGTATTTAACTATAGTAGTTGTATGGGTCAGTCTCAGCCCCTCCTCCCCCCTTTGCCCCGTGATACGGGTTTGTAGGTGTTTTTGAAAAAGGTGATTTGTATTAGTGGAATTTGTAATTTTGTATTACTGTAGTTTAAAAGGAGTGTTACAGGTTAATGATGTTCAGGTGTAGTGTTACAGGTTTATTTAAGGTGTTGTTCTGACGATCTGTGTATGACGTAGTTAGTGTTATTGACGTAGTCTAGTGTTATTGACGTGTCTAGTTTATTGACGTATCTAGTGTTACTGGTTAGTTTTATGACGTAGTTCGTTTTACTGACGTAGTCTGTGTTATGACTGTTAGTGTTACTGACGAGTCTAGTGTTATGACGTAGTTATGTTATGACTAGTTTGTTACGACGAGTCTCGTGTTCTGATAGGGAACCACTTTTTTTTGCTTTTATTTGCTGTTCGTGGTAAGGATCTGCTGCTGTGTGCTCCCTTATGGTGGTCGGAACCCTTAATTTTGTGGCGTAAGGAAAGTGTTTCCGTGGTCCTTCCCTTAAATCGAAACCCGACGCCGCTCTTGCATTGATTAGCACTTCATTACACAATTTTTTCCTTTTTTAAACTTTTTCCTTAGTACACAGGTAAAACGACAGACGGGGAGGGGGATCCCTTTACCCGAGTGTGGTCACTTTCATCTTCAATTTATCCATTATATTCCACTGTTAGACTGGCTAGTACTAGTGCTAGAAAGTTTACTCGCAAAAAGGTAAGTGAGCTATTAAACAATGCCCCTCCAGTAAATATCTATGATCGAAATAGTTCCTTAAAATTTTTTGTATTCCCCTGTGGGGATTATGAGTATATTTTTGAAAGTGGAAAACCACACTTTAATGTGAATATGTTTAAAATTTTATGTATTTGATGGGTCGAGTCTCGCCGGGCCTCGCCCATTTGCCACCCGTGTACGGGTGTAGTGTTTTAGTGTTAAAGGTGTAGTTGTATGTTTTGGAATTTGAATGTTTATTACTGTATTTTACTTGTAAGTAGTGTTACGGTGTAATGTTACGCGTAGTCAGTTTACTGACGATTAGTGTTACTGATATTAGTGTTACGACGAGTCTGTGTTCTGAGTGTTATTGTTATGCTTGTTAGTGTTATGACGTAGTCTATGTTACTGCGTAGTCTGTTTCTGACGTAGTTAGTGTACTGAGTAGTCTGTGTTACTGAGTAGTCTTGTGTTATAGGTGTGACGGTTGTTTTTAAAAGGGTTAGGTTTGTACCTTTTTGTGTGGGAAGTGTTTTTAGAAAGTGTAGTGGGGGAAGTGCATTGGCAGCAATGTATTTTGTGTAGCAGTGTTGTGTACAAGGTTGTGTAAAAGAGTGTGTAGCAGTGTGTGTGCAATGTGTAGAAAGGGTGTAGTGTACAAGTGTGTGAAAAGTTAGTGTAGCAGGTAGTGTACAAGTGTAGTGAAAAGCAAGTGAGTGTAGAAATTAGTGTGAAAGGAGTGTAGAAAGTTAGTGTACAAGGTATTAGCAAGTGTTTGTAGCAAGTGTATGTAGCAAGTTAGGTAGAAAGGGTTAGTGTAGAAGTGTAGGGTAGAAAGTGTAGTGTGCAAGTGTAGTGTAAAATGTAGTGTACAAGTGTATGTACAAGTGTTTGTGAAAGTGTGTGTAAAAGTGTAGTGTAGCAAGTGTAGTGTAGCAAGTGTAGTGTCAAGAGTATGTAGGTAAGACACATATGCAACTTTGGGTATCTTTATTCGAAAGTTTCGCCTACACAGTAGGCTTTTCAGTCGATACGGAAGTTGATAAAGCAAAAAGTCTTAAAAGACGGTAATCATCCATCCCCTTTAAAAATTTTTTGAGGTGGTAGTCCCTCGTTGAGGAAGGTATTGTTCCTATCTGAAACAATTGGAGGGGCTGCCACCCAAAACTTTAAGGTGAGGATTTATTCATGTCTTCAAGATCTTCTGCTTCTATCAATTTTCTGTACTCGACTGAAAAGCCCACCGTGTACGAAAAGTTTGAAAAAAAGAACCTAAAAGTTGCATTTTTCTTACCTAACAACCTGTCGGTATTTTTAAACCCTTTTAATGTTCAAGTGTAAGTGTGCAGAAGTTAGTGTAGTGCAAGTGATGTAGGCAGCAAGTGTAGTGTAGTGCAAGTGTAGTGCGCAAGTGTAGTGTAGTTCACAATGTAGGTGTGCAAGTGTAGTGTAGTGGCAATGTTTATGTAGAAGGTAGTGAGTGTCAAGTGTAGTGTAAGGTAGGTATGCAGCAAGGGAGTGTTTGTAGCAAGTGTAGGTAGGTAGCAAGTGTAGTGTAGTGCAATGTAGTGTATGCAGCAATGTAGTGTAGTGCAGCAAGTGTAGTGTAGCAATGTTGTTGTGTAGCAATTTTGTGTAGGGAAGTGGGTAGTGCAGCAAGTGTGGGGTTTGTGAATTAGTGTAGGTAGCAAGTGTGTGTAGGCAAGTGTAGTGAGCAAATGTGTGTATGCAGCAAGTGTTTGTGTGCAAAGGGAGTGGGGCAGCAAGTGTATGTAGGTAGCAAGTGTATGTAGTGTGCAAGTGTAGTTATGCAAGTGAGTGAGTGCACAAGTGTAGTGAGTGCAAGGGTTTGTGTTCAAGTGTGGTAGTTTGAAGTAGTGTAGGCAAGTGTAGTGTAGTGCACAAGGGATGTATGCAAGTGTAGTGTAGTGCAGCAAGGTAGTGTAGGCGGTTGTATGCGCAATGTGGTATTTCAAGTGTAGTGCAGAAGTTAGTTAGTGCAGCAAGGTATGTTTGGGGAAGGTATTAGTGACAAGTGTGTGATTTCAAGTGATGTGTGCAGTTTTTGTGTGCAGCAAGTTAGTGTATGAAAAAGTTGTAGTGTAGGAGCAAGTAGGTAGTGAGCAAGTGTATGTGTGCACAAGTGTAGTGTAGTGCAGAAATGTTAAGTGTATGCAGTGAGTGTAGTGCAGCAAATGTAGTGTATGAGAAGGTAGGTAGTGCAGCAAGTGTAGTGAGTGTTGCAATGTAGTGTAGTGCAGCAAGTGTTGTATGCAAGTGTAGTGAGCAAGTGTGGTTTGTGCAGCAATGTAGTGTAGTGGGAAGTGAGGTGTGTAGCAATGTAGTGTAGGCGCAAGTGTAGTGTTGTGCAAGTGTAGTGTAGTGTAGAAGTGTAGTGTAGTCAGCAAGTGTAGTGTAGTGAGCAAGTGTAGTGGTGAGCAAGTGGGGGTTTTTTAGGGTTTTTTTCAGCAAGGGTTTGTAGTGCAAGTGTAGTGCAGCAAGTGTATTTGTGCAAAGTGTAGTGTAGTGAGCAAATGTGTGTAGTTTAGCAAGTGTTGTGTAGTGAGAAGTGTAGTGTAGTGCAAGTGTTGCAGAAGTGTAGTGTTGGGCAAGTGTAGTGTAGTGTAGCAATTTGTAGTGAAAAAGTGTAGTGTAGTGCAGAAGTGTAGTGTAGTGCAAGTGTTTTGCGCAATGTAGTGAGTGGGAAGTGAGTGTAGTGGCAAGTGTAGTGTAGTGCAGCAAGTTAGTGAGTGCAGCAAGTGTAGTGTAGTGGGGGTGTTGTATGCAGCAATGTAGTTAGGCAGGGGTAGTGTATCCCAAAGGGTGATGAGCAAGGGATTAGTGAGGGTAGGTTTTGAAGTTAGTGTAGTGCAGCAAGTGTAGTGTAGTGCAAAACAAGTGTATGTAGTGCAGCAATGTAGTGTAGTGCAAAATGTATGTAGTGCAGCAATGTGTGTAGTGCAGGTGTTGGTTTTGGGAAGGTGTGTAGTCAGGTGTGTGATTTAGGTGTAGTTAGTGCAGTTAGTGGGAAATGAGCAAGTGTAGTGTAGTGCCCAAATGTATGTAGTGCACAAGTGTAGTGTGTGCAGGTGTATGAGGCAAGTGTAGTGTGTGAGAATTGTAGTGTTGGGGGGTAGTGAGGCAGCAAGTTAGTGTAGTGCAAGTGTGTGAGGCAGCAAGTGAGGGGGTAGTGCAAGTGTAGTGTAGTGAGCAATGTATGTAGTGCGCAAGTGTAGTGTGGGCAAGTGTTTTTGTGCAGCAAGTGTAGTTTGTGTAGCAAGTGTAGTGTTTGTGTAGAAGTGTAGTGTAGGCACAAGTGTGTGTAGGCAAGTTTTAGTGCAGTGAGCAAGGAGTGTAGTCAAGTGTAGTGTAGTGCAGCAAGTGAGTGTAGGTCAAGTGTAATGTAGGCAGCAAGGTAGTGTAGTGAAGTGAGGTAGTGCAGAATGTGTGTATGCGGGTAGTGTAGTGCAAGTGTTGAGTGCAGGTGTAGTGTAGTGCAAGGGGGTTGTGTAGTGCACAAGTTATGTAGTGAGGTGTAGTGAGTGCAATGTGTGTAGCAGCAAGTGTAGTGTAGTGCAGGGGTAGTTAGTGAAGTGATGTAGTGCAGCAATTAGGTAGTGCAAGGGGGGTGTGTAGTGCACAAGTGTAGTGAATGTATTTGTCAGCAAGTTATGTATGCAGGGTAGTGATCAGGGGTAGTGGTAGTGCACAGTGAGGGAGGCAGGGTAGTGTGTGCAGCAAGTGTAGTGAGTGCATTGTGTGTTAGTGCGCAAAGTGTAGGTAGTGCAGCAGTGAAATGTAGTGCAGGGTAGTGTAGTGCAATGTAGTGTAGTGCAGCAAGTGTAGTGTAGTTGAGGTGTAGGTGTAGTGCAAATGTATTAGTGCAGCAAGTGTAGTGTTTTTGGCAGGGGTATGTAGTGAGTTATGTGTGCAGCAAGTGTATGAGTGCAAGTTATGTAGTGCAGCAAAGGTTGTATGCAGGTGTGTTATGCAAATGTATGTATGCGCAAGTGTATAGTTGTGCAAGTGTAGTGTAGTGCGCAAGGTAGGTAGTGCAGGTGTTGTAGTGCAAAATGTAGTGTAGTGCAGCAAGTGTAGGTGGCAAAGTTAGTGTAAATGCAGCAAGTGTAGTGTAGTCAGTGTAGGTTGTGTGCAAGTGTGTGGTAGTGAGCAAGTGTAGTGTAGGAGGTGTAGTGTAGTGCAGCAATGTAGTGTGGAGGGTATGTAGGGAGCAAGTGTAGTGTAGGGAGGGGTTGTAGTGCAGCAAGTGTAGTGTGTGCAGGTGTATGTTGCAGCAAGGGGTGTAGTGCAGGTTATGTGGCAGAATGTGGTAGTGCAGCAAGTGTGTTGTGCAGGTGTAGTGTTGCGCAAGTGTGTGTAGTCGGTGTAGGTAGTGAAAACAATTTTTTATGCGGTGTAGGTAGTGCACAATGTAGTGTAGTGAGGGAGTGTATCGCAATTTTAGGTAGTGCAGGTGTAGTGTAGTGCAGCAAATGTGTGTGGCAGGGTTGTGTAGTGCAGGAAGGGAGTGTAGTGCAGAAATGTAGTGTATGCAGGTGTAGTGTAGTGCGCAATGTAGTGTAGTGCAGGTGTGTGTGTGCAGCAAGTGTTTAGTGTAGTGCAGGTGTAGTGTATGCAGCTTTTAGGTAGTGCAGGGTAGGAGTGCAGCAATGTATGTAGTGCAGGTGTAGTGAGTGCGCAATGTGTGTAGTGAGGGGGTAGTGTATGCGCAAGTGATGAGTGCAGTGTAGTGTTTCAGCAAGTTAGTGATGCGGTGTAGTGTAGTGCAGGGGTAGTGTTTTTGCACAAGTGTAGTGTAGGAGGGGTAGTTAGTGCAGCAAGGTAGGTAGTGCAGGTTAGTGTATGCACAAGTTGTGTATGCAGGTGGGGTGTAGTCAGCAAGGGAGTGTAGGCAGTGTAGTGTAGTGAGCAAGTGTAGGTAGTCAGGTTTAGTGTATGTAGTGCAATTTGTGAGTGCAGGGAGTTTTGTGTGCGGTGGTTGTGCAGCAAGTGTAGTGTAGTGCGGTGTAGTGAGTGCAGCAAATGTGTGTAGTGCAGCAAGTTATTGTCCGGGTTTTGAGTCAGAAGTTAGTGTATCAGGTGTAGTGTAGTCAGCAAAGTGTAGTGTTGTGCAGGTTAGTGTAGTGCAAAATGTTGTTTTGAGGGGGTATGTAGGCGAAGGGGAGTGTGGCGGGTATGTAGTTTCGCAAGGGAGTGTAGTGCAGGTTTTGTGTAGTGCAGCAAGGTAGTGTTGTGCCAATGTTGTAGTGCAGGGTTAGTTAGTCAGCAATGTAGTTAGTGAAGGTGAGTGTATGAGCAAATGTAGTGAGTGCAGGGGTATGTAGTGCAGCAAGGAGTTAGTGCGGGGTAGTTAGTGCACAAGGTAGTTAGTGCAGGTGTAGTTTGCACAAGTGTGTGTAGTGAGGTTGTGTTGTGCAGAGTGTAGTTAGTGAGGGTTTTTGTGCAGCAGTGTAGTGTAGTGCAGGTGAGGTAGTGAGCAAGTGTAGTGTAGTGAGCAAGTGTAGTGTAGTGAGGTGGTGTATGCAGCAAGTGTAGTGTATGCAGGGTAGTGTAGTGCGCAAATGTAGTGTAGTGCAGCAATTAGTGTAGGGAGGTGTAGGTAGTGCAGAAAGGGGTAGGTATGCAGGGTAGTGTAGTGAGGAAAATGTAGTGTAGTGAGGGAGTGTAGTGAGCAAGGTAGTGAGTGCAGGTGTAGTGTAGTGACAAATTAGGTATTTTCAGAGTGTAGTGAGTGCAGGGGTAGGGGTGTGAGCAAGGAGTTATGCAGGGTTGTGTAGTGAGAAGTGTAGTGTAGGAGGGGGTGTATGCAGGGGTAGTGTTTTGTTTTAGCAAGTGTAGTGTAGTGAGGTGGTGTAGTGACAAGTGTGTGTAGTGGGTGAGTGTAGTGCAGCAAAAGTAGTGTGCAAGTGTAGTGTAGCAATGTAGTGTAGCAAGGTAGTGAGAAGTGTTTGGGGAGCAAGTGTGTGTAGTGAGCAAGTGTAGTTTTTGGGAAGTGTAGTGCAGCAAGTGTAGTGTAGGGAATGTAGTGACAAGTGTAGTGTTCAAGTTAGTGTAGCAAGTGTAGTGTAGTGCAAAATTACAAATTAGTGTTGCAAGTGTAGTGTAGCAAGGAGTGTGTAGCAAGTGTATGGGCAAGTGTAGTGAGCAAGTGTGGGGAGTGAAGTGTAGTGTTGTGCAAATGTAGTGTAGCAATTAGTGTAGTGCAAGTGTAGTGTAGCAAGGTAGTGTAGCAATTAGTGTGCAAGTGTAGTGTACAAGTGTAGTTAGCAAGTGTTGAGGGAAGTGTAGTGTAGCAAGTGTAGTGGCAAAATGTAGTGTTGAAGTGTATGTACAAGTGTGTGAGTGAAGTGTAGTGTAGCAAGTGTATCAGCAAGTTAGTGTAGCGTGTATGTAGGCAAGTGTAGGTTGTTAGCAAGTGTAGTTTGCAAGGTAGTGTGCAAGTGAGTGTAGGGAAGTGTGTGTGCAAGGGAGTGTAGCAAGTTAGTGAGCAAGTTATTGCAATGTAGTGTAGCAAGTGTGTTAGCAAGTTAGTGAGTGAAAGTGTATGTAGCAAATGTAGTGCAGAAGTTTTAGTGTAGCAAATGTAGTGTGCAAGTTTTAGTGTAGTGCAAGTGTAGTGAGCAAAATGTAGTGGCAATGTAGTGTAGCAAGGTTTGTGTAAAGGGGTAGTGTAGTGCAAGTGTAGTGTAGCAAGTGTAGTGCAGAAGTTGTGTGCAAGGGGTAGGTTTGCAAGTTTTGTGTAGTGCAAGGGTTTGTGTAGCAAGTGTGTGTGTGCAATGTAGTGTAGCAAATTTAGTGTAGTGCAATTGTTGTTTTAGAATGTAGGGTTTTGGCAAAGGGAGGAGCAAGTGTAGTGTAGCAAGTGTAGTGTAGAAAGGGAGTGTAGCAAGTGTGTGTAGCAAGTGTAGGTTTTGCAAGTGTAGGTAGTGCAAGTGGTTGTAGCAAGTGTATGTGCAAGTTAGTGTAAAGGGGGCAAGTGTAGTGTAGCAAAATGTAGTGTAGCAAGTGTATGAGCAAGTTAGGTTGCAAGTGTAGTGTAGTGCAAGTGTAGTTAGCAAGTGTAGTGTAGCAGTTTTAGTGACAGTTAGTGTAGCAAGGTATGTAGCAAGTGTAGTAGCAAGTTAGTGTAGTGAAAATTAGGGTAGCAAGGTTGGGGACCAAGTTGTGTAGCAAGTGTATGTAGCAAGTGTAGTGTAGTGCAAGTGTAGGTGCAAGTGGGGGTGTAGCAAGGGTAGTGTAGCAAGTGTAGTGTAGCAAGTGTGTGAGCAAGGTAGTGCAGCAAGGTAGTTTTACAAGTGTAGGTTTGCAAGTTGTAGTGTAGTGAAAGTGTAGTGTAGCAAGGTATGAGCAGTGTGTGTGCAAGTGTGTGTACAGTGTTGTTAGTGCAAGTGTAGTGTAGCAAGTGAGTGTAGTGCATGTTGAGCAAGTGGTCAGCAAGTGTGTGTGCAAGTGTAGTTTGGGAAGTGTAGTGAGGGGAAGTGTAGTGTAGCAATGTAGTTAGGGAATGTAGGAAAGTGTAGTGTGCAAGTGAGTAAAGGAGAAAGTGTTGTGTGCAAGTGTAGTGAGCAAATGTGTGCAGAAATGTAGGTAGTGCAAGTGTAGTGTAGCAATGGTGTAGTGCAAGTGTAGTGAGCAAAGGTGTGAGCAAGTGTAGTGTAGTGAGCAAGTGTAGGGGGTTTGTGAAAAATGTAGTGTAGCAATGTAATAGTCGCAAGTGTGTGAGCAAGTTAGTGTAGAATGTGTGTAGGGAAATTTATGTAGCAAGTGTAGTGTAGAGTGTTGTGTAGTGCAAGTGAGTGTTAAACAAGTGTGTGTAGTGCAAGTGTGTGCAGCAAGTGTATGAGCAAGTTAGTGCGCAAATGTAGTTAGTGCAAGTGTATGTAGCAATGTGGGCAAGTGTAGTGTTGAGCAAATGTAGTGTAGGCAAGTTTAGGGCAAGTGTATGTAGCAAGTGTGTGCACAAGTTAGTGTAGTGCAAGTGAGTGTGCAAGTTTTTGTGTATGTAGCAAGTGTGTGTAGTGAATTTTTGAGCAAGGTAGTGGCCAAATGTAGTGTAGCAAATGTAGGGCAGTGTAGTGTGGCAAATGTAGGTAAAGGATGTAGTGAAAATGTGTTACAATGTGTGTAGTGTAGCAGGTTAGGTAATGTAAATTAGTTTGTACATTTTTAGTGTAGGGTGTATACAAAGGGGTATTAGCAAATGTAGTTAGTGAAATGTTGTACAAAGGGTTTGTAGGTTTTGTGTTCAATGTTTAAATTTTTTAACAGGAATTTTTGGACAAGGATTATTACAAAAACAGAATTTGACAATGGGTTACAAGGATGCACAATTACACAATGAGTTTAAAATCAATTTAGTCAGCAGGTTTTATGCAGCAAAAATTTTGTATCAAATTTCACAATTAGTCACATGGGTTTTTTTGTTTTTCTTTAAAAGCCAATGTATTAGCAAAGTATTTTAAAAATCACAATTATCAGAATGTAAATTTTTTAAATGCAATGGTGCAGCCCAAAATTTAATTTTAGGCAATGTTCAGAATTGTCAGCAATTATTTTCAATTATTTCAAGGAATACGGGTTTGAGTTTGTTTTACATGTTTTTCCCACACCACCCCCCACCAAACGCCCATGGAAACAGAACCTCCATAAACAACCCCAAAACAGCCACACCCTTCTCGCACATCGCCCAACAGGAATCGACACACCTTTCACCAACAATGACGTAAAAGGCCCCCTCAAACGCCTTCCCCCCAAAGGGCCCCTGAGCCTCAGGCTTAAACTACACCACAAAAGCACCCCGATTGTATCACAGCCTACAAAAACCTTTAAAACGCCTCATAGGTTGGGTTTTTTCTCCCCTCTTCAAAAACTGCCACTGCTATCCTTAACCAAAACCAAACAAAGATCATCCTTCCAAAAAATCACCATTTAACCTACAGAAATTTTTCGAAAAACTTTGAAAAATTGCCACCTGGCCCCCGCGATCAAAATAACCCCCTCCTCCCCGGGGCCAAATTTTGGTTTCAGAACTAACGTTTTCACGGACCCCAAAATTACTAAAATTAATCCACTTTAAAAAATCAAGGGGAAAAAGACCCCCTATAGCTAAGAACGTTGAGAAGCTTTTGATACAGTCTGGCACAACGGACTAAAAAACTCTGCACCAACTTTAACCTCCCACTTCCCACCCGCAAACTTCTCTGCAGCTTCTCAGATGGAAGGACAATGAGAATCAAATTCCAGGGCTGCTACTCAGACTATTTCCAACTGCATGCGGGTGTTTCCCAGGGGTCAGTCCTCTCCCCCACCCACTACATACTATACACAAATGACATACCAACACCTGCATTTGACAACACCATTATTCTCGCATACGCAGACGATATCGCCCAACTCATCACACACTACAGTATCGACATACTAGCACGCAGAACATAAGATGAAGTTGACAGAATAGCCTTCTGGGAACAAAAATGGAGAATAAAAACCAATGCAACAAAATCCAACATCACCTATTTCAACTACACAAAATTCGATCCCCCACCACCAGTAGAACTCAGAACAGCAGCAGACCGCACATACATCCCAGGAACGGGATCAACCTGGACCACCGTCTTCTCATAAACAAACACATTGCCACAAAGCAAGCTATGGCCGGAAAAGCCCTCACAGGACTTCTCAAGCTTCGGCAAGCCTCCGCCCGAACCAAATTACACCTGCACAAATCTCTCATTCGTCCCCTACTCTCTTACTGCCCACTAGCCCTCTCCATAGCAGCCAAGACCAACAGACTAAAATTACAGCGTATCCAGAACAGGGCTCTGCGATGGGTGTTTGACGTCAGATGGGAAGACTTCATTTCGTGTGAAGCTATCCATGCCCGGGCAAACATCGCTGCGCTGAACGTGTACTGGAAGACGCTCAGCGACAGATACAGACTAGACACTCGACATGACTATTGGACCACACACCTTGAAGTCATACGCAGATCAGCAAACTCACATAACCTATTCTACTCTCTGCTAGACCCTGCATTAAATCCCCCATTTACGTAAATCTGCCTGCAATCAACCAACCAAAAAACCATCTTGTATTAAGGTGTGGACCTTAAACAATGTCCTTTTAAGAATATGCCCCCGCCGTACCTTGCAGTATCGTGACTGTGCCTTCCTGCCAGCAAGTCCTGTCTAGCACTCCTCGCCGCGCCCACGAAACTCCTGAACCACTATCTGCCTAGCAACTGGGTTGAGCCCTGGTACTGTCCCTCCTACTAACAAACTTTCCTCTCACCAACCTATTCTTCCACTATCCCCACTTCCCCGCTCACCCGATAAGGGTCCCACCTATTCTCTTTTGATCTTGACATGTGAAGTGTTATGTTACATAAGAACGTAAGAAGGAACATTGCCGCAGACCTACTGGCCCATGCGAGTCAGGTCCAAGTCTCCCACCTGCTAAAACCACTGACCTAACCTAGTCAGGTCAGGTCACATCCACTTAAGGAAGGAGCACGGCATCAAGCCCACATAAGCACAAGCTAGTCAGGTCCAACTCACACCCACTCATGTATTTGTCCAACCTATTTTTAAAACTACACAAGGTCTTAGCTTCTATAACGGTACTCGGGAGTTTGTTCAACTCATCCACAACTCTATTACCAAACCAGTGCTTTCCTATATACTCGAGGTTCGAGGTTCTGACCAGAGCTTTGGTAAGATGGGAGGAAGAAGGATGGGTAAGGATGGAATGTAGGAAAGGTTAGGAAGGGAGGAGGGGTAGGTGGGGTTATAAAAGGGTAGTGGCCTATCCACTTTGGTGTATTTTGAATACGCTTGTGTGTATATTGAGTAGTTTATAAGGAGGTTGGTTTCATGAGTGGGGTATGCCTCCTGCCCATCAATTGCACACTGCTATATTGTTGTTATACCAGTGCGTCATTGAATTAGAAGGATGCATACTGCGTGCAATTGCTTTTTTTCGCAAGAGGTTGGTCAGAAGGCCGCAGCTGCAGGCGGAAGTTGCAGGTCATTTGATGGAGGTTGGTTGCTCACCTGGGGTTGGCTGGCTAAGCAGTGACTGACGTGGTGTCCTGCTGGAGGGTAGTTGTAGGTACAACAAGGTTAGTTGTGAGGTGTTGGTTAATAGAAGTGGTTCACCCGGAGATGGGGAGCGTTAGTCCGTGTTACTGGACATACAATGGTTCCGGTGGCAACCATTCTTCTTCTGCGGGGAGGTCGCTTAAGATTTTCGGTCGAGGGAAGTTCTCCTTGTGGATGAAGCGTCGAACTCTTTGTTGGAGGGTTATTCTTTGAGATCTGTGAGGAGGGCTGGTAATGGTATAGTCGGTCGTGTTCACCGGTTGGGGGGGGTGATTTCCTCTGTCAGGCACAGAGTTCCTGCATGTCATATAATTGTCTCTTCGTGAGTTTGTCTAACCGGACATTGATTGCGGGGATTCTCTGTTGTATGTGTAGGTCCTCGGTCCTGATTCTATCTCAATCTGGTGCCAGTGATGAAGCCGGAGGGCTTTGTTTTGGACTCTTTGAAGCTTTAGCATGTTGGTTTTGGTTGTGAGAGACATAGGTACACAGGGGCATTCCAGCAGAGGTCTGATCATCTTGTACAGGTGTAGTTTGATGTGGGGAGGAGCTGCTTTGAGCGGGCTTTCGCTAGGTTTACTTTTTTGGTTTGTAGATGAATGGTTCAGAGAACCGACATGTTGATAAATTAGACACATGTGCAACTCTTGGGTATCTTTATTGAGAAAACGTTTCGACTCAAGGTTGAGGGACTGATTACCTCATTCTCCTCCTGTTCAAGTTTCTCCTATGTATGGACTGATGAAGCCACTGTGTGGCGAAACGTTTCCTCAATAAAGATACCCAAGAGTTGCACATGTGTCTAATTTATCAACTTTTTTGGTTATGTGGGATGTAGAGTTGAGTAATCTGCCGATCTCTTATCCTAGGATCTTGTTTGGATTTCTAATAGCAATTCGGGTGCCCCTGATGGAAATGTTCCCTTTATCTTCTATGGTTGGTAGGTAAGACAGGCAATTTTTAGAGAACTTTATTCCGAAACGTTTCGCCTACACAGTAGGCTTCTTCAGTCAAATACAGAAAGTAGGCGGGAGCAGTAGAGATGTAAAGACGATGTAATCAGGCCATCACCCTTGAAGTCGTAGATTTGAGGTTGTCAGTCCCTCAGCCTGGAGAAGTTCTGTTCCAAAGTGTGGAACTAACTGAAGATCAAGCGACAGTGTTGAAACTTAAATGCTGTCGGACTGTGTACTCGACTGAAGAAGCCTACTGTGTAGGCGAAACATTTCGGAATAAAGTTCCCTAAAAGTTGCCTATGTGTCTTACCTACCAACCTGTCGGTATTGTATACCATTTTGATATTCACTCTGTCAGACACTGCAACAATGTCATCTTGGTACAGAAGAGAAAACACCTTGGACAACTTTTTCAAGTGAGAATTGTTTGATCTGAGAGGAACATGACCTCTCAGTGGCTACATTCTCACTACTACTCTGCACCTCTCCTTTCGACAGTATTTAAGTCAACACTGTCGCTTGATCTTCAGTTACTTCCACACTTTGGAACAGAACTTCTCCAGGCTGAGGGACTGACAACCTCAAATCTACGACTTCAAGGGTGACGGACTGATTACATCGTCTTCACATTTCTAGTCCTCCTGCCTGCTTTCTGTACTCGACTGAAGAAGCCTACTGTGTAGGCGAAACGTTTCGGAATAAAGTTCCCTAAAAGTTGCCTGTGTCTTACCTACCAACCTGTCGGTATTGTATACCATTTTGATCTTCTATGGTTGATGGCAAGCATCCGATGGTGCTGATGATGACTGTCTGGGTTGGTTGTGATTCTCCATTTCTTCTCCCACCTGGCTGTTCTATTTAGTTCTTCATTCATTTTCTCAATTGCTCTCCTATGCTTATTTGCACCAACTGTAAGGGTGGAGGAGACAACATGGATGACATCGTCTGCGAATTGGGTAATGATTGTGTCGGTATGTTCAGGTTGGAGGAGGTCGTTGACGTATATGTTGAAGAGGACAGGAGCCTTGGGGTACTTCTGCTGTTGGTGTGAAGGTTTCTATATACTTCCTGAATCTGAATTTTTCCAACTTGAAACCATTGTTGCGAGTCCCGTCTTGGCTAGATATTTTTAGCACGCCATTTACATTCCCTTTATTTATTCCTGTTCTCCATTTATACACCTCAATCACATACCCCCTAATTCTACGCCTTCCTAGAGAGTGCAGATTCAGGACCCCTCAGTCTACCCTCATAGGGAAGATTTCTGATGTGATAAATGGTTTTGAAAACCGACAAGTTCAAGATTGAGACACGCAACTTATGGGAATCTTTATTAAGGAAACGTTTCGCCACACAGTGGCTTCATCAGCCCAGTACAAAGTAGAAATGGGTTAGAAGAGGAGGAGTTTGAGGTAATCAGTCCCTCAGCCTGGAATCGATGTGTTCAGTCCATCACTCTTGCAGAAAGTGCAGCATATGGCCGGAGAAGCTGCTTATGTACTGTAGATAGGCGAGTCGAAGCAGGAGTCCCAACAAAAGAGCCTGAATTTCTATTATCAATGTCTATCCCACGATCGCCTTAGCTGCTGGGTTAAGCCCTGGATCTATTTCTACGACTTAGAACACTCCTCTCCAGAGCTATTCTTTGTCTGTCCCGTCTTCCCCGCTCATCCCTTTTGGGATCTTACCTGAACTTGTTCGTTCGTTCGTTCACATGCCGTATTCTATTCAAGATTGATGGACTGACCACATCGACTCAAGGCTGAGGGACTGATTACCTCATTCTCCTCCTGTTTTTCAAGTTTCTCCTTTGTATGGACTGATGAAGCCACTGTGTGGCGAAACGTGTCCTTAATAAAGCTACCCAAGAGTTGCACATGTGTCTAATTTATCAGCGTGTCGGTTCTCTGAACCATTCATCTGCAATCCCATGACGTTGCAGTGTCTGACAGATGTGATAAATGGTTTTGAAAACCGACAGTTGAAGATTGAGACACGCAACACACAGTGGCTTCACCAGTCCATTTCTACTTTGTATTGGACTGATGAAGCCACTGTGGCGAAACGTTTCCTTAATAAAGATTCCCATATGTTGTGCGTCTCAATCAAGATTTCTGATACATGGGATCAACTTTGTTATCCTCCTTTGTACGTTTTCCAGAATATTTATATCCATTCTGTAATACGGTGACCAAAACTGTGCAGCATAATCTAAATGAGGCCTAACCAAGGATGTATAGAGTTGAAGAACAACCTGAGGACTTATTATTTATTCTTCTTGATGTGAAGCCAAGGATTCTGTTAGCTTTAATGCGAACACTAATGCACTGTTGTCTTGGTTTTAGATTACTGCTAACCAGAACTCCTAAATCCTTTTCGCAAACATTAATATCAATATCTACATTATTTAGTTTGGGTGTGCCATGGTTATTTTCCTGTACATGTATGGAACTTTGCATTTGTCTATATTAAACTGCATCTGCTACTTCTCCGACCACTGCATCAGTCTATTCAAATCTTCCTGGAGTGCTGTAGTGTGTTACAGATGTAGTGTAGGTGTGTTACAGATGTGTGGTTGTTTCAGTGATATAGTGTTACAGGTTTATTGCATTCTCTGGTCCACTCCTCCGGGCACTGTAACTACGTGATGATGGTGGGGATGATGTTTTCTAAGTGTTCAGCTTCTAGGTGTTCCATGTACAGGTCGAAGAATGAAACACTTGTACAATATTAGGGTGACGTGTACTTAGCTCAGTGAGGACGTTAGTGTACTCTCCTTGGATTGAACCAAGATGCCCTCCATCGAGCAACTTTACCAGCAGCTTAAGGAAGAATTGAGGGTAGCGAAGATGGAGATACGGCGATTGACCGAGGAAAACAAGAGGATTCGTAGCAGTCCTCCTGTTCTGAGTCCTCAGGTCAAGAAGGGAAACTGGTCAGTGGCTGGACAGCATGAAACGAAGTTGGCGATCAACAAGACGAATGGAAAGGTAGAAACGATGAAGAAAGAGACTGCTGTGGAAACTGTTGTGGAAACATCTAATGCATTATTTGTGCTACCCGACGAATGAGAGTCGACTACTGGGAACGTCACGACGAACGACACCAAGGAAAGTAAGAATATTGTTGTTGTTGGGGATAGCCAGGTTAGGTACATGGATAGGTCGTTCTGCTTGAAGGACAGGAGTAGGAGATAGAGGGTTTGCTTTCCTGGGGCTGGGATGGAGGACATTGTTAGCCAGCTTGACATCATGAACGGTAATGGGATCATTCCTATTATTTGCCTCAGTGCTGGAGGCAATGATGTAAGCAAGCATAGAAGTGAGGATTTAGTTAGAAAGTTCAGGACAGCTATAGACATAATTAGGAAGAAGGGGGGGGCGCCCTGTTATATGTGGCACTTTGCCAAGAAGGGGTGTTGAAAATGAATGGTTATTCAGAGCAATTGGTATTAATTGTTGGCTGGATAAACACTAAGGATAATGCAGTACCATTCATTGACAACTGGGACAACTTCTATGGCCGAAATGACATGAATGCAAGGGCAGGTGTAGGTTTTCTTGCTAGCTCAGTTGAGGGGGTTGTTAGAACTTTAAACTAGGATTAGTTAGAGTTATGGGTTTAGAAATGATAAATAATGAGTATGGATATATTGACTTATGCTCTGATATTAAGAATCTTAATAGTAACTGTCATGGAGTAACTCTGAGTAATGATAATTTCAGAAATTGAAATTACGTCAGTAAATTTGTCAGGCAGGAACCTCTCGTGAACCCATGCTGAGATTCATTAATCAAATTATACTCAAGGTGACTTCTAATAATTTCAGCTATAATTGATTCTAATAATTTGCCTACTATAGACGTCAGGCTTATTGGACGGTAATTTGAAGGAATGGACTTACCCCCTGATTTGAATACAGGAACCACATTAGCCATCTTCCACATCTCTGGCACAATGCTAGATAGGATGGACGCATTAAACACGTTTGTTAATGGCTAAGTTCCATCTTGCATTCTTTAGGTACCCTGGAAAACAACTCGTCGGGTCCTGGGGACTTATTTTGCTTCAGTTTATCTATCTGTTGAATAATTGTTAATTTCTGGAATCTCATTTACGTCTTCCTGTGTAAAAACTGACAAAAATAGTCATTAAATAGAGAACACATTTCCAGTTAGTTATCCGTCAGCTCTATTCCCAGTTTTCAGAGGTCCTAATTTTTCCTTCAACTTCATCCTATATACTTGAAAGAACCCTTTTGGATTAGTCTTTGATTGATTAGCAGTTCTAATTTCATAGTCACGTTTAGCCTTTCTAATTCCCTTTTTTACTTCTCTTTTAAGCTGAACATATTGGTCAGTAAGGTTAACCTTTCATTTTTTGATGCGCCTATAAATTCCCCTTTCCTCCCCTAATATCTGCTTTAGCCTCCAGTTAACCCATCTGGGAGTGTTTTAGTTTGACCTAAGTTCTCTCTGGGGAACATATATATACTTTGAGCATGTACATTATTAAGAAGAAAATCATAAACGCAGATCCCTTCGTAATCGTATGATCATCGTCAATAAAATCATTAGTTAGATTACTCCAATCGAGATTAGACAGGTGTTCCCGAAGTTCATTAAAATCGGCAAAATGAAAATCAGGGGCTTTTACCATATCATTATACTCGTATTCCCAAGTAATGCTAAATGTAATGGATTTGTGATCACTTGCGCCAAGCTCTTCAGCTATCTCCAGATTATTTATGAGCGTTTCTTCATCTGACAAGACTAGGTCGAGCAAATTATTACCTCTGGTAGGCTCTGTTACACACTACTTCAGTAAACAGTCCTGAACTATTTCCATAAAGTCACTGGACTCCAGATTACCGGTCAAAGAAGTGCATCATACTTCAAATACTTCCTTATCCCTACTTTTATAATACATCACCTACTGCTAAACCTCTTTCTATTCGCTTACATAAGGACCATAACAAGACTTTACTAATACTGCGTATATTCCCAACACACATTTTCCCACTGTTAAGCAGTGTGTGTCTTGAGTGTTAATATTCTCGGGTTTTCCAGGGGTTACACAACATGGATTCCTCAATAAAAGTGCTCACACCAGTGCCAGATTTATATATAGGCTTGGCAGGCTGAAGCCTAGGGCCTCAAATTTTAGGGGGCCTCCGGCCAAGGTGTATAATATTTTTGACACTGTCATAGGTTCTTACACATGCTGTTATAACTCGCAGTAGTCTCTAAACAACCCTTCAGTAATATTCCTTGCACTCTATTTCAGAATAATAATGTCTTAAGATAACATCTCGACACTAGCATTAATTTCTGTATTGATTTTGTCCTTCAAAGAAAGCGGTGAGATAGATAAGTTGACTGAGGCCCTCAGTCATTTGTACTCTGATGTTATTGAGAAGACTGACACCAGGCTTCAGAAAACAGAAGACCTGGAATGTGTGTTTATGCTGCAATTTTGGACCCGTGTGCCAGGTCATTTTCACAAGGTCAGCAAAACCATTTGGAGTACTTGTGCATATTTGTACAGTTCACTTCAGGATTTTTTAAACAAAATTAGAAAAGATTTTGATGAGTTTGAGCAACAAGCAAAAGCCACCTTTCCAACTGTTGACTACAGAACTGTCACAAGGAAACAAAGAGTAAGGAAACAGCAAAGATATGACGGAAGTGCACCTGGTCTTAATGTCTTAGATGAACTCTCTACAAGAGATAAATTTAGGATAAAATCCTTTATTCCTATACTGGATACAATTGAAGCCAATTTAAGAAGAGTTACTGTGTACAGTTGAACAAAGGTTTTCCTTTCTTGCTAATCTGACAGCATCTAAGCAGTAAATTCAGCAAGGTGTTGAACTGTTGATGGAATCAAACCCAGATGATGTTGACTTGAGACTTATTGATAAACTTCTGCAGTTTCACTTGTACGTGAGAAAGCCATAGGCCTACAGAAGAGCAGTCACTCATACAGTAATGGATTTCCCTGCTGTGGAAGCAATCTTGTGGCTATCTCTTAGCTTAATGGTCACTAACTGCTCGGGAGAGGTCTTTTTCAAGCCTCAGAAAAATTAAAAATGAATTAAGGGCCACAATGTGTCAAGAGAGGTTGTCCACACTGAACATTTTGTGCATTGGAAGTGACAAATTTAGACAAACAAATCTGGATGAATTTTAGGATGATTTTACTGTGTGTAAAGCTTGAAAATAGCTTTTTGGTCTTAGTATATTTGATGATTGTAGTTTATTTCTTAATGTGTATTTTAAAAGAATATATATTTTAACGAATATAACAGTAAACTCATAATTTCATTTTCTTAAAAATTCCTGCTTACTCTACAAAATGTTTACAAAGTTCGGCTATTACAAAAGTTTTTCAGTGTTAATTTTAGTATTTTTTAATCACTATGCTATTTAATAATAACATATGTTCTTTAGAGGAGGAATTGTGAATTGTGGAATTTCAAACACCCGTCATCATCCTCGGTTCACTGAATTTTAAGAGAGACTTCCATTTCCTCTAGTGGCGAGGCTGAGGCATTGTGAGGAGCCTCGCAAGTGGAGTAGCCTTGGCCCTAGGAGCTCTCCTAAATCCGGCACTGGTTCACACTCACGTACTTCCTTACTTTTTCTCTTTCTTTCCACCTGAGGCAGACGAGTACAGCTACGGATCATGTCTATTAGTTGGATGAATTTTATTCTAGCCAACTGGCTGGTCGAGTGGTTAACGCACTGGCCTTATGTTTTAAGACTCACTCGCCATGGGTTCTAACCCCACCCGTTCCGTGGTTTGTAACCATCTTGTTACGATTTCGTGAGTCGTGTCTCCTAGTGGATGGGAAACCAACAGTTTAGAGCTTCATACCTAACTAAATGTATTGCGATTACTGCGTGATCCGAGGAGGGTGTCCCTGTGCTGCATAACCCCAGCCCCCTCTACCTCAATGTATATAATAGAAATACTGTAACGCACCATAAAGTTACTAATGCATTTAAACATTAGCAGTGAAGATCTGATGCAAAACAGAGGCGCCTCCCACAAGTTACCACATGGAAGCTAGTGCCCCAGTTTGTTTCAATAAAAATAAGAAATTAGGACCTACACAGCACAAAGTTTAAAGCCGCTCTGAAAAGACATTCTCTAGTTAACTCACAGAGATCAGAATCTTAAAATACACAAGCACCTGAAGTTTGAAGTCTCTCAGAGATGCAACATGACGTTGGCGCTGGTTTAAACTCTATATACATAAGAAATCCTACTTAACAATAATAATAAAATATTTTTTTTTATCATCACACTGGCCGATTCCCACCAAGGCAGGGTGGCCCGAAAAAGAAAAACTTTCACCATCATTCACTCCATCACTGTCTTGCCAGAAGGGTGCTTTACACTAGTTTTTAAACTGCAACATTAACACCCCTCCTTCAGAGTGCAGGCACTGTACTTCCCATCTCCAGGACTCAAGTCCGGCCTGCCGGTTTCCCTGAACCCCTTCATAAATGTTACTTTGCTCACACTCCAACAGCACGTCAAGTATTAAAAACCATTTGTCTCCATTCACTCCTATCAAACACGCTCACGCATGCCTGCTGGAAGTCCAAGCCCCTCGCACACAAAACCTCCTTTACCCCCCCCCTCCAACCTTTCCCAGGGCCCACCCCTACCCGCCTTCCTTCCACTACAGGGCTGATACACTCTTAAAGTTATTCTGTTTCGCTCCATTCTCTCCACATGTCCGAACCACCTCAACAACCCTTCCTCAGCCCTCTGGACAACAGTTTTGGCAATCCCGCACCTCCTCCTAACTTCCAAACTACGAATTCTCTGCATTATATTACACCACACATTGCTCTCAGACATGACATCTCCACTGCCTCCAGCCTTCTCCTCGCTGCAACATTCATCGCCCATGCTTCACACCCATATACGAGTGTTGGTAAAACTATACTCATACATTCCTCTCTTTGCCTCCAAGGACAAAGTTCTTTGTCTCCACAGACTCCTAAGTGCACCACTCACCCTTTTCCCCCTCATCAATTCTATGATTCACTTCATCTTTCATAGACCCATCCGCTGACACGTCCACTCCCAAATATCTGAATACATTCACCTCCTCCATACTCTCTCCCTCCAATCTGATATCCAATCTTTCATCACCTAATCTTTTTGTTAACCTCATAACCTTACTCTTTCCTGTATTCACTTTCAATTTTCTTCTTTTGCACACCCTACCAAATTCACCCACCAATCTCTGCAACTTCTCTTCAGAATCTCCCAAGAGCACAGTGTCATCAGCAAAGAGCAACTGTGACAACTCCCACTTTATGTATGATTCTTTATCTTTTAACTCCACGCCTCTTCCCAAGACCCTCGCATTTACTTCTCTTACAACCC
Organism: Cherax quadricarinatus; assembly: GCF_026875155.1. Taxonomy (NCBI): domain Eukaryota; kingdom Metazoa; phylum Arthropoda; class Malacostraca; order Decapoda; family Parastacidae; genus Cherax; species Cherax quadricarinatus. The sequence goes on from NC_069460.1 coordinate 3,336,210, forward strand.
CATCTATAAATATATTAAACAACCACGGTGACATCACACATCCTTGTCTAAGGCCTACTTTTACTGGGAAATAATTTCCCTCTTTCCTACATACTCTAACTTGAGCCTCACTATCCTCGTAAAAACTCTTCACTGCTTTCAGTAACCTACCTCCTACACCATACACCTGCAACATCTGTCACATTGCCCCCTTATCCACCCTGTCATACGCCTTTTCCAAATCCATAAATGCCACAAAGACCTCTTTAGCCTTATCTAAATACTGTTCACTTATATGTTTCACTGTAAACACCTGGTCCACACACCCCTTACCTTTCCTAAAGCCTCCTTGTTCATCTGCTATCCTATTCTCCGTCTTACTCTTAATTCTTTCAATAATAACTCTACCATACACTTTGCCAGGTATACTCAACAGACTTATCCCCCTATAATTTTTGCACTCTCGTTTATCCCCTTTGCCTTTATACAAAGGAACTATGCATGCTCTCTGCCAATCCCTAGGTACCTTACCTTCTTCCATACATTTATTAAATAATTGCACCAACCCCTCCAAAACTACATCCCCACCTTCTTTTAACATTTCTATCTTTATCCCATCAATCCCGGCTGCCTTATGTAACCATTTCATTTTACCTACTGCCTCACGAACTTCCCCCACACTCACAACTGGCTCTTCCTCACTCCTACAAGATGTTGTTCCTCCTTGCCCTATACACGAAATCACAGCTTCCCTATCTTCATCAACATTTAACAATTCCTCAAAATATTCCCTCCATCTTCCCAATACGTCTAACTCTCCATTTAATAACTCTCCTCCCCTATTTTTAACTGACAAATCCATTTGTTCTCTAGGCTTTCTTAACTTTTTAATCTCACTCCAAAACTTTTTCTTATTTTCAACAAAATTTGTTGATATCTCACCCACTCTCTCATTTGCTCTCTTTTTACATTGCTTCACCACTCTCTTAACCTCTCTCTTTTTCTCCATATACTCTTCCTCCTTGCATCACTTCTACTTTGTAAAAACTTCTCATATGCTAACTTTTTCTCCCTTACTACTCTCTTCACATCATTCCACCAATCGCTCCTCTTCCCTCCCGCACCCACTTTCCTGTAACCACAAACTTCTGCTGAACACTCTAACACTACATTTTTAAACCTACCCCATACCTCTTCGACCCCATTGCCTATGCTCTCATTAGCCCATCTATCCTCCAATAGCTGTTTATATCTTACCCTAACTGCCTCCTCTTTTAGTTTATAAACCTTCACCTCTCTCTTTCCTGATGCTTCTATTCTCCTTGTATCCCATCTACCTTTTACTCTCAGTGTAGCTACAACTAGAAAGTGATCTGATATATCTGTGGCCCCTCTATAAGCATGTACATCCTGAAGTCTACTCAACAGTTTATCTACCAATACATAATCCAACAAACTACTGTCATTTCGCCCTACATCATATCTTGTAATACTTATTTATCCTCTTTTCTTAAAATATGTATTACCTATAACTAAACCCCTTTCTATACAAAGTTCAAAGGGCTCCCATTATCATTTACACCTGGCACCCCAAACTTACCTACCACACCCTCTCTAAAAGTTTCTCCTACTTTAGCATTCAGGTCCCCTACCACAATTACTCTCTCACTTGGTTCAAAGGCTCCTATACATTCACTTAACATCTCCCAAAATCTCTCTCTCTCCTCTACATTCCTCTCTTCTCCAGGTGCATACACGCTTATTATGACCCACTTCTCGCATCCAACCTTTACTTTAATCCACATAATTCTTGAATTCACACATTTGTATTCTCTTTTCTCTTCCATAACTGATCATTCAACATTACTGCTAACCCTTCCTTAGCTCTAACTCTCTCAGATACTCAGATTTAATCCCATTTATTTACCCCCACCGAAACTCCCCTACCCCCTTCAGCTTTGTTTCGCTTAGGGCCAGGACATCCAACTTCTTTTCATTCATAACATCAGCATCATCCGTTTCTTGTCATCCGCACTACATCCACGCACTTTTTAAGCATCCCATTTTATAAAGTTTTTCTTCTTCTTTTTTAGTAAATGTCTACAGGAGAAGGGGTTACTAGCCCATTGCTCCCGGCATTTTAGTCGCCTCATACGACACGCATGGCTTACGGAGGAAAGATTCTTTTCCACTTCCCCATGGACAATAGAAGAAATAAAGAGGAACAAGAGCTATTTAGAAAAAGGAGAAAAACCTAGATGTATATATATATATATATATGCATGTGCATGTCTGTGAAGTGTGACCAAAGTGTAAGTAGGAGTAGCAAGATATCCCTGTTATCTAGCGTGTTTATGAGACAGAAAAAGAAACCAGCAATAATAATAGTGATAATAATAAAATAGTGATAATAACAAAATAGTGATAATACCATGGTATTTTTCATATATTAACATATAATAATATAACGCCGAAAGTCTCTATTTTAGCTATAAACGGGGACTTTCGCGCTATAATGTTAAGTGATGAACATATTCTCTTACAACAATTAAATAACACAGGATGACCAATTTCGAAGATATGACAGTGCGGCTCAAGTAAATGTGTTTTTAATCATGATGTGTTGAGTAAAACATCAAGAGGTGAAACATCTTCAGTGAATGACCACTATACTCACCCGTCTTATTCCTTCACCGTCAGTAATAACATACCACAGCTGGATATACCAGGCAGCAGTACCAGACAATACCCGCAACACAGTGTACCCAGGGTGAAGGGACAGTGTATGCAGGGTGAAGGAACACAGTATACCCAGGGTGAAGGAACACAGTGTACCCAGGGTGAAGGAACACAATATACCCAGGGTGAAGGAACACAATATACCCAGGGTGAAGGAACATTGTACCCAGGGTGAAGGAACACAGTACACCCAGGGTGAGGGAGCAGTACACCCAGGGTGAGGGAGCAGTACACCCAGGGTGAGGGAGCAGTACACCCAGGGTGAGGGAGCAGTACACCCAGGGTGAGGGAGCAGTACACCCAGGGTGAGGGAGCAGTACACCCAGGGTGAGGGAGCAGTACACCCCGGGTGAGGGAGCAGTACACCCAGGGTGAGGGAGCAGTAAAACCCAGGGTGAGGGAGCAGTACACCCAGGGTGAGGGAGCAGTTACCCAGGGTGAGGGAGCAGTAAACCAGGGTAGGGAGCAGTATACCCAGGGTGAGGGAGCAGTATACCCAGGGTGAGGGAGCAGTACACCCAGGGTGAGGGAGCAGTACACCCAGGGGGAGGGAAGCAGTACCCCCAGGGTGAGGGAGCAGTAACACCCGGGGTGAGGGAGCAGTACACCCGGGTGAGGGAGCAGTACACCCAGGGTGAGGGGCAGTACCACCAGGGTGAGGGAGAGTACACCCAGGGTGAGGGAGCAGTACACCCCGGGTGAGGGGCAGTACACCCAGGGTGAGGGGACAGTACACCCGGGTGAGGGAGCAGTACACCCAGGGTGAGGGAGCAGTACACCCAGGGTGAGGGAGCAGTACACCCAGGGTGAGGGAGCAGTACACCCAGGGTGAGGGAGCAGTTCACCCAGGTGAGGGAGCAGTACACCCAGGGGAGGGAGCAGTACACCCAGGGTGAGGGAGCGTACACCCAGTTGAGGGAGCAGTACACCCAGGGTGAGGGAGCAGTATACCCAGGGTGAGGGAGCAGTATACCCAGGGTGAAGGAGCAGTATACCCAGGGTGAGGGAGCAGTATACCCAGGGTGAGGGAGCAGTATACCCCGGGTGAGGGAGCAGTATACCCCGGGTGAGGGAGCAGTATACCCCGGGTGAGGGAGCAGTATACCCAGGGTGAGGGAGCAGTATACCCCGGGTGAGGGAGCAGTATACCCCGGGTGAGGGAGCAGTAAAACCCGGGTGAGGGAGCAGTATACCCCGGGTGAGGGAGCAGTATACCCAGGGTGAGGGGAGCAGTATACCCAGGGTGAGGGAGCGTTTTACCCAGGGTGAGGGAGCAGTATACCCAGGGTGAGGGGGGCAGTATACCCAGGGTGGGAGCAGTATAAACCCCGGGTGAGGGAGCAGTACACCCAGGGTGGGGAGACAGTACACCCAGGGTGAGGGAGCAGTACACCCAGGGTGAGGGAGCAGTACACCCAGGGTGAGGGAGCAGTACACCCAGGGTGAGGGAGCAGTACACCCAGGGTGAGGGAGCAGTACACCCAGGGTGAGGGAGCAGTATAACCCAGGGTGAGGGGGCAGTACACCCAGGGTGAGGGGGCAGTACACCCAGGGTGAGGGAGCAGTACACCCAGGGTGAGGGAGCAGTACACCCCGGGTGAGGGAGCAGTTACCCAGGGTGAGGGAACAGTATACCCCGGGTGGGGAGGGGGGGGAGCAGTACACCCAGGGTGAGGGAGCAGTACACCCAGGGTGAGGGAGCAGTATACCCCGGGTGAGGGAGCGTATACCCAGGGGGGGAGGGAGCAGTACACCCAGGGTGAGGGAGCAGTACAACCCAGGGTGAGGGAGCAGTATACCCGGGTGAGGGAACAGTACACCCAGGGTGAGGGAGCAGTACACCCGGGGGAGGGGCAGTATAAACCCAGGGTGAGGGAGCAGTACACCCAGGGTGAGGGGCAGTACAACCCAGGGTGAGGGAGCAGTAACCCAGGGTGAGGGAGCAGTACACCCAGGGTGAGGGAGCAGTACACCCAGGGTGAGGGAGCAGTACACCCAGGGTGAGGGAGCAGTACACCCAGGGTGAGGGAGCAGTATACCCAGGGTGAGGGAGCAGTACACCCAGGGTGAGGGAGCAGTACACCCAGGGTGAGGGAGCAGTACACCCAGGGTGAGGGAGCAGTACACCCAGGGTGAGGGAGCAGTACACCCAGGGTGAGGGAGCAGTATACCCAGGGTGAGGGAGCAGTACACCCAGGGTGAGGGAGCAGTACACCCAGGGTGAGGGAGCACCACCAACTTACGTCCTTAACTACCATAAATATACAAAGATGATACAATGAGTAATTTTTGCAATTATCAAACAATAGTTTACTGGATCACTGGGAGTCGAACTTTTTATTTTTGAAAAAAAAATGCATGCTATTTAGAAACGAGTAATTGATAAATGTGTAGTGAAAAAGGCACTCAGTCTTTTGGTGAAAAATAAAACTGCCAGAAAATTTTCAAGTACGTTATTGACTTGTGAAATATTCGAAAGTAGAATCCAGGAAAACTGATAATCATTTTTTTTTAATTAATCAAAAAAAAATAAAAAATAATATTAAAATGGAAATAGTTTTCTCAGTCATAAGGATGAAAGTGCAAACATCAGTGACATCCACTCGCACTGATAAAGAAGATTTCTTGCTACCTGATGTAATCACAATACACGAGGATCATTTATGCAGCGCCGTACCTGAACAATGTTCCTGCAGTGTTGTTGTCAGTGTAAGAACAACCATATTCAGTAGAGTTGCTATAGTGAGTTTAATATAGAAAAAGCAGTGAGCTGCATAACAATACTCTGCCACCCAACAACATTACGTTACCAGATATATACACAAAAGGTCTTGAAATACTTGTTAGAATATTGATGCGGTAACCAGTCTCACACTATTATAATCATTGGGTAGCGCTAAACCCGTAGGATTATACAGCGCCTGTGGGGGGGGGGGGGATTGCAAGGTATTCAGGCTCAATTCAGGGAACTGGAACACAGATCCGATTCCCTAGATCAAGAGCCCATCACTTGCGTCAAGGAACCTCCCTTGAGGGTAACCAATGTTAGAGACAGGAAATTCACGACTTTCCCCCCCCCGAGATGAATGCAAAGGTGACCTTCCTCTGTACTCAACAGTCAGATGCTGCCTGACCTTCCACTGTACTCAACAGTCAGATGCTGCCTGACCTTCCACTGTACTCAACAGTCAGATGCTGCCTCCTGCAAAATCTTTTATTCATTACTAAACCCTCCGCAAAAAAAATAATCCTTCGTTCAGAATGAACAACTTAGCAACACACAATTGCATTTATAACTGTGAAAGTAAGATTTTTATTGTTGGCAAGTTTTCTTGGCAGACATTGTACCTGGAGTGAAGGTGAACGTGAACCTGCAAGTGTAGGTGGTGAACGTGAACCTGCAAGTGTAGGTGGTGAACGTGAACCTGCAAGTGTAGGTGGTGAACGTGAACCTGCAAGTGTAGGTGGTGAACGTGAACCTGCAAGTGTAGGTGGTGAACGTGAACCTGCAAGTGTAGGTGGTGAACGTGAACCTGCAAGTGTAGGTGAACGTGAACCTGCAAGTGTAGGTGGTGAACGTGAACCTGCAAGTGTAGGTGAGTATGAACGTGAACCTGCAAGTGTAGGTGGTGAACGTGAACCTGCAAGTGTAGGTGGTGAACGTGAACCTGCAAGTGTAGGTGGTGAACGTGAACCTGCAAGTGTAGGTGGTGAACGTGAACCTGCAAGTGTAGGTGGTGAACGTGAACCTGCAAGTGTAGGTGGTGAACGTGAACCTGCAAGTGTAGGTGGTGAACGTGAACCTGCAAGTGTAGGTGGTGAACGTGAACCTGAAGTGTAGTGTGAACGTGAACCTGCAAGTGTAGGTGGTGAACGTGAACCTGCAAGTGTAGGTGGTGAACGTGAACCTGCAAGTGTAGGTGGTGAACGTGAACCTGCAAGTGTAGGTGGTGAACGTGAACCTGCAAGTGTAGGTGGTGAACGTGAACCTGCAAGTGTAGGTGGTGAACGTGAACCTGCAAGTGTAGGTGGTGAACGTGAACCTGCCATTGAAGGTGGTGAACGTGAACCTGCCATTGAAGGTGGTGAACGTGAACCTGCCATTGAAGGTGGTGAACGTGAACCTGCCATTGAAGGTGGTGAACGTGAACCTGCAAGTGTAGGCGGTGAACGTGAACCTGTAAGTGCAGTGGTGAACGTGAACCTGTAAGTGCAGTGGTGAACGTGAACCTGTAAGTGCAGTGGTGAACGTGAACCTGCAAGGAAATCATCACAACATTTACAAGTTACACACATTGACGACCATTCCCAAGAAACTACATCTAAAAAATGCCACGGTGCGGGTGGGGATTGAACTCGTAGTAAGCGAGTTGTAGAACTCCAGGTCAGTGCGCAAGTCAGTTGGTCCAGTAACTTACGCGCTGGCCTGGAATTTTTCGACCCACTTGCCGGAGTTCAGTCCGCCAACCGTTCCGTTGGTTTGGTTGCAATTGTGTCATTACGATTTCGTTAGTCAAACTCCTGCTATCCAGTTGTATATAATAACCGGCACACAGGAGTCAAACTTGTGACGACGCTTCGTTCCAGTTTGGCCCATTAACTAGTGTTAATGTCGCCTAGTTAATGGGTCAAGTTGGACCGAAACGTCGTCAAAAATTTCAGTTTCGTAAGTGCAGGTTATCTGTGTGTTGTTCCAGTCACGGTTTAGTGATGTAAAAATCCGACTGGTTGATAAATCAGACTTGTGCAACATACGGATATTTTTTTTATGAAGATTGTTGGACTAAACACATGGACTCTAGGTTGAGGGACTGATTACCTCAGTCTTCCATCGTTCTCTTCACTGAAGAAGCCACTGACTGGCCAAACATTTCCAGAATAAAGATACATGTGTCTCAGTCTCCAGCAAAAAACTGATATTAATACAGTCTAGTACAGAGAAATCCTTGACCCAGAAACTTCCAATTAGCAGGCAAGAATAAAATTAACAACAGCTCAATAGATATTAACAATAGCTCAATTGAAATTAGCAACAGTTAAATAGAAATTTATCCTCTATTTATCTTGCCTTTTTCTTGTATTCATACATTCTATTTAGTCGTAAAGAACAAAGAGTCACAGTAACGTTTGTGGAACAATACACGAATAACCCGCACATAGACAGGAGCTGGTGACAACGTTCGTGAGTTTCACATTCGTCTGGGAGGTGGGGGTCGTCCCAGATCATTGATCCACGAGAATCTAACTTACCAGTGCAAACGATATCACGGTGAACGATGGGCTTGAACCAGCGGTTCTCGTGGGTAAACATTCGGCCAGTTGGATGAATCTTACTCGAGCCAGCTGGCCCAGTGGCTAACGCACCGACCGGTGAGTTTTGGGACTCGCTTGCCATGGGTTCAGTTCCCACCCGTTCAGTAGCTTGGTTATTTGCGAATTTAAGTTTTCAGGAATAAACTGTATATTTACCCTGCCCCCATCTTTCTCCCAGTCAAAAAAAAAGTTTCAAAATTCGTTGCATCGAAGCAGCCTCTTAGGCTTATAAACTGCTCCATTACAGGCCTATTGTACTCAGTGCCTTTATTTCTACAAACTACTAGTCTTTATAATGTAAGAATATTGTTCATTATTACCGTCATGAAGGTTAGTGCTGCTAGTCCTGCTTGTTCTTACGTTAATGTAAACACAATGATCACTAGTGACCCACAGTGTTGTCTTGGAGGATGATGCTAGTGACCCACAGTGTTGTCTTGGAGGATGATGCTAGTGACCCACAGTGTTGTCTTGGAGGATGATGCTAGTGACCCACAGTGTTGTCTTGGAGGATGATGCTAGTGACCCACAGTGTTGTCTTGGAGGATGATGCTAGTGACCCACAGTGTTGTCTTGGAGGATGATGCTAGTGACCCACAGTGTTGTCTTGGAGGATGATGCTAGTGACCCACAGTGTTGTCTTGGAGGATGATGCTAGTGACCCACAGTGTTGTCTTGGAGGATGATGCTAGTGACCCACAGTGTTGTCTTGGAGGATGATGCTAGTGACCCACAGTGTTGTCTTGGAGGATGATGCTAGTGACCCACAGTGTTGTCTTGGAGGATGATGCTAGTGACCCACAGTGTTGTCTTGGAGGATGATGCTAGTGACCCACAGTGTTGTCTTGGAGGATGATGCTAGTGACCCACAGTGTTGTCTTGGAGGATGATGCTAGTGACCCACAGTGTTGTCTTGGAGGATGATGCTAGTGACCCACAGTGTTGTCTTGGAGGATGATGCTAGTGACCCACAGTGTTGTCTTGGAGGATGATGCTAGTGACCCACAGTGTTGTCTGGAGGATGATGCTAGTGCCCCACAGTGTTGTCTTGGAGGATGATGCTAGTGACCCACAGTGTTGTCTTGGAGGATGATGCTAGTGACCCACAGTGTTGTCTTGGAGGATGATGCTAGTGACCCACAGTGTTGTCTTGGAGGATGATGCTAGTGACCCACAGTGTTGTCTTGGAGGATGATGAGGAGGGTTGTTAACATTACCGCTGATTATTTCACTTCACGAAGATTTGTTGAGGTTTTAAATGGGTATATTATCATTTGAGGTTAAATAGGTACACGTACTATTTGAGGTTAAATAGGTACACGTACTATTTGAGGTTAAATAGGTACACGTACTATTTGAGGTTAAATAGGCACACGTACTATTTGAGGTTAAATAGGTACACGTACTATTTGAGGTTAAATAGGTACACGTACTATGTGGTTAAATAGGTACACGTACTATTTGAGGTTAATGGGTACCACGTACTATTTGAGGTTAAATAGGTACACGTACTATTTGAGGTTAAATAGGTACACGTACATTTGAGGTTAAATAGGTACACGTACTATTTGAGGTTAAATAGGTACACGTACTATTTGAGGTTAAATAGGTACACGTACTATTTGTGGTTAAATAGGTACACGTACTATTTGTGGTTAAATAGGTACACGTACTATTTGAGGTTAAATAGGTACACGTACTATTTGAGGTTAAATAGGTACACGTACTATTTGAGGTTAAATAGGTACACGTACTATTTGAGGTTAAATAGGTACACGTACTATTTGAGGTTAAATAGGTACACGTACTATTTGAGGTTAAATAGGTACACGTACTATTTGAGGTTAAATAGGTACACGTACTATTTGAGGTTAAATAGGTACACGTACTATTTGAGGTTAAATAGGTACACGTACTATTTGAGGTTAAATAGGTACACGTACTATTTGAGGTTAAATAGGTACACGTACTATTTGAGGTTAAATAGGTACACGTACTATTTGAGGTTAAATAGGTACACGTACTATTTGAGGTTAAATAGGTACACGTACTATTTGAGGTTAAATAGGTACACGTACTATTTGAGGTTAAATAGGTACACGTACTATTTGAGGTTAAATAGGTACACGTACTATTTGAGGTTAAATAGGTACACGTACTATTTGAGGTTAAATAGGTACACGTACTATTTGAGGTTAAATAGGTACACGTACTATTTGAGGTTAAATAGTTACATGTACTATTTGAGGTTAAATAGTTACACGTACACGTACTATTTGAGGTTAAATAGGTACACGTACTATTTGAGGTTAAATAGGTACACGTACTATTTGAGGTTAAATAGGTACACGTACTATTTGAGGTTAAATAGTTACATGTACTATTTGAGGTTAAATAGTTACACGTACACGTACTATTTGAGGTTAAATAGGTACACGTACTATTTGAGGTTAAATAGGTACATGTACTATTTGAGGTTAAATAGGTGCAAGTACCACTTGAGTCACGAGACGAATGCGACATATTATGTAACAAGGGAAAAAAAAAAACCCTTGTGAACCTCTGTTAAGAAATGAACACCGAGCACTGCTGATGGCGCTCTCCTCTTTCAGTTTACGGAAGAGAGGCTTCTATGGACCTCCTTAATACACACGAGGGAAGGAGTCCATCACTACTGAGCAGATATGTCCTCTGTGGACAAGGCAAGGACCTGGGGTCTTCCATGTCCTCCCTAGTAAAGGCAGAGGACATACGGTTTCCTTATCCTACTTGTCCAAGGCAAGGACATGGAAGACCCCTTTTTCTTCCTTGTCTAAGGTAAGGATCTTCCGTGTCCTCGTCCGTTGTAAGATAAAGTACGGGATTTTGTTGATCTTTCGGTGAAGTGTGGGCTTAAACAGTCCGTAACGAAGGGATACATCATATAGTCAGACTGACAAACATTCCTTATCATCCTCATTGCAAATATTTTTATACTCGCTACACGCTAACAGACCCCCGCCCCCCACCTCAACGGTGTAAAACTACGCCGTTTGCAACTAGTGTTAAGCAAGAACTTACCTTACTGAAGGTGCGTCAACTGTCCCTCGACGAGCTGTCAACATACACTTACCTGCAAGGTATACATAAATACGTATTAATACAAGAGTTCCACCCTCAGATATACTCTTCAGGCCGCACCCTCTGCAAGCATCACCAGTTATACCATTGTCCCCAGTTATACCTTGCAGCCTGAACATTGTCCCAGTTATACCTTGCAGCCTGAACATTGTCCCCAGTTATACCTTGCAGCCTGAACATTGTCCCCAGTTATACCTTGCAGCCTGAACATTGTCCCAGTTATACCTTGCAGCCTGAACATTGTCCCCAGTTATACCTTGCAGCCTGAACATTGTCCCAGTTATACCTTGCAGCCTGAACATTGTCCCCAGTTATACCTTGCAGCCTGAACATTGTCCCCAGTTATACCTTGCAGCCTGAACATTGTCCCCAGTTATACCTTGCAGCCTGAACATTGTCCCCAGTTATACCTTGCAGCCTGAACATTGTCCCCAGTTATACCTTGCAGCCTGAACATTGTCCCCAGTTATACCTGAACATTCAGTTCTCACTTATACCCTTCATCCACACCCGCAATTATCCTAAACACAACTTACAACTTTTGAATATATTAGACGATCAATATTTACATCAGCAGGCAGGTGTTTATGTAAATTCTCTCGTGTTAAGTGGTATGTGCAGAGAAGCTTTATTGTGTGTAAATGAATAAAAAATATTTTGATACAAAACCCAACCAAACGTAACCCAACCAAACATAACCCAACCAAACGTAACCCAACCAAACGTAACCCAACCAAACGTAACCCAACTAAACGTAACCCAACTAAACGTAACCCAACCAAACGTAACCCAACCAAACGTAACCCAACCAAACGTAACCCAGCCAAACGTAACCCAGCCAAACGTAACCCAATTAAACGTAACCCAATTAAACGTAACCCAACTAAACGTAACCCAACCAACGTTAACCAACCAAACGTAACCCAACCAAACGTAACCCAACCAAACGTAACCCAAGAAAACGTAACCCAACAAAACGTAACCCAACAAAACGTAACCCAACCAAACGTTAACCCAACCAAACGTAACCCAACCAAACATAACCACTAAATGTAACCCAATTAAACGTAACCCCAACTAAACGTAACCCAACTAAACGTAACCCAACCAAACGTAACCCAACTAAACGTAACCCAACTAAACGTAACCCAACCAACGTAACCCAACCAAACGTAACCCAACTAAAGTAACCCAACCAAACGTAACCCAACCAAACGTAACCCAACCAAAACGTAACCCAGCCAAACGTAACCCAGCCAAACGTAACCCAATTAAACGTAACCAATTAAACGTAACCCAACTAAACGTAACCCAACCAAACGTAACCCAACCAAACGTAACCCAACCAAACGTAACCCAACCAAACGTAACCAACAAAACGTAACCCAACAAACGTAACCCAACAAAACGTAACCCAACCAAACGTAACCCAACCAAACGTAACCCAACCAAACATAACCCAACTAAATGTAACCCAATTAAACGTAACCCAACTAAACGTAACCCAACTAAACGTAACCCAACCAAACGTAACCCAACCAAACGTAACCCAACCAAACGTAACCCAACCAAACGTAACCCAACTAAACGTAACCCAACTAAACGTAACCCAACTAAACGTAACCCAACCAAACGTAACCCAACCAAACGTAATCTAAGCTAAAATAACTCGTTTTCTAGGACAGGTTTGTTTAGGTTTGATGACGAAAAAGAGTTTTTTTTTCACTTAGGCCTTAAATACAAATGCCTCTATTGCACAACTCATTTAATTTTGGAAAATTTACATAAAACTCAAATTTACGTTTAAATCTGAGCCACTGAAGTCAACATTGACTGGTAAGCAAATGTTCAGTTATCAATAATTCTCACGAAATAAATGAAAATTTTATCACAATGTACAAACTGAAATTCACCTTTCATGATGGTAGACGATCCCAGGTGGTGGCGGCGGGCAGCCCAGGTGGTGGCGGCGGGCAGCCCAGGTGGTGGGCGGCAGCCCGTGGTGGCGGCGGGAGCCCAGTGGTGGCGGCGGGCAGACGATCCCCAGGTGGTGGCGGCGGGCAGCCCAGGTGGTGGCGGCGGGCAGCCCAGGTGGTGGCGGCGGGCAGCCCAGGTGGTGGCGGCGGGCAGCCCAGGTGGTTCTAGGGGCCCAGGTTGTGTTGGTGGTCCAGGTGGCGCTATAAGCCTAGGTGGTGCTGGTGGCCAAATTGGTCCACAAACACTTCATCTACTAACACCTAAGGATATTTACACACGTGTATACCAAACGTGTACACGAACAAAATTCAAGAGATGAAAGCATTATTTTATGATACTATTTTCCCAATTTCAAGATTGTCTACTTCGCAAGGGTCATTGTACACAAGGAAATATTTCACTCAGTGAAACGGGAAGTAAAATTAACTCTGAGTGTATACACTGAGATGTTATAAACCTTGGTAATAAATACCGACAAGTTGGTTTAGAAAGACACGTAAGCAAACACTATAACATATTTATTAGAAAACGTTTCGGTCCTGGGACCTTGATCACTTCTAACATGAGATGTACACAGAAATATACGCTGAGAGATATACGCCTCTCTGGGTCTCTACGAAGAGATACACCTTCTCTTCCCACGTAATGTTACTCGTTAAATTGTATACAGAAGCACTGCAAGGGGAGAGTCGTGCAGTCTTGGCTCTCTCACACACACTGAGGGGGAAGTGGTACCATCAGTTTTGATTCGGGGCTGCGAAGCTGCTCGTGAACAGCTGTTTGAGACACGTGTGCTACACTTCTGCATCTTTATTGCGGAGACCTCTCTGTGGTAAAGGTAGCCTTGTGTGTCACATGTGTCTTAGCTATATAACTTGGTGGTTTGGTATAGCAATGATGCAGTAATATGTCTGAACAAACTCGGAACTCAACAAGTGTTTCTAAACAGATTCGAGGCTTCGATGTTGTTCCTAAACAAACTCAGTGCTTCATTGTTGTAGCTGAACAGACTCATTGCTTCAATGATGTACCCGAACAGACTCAGTGCCACAATGTTGTTTCTGAACAAATTCATAGCTCCAAAAATTGTGCCTGAAGATCCGAACCAAAGATCGCATAAGAGTTATCATGTATACAATATATACATCACAAAGTATATATATTCAAGGATATACATACATCGAATAGTGTATGTATCTCAGTGTAATTACAGTGAAAGTTCAGTTTAATCCCATTAGGCATTAAAATATTCCCTCATGTAGTTGACTGGTTTCAAACCCAATTCGAAGCATTTCGTTCTCTGCGTGATCTGAGAAAGGCATCTCCGTAGTTCATAAGCCAAGCCTCATGTACCTCAAAGCACGCAAAAGGAATAGTGGAGTGTGGTCGATACATTCTAAAGCAGAAAAAAATATGTATGTGTGTGTGCGTATGTATGCATGTATAAATATTCTGTGTATGTATTTATGTAGCTAAGTAAACTTTATTGTATGTATGCAGATATATACTTAAGCATACATTTATATTTGTACAAAGGTTTAATTGTAAATATACTGCACATACATGAGAATATAGTGATAGGCCGTAGTGGGATGCCAGGCTTCCCACTACGGCCTAACACTTCGGGCATAGGGAGTGCACCACACAGACTAGCCGGCCACCTTGCCAAATACCTTTCAGCGCTTCTGGGCACCATCAGTCAAGCCCACCTCAAACACTCGGGTGACCTTCTCTCCCGAATTTCCAACCTGAATGTTAAAAACAAAAGCATGGCTTCCTTCGATGTCACAGCCCTCTTTACCAATATTCCTACTGACACTGCAATCAACATTCTGAGACAGAGACTCACTGAAAACCACGACCTCACTTTACCTCTTCCAGATTTCATCAGTTTAGTGGATCTTTGTGCTAATTTCAATTTCTTCAAGTATCAGGACAACTGTTACAAACAGTGCTTTGGGATGGCAATGGGCAGCCCACTCAGTGCTTTGCTTGCCAACCTCTTCATGGAAAACTTAGAGAGAGAGAAATTCAGCAGCCTCATTCCCAACACCGTTACCTGGCTAAGATACGATGATGATATATTGGTTTTCTATCCGAGACGTCTCAATATCCAGGCCCTTCTCAACAGGATCAATGCAGCCGAACCATCAATAAAGTTTACACTTGAACTCGAAAACGATGGCAAACTTCCTTTCCTCGACGTTCTCCTGTGCAGATCTCCCGACAGTGACAAACTTCTCTTCAATTGTATAGAAAACCTACCAACAAGGACGATCTTATATACTTTTATTCACACCAAGACAACCGCACTAAAACAGGAGTCCTTATTGACTTCTTCTTGAGAGCTCTTCGCATCTCCAGCCCTTGTTTTCTTGAAGAAGAATGTACTTACATAACACAAGCCTTTACACGTCTTCAGTTCCCATCTTTCTTCATCCGAGATTGCAGACTCATGGCACAAGCTATCCTCAACAAACCGCCCATGGAACAGCCCTCTAAGTAGTTCATAGTGCTCCCATGTGGTGATTTTGCCACGAATACTCGCTGGGCACCTGCTATGAGTAACATCAACGTTTCCACCATAAACACATTATCTAACAAAGACCTCACTACGAAACGCAGCCCCACACCTATAACTTCTACAGCAGGCGTCTACACCATCCCCTGTGGATTCTGTCCCAAGAAATATGTAGGCGAGACAGGCAGAGATCTTGCAGTCCGTCTGAATGAGCATCGAAAAGCCTCTAACAGAGACGATTTAAGGTACGCCTCTGTCCTCCACAGAGACTCCACGGGGCATTTGATGAACTGGAATGAGGCACAACTCGTTCTCACCGAACCAGACCTCAGACGCCTACGGTACCTAGAAGCCTCACTAATCGCCGTCACCGACACTATAGAACGTAACACTGGAAACTACAAAATTTAAAAAACATTAGCATACATGATACTTAAGCACCACCAACCAAGCAACACAGGAGTCACATGATTTCATCGTCTACCCGTCCTCATCCCAACATGACATTCTTCAGGTCACCATGCGTCACTCACACCTCGCTCTCCGCCTATATATATATAATATCTTTCTACCTCTGTATGTTAGAAGTGATCAAGGTCCCAGGACCGAAACGTTTTCTAATAAATATGTCATAGTGTTTGCTTACGTCTCTTTCTAAACCAACTTGTCAGTATTTATTACCAAGGTTTATACCAAGCTTTATCATATCTCTTCTTAAAGCTATGTATGGATCCTACCTCCACTATATCACTTCCCAAACTATTCCACTTCCTGACAACTCTGTGACAGGGATGTTAATCCCTGTGATTCATCTGAGTCTTCAGCTTCCAACTGTGACCCCTTGTTTCTGTGTCCCCTCTCTGGAACATTCTGTATCTGTCCACCTTATCGTTTCCTCTCAGTATTTTATATGTTTTCATATCCCCCCTAACCTCCAGTGTCGTCAGGTCGATTTCCTTTAACCTTTCCTCGTAGAACATGCCCTTTATCTCCGGGACTAGTCATGATGCAAACCTTTGCACTTTCTCTAGTTTCTTTACGTGCTGGGCTAGGTGTAGATTCCAAACTAGTGCTGCATACTCCAATACAGGCCTAACGTACACGGTGTACAGGGTCCTGAACGATTCTTTATTCAGATGTCGGAATGCTGTTCTTAGGTTTGCCAGGCGACCGTATTCTGCAGCAGTTATTTGGTTTATGTGAGCCTCAGGAGATGTGCCCGGTGTTATACTCACCCCAAGATACTTTTCCTTGAGTGAGGTTTGTAAACTCTGGCCCTCAAGACTGTACTCCGTCTACGGTCCTCTCTGCCCTTCCCCAATCCTTAAGACTTTGCACTTGATGGGGTTGAACCCAGGAGCCAGGTGCTGGACCAGGCCTGCAGGCTGTGTGTGTGTGTGTGTGTGTGTGTGTGTGTGTGTGTGTGTGTGTTGTGTGTGTGCGTGTGTGTGTGTGTGTGTGCTCGCCCATTTGTGGTTGCAAGGGTCGATTCATAGTTCCTGGCCCCGCCTCTTCACTGATTGCTACTAGGTCCTCTCTCTCCCTGCTCCATGAGCTTTATCAGACCTCGTCTTAAAACTACGTATGGTTCCCGCCTCTACTACGTCACTTTCTAGGCTATTCCACTGCCTGACAACTCTATGACTGAAGAAATACTTCCTAACATCCCTTTGACTGATCTGAGTCTTCAGCTTCTAATTGTGACCCCATTGTTTCTGTTTCCCATCTCTGGAACATCCTGTCTTTATTTATCTTGTCTATTCTGCGCAGTATTTTATATGTCGTTATCATGTCTCCCCTGACCTTCCTGTCCTCCAATTTCGTCAGGCCAATTTCTCTTAACCTTTCTTCGTGGGACAATGCCCTTAGCTTTGGGACTAGTCTTGTTGCAAACCTTTTCACTTTCTTTAATTTCTTGACGTGCTTTACCAGGTGTGGATTCCAAACTGGTGCTGCATACTCCAGTATGGGCCTGACGTAAATGGTGTACAACATCTTGAACGATTCCTTACTGAGGCAGGAGCCAGTTGCTGGACCAGGCTTGTAGCCTGTCCAGGTCTCTTTGTAATCCTGCCTGATCCTCAACAGATTTGAGTTTCCTCATTAACTTCACAAACATGTGTGCGTGTGTGTGTGTGCGTGCGTGTGTATTCACCTATTGTGGTTTCAGGGGTCGAGTCTTAGCTCCTGGCCCCGCCTCTTCACTGGTTGCTACTGGGTCCTCTCTCTCCCTGCTCCATGAGCTTTATCAAACCTCGTCTTATAACTATGTATGGTTCCCGCCTCCACTACGTTACTTTCTACGCTGTTCCACTGCCTGACAACTCTATGACCGAAGAAATATTTCCTAACATCCCTGTGACTCATCTGAGTCTTCAGCTTTCTATTGTGACCCCTTGTTTCTGTGTCACCTCTCTGGAACATCCTGTCTCTGTCCACCTTATCTATTCCACGCAGTATTTTGTATGTCGTTATCATGTCTCCCCTGACCTTCCTGTCCTCCAGTGTCGTCAGGCCGATTTCCCTCAACCTTTCTTCGTAGGACATTTCCCTGAGCTCCGGGACTAACCTTGTTGCAAACCTTTGCACTTTCTCTAATTTCTTGACGTGCTTGACCAGGTGTGGGTTCCAAACTGGTGCTGAATACTCCAGTACACAGTGTACAGTGTATTGAACGATTCCTTACTGAGGTATCGGAACGCTATTCTCAGGTTTGCCAGGCACCTATATGATTCAGCAGTTATCTGATTGAGGTGTGCTTCCGGAGACGTGCTCGGTGTTATGCTCACCCCAAGATCTTTCTCCTTGAGTGAGGTTTGCAGTCTTTGTCCACCTAGCCTATACTCTGTCTGCGGTCTTCTTTGCCCTTCCCCTATCTTCATGACTTTGCATTTGGCGGGGTTGAATTCGAGAAGCCAGTTGCTGGACCACGTGTTCAGCCAATCCAGGTCTCTTTGAAGTCCTGCCTGATCCTCATCTGATTTAATTCTCCTCATTAACTTCACATCATCTGCGAACAGGGACACTTCTGAGTCTATCCCTTCCACCATGTCATTTACATATACTAAAAATAGCACTGGCCCTAGGACTGACCCCTGTGGGACCCCGCTCGTCACAGGCGCCAACTGTGATACCTCATCACGTACCATGACTGTTGCCTCCCAGTCAGGTATTCTCTGATCCATTACAGTGCCCTTCCTGTTATACGTGCCTGATCCTCTAGCTTCTGCACTAATCTCTTGTGAGGAACTGTGTCGAAGGCCTGCCTGCAGTCCAAGAAAATGCAATCAACCCACCCCTCTCTCTCGTGTCTTACTTCTGTTACTTTGTCATAGAACTCCAGAAGGTTTGTGACACAGGATTTGCCTTCCATGAATCCATGCTGGTTGACGTTTATAATCTTGGTCCGTTCTAAGTGCTCCACCACTCTCCTGATAATCTTCTCCATGACTTTGCATACTATACACGTCAGTGACACTGGTCTGTAGTTTAGTGCCTCGTTTTTGTCCCCTTTCTTAAAAATGGGGACTACATTTGCCGTCTTCCATACCTCAGGTAGTTGCCCAGTTTCAAGGGATGTGTTGAAGATTGTGGTTAGTGGCACACCCAGCATCTCTGCGCCTTCTCTAAGGACCCACGGGGAGATGTCCGGTCCCATCGCCTTTGAGGTATCAAGGTCACATAGCAGCTTTTGCACCTCCTGCTCAGTTGTGTGTATGTCATCCAACACTTGTTGGTATATTCCCTGTTGGTGTTCCCCTTTGTGCTGTCGTTCCAAAGCCCTTCCTATCTCTATTGTAAATACTTCCTTGAATCTTGTGCTGAGCTCCTCACATACCTCTTGATCGTTTCTTGTGAGTTCCCCACCTTCTTTCCTCAGCCTGATCACCTGGTCTTTGACTGTTGTCTTCCTCCTAATGTGGCTATACAGCAGTTTCGGGTCAGACTTGACTTTCGATGCTATGCTGTTTTCCTACTGTCGCTGGGCCTCCCTCCTAATCTGTGCATACTCGTTTCTGACTCTTCGACTAATCTCCTTATTTTCCTGGGTTCCATTCTCTAGTGTACTTAATTTTTGCCTCCCTACACCTTCGGGTAAACTAAGGGCTCGTTCTGGTCTTCCCATTATTTCTGTTGTCCTTGGGAACAAACCTTTCTTTTGCCTCCTTGCATTTAGTTGTTACGTATTCCATCATTTCGTTTACTGACTTCCTATCAATTCTCTGTCACACTGAACCTCCTGCAGGAAGTTCATCATACCTGTGTAGTCCCCCCTTTTATAGTTTGGCTTTTCCCATCAACTCCTGTTACCCTCTCCACCTGTAGCTCTACTATTCAAAGTACAGAACCACGTGATCACTAGCTCCAAGGGGCCTCTCATATGTGATGTCCTCAATGTCTGAACTGCTCAGAGTGCACACGAGGTCCAGTGTTGCTGGTTCATCCTCCCCTTTCTCTCTCTCGGAGTGTCCTTAACATGTTGATGCATGAGGTTTTCCAGTACCACATCCATCATCTTGGCTCTCCATGTTTCGGGACACCCGTGTGGCTCCAGGTTTTCCCAGTAGATCTCCCTGTGGTTGAAATCGCCCATAACCAATAACTTTGCTCTGCTCGAGTGAGCTCTTCTTGCCACCTCAGCCAGTGTGTCCACCATTGCTCTGTTGCTCTCTTCATCATCCTCTCTTGGCCTCCTGTAGTTCTGTGGTGGGTTATACATCACAGCAATGACTACCTTATGTTCCCCAGACTGAAGTGTACCTACTATGTGGTCCCTTTCTCCAATCTCGTCCTTGCCTTCCATTTCCTCAAATCTCCATCGTTTTTTTACGAGCAGTGCAACCCCTCCTCCCCCTCTACTGTGTGTGTGTTTGTGTGTGTGGTGTGTGTGTGTGTGTGTGTGTGTGTGTGTGTGTGTGTGTGTGTGTGTGTGTGTGTGTGTGTGTGTGTGTGTGTGTGTGTGTGTGTGTGTGTGTGTGCGTGTGTGTGTGTGTGTGTGTGTTTGTATGTATTGATTGCAGATATATAAAAATTCCACAGTGGTATTTTATATACATATACGTGTGCATATGTATACATGTGCATACTTGTATGCATACGTATCTTTCTGTGAAAAAAATACTTAAAATGCTTTAAAATATATATATATATATATATATATATATATATATATATATATATATATATATATATATATATATATATATATATATATATATATATATATATAAATAAATCGTAAATCTCAAGGATTTTCATTTCTAATGAAATATTAAGGTTTTGCAAATTGTTTTCCCTTCATATGCTGTTTAGATAGAAAGTTTGATTTAAAAATGTGGAAATTTATGTTTCTCGGCGGTACATTTTACAGGATGGACTCGTCACGAGGACGCAGAGATGTGCGCGAGACCTCAGACGATCTACGGCTTTCCAGCAGAATTTAAAGGATAAACCAGAACATCAGATTAATATAGCAACAGAGGCGCGTAGAATACAATCAAGGCTCACTAAAAGTCCACACTTAGGTAAGAAACCTTGTGGAGACGTTTAGGTCCATTCTTGACCTGGACCGTGCGACCTGGACGCACCGAAATATCGTCATATGGTTCCTCTATTGAGTGCCGATTTTTGACTGACTTGTTCCAGTAATGATATTGTGATTCCATCAAAGTTCCTTTAACACTTAGATCTGAGAAACCTCTTGATCCACAAGACTAATCATTGTTGTGATGACAAATTTCTTGATCCTTCAAGACTACAGTCATTGTTGAGTTAACAAACCTCTGGATCCCTAAACTCTCATGAAAGTAACCTTTCTAGTGTACACTTTCACGTCCCTGAAGTCATAAGTGTTTATGAACATTTGGCAAACAGCAGTCTCACGTTCGACTCTGTAGTACGTCGGGAGACTAGTAAATAAAGTTTAACACGCATGTGTAATGTATTTCTCCTTCAATCTTTAATCTTCCTTCTGTTTTGGCCTAAATATTTTTTCACTGGCATCATGACCATTTCTGACGAAGACTTTTCAGGAGCCGACTCTCGATGCTACAGGAGACACACTTATATAAAAAACACTCCCAAAATTCAATACTGGCAATAGCAGTTCCAGTACAACTCCCTCATAGTTAATCTCGTGTACAGCCATGACATGAGGACAGTGTCCGGTATATATAAGCCATGACACGAGGACAGTGTCCGGTATATATAAGCCATGACACGAGGACAGTGTCCGGTATATATAAGCCATGACACGAGGACAGTGTCCGGTATATATAAGCCATGACACGAGGACAGTGTCCGGTATATATACACTCAAGAGTACTCTGCCATCATGGCATGGTAAATTACTGCGGTGAAACGACCACAGAATAATTATTTTCATTACATTCATGGAAGCGCTTACTCGGTAGGGGTCATGCAGTGTCTGGGGGAATGGAAGGCATGCAGACTCGATTCAAGGAATTGAAGCAGAGGTTCAGTTCCATACATCAAGAGCCCTTCACCAGACTCAAGGCATTTCCCTTGAGGGAGATCACAAAATAAATACAGACTTACACAAAATCATTTAGTCTTTCACTTCCACCTCCAAAGTCACCAAAAAGTTAAATTAATGCGATTTTTCTACTCCCTACGCTGGGCTTAGCATTTCATATGAATTATATACTTTCTTCTTTTGACTACTTACAGAGGATCAGAAAGATTTGACTGACCATGTGTTTACACCATTCCCCAAAACGCCTTTGTCAACCTCTGGAACGCCTATAAAAGTCTTTCGAGAAAGTCTCTTGTGAAAAAGATTTGCAAAGTTAATGAAACTGCAGCACCGTAGATTTTGTTTAATAGTTATTGTGCCATAGTTGCTGTCCTCAGTTTGAGGTCTCTTACTGGAGGCGTCCGGTGACATGCTCAGCTCACGTTTCTTTGAAGCATGTGATGGTGCATACTCCAAGGAAGACGAACGTTGCCAAACTCACAGCGCCTCGCCATGGTGCAATAACTCCCCTGAAGCCCAGATAAATAATGAACCTGTCTTTTCCTGCCTTGTTGCCTTGACTGACTGCTAATAGTCGTAGAACTTTTGAATAGTAGCCAGTATGCTTTTTGCGTGTACAACAACACACTAGACTAAATGGATAAGGAACACGATATACTTCAAGCCTTCAGTCATAAACACTTGATTATTGCAACATTATGACAGCGACTACTAGATAAACCTTATCCAATGTGAATAAGAGGCCGTTTACCCTTATTTAATGGCAACTTTCTGAATGATTACACCTTCCGTCCTTAAGTAAATTGTCTGGGTAAATGGAGTGTCGTAGGGAAGTGTACAAAGTCCAGCACAAACTTCTGTTTTGATTAATAATGTTTTTGACTTTGGATTACTTAAATACTCATATACGCCAATAATTGTGCACCGTAGCATTTCTCGCCGGATGCATAATGTTTAATTGAGCTGGAATGAAACTGCTCTTAAGTACGTCCCAAGCTGGACGAAACAAGAGAATTTTAAATTTTCGAGTGGTTAAATTGTTATTATTATCATTATTATTATTATTATTATTATTATTATTATTATTATTATTATTATTATTATTATAAAAAGAAGCACTAAACCTACGAGGGTCATGCAGCTTCAAGTGGTTAACTGTCTCGCTGTTATATTTACTCACTGAACCTGGTGTCAGCTATTAGTATAACAATTGCTTGTAAAGAACCTGCAGCGCCTGGCAGGGTTAACAATGGCAGGGTTCTGAACTAGCTTTAACCATAGTGATCAATCGGCAATAAAAATAAAATATATACTCAGTAGAATAGTTTGGTTTAACATATATTATCTCCACCAGAACCTTTGTACATTCTATATGCAATTATACACGAGGTTCAGGGACGTGTCAGACCCGATAGTGAGCATAATTTTAAAGAATAAAATCGAGAACACACTCACTATCACACAGGAAAACATATCTCATATATAATATGAGCCAGTCTGAGGTGTGAGGTCTGGCGGTCTGTGGTATTCTCAGAAGCGACTTAACATAAGAACATAAGAAAGGAGGAACACTGCAGGAGGCCTGTTGGCCCTTACTAGGCAGGTCCTTTACAATTCATCCCACTAACCAAACATTTGCCCAACCCAATTTTCAATGCCACCCAAGAAATAAGCTCTGATGTGAAAGTCCCACTCAAATCCAACCCCTCCCACTCATGTACTTATCCAACCTAAATTTGAAACTACCCAAAGTCCCAGCCTCAATAACCCAACTAGGTAGACTGTTCCACTCATCAACTACCCTATTTCCAAACCAATACTTTCCTATGTCCTTTCTAAATCTAAACTTACCTAATTTAAATCCATTACTGCGGGTTCTCTCTTGGAGAGACATCCTCAAGACCTTATTAATATCCCCTTTATTAATACCTATCTTCCACTTATACACTTCGATCAGGTCTCCCCTCATTCTTCGTCTAACAAGTGAATGTAACTTAAGAGTCTTCAATCTTTCTTCATAAGGAAGATTTCTAATGCTATGTATTAATTTAGTCATCCTACGCTGAATGTTTTCTAACGAATTTATGTCCATTCTGTAATATGGAGACCAGAATTGAGCTGCATAATCTAGGTGAGGCCTTACTAATGATGTATAAAGCTGCAGTATGACCTCTGGACTTCTGTTGCTTACACTTCTTGATATAAATCCCAGTAATCTATTTGCCTTATTACGTACGCTTAGGCATTGCTGTCTTGGTTTAAGGTTGCTGCTCACCATAACCCCCAAGTCCTTTTTGCAATCTGTATGGCTAAGTTCTACATCATTTTAACTTATAAGTACTAGGGTTATGGGCACTCCAAGCTTCAGAACCTTGCATTTATCTACATTGAACTGCATTTGCCACTTTTCTGACCAAGAATAGAGTTTGTTTAAATCCTCCTGAAGTTCCATAACATCTACGTTTGAATCAATTATCCTACCTATCTTTGTGTCATCGGCGAATTTGCTCATATCACTAGTAATTCCCTCATCAAGACCATTGTATATATTATAAACAACAACGGGCCCAAGACTGATCCCTGTGGAACGCCACTTGTTACAGATCCCCACTCGGATTTAACCCCATTTATGGACACTCTCTGCTTCCTGTCAGTGAGCCATGACTCGATCCACGAGAGCACTTTTCCCCCAATGCCATGAGCTGCCACTTTCTTTAACAGTCTATGGTGCGGAACTCTATCAAAAGCCTTACTAAAATCTAAGTAAATAATATCAAATTCTTTATCGTGGTCAACAGCCTCAAAAGCTTTACTGAAGAAAGTTAATAAATTAGTTAGACAAGACCGGCCTCTTGTGAATCCATGCTGAGTATCATTGATCAAGCTATGCTTATCGAGATGGCTTCTTAAAATCTCAGCTATAATTGACTCTAGTAATTTGCCTACAATTGAGGTCAGGCTTATTGGGCGGTAATTTGACGGTAACAACTTGTCCCTGTTTTAAAAATAGGAATTACATTAGCCATCTTCCACATATCAGACACTACAACTGTTTGAAGAGATAAATTAAAAATATTAGTTAATGGTTCACAGAGTTCCATTTTGCATTCCTTAAGAACCCTTGAAAAAACCTCATCAGGACCCGGCGACTTATTTTGCTTCAGTCTGTCTATCTGCTTCACAACCATTTCACTAGTGACTGTGATGTTACATAATTTATCTTCTTCTAGCCCACTATAAAAATTAATTACTGGAATATTGTTAGTGTCTTCCTCTGTAAAAACTGAGAGAAAATAATTATTTAAAATCGAGCACATTTCATTCTCTTTGTCAGTAAGGTGCCCATAGTTATTTTTAAGGGGACCTATCTTATCTCTAACTTTTGTTCTATAGACCTGGAAAAAACTTTTTGGGTTAGTTTTTGAATCCCTAGCAACTTTAATTTCATAGTCCCTTTTAGCTTTTCTTATCCCCTTTTTAATGTCCCTCTTAATGTCAATATACTGATTCATAAGATGACCCTCACCTCTTTTGATATGCCTATAAATTCCTTTCTTATGCCCTAGTAGATATTTGAGCCTATTATTCATCCATTTTGGGTCATTTCTATTTGATCTAATTTCTTTATATGGGATAAACTTTCTTTGAGCAGCATGTATAGTGTTCAGAAAAACTGTCATATTGATAGCTCTCTTCGTTACCCCAGTCAACAGATGATAAGTGTTCTCTAAGCCATCGTTAATCTGCTAAGAGAAAATCTGGGACTGTTACTGAGTTATCGCTACTATCGTGCTTCCATTCAATGCTAAATGTAATTGATTTGTGGTTGCTAGCACCCAGTTCCTCTGAAATTTCTAAATTATTAACAAGGGATTCATTGTTTGCCATAACTAAGTCAAGCAGGTTATTACCCTTGTAGGTTCTGTCACAAACTGCTTCAAAAAACAATCCTGAACTACTTCTAAGAAGTCGTATGATTCTAAATTCCCAGTCAAGAAATTCCAATCATATGACTAAAGTTAAAATCTCCTAGAATTACTACATTATCGTGCCTTGTGGCCTTAACAATTTCCTCCCATAGTAGTCTCCCTTGTTCCCTATCTAAGTTTGGGGGACGGTATAAAATCAGTTTTTCATGCCCCTCTGAAAATTCTGTCCAAACAGACTCTGCATGTGTTACTTCAGATTAATACCCGTTTTCATGCAACAGTTCAAGCGATCTCGGACATACAATGCCACCCCACCCCCTTCCCGATACTTCTATCTACTTGGAACAATTTAAAACCCTGAATATGACATTCCGCAGGCATGTCCCGACTTTTTGAATTAAACCAAGTCTCAGTTAAGGCAATACATCAATGTTACCTGCACTAGCAACTAATCTCAACTCGTCCATCTTATTCTTAGCACTACGGCAATTAGCATAATAAACATTGAAAGACTCTCCTTTCTCTTTACCCTTCCTGCTCATTTCTGTTTTTCTACTAAACCTATTACTGTCCTTATCACCCAAAGTCCCTGGCTTTTCAATATCTACCTCGTTTTGCTTATTACTAGTTCCCCTAGAACTCGTAATATTACTACACTGGGACTTCACTGTTTTCCTGCCAAAACCCATACCACTAACTATTCCTAGTTTAAAGTCCTAACTGCTCCCTCCACTGCAGTTGCCAGTGCTACCACCCCAGACCTAGATAAGTGAACCCCATCCCTGGCATACATGTCACTTCTGCCATAGAAGTGGTCCCAGTTGTCAATGAATGTTACTGCATTTTCCTTACAGTATTTGTCCAGCCAGCAATTGACACCAATTGCCCTGGACAACCATTCATTTCCAAACTCCTCTCCTTGGCAAAATACCACATATGACAGGGTTCCCACCCTTACTCCTAATTATTTCTATTGCTGACCTATACCTGCTAATCAGGTCTTCACTCCTACGTCTGCCAACATCGTTGCCTCCAGCACTGAGACAGATAATAGGATTGCTCCCATTACCTCTCATGATGTCATCCAGACGGCTAACAATATCCTCCATCCCAGCCCCAGGAAAGCAAACTCTCTGTCTCCTACTCCTGTCCTTCAAGCAGAACGCCCTATCCATATACCTAACTTGGCTATCCCCAACAACAACAATATTCTTACCTTCTTTGGTGTCGTTCGTCGTGACGTTCCCAGTAGTCGACTCACATTCGTCGGGTAGCACTGAGAATGTATTAGATGTTTCCACAACAGTTTCCAGGCAGTCTCTTTCTTCTTCATCGTTTCTACCTTTCCATTCGTCTTCTTGATCGTCAACTTCGTTCCCTGCTGTCCAACCACTGACCAGTTTCCCTTCTTGACTTGAGGACTCAAAACAGGAGGACTACTACGAATCTTCTTGTTTTCCTCGGTCAATCGCCGAATTTCCATCTTCGCCATCCTCAATTCTTCCTTAAGCTGTTGGTAAAGTTGCTCGATGGAGGGCATCTTGCTTCAATTCTTAGAGAGCGCGCAAACAGGTCTTCACAGAGCTAAGTACACGTCACCACTGCGCAAAAGCCAACCCAACCAGGAGCCACCGCGCAGCACGTCCGCACGGCCCAATAGCGATGCGAACAATGAGAACCCTTTAAAATACCAGGCTGCGTAGCACATCCTAAGGTCACCTCATCACAGAAGGCAATGACTTACTGTGTTTCTGGCTACCTAAGATACAATGCAGGAGAGTGGTGTTGTACGGCGCACGTCGAATACAGGATGAATGCCCCAACAATGTCACAACATCAATATTACTTAAATCACTAGCGTCTATATGATACCAATGCATCGTTCACTTCGGTTCTTGGTACTATACGAAAACTGCAACTCAACTGAAGAAATATACTGAAAGTTTTTACTAGAGGCGAGGACACTGAATAATATATTATTATTGGTGTATAAGATCTAAATTAGGTTTGGCCCGAAAGTTTATGCTTTTATATCTGGCGCTGCCTTCACTAGACTGGATGACGTCTACAAATCATACTTCCATGTTCCTTTCCTTCAGCTTCGTCTAGAGTAGTGGAGCACTAACCGCATGAGAGAAGCTAAGTATTCTCTGGGAGGCACGAGAAAATTTCAAGAGTAGGGAAGGTCAATGGAAAATGTTGAGAAGAAGGGATTGCTTTATGAAAATTGCACAAAGGAAAATATTTTTGTGCATTGTGTTGCCAGGAGACGTATCATTCCCTTCCTCACACAGTCTCAGACTTCTCTGTATCGCGACGCAAGGTACTTAACCTCTCTACCTCAACACCCTCAACGCAAGGCACTTTACCTCTCTACCTCAACACCCTAGAGAGGAAGAGGAGCTACAGTTCAACTTCCTCAAGAGACTATCAAAAATATATGAAGATAAAGGCGAGACGAGGCTTCCCATTGCCTTTATTAAAGAAGGACTTTCTTACACACTCTGAGTGTTGTACACACGGCAGAGTATGTGATCATAGTTGGTTACGTTGAAAAAAAGTCAACTGTATGATGGGTCATGAAGATTACTTTTTACTGGAGCTCTAACGTTGTCAATACCGTGTTTTCCGGTATATAAGTCGCACGAGCATTACAAGTATTACAACATTATTGCTATAATGAACTGCATTTCCTTTTATAAACTCCAATTGTCAGTAACCCAAAACCTACCCTTAACACTAACCTTGAGCATGTAAGGCGCGGGGTGACTTTCCAAGACTTTTCTTAGGGAAAAAGAGCGCGCCTTATATGCCTGAAAAAAACGGTACATTAATAAGACTCATGTTTCCCCTTCTGCACTGACGAAACGTCCACCTCACAGCACGTTTCTTAAGGCGAATACAGAGGTGACTTTAATGCCGGAGACAATGGAAGACTAAATTTTAAAATGGCCAGTCTCCCAGTCTTGATAGAAGGTGGCCAGTTTCTCAGTCTTGATAGAAGGTGGCCAGTTTCTCAGTCTGATAGAAGGTGGCCAGTCTCTCAGTCTTGATAGAAGGTGGCCAGTTTCTCAGTCTGATAGAAGGAGGCCAGCCTCTCAGTTTTGATAGAAGGTGGCCAGTTTCTCAGTCTTGATAGAAGATGGCCAGTTTCTCAGTCTTGATAGAAGGTGGCTAGATTCTCAGTCTTGATAGAAGGTGGCCAGTCTCCCAGTCTTAATAGAAGGTGGCCAGTCTCCCAGCCTTGATAGAAGGTGGCCAGTCTCCCGGTTTTGATAGAAGGTGGTCAGTCTCACATGCTTGATAGAAGGTGGCCAGTCTCTCAGTCTTGATAGAAGGTGGCCAGTTTCTCAGTCTTGATAGAAGGTGCCCAGTTTCTCAGTCTTGATAGAAGGTGGTCAGTTTCTCAGTCTTGATAGAAGGTGGCCAGTTTCTCAGTCTTGATAGAAGGTGATCAGTGTCTCTGTCTTGATAGAAGGTGGCCAGTTTCTCAGTCTTGATAGAAGGTGATCAGTGTCTCTGTCTTGATAGAAGGTGGCCAGTTTCTCAGTCTTGATAGAAGGTGGCCAGTTTCTCAGTCTGATAGAAGGTGGCCAGCCCCCCAGTCTTAATAGAAGGCGGCCAGTCTTCCAGCCTTGATAGAAGGTGGCCAGTCTCCCGGTCTTGATAGAAGGTGGCCAGTTTCTCAGTCTTGATAGAAGGTGGCCAGTCCCTCAGTCTTGATAGAAGGTGGCCAGTTTCTCAGTCTTGATAGAAGGTGGCCAGTTTCTCAGTCTTGATAGACGGTGGTCAGTCTCATAGTCTTGATAGAAGGAGGTCTGTCTCTCATCCTAGACTTCATGAAGGAGATCACTCCCTGGGCCCAGTTGTTACACATGTTTCTTATTCCTCAACATATCATCAGTGTATATCAGTAACATAACCATCAACATCGTCAGTACAGTAATCCCTAAAACATACAATGAGTGGCTGGTCCTAAGTCTTAACTGGGAACCTTCATACGCTAATACGCACATCCTAATGGAACGAATAATGAAAACAAGACAGATAAACTTACTTCAATAATATAGCTAACAGTTTTGTACACGAGGACAATGTAGATGGATGGTTTTCCTAGGTAATATTAGTGAGTGGTCAGCCTTGGTTAACACTCGCAACATGAAGGAAAAATAATGAGTTTTGTGATAATGATAATTATGTGAGTCATAACAGACGGTGATCATAACCAGGTATTTTCCCGAGAAATTTGTAAAGGGAGTATTGTTGTGGTGGTGGTGGTGGTGGTGGTGGTGGTGGTGGTGGTGGTGGTGGTGGTGGTATTGGTGGTGGTGGTGCTGGTGGTAGTGGTGGTGGTGTTGTGGTGGTGGTGATGGTGATAGTGGTGGTGGTGGTGATACTTGAGGTGGTGGTGGTGACATTTGTGGGTGGTGGTGATATTGGTGGTGGTGGTAGTGGTGGTGGTGATGGTGGTGGTTATGATATTGGTGGTGGTGGAATTGGCGGTGTTGGTGATGGCGGTATTGGTGGTGATAGGTGGTGCAGTGGTGGCGGTTGTGGTGATGGTGGTGGTGGTGATGGTTGTGGTGATGGTGGTGGTTTATGGTGGTGGTGGTGGTGATGATATTGGTTGTGGTGGTGGTGGTGATGATGGTAGTGGTAGTAGTGGTGGTGTTTGTGATGGTGGTGGTGGTGGTGGTGGTGGTGGTGGTGGTGGTGGTGGCGGCGGTGGTGATAGGGATCTACCTACCTGGAGTCTACCTGGATGGTATTCCGGAGATTAACGCCCAGTTGTCCAGTCCACGACCAGGCCTCCCGGTGGGTCAGGGCCAGATCAACCAGGCTGTTACAGCTGGCCGCACGTAGCCCAACATACGAACCACAGCCCGGCTGATCCGGCACCAACTTTAAGTATCTAGATGTCCAGCTCCCTCTTGAAGGCAGGCAGGGGTCTATTAGTAATTCTCTTTATGCTTGGTGGGAGGCTGTTGAACAGTCTTGGGCCCCGGACACTTATTGTGTTTT
The DNA here is from genome assembly GCF_026875155.1 of Cherax quadricarinatus. Taxonomy (NCBI): domain Eukaryota; kingdom Metazoa; phylum Arthropoda; class Malacostraca; order Decapoda; family Parastacidae; genus Cherax; species Cherax quadricarinatus. The sequence goes on from NC_069460.1 coordinate 3,367,306, forward strand.
CTCTTTGTGTACCAATGGCGCTCCTACTTTTCACTGAGGGTATTTTGCACAGCCTGCCCAGTCTTGCTTTTGTAGGGATTGATTTCTGTGTGCAGATTAGGGACCATTCCTTCTAGGATTTTCCAAGTGTATATTATTATGTATTTCTCTCGCCTATGCTCCAGTGAGTACGAGCCAAGTGCTTCCAAGTGTTCCCAGTAGTTAAGGTGTTTAACGGAACTTGTATGTGCAGTAAAGGTTCTCTGTACATTCTCTAGATCTGCAATTTCATCTGCTTTGAACGGAGATATTAATGTACAGCAGTAATCCAGCCTCGAGAGACAAGTGATTTAAAAAGGATCATCAATGGCTTAGCATCTCTTGTTTTGAACGTTTTCATTATCCATCCTGCCATTTTTTTTCGCAGATGTGATAGTGGTATTATTGTGATCTTTGAAAGTGAGTTCCTTCACGTTACTTTTCCACTCTATTGTATGATTATAGTTTGTAGTATACCCAGTTCTAGTTATTATCTTCTCCAGTTTTCCATAACAGAGTAGTTGGAACTTGTCTTCAATGAACATTATTACATCCCAGGATTCCAAAAGGCCTGTTATCCTGGGTGTAAAGGGAGCAAAATAAACACAGCAGAAAAGTTTTGACTTATATTATCCTTCACCAATTTAGAACAGAAGTATGTACACTATATACACTATGTACAGTGACAGGTATTAGTGCACCCCACGGTAAGCAAGGCAGAATAGAAGCCACTAGAGAGCAGACCGTGCTTCAACCATCTCTAGAATGGGAATGACAAGGGCAGACAGGAGAGTCGTACCCACATAACCTCTGCGATTGCCAAAACCATCTTCTTATTGGCTGGAACCTAGGTACTAGTTGAACGACGGGGCCCCATCGTCAACTCTCAGTCACCTGATTCGCTGGTTGGGGGAGATAGCCTGTAAATGAGGGTGTGTACATGCGCCGAATAAAGGTTACGTACTCTTTGCATGCCACAAACATCATTTTGTTTTCCGTTGCCCATTGGAAAACTTGGTTTATATCTTCTTCGAGATTAACCGTGTCCTCTATGGATGAGTCTCATGCAGATCCCAGTATCGTCTGCAAAGGATAACACGGTGCTATGATTTACTTCTCTGTTTATGTCTGATATGAGGACGAGGAACAGGATAGGGGCGAGTACTGTGCCTTGTGGAACAGAGCTCTTCACTATGGCAGCTTCCAATTTAACTCTGTTTACCACTACTATTGAGTTCGATTGGTTAGAAAGTTGAAGATCCATCTGCCCACTTTGTCAGTTATCCCTTTAGCGCGCATTTTGTGTTATTATACCATAATCTCACTTGTCAAAGGCTTTTGCAAAGTCTGCATATACTACATCTGCATTCTGTTTGTCTTAAAGTGTATCCAAGACTATATTTTTAGTGATCCAGGCACGAGCGACCCGCTCTGAATCCTTGTTGCCCTGGATTGTGTCGTTTCGGGGTTTACAATCATGCCTCTTAGTACTCTTTCAAAGATTTTTGTGATGTGGGACGTTACAGCTGTTGGTCTATGGCTCTTAACTAATGCTTTGCTGCCACCATTATGGAGTGGGGCTATACTATCTGTTGTTTTTAATGACTGTAGAATTTCACCCATGTCTATATTCCTTCTCCATAACATACTTAGGGCACTGAAAGGGGGGGTTTCTTGCAGTTCTTAATAAACACAGTGTTCCACGAATCTGGGCCAGAGGCTGAGTGCATGGGCATGTTGTCAATGGCTTTCTTAAAGTCCAGTGGAGCTGGGGTAATGTCAGAAATTTTGGCATACATTGACGGAGTTTTAAGGCTCATTCGTGAAAAAATCCTTTAGATTGCTGATCTTTAGACTGATTAGTAGCTCGTATTGAGATTTCAGTATTTCACTTCTTTCTTTGTTGTCATGTGTGCAAGTCCCATCCTGTCTGAGCAAGGGCCTGATACTGATACCATATGTGGCTTTTGCCTTGCTTTTAACATATGAAAAGAAATATTTCGAATTTATTTCAATTTCACTAATCGCTTTTAGCGCCTTCTGCCTCTCCTGGAACCTGTATGAATCATTTAACTTAAGCTCGATACTTTCCACTTCCCTTGTCAGCGCTTTCTTCCGTGTATCAGATGAAAGTGCTCTTGAGGAGCTCAGTGATTCTTCATCGTCTTCTGTAAAGGGAGAGTCTTTCTTTCTCCAGTTTACTTTTTCTCTTGTTTTCTTCTTAGGGAAATATGCCTTGAACATACTTCAGCTGCCAGGAAGTTGATCCTTTCAAGGCACTGGTTTTGATCCATGTTATTTAAGATATCTTCCCAACATGTTTCATTTAAGATATGGTTCATCTGATCCCAATTGATGTTCTTGTTGTTGATGCTGAATTTGGTGAAGACACCTTCATAGCTGTATGCATTTTGCTGAGCAGGACTCCTGTGCATGTAAGTCTGAACTTCGATTAGATTGTGATCGGAATTTGTCGTTTTTTATATCATTATGTTTCTTACCAGGTCCTCATTATTTGTGAAAAATGAGGCCAAGTGCATTCTCCAGTCTTGTTGGCTCCACTATATGTTGGCATTGGGTGTGTTTATTACAGAGATTAAGCAACTCATGCATGTATGACTTTTCATCTGCGCTGCCTCCAGGGATTATTTCTGCTATAACATTTTTTGCTACATTCTTCCATTTTGTATGTCTTAGATTGAAGTCACCAAGGCAGCAAGATGTTTGGGGATAGGGCTGGAAGGCTTTTCGAACAGTAATCGATTTTCAGTAGCTGTTCTTTGAACTGTTGTGAAGCTGCATCTGGTGGCTTGTATACAACCAGAATGACTAGGTTTTGGCTCTCGATTTTTACTGTTAGAACTTCAACTACATTTGTGGTGTTCAGTATCTCCGTGCAGATGAGCGACTCTGTGACATACAGGCCAGTTCACCCTAGTTGACTGTTCTTTCTGTCGCATCTAAAAAGGATGTACCCAGTTATCTATACTTCGCTGTTAAAGTGGTCTTGTGTGTGGGTCTCTGTGAAGGCTGCAAACATCGCACTTGATTCCTATAGAAGTCCACTGATGAAAAGTATTTTGTTGTTAGTGGCGGCTTAAGGCACTGTGTATTAGCATACATAATCGAGGTCGTATTGTGTTTGTTGGGGGGAGATTTTGCTGTTGGCTTCGGTGGTGGTGGTGGTGGTGATGGTGATGGTGGTGGTGATGGTGGTGATGGTGTTAGTGGTGGTGATGGTAATAGTGGTGGTGATGGAGGTGGTGGTATGGTGGTGGGGTCATGGAGTACTGAGGTCCTAGAGTCCTGGTGTCCTGGAGATCTCGGGTCCTGGAGTCCTGAGGTCCTGGAGATCTCGGGTCCTGGAGTCCTGGTGTCCTGGAGATCTCGGGTCTTGGAGTCCTGAGGTCCTGGGGATCTGGAGTCTTGGGGTCCTAGTGTACTGGGGTTCTGGGGTCCTGATGTCTTGGTGTTCTGGGGTCCTGGAGTCCTAGGGTCTATAGGGTCTGGTGATTTGGGGTCCTGGTGTACTGGAATCCTGGTGTCATGGGATCCTGGTGTACTGGAGCATTGGGGTTCTGGGGTCCTTGTGTCTTGGGGTCCTGGTGTCTTGGGGTCCTGGGGTTCTGGAGATCTAGGGTCCACGGGTTGTGGTGTCTGGGGGTCCTGGTGTTCTGGGGTCCTAGGGTCGTGGGGTCCTATGGGTCGTGGGGTCCTAGGGTCGTGGGTCCTAGGGGTCGTGGGGTCATAGAGTCGTGGGGTCCTAGGGTCGTGGGGTCCTGGGGTGGTGGGGTCTTGGCACTAACCTCTCAGGGATGTTACTGGGACTTCCCAGCTCAGTTCAACAACTCGTTATCTGTGCTGATGCTGCCACTTTCTTGTTGCCTCTGTCACTCGTTACATATGCTACCACCCTTTGTTGTTGCAGTTATTGCTGCTGTTGCAGCGCAGTTGTTGCTTCCGCTGCTTCTTGCAAGTTGTCCCAAGAAGAACTTTTAAATGTTTAACAGATTTTTTTCTTTCAACCTTTCTTTTTATTTTGCTCATTACACAATGCGCTACCATCCACAGGATGGATCTGGTGTACACAGTAAACTAGCTCTTACCGTCCACAGGATGGATCTGGCGTACACAGTAAACTAGCTCTTACCATCCACAGGATGGATCTGGTGTATACAGTAAACTAGCTCTTACCGTCCACAGGATGGATCTGGCGTACACAGTAAACTAGCTCTTACCGTCCACAGGATGGATCTGGTGTATACAGTAAACTAGCTCTTACCATCCACAGGATGGATCTGGTGTACACAGTAAACTAGCTCTTACCGTCCACAGGATGGACCTGGTGTACACAGTAAACTAGCTCTTACCGTCCACAGGATGGATCTGGTGTATACAGTAAACTAGCTCTTACCGTCCACAGGATGGATCTGGTGTACACAGTAAAACTGCTCTTACCGTCCACAGGATGGATCTGGCGTACACAGTAAACTAGCTCTTACCATCCACAGGATGGATCTGGTGTATACAGTAAACTAGCTCTTACCGTCCACAGGATGGATCTGGCGTACACAGTAAAACTAGCTCTTACCGTCCACAGGATGGATCTGGTGTATACAGTAAACTTAGCTCTTACCATCCACAGATGGATCTGGTTGTACACAGTAAATAGCTCTTACCGTCCACAGGATGGACCTGGTGTACACAGTAAACTAGCTCTTACCGTCCACAGGATGGATCTGGTGTATACAGTAAACTAGCTCTTACCATCCACAGGATGGATCTGGTGTACACAGTAAACTAGCTCTTACCGTCCACAGGATGGACCTGGTGTACACAGTAAACTAGCTCTTACCATCCACAGGATGGATCTGATGTACATAGTAAACTAGCTCTTACCATCTACAGGATGGATCTGGTGTATACCGTAAACTAGCTCTTACCGTCCACAGGATGGATCTGGTGTACACAGTAAACTAGCTCTTACCATCCACAGGATGGATCTGGTGTACACAGTAAACTAGCTCTTACCGTCCACAGGATGGATCTGGTGTACACAGTAAACTAGCTCTTACCGTCCACAGGATGGATCTGGTGTACACAGTAAACTAGCTCTTACCATCCACAGGATGGATCTGGCGTACACAGTAAACTAGCTCTTACCGTCCACAGGATGGATCTGGTGTACACAGTAAACTAGCTCTTACCATCCACAGGATGGATCTGGTGTACACAGTAAACTAGCTCTTACCATCCACAGGATGGATCTGGTGTACACAGTAAACTAGCCGCTTCGGTTAGATTTTTTTGAAAAAAGTGGGATATTAATTTTTATATGATGACTTGTGAATGTCTTTTCTGATTCACTTCAAATTTTCAGCGCTAATATTACTCTGCATTACACAACTTATGCCGCACTCTGCACTTTACCAGTCACGTGCATTGAGGTAACCGTGACCAGGGATATGGAATACGGGGGATACCTTTCTAGGATGGTGAAACCAGAGAAATACTTCTAGATAAGGGGTTCCTAACCTGCGGTACGTGTAGACCCAGGGGTACATGTACACTTCTCAAGGGGTATAAAAGGTTTTAGAGAGTATAACTACCGTGTACACTGCTGTATAGTGTACAATGTGCACTGTACAGTAAGGTACACCATGAGTAATGTAGAACATAAGCAATATAGAACACCCTGGTTACAAATCAAATGATAAAGATAGCAGCCAACCAGGCAACCTCTCTTCCTTCTTTCTTTTGTGTTACTTATATGGTTCACTTCAAAATTAATAACTCGTAAAAATCCTACCGAACGCGTTTTGAACGAGTTCTATTCTAGTCTGAGAGCTGCGTTTGCGTCATTTGTGAGTAAAATTACCTGCGTAAAAATTTCAGGTAAGACGTAGTCATATTTGTCAATTACTTTGATTACTTCTTTAAGTGAATTGCCATTTAACGTATTTCACCCACAGACAACAACAACCATCACACTCGCCAGGAGCTGTGAATCGACCCCTGCAACCACAAGTAGGTGAGTACACACACACACACACACACACACACACACACACACACACACACACACACACACACACACACACACTCAAATACACTTGTTATTAAGGAAATTCATTGTCCTTACGTTTATTGTTTTTGTTAATTATAATAAACTTATTATGTTTTTTTTTACCCTTCAGTTATATGGTGGGCAAAACATGGAAATATTCAGAGACTTACAGTCGAAACTTACATCCGTAGTAAACAGTGGTGTTAATATTTCACAGTGTGTATACTGTGTCAAAAACCACTGGCCAGTAATACACTGAAGTCAAACTTTCTCACTCGACATCTGGAGAAAGTTCATCTGGAATTCAAAGACAAAGTTCTTGACTTTTTCAAGCGTAATGAATCAATGGTGAGGAAACAACGACTGGATCTAAGTGGTAGTAGTTTACAACAAACTGATGCAGCAGTTAGCATCCTGAGATGTTTCACTTATAAATGCCAAACAAAAAGTTCATACCACTGGAGACCTTCCAGCAGTAAAAGTCTAACCTAACCTAACTTTATCTCCCTTATCTTACGTCGGTTTACTTGCGGCCGGTACTAACAGCCTGGTTGATCAGACCCTGATCCACCACGAGGACTGGTCTCAGACCGGGCCACGGGGGCATCAACCCTCGAAACCTTCTCCAGGTATACTTTAGGTCTAATAATACAGTCCAGCGACGAATATAAGAAATGTCAGTAGATATAATGCAGCAAGTGGCTGGCGAGATGTGTAAGTCTGAAACTGGGTTTGTAGTTCAACTTTATGAGTCCACAGATGTTACAATTTGTGCTCAGTTACATGTATTTGCTCGATATGTAGGAAATGGAGACATTAAGGAAGAGTTCTTGATGAATGCAGCACTAAAAGCAACAAAAGCAGATAGTTTAAAATGGGAAAATCTGAAAGGCTGCACATGTGATGGGGCACTGTAGCGCCCCATAAAAAGGATGCAGTGTATATATTTATATATCTTGAATTTTCAGGTTATTTTGCTGATGTTTTCATTAATACCTACGATGAAAATTTAATGCTTTATATTATTATTTGACTTTTATATTAGCTTATGTATGTAGGTAGGATATAACAACTACACCTCTAATTATGTTTGTTGTTGGAGAGTTTTGATTAGCCATCTGCACTTGTTAACTTCCTGTTTGCTTATTTAACATCGTGTCAAGTACAATCTGGTACCAATCACCTAACCACAACTGTTCTGTCAATCTATGTGATTTATACTGTTTTTGGTAGAGTATGTCACCTTTGGTGAGCAGGGACATTTCAAAGGTTGTGTGTCGTGAGACACACCATAGTCAGGGATTTGGTATTGCTGAACACTGTTTCAGTGGAGGGCCCCAGTTATAGTTGTTTTAGTGACCTTGTTCCTTGCCCGATGCTGTGCTGTTCTCTGCTGCCTCGAGGATTATTGCCATTTGGTGAATGTTTCGTCATATTTAAGCAAGCTGTTTCAATTCCTTGATGGTTGAGAAATTAATTTATTTAGGGACTTGTTATTGTCAATCACATTCTTAATCAAGTCAAATCTTACTAAGCCATACCAATTATTACCGAGCGCACATACAAGCACATATATACACACATGCGGGGCCAGGAGCTTGGACTCGACCCCTGCAACCTCAACTAGGTCAGTACACATAATTATATTATTATGTTGATAAGTGAATATCAACCACGTACCAGATAGTACTTGAGAAAAATTATCTTGATGTGCCGTAGCATCATATGTATATATGTACAAATTAAAAATAAGCATTACCTTTAAATCATTAATAAGATACTACAAGATATGTGTAGGTGCTTATCTCCTTTATTCATTTACTATTCAATTTTCAGTGATTGCATAAATTACCACCTACACACCTTTGTCATTAAAGAGCTCAATTCTTATTTCGTTAATTTATATTCATCCAGTTGTAATCCCCAAGAACTATTGAGAAACTTCTTAAATAATTTACAAGATAACTGGACTAGGATATACTCTGACATCCTGTTACGAAACTAGAAACAGGCTAGTTGCTAGAGGGGGATCAATAAGTTGACCTAGTACGCTCTGGAAATGTCTATACATGTATTTTAAAAACGTCGCATTTTGTAACAGGTATCAGAAGGTCTGGCCTCAGAGCTCTGTCATGGAAGTAGCTCCTCATGTAAGAATTATGTATTGCATGATCTATCGGTTTGCTTTGTCATGCAGGGACCTGCCTGGTGAGCTGTCCAGTGTATTATCGCTGGTGATCAACAGTGTTAACTATGTAAAAGAGTGTGCTCTTAACAGCCGGTTATTTAGATTGTTGTATGAAGATTTTGATACTGTCCACAGTGTACTTGGGTTCCATACTAATGTGCTCGAAGAGAATTGCTGGAATTTTTTCAACGTTCTAACAAGCATGAAGATTATGTCACTTCCATGACGGATCATTTCTTCCTTCATAATCTTGCTGATATCTTTTATGCTCTAAATATGCTAAATTAGAGTCTTCAAGGAATGGATGCAATAGTCTGTGAATTTGTGCCCAAGCTCAGAGCATTTCTTACAAAACTTTGTCTGTGTAGTGAAAATATTCGGTCCGATACCTTGGCTATATTTAATATTGTGATAGAATTTCTAAATCACAATCCACAATATAAACCTGATATATTCAAAGAATCAATCACCGAGCATCTTATGAAGCTGGAAGAGGAACTTACAGAATATTTCCCAAATGTTACTGAAGATGAATTAGTGCATCTTCGATTTTTTTTCGCTGCAGATGCTCAGGTGTTGGAGGCTGGGACAGGTATGCAAGAGGAACTGTTACAACTCCAGTATGATGATTCTGCACGTGATGTATATTCTGAGAGGAATTTGTTATTTTTGGTTTATGATGCTAAACTCTCACAAACTGATTGTTGAAAATTCTTATTGTAGCACTGCGTTATTTCCATCAATATGGCTTTGTGAATCAACATTTCAGTGGTGTTGGGAATAAATCAAAACACAGATCAAATCTCAAACATCTGAACATGATAATCGTTTTTGCAGTTGCTAAAGTTTCCCCTCGTATTAATAAACTTGTTACCAAAAACCAGGTTCATCTCTCTTATTAGTATTAATATTTAGTTTTTAGTATATTATTTTGACAAGTTTTTCTGTATTTTTACTCATTAGTCATGATTATATAATAGATTTATATGGGACAGCTCAAGATATTTTATAAATTCACTAAGTTCAAATTATCAGTGTTATCAGTAGTATAAAATCCTTATACAATCTCTACGCATAGAAATTTTATAATATATAAAATCAATATAATTTTATCAGTTTTTCATTCCTAATTTTTTAGGGGTACGTGGGAACCTGTCAGAATGCCCCGAGGGGAACACAGGAACAAAAAGGTTGGGAACCCCTGTTGCTCATACTGTTGCTTCTGTCTCTTGTTGCTGCTTTTGGTCCTGCTTTGTTGCTGCTATTGTTAGGATTTGTCGCTGCAGTTTCTTCCCGTGTTATTGTTGTTTTTGTAGCTGTTGCTTGTACAGTTGCTTATGGTTTTAATGATGTGCTCGTGTTGCTTGTTGTGGTAATATTGTTGCTGCTTTTGTTGTAGCTACAGTTATTTCTGCTAACGATGCTTCGGTTGAGGCTGTGGCTGCCGCTCTAGCTGTTGTTAATGTTGCTGCCGTTGTTCATGTTGTTAGTGGTGCGACTGTTGTTGCTACCATAGTGAATATTGCTGGTAGTGCGGCTGTTGTTGCTACCGTTGTTTATAGTATTAATGGTGCGGCTGTTATTGCTGCAGTTGTTGATATTGCTGGTGATGTTGCTACTGTGATTGTTGTTGTTCGGTGACCCTTTACAACACGCATCACGAAAGCAAAACTTCACTCTTTGCCAGACGTGGTCATACTTATTATTATTATTATCATGGAGGAGCGCTAAACCCGTAGAGATTATACACAGCCTAAGGATGGGAGGGGTAAGGCATTCAGGCTTAATTCAGGGAATTAGAACACAGATCTAATTCCCTAGAGCAAGATCCCTGAGCTCACAACATCAAGGAACCTCCCATGAGGGAATTTTCACACAGAGAAATCCCGATTACACAATTGGACGAGTTTTGTAAAACGTGATCATAGTTCTCTCTCTACCTTATATATTCTTTGTCATGTATGTCAAACAAAAGTAGATGTTTTCCTCACGTGAAAACCAGTCATATACACTTTCTCTGAGAATATTGTTATGAGATGAGGCACAAACATAAATCACTTGGAATGTATTAAAGATTTAGTACCACATAATGACACAGTTAATAAACAAGGTGTCCATATGATCATCCTGGTATGTTGCTAATATCAACATGATTAAGCGTGGCACTTCGGGTACGTTTGATGATTATCTTATGAAGGCTACGACTTACATCAGCGGTCAGTTCATCGGTGATGTTCAGAGAGCAGACAGGGTGACTCAAGAAATCGTAATGACACGATTGCAAACAAACCATACCTGGAGTTTTGAGACTCTATGACCGCGGGTTCAATCCCGGCCGGGGGTATGGTTGTTTTTTTTAGCAGACAGGGTGTTTGATATCTTTAAGGAGTGTGAAAAGATGGAAAGGCACTGGAAGGCGCTGTTCAAGGCAAAAATCAAATATGCGATAACTGGCAGTAGTTTCTGCATGAAGACTAAAACCAAATGTGTTATAAATGAAACCTTCCCAGGCTGGGTCACCTTTATCCATGATATGACTGTTGCGGAGAAATTTTCTCCAGGAGGGGAGTATCAGCTCCCTTCAGCCCCTTTCAGCCCTGAGGGGCCCAGCCCTCTCAAAAGGGGCAAGCATCTTGTTTACTGCTACATCAAATAATTACCAGCAGATGTTTAACCAGTGTGTACCAGTTATGTGGTCATGCGGATCTTTGCAAGAAACCACTGTTGCAAGAGTGTAGTTTAAATAAGAGGAAATCAATCTCTTACCTTAGCATGACAATTACAGAAATCCTGCTCCCAGTTTATTACCATGGTAAGGATAGTGTACATTGTTGTCTTTGCTTAAGACAGCAAGAATCAAGCATTCTGCTTTGCTTCACAGTGGAAGTTTGGCAAGGAAGGGAAATGTACTTCCTACAACGCCACTGCCCCTATGTGCTAGGGGTAGTGGCGTTGAAGGAAGTTGTGGCATTTTCAGATTGCTTTTGACCCTGCTAGGGCTCACACTGACGCTGGGATAACCAACAAAGAACACTGATCCGCGCGTTTTTGTGCATAAAAGTATCTCAAAAAAAAAAAAAAACACATCTAAACACTTACAGAGAAGTCTGATCAGCTTCTTTAGTGATAAGATTGTGAATAATGAAAAAATCTTGATGATCAGTGTAACAACGAGTGTTGCAGTCCAACAGAGTGTAGTGCGACATTCTTCAAAGAACACTGTTCTTCAATCAAGACAACGGATAACAGGGTGCAACTACGGGTCAGCTACAAATGCCCAGGTATGTTTAATAAACATGATGGGGGTAGGTCGGCTGTGCAGCGGATGTCCTGTTGTGTTTATTAATGTACCAATACCCGGTGAAACACAGGCCATCGAGCCCGTATCAGTAAGTGTTGTCAGGAATCAGTTTCTGGGATATGCTGGCATAACACTCCCTAGGGGTAATTATATTCACCCATATTTTAATAATCCAGCCTGTTGAGGGATGCATACGACAGCTTCTCAAGACATCGCCTGCAGGGACAGCTGAGTAGGCGAAAGCTGTCTATCAAGCTAAGTTTCCCCTACAATCCACTTAGTTTGTAGCATTATCCTCAACAACTGTTTTGTCCTCACTGGTAATGTTTAAAACCTCATGAACTGCAGCCAGAAAGAGGTGGACACGAGAACCTTCCATCATGAAGCTTTTGGGGTACAACATGGTGTGGCAAAGTTCTCATTGAATTACAAACACAGATATTTTTATCCTGAGGATCATTCTAACCCAAAAAGTTTGGAAGTTAGTGTCTATGTTACTCACTTCCAGAGTCTTGATGTATCAGCCACAGCTTAAGCAAATCCACAGCACTTCCTGCTTTCCATTCTCTGAGAGATATATACACCATCCTCTATCACAGTAAAAAGGAAACAAAGGACTAGGGAAGCATGGAATGTGTTTGACGAAGTCATCATTGCGCTTTACACTTTAGAAGACACATACAAAGGAAGATGAATTGAATGTTTTTTCTCCCAATGAAAAACTGGAGATAATCATGACTAACGTGGGAGTCCTGAGAGCAATGTAAACACGAATTAACTCTCAGCTAAGAGATATCCACATCTCGGTATGTAATGTATATATATATAATATATATATATATATATATATATATATATATATATATATATATATATTAAAAAATATATATATATATAAATATATAAATATATACATATATAATTAAATATAAAAATATATATATATATATATATAATATATATATATATATATACATTATATATATTAAATATATATATATATATATATATTATATATATATATAAATATATATATATATATATATATATATATATACATCGTCTTCAAGTATCTTCTGCTTCTATCAACTTTTCTGTACTCGACTGAAGAAGTACTGTGTAGGCAAACGTTTCGAAAAAAAGAACCAACTGTTTTCATAAGTGTCTTACCTAACAATCTGTCTGTATTTTATACCATTTTTAAAGTTCATCTATATACATATATTATATATATATATATAATATATATAATATATATATATATATATATATATATATATATATATTTTATATATATTTATATATATATATAATATATTATATATATATAAATATATATTATATATATCTTCTTCTTTCAACACACCAGCCGTACCCCCCGAGGCGGGGTGGCCCCAAAAAAAAAAACTAAAGTTTCTCCTTTTAAATTTAATAATATATACAGGAGAAGGGGTTACTACCCCTTGTTCCCGGCCATTTTAGGTCGCCTCTTACGACACGCAATGGCTTACGGAGAAAGAATTCTGTTCCACTTCCCCATGGGGGTAAGAGGAAATAAACAAGAACAAAAAATTAGAAAGAAAATTGAAGAAAACCCAGGGGTGTGTTATATAATTGCTTGTACATGTATGTTGTAGTGTGACCTAAGTGTAAGTAAGATTTAGCAAGACGTACCTGTAATCTTGCATATTAATGAGACAACAAAAAACACCAGCAATCCTACCATCTGTAAAACAATTACAGGCTTCGTATTCACTCACTTGGCAGGACGGTAGTACCTCCCGGGCGGTTGCTGTCTCCCAACCAAACCCCTTACATAATATATATATATAAAATATATTATATATATATATATAATTATTTATTATATATATATATTATATATATAAATATTATATATATATTATATAATATATATTATTATATAAAATTTATTTATTATTATTATATATTATATATATAATAATATATATTTTATTATTATAATATATATATATATATATATATATATATATTTTAAATATATATAATATATTATATATATATATTATATATATATATATATATTTTAATATTTTATATATATATATATAATAAATATATATAATATATATATATATATATATACATACATACATACATACATAAAATATATATATATATATATATAAATATATATATATATAATATATATATATATAAAATACATATATATATATATATATATATATATATATATAAAATATATTTATAAATAATATATATAAATATATATATATATATATATATATATATATATATTTAAACAAGTCGGCTGTCTCCACCGAGCAGGGTGCCCCAAAAAAGAAAGAAAATCCCCAAAAAGAAAAACTTTCATCATCATTCAACACTTTCACCTCATTTCACACATTATAAACTGTTTTTGCAGAGGTGCTCAGAATACAACAGTTTAGAAGCATATACGTATAAAGATACACAACATATCCCTCCAAACTGCTAATATCCCAAATCCCTCCTTTAAAGTGCAGGCATTGTACTTCCCATTTCCAGGACTCAAGTCCGGCTATATAAAAATAACCGGTTTCCCTGAATCCCTTCACTAAATATTACCCTGCTCACACTCCAACAGATCGTCAGGTCCCAAATACCATTCGTCTCCATTCACTCCTATCGAGCACGCTTGCTGGAAATTCAAGCCCCTCGCCCACAAAACCTCCCTTACCCCTTCCTTCCAAACTTTTAGAGAACGACCCTTACCCCGCCTTCCTTTCCCTACAGATTTATACGCTCTCCATGTCATTCTACTTTGATCCATTCTCTCTAAATGACCAAACCACCTCAACAACCCCTCTTGAGCTCTCTGACTAATACTTTTATTAACTCTACACTTTCTCCTAATTTCCACACTCCGAATTCTCTGTATAATATTTACACCACACATTGCCCTTAGACAGGACATCTCCACTGCCTCCCACCTCCTCCTCGCTGCTGCATTCACAACCCAAGCTTCCCCAAACCCCATATAAGAGTGTTGGTACTACTATACTTTTATACATTCCTGTCTATGCCTCCATAGATAACGTTTTTTGACTCCACATATACCTCAACGCACCACTCACCTTTTTTACCTCATCAATTCTATGATTAAAACCCCATCCTTCATAAATCCATCCGCCGACACGTCAACTCCCAAGTATCTGAAAACATTCACTTCTTCCATACTCATCCTCCCCAATTTGATATCCAATTTTTCTTCATCTAAATCATTTGAAACCCTCATCACCTTACCCTTTTCTATGTTCGGTTTCAACTTTCTACCTTTACACACACTCCCAAACTCATCCACTAACCTTTGCAATTTTTCTTTAGAATCTCCCATAAGCACAGTATCATCAGCAAAAAGCAACTGTGTCAATTCCCATTTTGTATTTAATTCCCCATAATTTAATCCCACCCCTCTCCTGAACACATTAGCATTTATTCTTTTACAACCCCATCTAGAAATATATTAAATAACCATGGTGACATTACACATCCCTGTCTAAGACCTACTTTTTTCCCGGGGAAATAGTCCTCCCTCCTTCTACACTCCCTAACCTGAGCCTCACTATCCTCATAAAAACTCTTCACTTCATTTAGCAACTTACCACTTATTCCATATACTTGCAACATCTGCCACATTGCTCCCCTACTCACTCTATCATATGCCTTTTCTAAATCCATAAATGCAATAAAAACTTCCCTACCTTTCTCTAAATACTGTTCACATACATGCTTCAGTGTAAACACTTGATCTACACATCCCCTTTTGTCCCGCTTCCCTTTATATAAAGGGACTATACATGCTCTCTGCCAATCCCTAGGTACCTTCCCCTCTTTCATACATTAATTAAACAAAAGTACCAACCACTCCAACACTATATATTCCCCCTGCTTTTAACATTTCTGTCATGATCTCATCAGTTCCAGCTGCTTTACCCCCTTTCATTCTACGTAATGTCTCACGTACCTCCCCCACACTTACATTCTGCTCTTTTTCACTCCTAAAAGATGGTATACCTCCCTGGCCAGTGCATGAAATTACCGCCTCCCTTTCTTCCTCAACATTTAAAAGTTCCTCAAAATATTCTCGCCATCTACCTAATACCTCCATCTCCCCATCTACTAACTCCCCTACTCTGTTTTTAACGGACAAATCCATACTTTCCCTAGGCTTTCTTAACTTGTTTAACTCACTCCAAATTTTTTTCTTATTTTCATAAAAATTTCTTGACAGTGCCTCTCCCACTCTATCATCTGCTCTCCTTTTGCACTCTCTCTCTCACCACTCTCTTCACCTTTCTTTTACTCTCCATATACTCTACTCTTCTTATAACACTTCTGCTTTTTAAAAACCTCTCATAGGTAACTTTTTCTTTTTTATCACAACCTTTACTTCATCATTCCACCAATCACTCCTCTTTCCTCCTGCATCCACCCTCCTATAACCACAAACTTCTGCCCCACATTCTAATACTGCATTTTTAAAAATATTCCAACCCTCTTCAACCCCCCCCCCCCCCTGCTCATATTTGCACCAGTTCACCTTCCTGCCAATACGTAGTTGCTTACATCTTGCCCGAACTTCCTCCTCCCTTAGTTTATACACTCTCACCTCCCTCTTACTTGTTGTTGCCATTTTCCTCTTTTCCCATCTACCTCTTACTCTCACTGTAGCTACAACTAAATAATGATCCGATAGATCAGTTGCCCCTCTATAAGCGTGGACATCATGGAGCCTACCCATCAACCTTTTATCCACCAATATAAAATCTAACAAACTACTTTTATTACGTGCTATATCATTCCTTGTATATTTATTTATCCTCTTCTTCATAAAATATGTATTACTTATTACCTAACCTCTTTCTACACATAGCTCAATTAAAGGCTCCCCATTTTCATTTACCCCAGGCACCCGAAATTTACCTACTACTCCCTCCACAACATTTTTTTCCCGCTTTAGCATTGAAATCCCCAACCATCATTACTCTCACACTTGGTTCAAAACTCCCCACGCATTCACTCAACATTTCCCAAAATCTCTCTCTCTCCTCTACACTTGAAACCCCTGACCTAATCCTATTTATTCCTCTCCACTGAAACTCTCCCACCCCCTTCAGCTTTGTTTCACTTAAAGCCAGGACATCCAGCTTCTCATTCATAACATCCACAATCAACTCTTTCTTATAATTCGCACAACATCCACGCACATTCAGACTTCCCACTTTGACAATTTTCTTCTTTTCATTCTTTTTAGTATTATTACAGGAAAAGGGGTTACTAGCCCATTGTTCCCGGCATTTTAGTTGACTTTTACAACACGCATGGCTTACGGACGAAAGATTCTTATTCCACTTCCCCATGGATATATAATATTTATTATAATATAATATATTATAATATATATATATAATATATATATATAATATTATAATATATAATATATATATATATATATTATATATATATAAAAATATATATATATAATATATATTATATATATATATATATATATATTTAATATATAATATATAATATATATATTATATATATATATTATATATATATATATATAATATATATATAATATATATATATATATATATATATATATATATATTATATATAATATATATATATATATATATATATAATATATATATATATATAATATATATATATGCAGAACAACCACTGTGAAAAATAGTGAAATTCCAAGCGCTTTCGTGACTTCTCACATTATCATAGTTCCTTGATAATATGAACAGTCACGAAAGCGTTGGAATTTCACTATTTTTTTCACAGCGGTTGGTCTGGATAATATATATATATATATATATATAATATATATATATATATATATATATATATATATGTTGATGTTTGTGTAGTGTGTGTGATTTGTGTGTGTGTATGTGTGTGTGTGTGTGTGTGTGTACGTGTGTGTGTACACACATTTTTTGTACTCACCTATTTGTGGTTGCAGGGGTCGAGTCTTAGCTCCTGGCCCCGCCTCTTCACCGGTTTGCTACTGGGCCCTCTCTCCCCTCTCCATGAGCTTTATCAAACCTCGTCTTAAAACTGTGTATGGTTCCTGTCTCCACTACGTCATTTTCTAGGCTATTCCACTGCCTTACAACTCTATGACTGAAGAAATACTTCCTAATATCTCTCTGACTCATTTGTGTCTTCAACTTCCAATTGTGGCCTCTTGTTTCTGTGTCCCTCCCTGGAACATCCTGTCTTTGTCCACCCTGTCTATTCCACGCAGTATTTTATATGTCGTTTATCATGTCTCCCCTGACCCTCCTGTCCTCCATGTCGTCAGGCCGATTTCCCTTAATCTTTCTTCATAGGACATTCCCCTTAGCTCTGGAACTAACCTTGTCGCAAACCTTTGTACTTTCTCTAGTTTCTTGACGTGCTTTATCAAGTGCGGGTTCCAAACAGGTGCTGCATACTCCAGTATGGGCCTGACATACACGGTGTACAGTGTCTTGAACGATTCCTTACTGAGATATCGGAATGCTGTTCTCAGGTTTGCCAGGCGCCCATATGCTGCAGCAGTTATCTGATTGATGTGTGCTTCCGGAGACATGCTCGGTGTTATACTCACCCCAAGATCTTTCTCCTTGAGTGAGGTTTGCAGTCTTTGGCCACCTAGCCTATACTCTGTCTGTGGTCTTCTGTGCCCTTCCCCTATCTTTATGACTTTGCATTTGGCAGGATTAAATTCGAGAAGCCATTTGCTGGACCAGGTGTCCAGTCTGTCCAGGTCTCTTTGAAGTCCTGCCTGGTCCTCCATCAGATTTTAATTCTCCTCATTAACTTCACATCATCTGCAAACAGGGACACTTCTGAGTCTAACCCTTCCATCATGTCGTTCACATATACC
This sequence comes from Cherax quadricarinatus, assembly GCF_026875155.1. NCBI lineage: Eukaryota > Metazoa > Arthropoda > Malacostraca > Decapoda > Parastacidae > Cherax > Cherax quadricarinatus. The sequence goes on from NC_069460.1 coordinate 3,385,817, forward strand.
AAAAATAGCACTGGTCCTAGGACCAACCCCTTTGGGACCCCGCTCGTCACGGGTGCCCACTGTAAATAAAATCATTGGGTTTACCATGACCTTTTTGCCTCCCTGCCCAGGTATTCTGACCCCTTGAAAGTCCCCTTTTCCTTTTTTATATGCCCCTTTATTTTTCTAGCTTCGCGCTAATCCTCTTGTGAGGAACTGTGTAAAAAGGCCTTTCCTTGCAGTCCAAAAGATCAATCAACCCACCCCCCCTCTCTCTTTGCCCTTACTTCTGTTTTTTTTTAATCAAAAAAACCCAAAAGGGTTTTGGGTGACACAGGTTTTTGCCTTCAATGAACCCCATGCGGTTGGCTTTTAATCCCTTTTCCGTTCCGGGGTGGCTCCCCCCAATTTCCCCCCCCTTTTGTTTAATCTTCCCCAAAACCCTTTGCAACATCACACGAAAATGACACAGGTCTAAATTTTTATTTTCCTCTTTTCGGTCTCCTTTTTTAAAAATGGGAACAAACATTTCCCCGTCTTCCAAACCCAGGTAGTTCCCCCAGTTTTTCCAGGAGGGTTTTTTGAATTTTTGGGAAATTTCACGAAACAACATTTTCTGCTCCCCCCAAAAGGGCCCCCAGGGGGAGATTTTGCCCCGGTCCCATTGCCTTGTGTGTGCGCTTGTCGAGTCCGAGTCCGGGCCCATGTGTTTTGTATGTGGTGGTGTGGTGTGTGTGTGTGGGGTGTTGTGTGGTTGTGAGTGTTTTGTGTGTGTGTGTGTTTTGGGTGTGTGTGTCGTCCCTTTTAAAATTTAAAAATTTGCGTTTTTTTTGGTTTAAAAATTACAACGCTCTTCTTGCCAAATAAGAAAGCGAAAGTTTGTGTATGCAACAATTTCGCCAAAAATCATTCTGAACCAAATGAAAAAAAATTTTTCAATGTGTTTTTTTAAAAATTAAAATTCTGAAACATATCTAAAATATATTTTGTTGGAAAATTTAAAAATTAAATTGCGCTTTTTATAAAAGGGGTTTGGTAAATTTTCTAATTTTTTTTTGGTACAAAATTTTTTCATTTTAATTTTAACATAAATAAAAAAAAAAATATCTTTTAAACGTAAAAGAGAAAATTTTAAAAGGACTTTTAAATTTTAAAAAATTTTTTGCTAATTGAAACCCTTTTACATATTTGGCACAACATTTTTTTTTTAAAAAAATATATAAATTATATAAATAATATATATAATTTTTAAAAATAAATATAAAATATAAATATATAAATATATAAAATATAAATAATATATATAATAATGTATGTAAAATTTTATATAAATAATAAAATAAAAATATATATATATAAATATATAAATATATATATTAAAATATATATTTTATAAATATATAAATATACATAAATAACAACAATCCCAAATAGCCGAGGAATCGAAAAACCCCTGTCGTTTTGGCCCTGCCTTTTATGTTTCCTTTGGATCACGGTAAAACAAACCTTTCAATACTGGGGGGCTTGATTTGTTTTTCCATGGGGGTTTGAGCGTTTATGTACATGTGGGTTTTCACTCACCACGAGGGGGACCAAAAGGACATGATTTCGAATATTTGACAAATATAAAAACTTTAAAAAATAAATAAAAATAAATATAAAATATATATATATAAATAAATATATAAATAAATATATATATATTATAATATAATATATATATATATAATAAACTGTCCCAAATCGGTGTAAAAAATTTATGACCGAAAAAAAGGGGAAAAAACGACCCCCCAGCAGCAATTTTTAAAACAAATACTATTAAAAACATTCCCAAAACGAGTTTGGGTTTTCCCCCTCAAAAATTATGGGGAAAACGGAAAAAATTTTAAAATACAAATGCCGTGTGACACGTCAAAAAAAAAGTGAAATATTTTCCCCTTTTTAGTTAAAAAAGTGAACAGCGGGGGTTTTTGGGCACTCCAGCCACCCCGTAATTATACCTTTTGTCTTCAACCTAATTTCTTTTTCGTCATGGGGAAGGTAAACCCAAAATACATGGTTTCCCTTTTTTTTAAAATTTGGGGGGACCATATACCAGAGGAAAAACCTCGGTTTTTTGACCAAAAAAAACCAGTTAAGGGTCATAAAGTGACAAGATCTTTTATAAATTAGCCACTCTTGGGGATCTTTTTTTGAGGGAAAAGTTTCGCCAAAAACAGTGGCTTCAACAGTCCATAAAATAGGAGAAACTTGAAAAAACAGGAGAGAATGAGGTAAAACGGGCCCTCAACCATTAGTCGATGTGTTCAAACTACAAACTAAAAATCTTTTTTTGGGAAACACCTTTTTGTGTCAGTACCAAATAAATACCGACACAAGAAGGATGTACTCCCCCCCACCCCGCCCATTTCCGGGGGAAAAAAACACCAAACCGCCCCGTGTTTTTTGAAAAATCCACTTCCCGCAAAACTCCCCACGGAAATAAACCCACCACCCCACCCCACAAAAATTTTCCAAATCTTTTTACCTATTTAAAAACAAAAAATTATTTTTTAATGTGAATGTTTTTCTAGTAACTTGACATTTATGGGAAACACGAGCAACACAACAGCTTCAGATAATAATAAGTTTTTTGTACTCGGTTTTGGGAGCGCCAAACCTTTACTCACACACTGAGGGGCCCCCTGGCCGATCCCCGGAAAAGGGGGAAACATTGGACGTGGTTTTTGTAAGCAACCTGCTGTCCCTGTTACCCTAGGGATTAATTAGGTAAATTTGGGGGTTATCGAAATGGTGTGGGTTGCAAACCCGGGAAAAAAAATTTGCGTAATTTCCCCCGAAATGCTTTGCATAACAAGGGGCTTTTTAAATAGGGAAACCATTCATGTCAACTAGGTCTTTTAATAATAGTAAAAAAAACAATAATAATTTAAAAATAATAAAATAAAATAATAATAATAATAATAAAAATAAAAAATAAAAAAAAATAATATCTTTTTTTTTCTACCCGTAAAAAGGTATACAGTCCTACCTGACATCAGTGACATACTACTAACACAGAAAGCCCTTGGTATGCAGAACATTTGGGGCAAATTGGGTCAGTTTTTTCCCGGATGTGACCCACCAGCCCACTAACACCCTGGTACCCATTTTTACTGATGAGGGAACAGGACAATCGGTGTAAGGAAACCACGCCCAATGTTTCCACCCCCTTTGTAGGGAATCGAACCCGGACCATCACGTGTGAAACGAGTGCTTTTTGCCACCAGGCTACGGCCACCATATGTTGCACATGTACCTGTAGAAAATATAGATTATTATTAATAACAACAGCAGGACATTGAGAGATAGCGTGTGCGCAGTTAGACAGGTGTTTGGGCTTGCAGACAAGATTAAAATTACTATAATCAAAAAGAAGCGAAAAAACCACAAGGGCTTTGCAGTGAGAGGGTGATTGAAGTCAACGCGACTAAAGGGAAGAGAGCAAGGAGGAATAAACACACAGACAGAGAGAGAGGAGGTGAGGCGTGTGTAGATAATAGAGGATCATAAGGAACAGCCCACGAAATTTCGTGAGTCACGACTTCCCCTAAGATCTACCTGTGGTCACACAGTTGCTGGTACACGGAACTGCCCTGCTCACTGAGGGTTTTTCTTTTTCTCATAAATCCACCTGGAGTTTTCCCGTGACTAGCGTCAGCCACGCCCGGTGTCCCAGACTCAAACACCTTAACACGCAGTACAAAACCCGGTAAAAGAATAAGAAGCTTGTGCAACATAGGGAATCTTTATTAAGGAAACGTATCGTCAGCCAGTTTGGGTTTTTTCAGTCCATTCTTTCCTCAAGATTGACGGAACTAAACACATCGACTCCAGGTTGACGGACTGATAACCTCAAACCCTCCTAATATTCCTCCATTCTTCTCTGTATGGACTGAAGAAGCCATTGGCTGGCCAACGTTTTCTAAATAATTTACAACAAAGCAAGTGGTCTGTGATTAAGTTGCTAAGTATACGAGTAAATTTACAGACATCTACTTTTTATAATGCACTTTCCTACGTGTTTCTTAATTCTTACTCCTGTAATAAAGAGTATTTCATTAACAATATGTATATTTATCCTGGTCTAAGATCGAGATGCGGAACCAGATTCACTAAATCATTAACGGAAAATAAAACTTCAGACTTTTTTGCTGGTGTTATAAACAGGAGCGTTGTCGTGCTCCCGCATTTTACGTGTTAAGCTTAAGAAGTTCATATTTAAGCTGAACTTTCTGGTGGTGTGTCTGACAGCATCATGTGGTACCTGGAGCTATAATGATGCAACTGTAGCCTGATAGTTGATGTGACTTACACCCAGGATAATGTGAAGTAAGTTATTTAGGTACTCCCTATATGTCAGTGGTTAAATCCAAGTGTGCAGCCCACATAAACTCCCAGCTAAGCTATACCCGGGGTTAATGTAGCTAGCCTGTTTTATGTCCCGGGGGATATTCTGGGCGTCCAGTTTATGCCCAGGGTAAAAAACAGGCTAATTCAGAAAATACCCTTAGTCCAGATTTTAAATCCCCCCCCCCCCCTTCCCTTGTTTTTTTCATAAGTCCCCGTATTTCAATGTCCAGTTTTTTTTTTTTAAAAAATTTTCTCCACTTAGTTTATACACTCTACCTCCTCTTATTGTTGTTGCATTGTCCTTTGTACCATCTACCTATTACTCTACACTGTAGCTAAACCCTAAATAATGATCCGATAGATCAGTTTGCCCCTCTATAAGCGTGGACATCCTGGGAGCCTACCATAACTTTTATCCACATTAAATTAACAAAAACTTAACTTTTATTACGTGCTATATCCATAACTTGTATATTTATTATCCTCTTCTTCTTATATTATGCTATTACCTTATTACCTAAATCCTTTCTTCACATAGCTCAATTAAAGGCTCCACATTTTCATTTACCCCAGGCACCGAAATTAACTACTACTCCCTACACAACTTTTTTTACCGACTTTCGCTTTGAAATCCCAACCATCATTACTTCTCACACTTGGTTCAAAACTCCCCACGCAATTCACTCAACATTTCCAAAAAATCTCTCTCTCTCACTCTACACTTGAAACCCCTGACCTATTCATATTTATTCCTCTCCACTGGAAACTTCTTCCCACCCCCTTCAGCTTTGTTTCACTTAAAGCCAGGACATCCAGCTGCTCATTCATAAAACCACAATCAACTCTTTCTTAGAATTCGCACAACATCCAGCACATTCAGACTTCCCCCTTTGACAATTTTCTTCTTTTCATTCTTTTTAGTATTTATTACAGGGTAAAGGGGTTACTAGCCATTGTTAACGGCCATTTTAGTTGACTTTTACAACACGCATGGCTTACGTGACGAAAGATTCTTTTTACCACTTCCCCATGGATATATTATATCTTTATTATAGATCTATAGATATATTTATAATATTATATATTTTTATATATATATAATATTTTTATATATATATATATATATATTTATATATATAATATTTATATATATATATATTATATATATATATTATTTATTTATATTATATATATTATTAGTTATATATATATTTTATATATATATATATAATATATATATAATATATATATATATTATATATATATATATAATTATATTAGATATATATATATATATATATATATATTTATATTATAAATATATATATATGCAGAACAACCACTGTGAAAAAATAGTGAAATTCCAAGCGCTTTCGTGACTTCTCACATTTTCATTAGTTCCTTGATATATGAAAAGTCACGGAAAGCGTTGATTTCTCTATGTTTTTCCACAGAGGTTGGTTGGATAATATATATATATATATATATATCATATATATATATATATATTTTATATATATATATAGATTATATTATAATATATATATTTATATATATAAATATATTTATATTTATATATATATATATATGTGTGTGTGTGTGTGTGTGTGTAAGTGTGTGTGTACTCACATTTTTTGTACTCACCTATTTGTGGTTTCAGGGGTCGGTCTTAGCTCCTGGCCCGCCTCTTCCCGGTGCTATGGGCCTCTTCTCCCCTTCTCCATGAGATTTATCAAACCTCGTCTTTATACGTGTATGGTTCCTGTCTCCACTACGTCTTTTTCTAGGTATTCCACTGCCTTACAACTTATGACTGAAGAAAGACTTCCTAATATCTCTCTGACTCATTTGTGTCTTCACTTCCATGTGGGCCTCTTGTTTCTGTGTCCCCTACGGAATCCTGTCTTTATACATCCCACCATGTCTATGCCACGCAGTATTTTATATGTCGTTATCATGTCTCCCCTGTCCCATCCGTCCTCCAGTGTCGTCAGGCGATTTCCCTTAATCTTTCTTCATAGGACATTACCTTAGCTCTGGAACTAACCTTGTCGCAAAACCTTTGTACTTTCTCTAGTTCTTGACGGGCTTTAACAGTGCGGGATTCCAAACAGGTGCTGCATTCTCTGTATGGGCCTGACATACACGGCTGTACAGTGTCTGAACGATTCCTTACTGAGATATCGGAATGCTGTTCTTAGGTTTGCCAGCGCCATTGCCTGCAGCAGTTTTCTGATTGATGTGTGCTCCGGGAGGACATGCTCGGTGTTATACTCACCCCAAAGATCTTTTCTCCTTGAGTGAGGTTTGCAGTCTTTGGCCACTAGCTATACTCTGTCTGTGGTCTTCTGTGCCCTTCCCCTATCTTTATGACTTTGCATTTGGCAGGATTAAAAATCGGATGCATTTGCTGGACCAGGTGTCCAGTCTGTCCAGGTCTCTTTGAAGTCTGGCCTGGTCCTCATCATGGATTTAATTCTCCTTCATTAACTTACATCATCTGAAAACAGGGACACTTCTGAGTCACTAAACCCTTCCTTCATTCGTTACATATACCAAATATAGCAATGGTCCTAGGACCAACCCCTGTGGGACCCCGTATCACAGGGCCCCCACTGTGGATACATCATTAGGTACCATTGACTCGTTGTTGCCTCCAATGTCAGTTATTCTCTGATCCATTGCAGTGCCCTTCCTGTTATATGCACCTGGATGCTTAGCTTCTGCGCTAATCTCTTGTGAGGAAACTGTGTCAAAGGCCTTCTTGCAGTCCAGAAGATGCAATCACCACCCCTCTCTCTAGTGTCCTTACTTCTGTTATATTATCATAAAACGCCCAGAAGGTTTGTGACACAGGATTTGCCTTCAATGAATCCATTGCTGGTTGGCATTTTACTCTTGTTCCGTTAAAGGTGCTCCACCACTCCCCGCCTGATATCTTCTCCATAACTTTGCATACAATACACGTCAATGACACAGGTCTATGTTTTGTTCCTCTTTTCTGTCTCCTTTTTTAATAATGGGAACTTCATTTGCCGTCTTCCATTACCTCAGTAGTTGCCCAGGTTCAAGGGACGTGTTTGAAGTTTGTGGTAAGTTGGCACGCAAAAAACATATCTGCTCGCTTCTAAGGTCCCACGGGGAGATGTTGTCCGGTCCATTGCTTGTGTGTGCGCTTGTCGAGTAAGAGCTCTGGCCCATGTGTGTGTATGTGTGCTGTGTGTGTGTGTGTTATGTGTGTGTGTGTGGTGTGGTGTGTGTGTGTGTGCTGTGTGTGCATTAGTGTCGTGCTATTAAGTAAGACTGCGATTTTGGCTTTCTTAAATAGCAAACGACTCTTCTTGCCATAATAAGAGAAGGAAGTTTGTTTGTATGCAACAATTTTCGCAAAAAATCATTCTGAAACCTAATGAAAAAAATATTTTTATTGTGGTTTTGTTATTATTAAATTACTGTAAAACTTAATCTAAAATATATTTAGTTGGAATAGACTAATTAAATTGCGCTTGGTATAATAGGTTTAGGTAAGTTTTCTAATTTTTTTTTGGTACAAAATTATTCATTTTAATTTTAACATAAATGAAAAAAAATTTATCTTTAAACGTATAAGAGGAAAATTAGAAAGGAATTAATTTTAATGAGTTCTGCTTATAATGACAGTTTTACATATTCGGCACAACATTATATATTATATATATATATATATATATTTATAAACTATATATATATATTAGATATATATATATATATATATAAATATATATACTGTCCCACTCGGTGTGAAATGTATGACTGAATAAAAGGAAAAATTACGACGAGACAGCAATTTTTTAATACAATTTCTATTAAAAACATTATAAAACGGAGTTGGATTTAACCCATCAATAATTATGGAAATCAGGAAAATTATTTAACGTACACTGCGTGTTTTGTGACGACGTCAAGAATAAGTGAATATTTCACTTCTAGTTAAAAAAGTGAAACAGCGGGAGTGTTGGGGCACTCAGCCACGTCCTGTTAATTATGGACTTGAGGTTCAACCTAATTCTGACGTCATGGGAAGGTAACCAACATACCATGGTCCTTATTTTTAAGTGGTGGACCAGTTATACAAGAGAAGGACCTCGGTCCTGTGACCAAAAACTCAGTTAGAGGGTCATTACGTGACTAAGATCTTTGATAAATAGACACATGTGCAACTCTTGTTATCTTTATTGAGGAAACCGTTTCGCCACACAGTGGCTTCATCAGTCCATACATAGGAGAAACTTGAAAGAACGGGAGGTGAATGAGGTAATCAGTCCTACAACCTTGAGTCGGATGTGTTCATCTACAACCTAGATCTTTGTTGGAATCACTTGTGTGTCAGTAACCACTAAAATACCGACACAAGGAAGGATGTACTACCTCACACAGCCTCATTTACGGGAAATAGAACAGCCAACGCCTGTGTTTTGAAAACTCCACTTCCTGCACACTCTCCACCGGAGAGTATACATGACGCACCTACACACAAAAAGTTTACACTCTTGTGTACGCTATTGATTTTTTTACCCCAAAAGAAATAAAAATTATTTTTAAGGTGAATGTTTTTCTAGTAACTGAATTTATGTGGAAGCACGGAGCAACAGATCAGTTCAGATAATAATAAGTCTGGTAGCTCGGTTGGTAGCGCACTCAGCTCACACGCTGAGCGTCCGTGGTCCGATCCCGGTAGGGTGGAAACATTGGGACGTGTTTCCGTAAGACAACTGCTGTCCCTGTTCACCTAGCTTTAATTAGGTACTCGGGTGGTTAGTCTTACTGGTGTGGGTTGCACCCACGGGGACAAATTAGCGTAATTTCCCCGAAATGCTTTGCCTAACAAGGAGCTTTTTATATAGTAAGCCATTCATGTCGACTAGGTCTGTTTAATAATATAACAATAATAATAATAATAATTAATATAATAATAATAATAACTAATTAAATAAATAATAATAATATATCTTTATTTCTTCATAGTACAAGGTATACAGTCCTAACCTGACATCAGTAACATACTACTACACGAAAGACCGCTTGTGTATGCAAGGTGCATTTCGGGCATATTAGGTCAGTTTTTTCCCAGGATGTGACCACACCAGTCACTAAAACCCTGGTACCCATTCTTACTGTTGGAGGGAACTATGGACAATCGGTTGTAAGGAAAACCACGCCCAATGTTTCCAACCCTTTGTAGGAATCGAACCCGGTCTATCCTGTGTGAAACGAGTGCTTTTTGCCACCAGGCTACGGGCCACCATATGTTGCACATGTACCTGTTAGAAATATAGATTATTGTTAATTACAGCAGCGGATATTAACGAGATAGCGTGTGCGCACGTTAGACAGGTGTTTCAGATTGCAGTCAAGGATTATTATTATATTATTCTAATAGAAGGCTGAAACCACAAGGGCTTTGCCAGATGAGAGGCTGTTATTTGAAGTCATCGCGAACCTAAATGGAAGAGAGAAGGAGAATAACACCACAGACAGAGAGAGAGGAGGTGAGGCGTGTGTAGATAATAGTGGATCTCATAAGGAACGTCACGAAATTTCGTGAGTCACGACTTCACCTAAGATCTGACCTCGTGGTCACAAAGTTGCTGGCGGTACACGGACTGCCTCGCTCAACTGACGGTTCTTGTCTCATTTGATCCACCTGGAGTTTCCACGTGACTAAGCGTCAGCCACGCCCGGTGTCCAGGACTAAACACCTTAACACGGCAGTTAAAAACCAGGTAAAAGAATAAGAAGCTGTGCAACTAGGGAATCTTTATTAAGGGAAACGTTATCGTCAGCCAGTGGTTTCTTCATAGTCCATCTTTCCTCAAGATCTGACGGACCTAAACACATCGACCTCCAGGTTGACGGACTGATAACCTCAAAACTCCTCCTATATTCCTCCATTCTTCTCTGTATTGGACTGAGATGCCATTGGCCTGGCCAAACGTTTTCTAAAATAATTTAAACAAAGCAAGTGGTATCTGATGATTGATTGGCTAAGTTTACGAGTAATTTTACAGGACATCTACTTTTATATGCACTTTCTACGTGTTTCTTAATTCTTACTCCTGTAATAAAGAGTATTTCATTAACAATTTATATGTATCCTGGTCTAGGATCGAGAAGATGCGGGGAACACATGATTCACTAAATCATTAACGGATATAAAACTTCAGACGTTTTTGTGCGTGTTTATATAATATTTATAAACAGGGAGCGTTTGTCGTGCTCTCGATATTTTACATGTTAAGCTTATGACGTTCATATTTAAGCTGAAAACTACGGTGGTTGTGTCTCTGACAGCATCATGTGGTACTGGAGCTATGAATTGATGCATCTGTAGCTTGATAGTTGATGTGACTTACCACCAGGATAATTGAAGTAAGTTTTATTTAGTACTCCCTGAATTGTCAGTGGGTTAAATCCCAAGTTGTAGAAGCACAGTAACTCCCAGCTAAAGCTATAACCGGGGTTAATGTAGGCTAGCATGTTTTATGTCCCGGGGTATATTCTGGGCTTGGCCAGTTTATGCCCTGGGTAGAAAACAGGCTAATTCAGATATACTCTCTAGTCCAGATTTAAATCCCACCCCCACTCCCTTGTGTTTTTCATAAGTCTGTATTTAATTGTCCAGAGTTTTTTTTTCTATCATAATTTATATATTTTGTGCTAGGACCAGTAAAATCGAAAATTACTGAACATTTAAGTTTTTAATGTTAATTTAATTCGAAGTTTGCAATGGTATGTTATTTATATGATTTTATAAAAATTCAAGTGAGTAATAAATTCTATGTTCATAAGGACAAAATAAAGACAGCATTATCTCTCTGCATGGTATAATGTCAGGCAAGACGTCAGGTCAGGTTATGTGTCAGGTCGGCAGTTAGACTGAGGGTATGTATGTTTTCTGGTGCTCTTGCTGGTGTCTATCATAGTGCCTGAAGTCTGCCTACGAGAGTGGTGCAGCACCACTTCCAGATCACCTCAGCCCTGTTGTTCTTCACACCACTTCACACCATCCGTGAAGACCTATGTTCAGCAAGTCTACAGCAAAATCGTCAGTGCACGGTCTCGTCAGAAGGAAGAATTATGTTCGTAGCATGAAAGAATAAAGAGATTATGGCAAGTCCCATATAACAACATCAAGAACAGTCGATATATCCACAGGGATAGGATCAGTGGAAGCCTCATGGAATTCTCCATATACTGTTGTCGAGTTTCCTCACAATGGCGTGTCAAGCTAAAAAAATTTAAAACTCATTGCCTTCATAGGTAGTCTGCACCTTGGATAAGTTTGCAATTGCATTTGTGCAATTAAAATTGTACTTTTTAGTTTATATGGTTGTGTCATCCGACGTGAGAAATAAAATCAAATTTAATATCTGAGTTTTTTAAATTTAAATAAAATAGTTTAGCAGACGACACATGGGTAAGTGGGACAGAATTCTTCCTCGTCAGCCATTGCGTTTCGAGGAAAGAGGCGACTAAATGTCGGGGAGTAAAGCGGCTAGTACCTCTTTCCTGTATAATTACTAAATTTAAAAAGAAGAAAAACTTTGTTTTTCTTTTTAGGTCACCATGCTGGGTGGGATATGGCGGTTTAGTTCAAAAGAAAAAGTTTAGATAGACCACCGAGTTCAACAGAACGCTCATGGGGCTGTTTCTGGAGTGTTGGTAGGGGTATAACCTGGCCAGGAGGGTATGAAATAGACTAGCTGTTTTATGCCTGGGATAGTCCGGGTTGGTCCAATTTATACCCGGGGTGTAAAAAAAAAGCTAGCTTACTTAACCAAGGGTATAGTCTGGGATGGGGTATAATTTTTGGCTGTTACACCGGCACGGGTGGGGAAAACGTTGAGCGTGTTTCCTTACACCGCTGTCCTGTTCATCTATCGGTAAAATAGGAACCTGTGTGTAGGTCGCATTCTGAGGGACAAAATCTTATAGACTCACGCTAAACCCCAATGGGGAAATAAGACAGACAGTCCTCGATACGCACTGACTTTCTTGGGTTATCTTGGCGGTAACCCTCCATGTAAAAAGTCGAACAGATCTTAACATGATACCACTCCATTAATAATTAACACAGCGTTAATAACAAAGGGAAACACTGTCTTCACTGCAGACTACAAGGTTCTGTCACTACCCAATCGTGACCTTGTGTCATTTTCCCTGGCTAAATGTATCACGTTGTCGGGAGTGGTAACCGGTTTTTTTATGCCAGTGAAAGGGTCGACGTCACTGCCAATGAGTAACCACTTTCTCTTTGCTTATTATACTAAAGGAGAATCTCTACTGGTGTTTGATTAGTTTGTTTATTCAGGTTATACACAAACACAGTTACACCTACTGTGTAGAGTACTACAATAACGTATTAAAGTCAGAGTGACTTATTATCCATTGGGGTTCTTTTATACCTTACTATTATAATAGAAGAAAATATGTTAGGAATAGGAGTAGTGTTAGTCAAATCGTGTTGTGACTTGTTGTGATTGTTGATGCCATCATAACAACGCATCATCAGTTTGGTTGAAAGAGTGTGTGGTTGAAAATCTTGTAAGTATATATGAGAGTTACTGTTCCAGGCAGGTTACTGGCACCAATTGTAGTGTAATGCACCCTTCTGGCAAGACTGTGATGGAACCGGGGGGAAGGTGAATGATGGTGAAAGTTTTTCTTCTTCGGGCCACCCTGCCTTGGTGGGAATCGACCAGTGTGTTTAATAAAAATAAATAAATACTGGCACCAATAGCCTGGTTTTATATGGCAAAATGATGCCGAAAGGAATGATTGAACCAAGAAACTTACTGTAGAAAGAAAAGTAGATATCGGATAGGTCTCGCCACACAGGTCAGTTATTTCAAGTAAATGTGACCTGAAAAAACACATATATGAGCAAACGTGTAAATAAATGCATCGCTTCTTTACAAATGTATTCTACGCAACAGCCTGCTTGATCAGGAAGTCTGGTCTTCAGATTTAGTTTACCTGGCGGTCGTCTGGGGTCAACGCCCCCGCGGCCTGATACCTGACCAGAGCCTCCCGGTGCGATTATTCCTCGATCAAGCAGGCTAGTTAATATTTGGACCGCACGTTACGAATCAATCTGGCTGATCGGGACTCTGAAGAGGATAGAAAAGTTTCTCTTCAGTAAAAAGTTCAAATCAGAGGTAATGTGGTTAAAAATTCTCCTCACAAACTCTCAGAGGAAGCCATGATACACAAAGAATCATGTATTCATCCAGGCATCAGTATAAACCAGGCATCAGTATTCAACCGCATCAGTATACAACCAGGCATCAGTATACAACAGGCATTCAGTATACAACCAGGCATCAGTATACCACAGGATCATTATACAACCAGCATCAGTATACAACCATGGCATCAGAATACAACCAGGCATCTCGCTTAACCACGGCGCGGTCTGGCTTCGATCCCAGCGAGGGTAGAAATTTGGGCGTGTTTCTTTACACCGGTTGTATATGTTCACCATCAGTAAAATGGGTTACCTGTTGTGTTAGTGGACTGTGTGGGACGCATCATGAGGATAAAACTGACCTAATTTGTCCGAAATGTTCTGTTCAAGTAGTGGCTTTCTATATAGTAGTATGTCATTGATGTCAGCTAGGGACTGTATACCTTGAAGTGGTACTTGTCAGAAATAAAGATATTATCTATAATTTTTTATTTATTATTTATTATTATTTATTATTTTATTATTATTATTATTATTAGTTTATTATATTATTATAAGTAATGTTTCACTACTTGAAATATGAGTCATTAATGACTCACGAAAATCGTAATGACATGTCATTACTGATTGTTATATTAATGAGTCTATTTCATTCAGCTAGGCTCTTCATTTCATGAATGTCATGAATGAATTCTTGTTCTAAAACATATTTAAGGACTTATTATAAGGTGTTTATATTATTGCCATATATGGTAACTCTGCCAGTTGGCCGCTAGGGACCATTCGACTTGAAAGGCAGGTTTCATTTTGAACGGAGAGGCACAATGTAGGGTGTCTGAGACACCGGTGTCAAAGGGTGTGTCATAATATGCTATCACCAAATAATTAAGTGTTGTCAGTTCATAGTATTAAAACTCAATCGATTGTGATTTCTTGTTGGTCAATAGCTGGGTAGAGTAGCGAAAAGTTCTCGTTTCTCATTGTAACCATGCACACCGATGACCCACTCAAAGTTGACTACCGGCGCCTTGTTGGATTGATTTGATTGGGTCCAGGTTAGGTAGGTCTCTTTAGCATAGGCAGTTGGCATTTTGTTCATTAACAGGCTCTGATAATCATGGTGTATTCATTTCATTTGATGGTACCATGCTGTCTTTATTTACGTGGTTATCTGCTGATTGACATAATAACATGTCAATAAACCCACCAAAAACTCTCGCCATTCCAAGTCTAAGAAACAGGTGAGTTGCCCCCTATAAAGACGGGTTGTTACTACAATTTGTAATATGTTACTCCACCCTCACGGTGTCATTGTTGCCTTTCAGCTCCTGGACCAGATTCAGGTACTTGGTTGGTACTTGTACACTCGTGGTTGGAGACGCTAGCTCAGTACATGATCCAAATGAGTATCTTTCAGATCTCGGAGCTGAACTCTTCTTCAGGCTAAGGACCCTAACACACTATTTTTCCAGAATTGCTGGACTGCTTATATACATCTTTACCGCGCTAATGCTGCTCCTCAGTTCACTATCCTCTGCTTTGACTGATGAAGCCTAACTGTAAGCGAAAACGTTTCAACAATAAAGCTTACAAAACTGTTGCACATGTGTCTTATCATCAACAAATCAAATGAGTAAGTTGGATCTTGCAGCGACCAGCAATTGTGGCCCACTCCTCCCTCCACTAGAACGGGGAAAGTCGTAACTGTAACTTTAGAATAGGCCTTATATACATTTTATGTCACAAAACAGGGAGGGCTTGCCTGGTTATTTTGACGTCGTGGGTTAGTGGACGTGTGTGAACGAAAACAAGGGTATAAAAGGTAAACAGTTGTTATTTCTAATATCAATGAAGTGATGATTTTAACTTACCTCTTTCCCCTACAAACAATATGAAGCTTAATGAAGAGAAATTCCAATTACTTAGATATGGAAATATTTGTGGAAATTTAAAACTATCGAGTATACAACAAAAATTCTAGTACACAAATGCGCGAAAAAGAAATGTGCGAACGGACCTGGGGTGATAGTGTCACAGGAAACTCGCTTCAAAAGTCCGAACAACAACGTATTGAATTCTGCTAGAAAAAAATTGAATGTTTGGATGGATAATGAAAGCTTCAAAACTGGGGACGCAAATCGCTTGTTCTCTTAGGCCGGAATATTTTACACTAACTGCCCCCTTCAAGGGAGGCGATATTGTGACATGGAGAGTGTCAAACGAGCTTTCACGGGCACGCATAAGTAGATAAGAAAACACCTAAATTTCTGGAACGGTTAAAGTCCCTTGATTTGTATTCCCTCGACGCTGGGGAGAGAGATACATGATAATATACACATTGAAAATTCCCTAGTAGGGATTTGCTACCCAATCTTGCACACGAGTGTTGGGGGATGTTGAGGAGATGCAACTTTCCCCCAATGAAAAGCAGGGCTCACTAGTACACTGAGTGACAACAGTAAGTGTCAGGGGGCTCCAGGTTGCTTCAACTGCATCCAAGCACACTAAGGAGGATTATCAGTAGACCCTGCAGTCTTCAAGAAGGCGCTGGGACAGGCACTAAAGTCAGTACCCTGACCAGCCGACTGTGTTCGTACGCCAGTTTGCGTCGCGGCCAGCAGTAACAGCCTGGTTGATCAGGACCTACTCCACCACGACGCCTGGTCTCAGACCATAGCCCGTGGGGCGTTGACCCCCGAAACCCTCTCCAGGTATACTCCAAGTATACATAAGTGTCCACTGCTCATATTTAAAATTAACTCTTTCAATACAATCCACTGAGGCAAATATACCTGGGTATAATAATTTTCAGGTTCGTCTATGAACATCTTTCAGGTAACAGTTGCAGGACACCTAAGAGACAACCTGGAGTCCTGACTAAAATATCTACTTGTACTGTAATAATTGCTGCTCATTCGTCTCTCAGCCCTTGAGTAGAGAGGACGTGTGCTGCTGCTACCCCCTGGTGTTGACTGGGTGCAGATATATTTTCACAACATGGCGCAGGCTTGTCGCCGGAGAGTTAATACAGTCTGTATTGAATTAACTAGTGGAGCTATCACGGGGCCGTCTATGGAGCTACTTCTACCAGCAATAATTAGAGACACCTACGGCGTAGCTACTGAAGAGATTTGTGGACTTTCCTTGAATGGCACGAAGAGGTATTTCTTAAATTCAATTCGACGAGTATGTATGAGACAGTGGTTAACAAGTTTCAGGAAGTGGCCATACCTGTGAATCATGCTTGCACGGTGAGGGATGCACGATGTATAAAGTTACTTCACTGGGGTGGAAGATCAGGAATGTTCCATTTGAGAGGGGATTATGCATTCTGAACTATAAGGTTTTGCCATGAGTAAATTTGGGGCGGTACACACGGTTACTGCCGGAAGATGGTCAGTTGGTACGTATATGGGAATACCCTGGGGTACGTACTCTGCAAAGATGACGATTTTACGACATCATATACCGTCGTATATGTGGTGATGAAGAATACAGAACCTCAGGTTTTTGTGAAATACGCAGGGACGACGACTTGTCGTTTGTGTGGGTCGTATGAAACACTGGCAGCGCAATGTGGTAGGAGGACGTGGAGACAAACGACCTGCAACTAACGAAGAAAAGTAGAGGTGAGGAGAGTGGTGCCATGACGCCATTTTTCGACACTGATCCGCAGAGTGCGTCATGGAGTGTGGGAGGTTGTGAAGGCAGAGAGATGGCAGGTGCATACGAGTTGGGGGGGACTTCCCCTTCCTTGGACGTGGTTAAGGCATTGGAGGAGATCATCGCAGAAGTGATGAGAGCAAGGAGGAAGCTTCGACGACGGCTTGTGGATATTTTCGGGACGGGGGGGGGGGGGGGCCGTATCAGGTAGACGCACGATCCTGGATCTTGGGTCTATTATGGAGGACGGAGGGGCGAAGGTAGTTCGTCCTAAGGTGTGTGACAGGCTGTCTTGTTCGGTGGAGAATACGGTGGATGGTTGAGGTTAATTGTGGTTATGAGCTTGATGACGAGTTGCAGGTCGCAGGTACGACGCGAAGCGCGCTGGCTGTGTTTTTGATTCAGATGAAGTGCTTACGCCCTAGCACAACGTTAGGGAAAGAAATCATGGGCGGATGTCACGCAGGGGGTTCAAAAGACACTCAGGGCAGGATGAGTAAGAGTGCACAAAAAGGGGGGGGGGAGGGAATAAGAGTGCAATGAGGCGATCAGGTGACAAAAAGGTTGTGTCAAGAGAGGGAAACCACCCTTTGTCGGTTTTAAGTGTTGACATTGAACATAAATGGGTTTGAGGTCGCAGAGAAAGTGTGAGTGGTTTAGGGATTTTTGGAAGCGTCATGGTGTTTCTGGACGTTGTTTTCTTGCAGAGGAGCATAATTATAGCATGGTTATTGAGTTAAGGTGGAGGGATATAAGGTGTTTGTTGAACATGCGGTTCAGATTGAGGAAAGGCGGTGTGGCTATATTGGTAAAAGGAAACTAGCCGTTTGGTTGTCAGGCATTGTGAAGGGGGGGGGGAGAGGGTGTAGTGTGGATGGATTATGGGGTCAGGTACAGATGCGTTGGTGTGTGTGTATGGACGGCAAAGGAGAGTTTACGCGTTTAAGACTAAGTTGTGAGGGACGTGTTGGTTTACTACTTGTGTGGATTGCAGGGGTAGCCGTGCTAGGAGGTGAATTGGAACTGTGTGATAAGGCGTAAGGATGTGGAACCGAGACGGGGGCGGGGCATTGATAGGAACATGGGAGAATTGTTATCAGGGTGTGTGGGTTTAAATCGATATCTGTGGGGGGGGGAGGTTGAGCATTACATTTATTAGGCGTGGGTTATGCATGCTAGCTCGATCGTTTGTACTCCCAGAAGGGTTAGTTAATACAGTCGTGTATGAGGGTGTTTGGATGTGTATTTTCTGATATAGGGGGTTATGGTGGATTTGGGTTGGGAGGGGGTTGCCACGAAGGGGATAGGGGGTATTGGAAGTTAAAGGTTAAAGTGCTGCTGGATAAGAAGAATTAGACAGTAATTATTTAAACACGTATTTGTAGAGGGGTTTGGAGGCGCAGAAGCGCATGGAATGGTGATTGGTTCAGATGGTGGGACCTCGGTGGCGAATATCAGGTATTAAGATTTTTATGTACGTAATGGGAGGGAATATTATAGGTTAAAGTAATGGGTTTCAATCTTATCTTGAGGGGCAGTTGAGGGGCTTGCTACGATACGTGGGAGGGTTAGTACCGGTGGGAGTTATTGAGGGATTAAAGGAGAGCATTAGGATTTGCAAAATGAAAGATTTGATGGTTGCACGCGTTTGGGCGGGGTTGTGGAGGAGGTGTTATGGGGAGATAGGGCATCGG
>NC_069460.1:3405270-3427129 GCF_026875155.1 Cherax quadricarinatus
TTGGGGGTTATTTTTGAAAACAAAGTGTTTTTGTATCATTTCCCCCCCAAGCCATCAAAACCTCAAGATTATTATTAGTGACTCCCGGCAAGAACCAAGTCAAGCAGATTGTTTCCTCTAGTTGGTTCCGTCACAACCTGTTCAAAAAAGCAATCCTGAACCGTATCAAGAATGTCACTAGACTCAAGATTTCCTGTCATATCGATCCAATCAATTTGTCTAAAGTTAAAATCTTCCATTATCACAACATTTTCATATCTAGATGCCTTATGAATTTCCTCCCTTAACGCTTGCTGCACTCCCTATCAAAGTTTTGGGGCCTATAAATCACACCCAGAATTAATTTGTCACGACCCTTGGGAAACTGTAGCCAAACAGATTCTGTGTTCGACGTTTCTAATCTTATATCATGTCTAAGACAACAATTTAAATTTTCTCTGACATACATTGCCACTTCACCACCCTTCCTGTTGACACATCAGTGTGAAACAGTTTTAACTCTGTATGTTGCATTCAGAAGGCATTTCTCTATCTTTCAGTTGAACCAGGTCTCTGTTATACCAATATTATCTATATTACCTACACTTGCAAGTAATCTTAGCTCATCTATCTTATTTCTTAGACTTCTACTATTTGTATAGTAAAACCTTAAGGGAGCTAGTCACTCATTGCCCTCTGCTATCTCTCTTTGTTGATCAATTGATTTGCCATTACTAGCAACTTTATTCTGAATATTGTCTTTTAAACATATCCCTGAAGTATCCCGGTAATAACTGCTGTTTTTTAACCCTAATACTGCAGCCTGATTGTTTCCCACAAACACCCATACCTCTATAATCTATCAGTTTAAATTCCTAGACAATCATCAGTTACCCTCTCAATCGAATTGGCTAATGCAACCACTCCATCCCAGAGGTGAACCCATCTTTTGCATACATATCACTTTTGCCTAAGAATAGGTCCCGTTATCAATGAATGGGATTGCAAGTTCCTTGCAGTACCTGTCTAGCCAGCAATTTATGCCAGTTGCCTTAGACATCCATTGCCCATTCCCTTTTTAGGCAAGATGTTACATATGACTGGGATCCCTCCCTTAGACATTACTTCTATGGCTGACCTGTACTTATCCAGCAGCTCCTGTCTCCCAATGTCATTACCCCAGCACTAAGACAGATAATGGGCTTGTTCCATTACCTGACATAATTTATCCAACTGCTGACTATGTCACCAACACCAGATCCTGGAAGGCACACCCTCTGTATGACCTTTCTGTCTCTGTTACAAAAAGCACGGTCCATATATCTTACCTGCGAATCTCCTACTATTAAAATATTCTGACCTTGATTAGCAGGGGGATCAGTGGTACCTTCAACCTCACTAACCACTGAAGTACACTCGTCCTGGAGAACAGAGAATCGATTTCCTACCTTCACATCTTCTCTGTTAACCCTCCTTATCTTCCTTCTTCCTGAACTGTGAACCACTTGCCACTTAAAGCGGCTGCCACTATCACTGCTGGTAACCATTTCCTCCTTACCAGCTAAATCCTTCTCACACTCACTCCCAAACTCACCTAGGTGAAGTTTCAGCCTCCTGTTTTCCTCCTGAAGAAGTAGAACCTCCTTCAACACTTTAACCTGAGATTCTAAAACACTACAACAAGCCATGGTGCTTGGTGACACCCCATGCTAACTCCCAGTGCTTAGGACAGGTATGACCGCAGGTAACCACTGACCTCAGCGTACTGACCACTGACCTCAGCGTACTGACCACTGACCTCAGCGTAATTACATTACCAAACAGAATACTCCATTAACTTGAATGCACAGTAACCTGTCTCTGAAATACTCAATTGTGCTTCATGCTGTAATTTGTTTACTGTAATTTTTACCACTGAATATATCATTGCTTAGTTAATATTAAGTTAATTTTAAGCCTGCCCATAATGCTCTGCATACAAGGGGCTTTTGGCATGTACACTCAACTACTGTATTTCTTTGTACAACTATGTATCATGTCCAAATTTAATAATAAATAAATAAATAAAAAATTCCAAAAAGGCTTTCCCCTTTTCCCCGCGCGTTTAGTGTTTGCTGGTTCCATTTTTTTTTTTCAAAAATTTAAATTTTTTAACCAAAAAACCAAGCATTTTCATGGAATTAAAATGCAAAATGCACTTGGTTTTAGAAAATTAAAAAAATTATTTTCCAAAATTTAAACTATTTTTTTTTATTATCATTATTTTTTCACAATTACTTTTAATTATTATTATCATTTTTGGGTTTTAATTTTTTTTTTCCGCATTTTAAGGAACATTTCCCAAAATGCCCTTCGGTTTTTTTCGGGGAGGGGGGGGGGGAAGAGAAATTAAATTTTTGAAACCCGTCACATTTTTAAATTTTGCACCCCCAACATCCCAAAAAAAAAGGCCTAGATATTCGCGGGAAAAAAACCTAGCATAATGAAACTGATATAATTTTTTTTTTCCTACGGGAAGTTTGGGGGAAATTTTTGGGTATTAAAGCGAGGGAGTGAAAATTAAAAAAGCGTTTCAATTATTTCCTCAAAAGTGGCGGAAACCATTAGCCTAGTCAGAAAATTTTTTGGGTTGTTTCGTGCCAAAATGGGTAAAACTTGCGTTTTGGGGTTTAAATAGAACGTTCTTCTTGCCGAAAAAGGGGAAAAGCGAAAATTTTTTGGTGGGGTAAAAATTTCGAAAAAAATCATTCTAAACCTAATTTAAAAAAATAAAATTTCGTTGTGTTTGTTTATTTTTAAATTTTTTGTAAATCTATCTAAAATATATTTAGTTGGTTTGGCTAAAAAAAATTTAAATTTTTGGGTTATAATAAGGTTGGGTTTAAGTTTTTTTATTTTTTTTGTACAAAATTATTAATTTTTACTTTAAACATAAATTAAAAAAAATTTTTTTTAAAAAGTATAAGAGAAAATTTTAGAAAGGTTTTTTAATTTTTAAATGATTTCTTGCTAATTGACCAATTTTGCCTATTAGGCACGACACCCCATATTTTTAATAATATAATATATATATAATATATTTTATATATATAAATATATATATATAAAATTTATATTTTTATATATAATCATAAATCATTTTTCCCAAATTCAAATCTTCAACGAAAGCTCGTTACCAAGCCTAATCTTTAAGGGAAAACCCAGTTATATATTTATCAATATCCAATAAAAAAAAACTACTAATCTTTAAAATAAATGTAAAATTTAAACAATGTTAAATTTTCAATATACAGAAAAAATCAAGATTTAAACAAATCTTGAATCTAAATGTAAAATTCGGTTTAAATAGGCTTTTAATTTTCCATGGTGGGCCCAGAGTTACAAAAAGCTATCATCCTCGTATAAACCAGAGTTACAAAGTTTAATCATCCTCAGTATAAACCCCAGATTTTAAAGCTATCATCCTATTTAAACCAGAGTTACAAAAGCTATCACCCTCAGTAAAAAACCGATTTTACAAGCTATCATCCTCAGTATAAACCGGGGGAGTTAAAAAGCTATCATCCTCAGTAAAAAACCAGATTTTAAAAGTTTATCATCCTCAGTTTTTCCAAGTTCCCAAAGCTATCATCCTATTTATAAACCAGAGTTACAAAGTTCATCCTCTGAAATAAACCAGAGTTACAAAGATCATCCTCAGTATAAACCAGAGTTACAAAGCTATCTTCCTCTGTTAAACCAGAGTTAAAAAGTATCACCCTTCAGTATAAACCAGAGTTAAAAAAGCTATCCCCTTGTAAAAACCCAGATTTTACAAAGCTACACCCTTCAGTATAAACCAGAGTTAAAAAGCTATCATCCTAGTTTAAACCAGAGTTAAAAAAGCTATCATCCCCCATAAAAACCCCGAGTTACAAAGCTATCACCTCTGTATAAACCAGAGTTAAAAACTATCATCCTCGTAAAAACCCGGGAGTTACAAAGCTATCATCCTCTGTATAAACCAGAGTTAAAAGTATCATCCTCAGTATAACCAGATTTTACAAGTTTTCCCATCCTTTTTAAAAAAACCAGAGTTACAAAGCTATCATCCTCAGTAAAAACCCAAAGAGTTACAAAGCAATCATCCTCTGTAAAAAACCCAGAGTTTCCCAAAGGGCTATCATCCTAGTAAAAACCAAAATTTTTAAAAAAGCTATAAATTCCTTGTAAAAACCAGAGTTAAAAAAGCTATCATCCTCAGTATAAACCAGAGTTACAAAGCTATCACCTCAGTAAAAACCCGAGTTACAAACAAAATCATCCCCCAAAATAAACCAGATTTACAAAGTTTCCCATCCTCAGTATAAACCAGATTTTCAAAGCTATCATCCTTTAAAAAAACCAGTTAAAAAACCCCTGCTGCCTCTTTCACTGTTTGATAAAAATTTTTGACCGACGTTGTCCAATGGGCCCAAAAGCAGTTGTGGGGCCCCACTATGACTTCTGAGGGAAAATGAATCAAAGGATTAACATTTTTTTAAAGACAGTAATGATGAGCACGCTGAATGATCCATAGGGGTTTTTAATGCTAAAATTTAAATTTTATTTAATAAAAAAAAATTGTTTTAATTTTTGGGGGAAAACTGAGTTGGTAAAAGCAACCCCGGGATAAAAGAGGGGTTTTTAGCCAAAATTGATTTTCTTAAGAGTCCCCTCTAAAGGAAATGTCTTAATTTTTTTAAAAATTTAAAACATTTTTTCCCCTTTCCAGCTGAAAATTCTCCGGGCCATTTTTTTAAACATCAAAATAACCATGGAAAAAAGTGGCTTCCAAGCGCTTTCGTGGTTTTTTTTTTCCATTATCAATTTTCACCACTTTACTTACCAGACAAAAACTAGAGAATGGGAAAAAAGGATTTCTTTTTTAAAATTTCCCAAACCACCTTCCATTTTAAATTGCGCTGGAAAATTAACTAGGTCGTGTTTAATACGGGGAACCATCTTTCCCCTTTTTAAAATGTGAATTTCAAAATGTTAAGAAATTTTCCCACAATTTATTGTTTTTCCCCTCTGTTCGGGGTTTCTTTTTCACAGGTTATATTCCTCGAGATTTTGAAAGTAAGACATGTAAATTTAAAAAGATACCTTTGTTGCCCTTTTCCCTTTTTTTATCAGCTTGTCGGGTTATTGTATGTATTATCACTTTTTTTCACGGGAAATTGGGTTTTTATATCTCCCTAGTGTTTCTAGGTGATTTGAAATTTTTAAAAAAACGTACTTGCACCCTTTACAGTTTTAAACGTAGAAAAATTAGCTTTTTGGGGGGAGCGTCCTGCGTGGCTTTCTGTAAATTTAACACCTATGTACTGAAAATGGTCATTATACTCTTTACAAAAACCTAATTTTCTTTATATATTTGGGCCACACTTGGGGGTTACAAATTTAAACTAATTTTTAGGAAAAAGGAAAATTTGGGGGGGGAAAATTCTGCAACTTTTCTAAATGGAGCCCAAATTTAATTTTTTTGGGGACAACAGCAGAAATTTTTTTTTTTTTTTTTTTTTTTTATTTTTTAAATTTAAAACCCAAAAAACAGTATACAAAAAAATAAAAATAAAAGGAAACAGTAGGGATCTAAACCCCGGAAGGTTGGGGGCCCATTGACATAAAAAACCAAAAAAAACCCAAAACACAAATGGATTGCACATATATTCTTGCAAGTTATACTGTAAACATAAACAATAACTTACGGCAAAAAACATAGCTACAAAAAAACCCAAAAGTAACAGGTTCGGAACTAACATATATAAACATTAAATGACCCAAAAACCAAAATTTACATAAAAAATTTCAATTGAAAATAAAAATAAAACAAGAAAAGTAAAAAAATTATTTTCCACCCTTTTCTCATTAATCAATAAAACCAAAACCTAACACCCTAACCCAAAACTAAAAACTTTACAAAATTATCCCAAACATTAAAAAGTTTTTCATTTTACCAAAATACAAAAACATAAAAAAAAAAAAACAGTTAAAATATTCAGAATCAAACTCATTACAGTTACAAAAAACCCCCTTATAAAAACAATCTCAGAAAAAAAGGGGAAATCGCTAAAAAAACTGGGTGATATATCTTTATACCCAAAAATACAGCCAAAATTTACGTTAAGAACATGCCATGAAAAAACCAATATCAGGGGGGCTGACAGTCTTTAAAATTAAAAACAAAAAAAACCAAAACAAAAACCTAAAAAAAAAAAAAAAAACCCGATAAAACAAACCTAAAAAAAAAACCCAAAAAAAAAACTTAAAAATTTGGCCAAAAAATACAAATCCCAATTTTGGGGGGGGGGGGGGGAAAATAATATGATTTTACCCCGGGGGGGGGAAATGCCCCAATAAACAAAGTATGGGGGAATTCTCAAAAACTTTTTGAATATTTTTCCCCCTTAAATAAAAAGGGATTATCTTTGAAAAACCACATTTGGGGGGGCAAAAAGAAAAAAAAACATCTTTTAGATAATTTTTTGGGTTTACCCATACCTTAAACAAAAACTTTTGAGGGCCCTTAAAATAATTCTAGGTATTTGCAAAACATATTAAAAATTTTTTCAATACCTTCTAAAAAAAAACAATGTGAAAAACTATCTTACACAAACCCGACCAAATCACATCACAAAAAAAAGTTTTTTTTTTTTTTTTATATTACCAAACATACCCACACGCTAACATCCATACACATTTTCCATACTCAAAAAAAAACTCCCCGCCCCCAACCCCCTTTACTTTACACTTAAATCTCTTAAATCCTTAAACCCAAATTACGATGACCTTCATAAATGCTGTCCCCCCCAAACTTCCCCCCTAAAGATCCCTATTGCGGAAATTTTTTATATCCTTTGGCCCCTGAACTCTTATCCTTTCCCCGACCCCCCTCCCTTTATTTCCCAAGTTTTTATAAATAAAATCAGTGGGCCACAAAACCCAACCCCCAATTTAAACCCCCTGCTGCTCCCCCCACCTATATTTTAAAATTAACCCCGCAACACCTGTAAAACCCCTTCCCCCCCCTTTAAACCAAATACCCCACTTGCCAGACCCTCACATCTTCTAAACAAGTACAAAAGTACAAGCGTGAAATATGGTTTTAACCCGGGCATCCACACGCTTTGAAAATCCCCACCCTTCCCCTTTAACTCCATTAAATAAAACAACCCCAACGGAAAATCCCCCATGTAAAAACCTTTAAAATAACCCCCCTGAAACTTGGGTTTTCCCCGTAATTGTTGAAGACATTTCCATACAGAACCCCATGCAAATTTGGGTATGCCCCCTAACTGCCGCCACCCCAGACCCCCCCCCAACCCCCTCAAGAAACCCTTTAATTTTAAACTTTTTTCGGTTCCCCTTTCCCTCAGTAAAACCGCAAAAATAGCCTCCCCAAAAAATTTTAAAACCCCACCCCTCCAACCCCCGTTTTCATATCCATGCGCAAATCTTTCAAGGCCCCCCCCGTCACCCCCTCCTTTACCCAAACCCCCTTTTTTAGAAACACACTCAAATCGTTTTTTCAAGGGTATAAGCCCCCGCCCCCCCTGGGTAACGGGGAAACGACACCCCCCCTCTACTTAGCCAACACAACCTGATCCCCCTATAAAAATTTAATTTCCCGCAGTTTTCAAACCCTTGCAAACCCCCAAACCCTTTGTAAAAGGATATATTGCCACCACGGGCCATAACTTGCTATAAACAGGGAAAATTCGTGACTATAAACCCTTTTTTTGCAACGTTTAAAGGGTCGCCCCCCAAACCTCCCAATCTTTTTAAAACTCCCCCACGGTGCGCCTCGAAATTTTCCTTTTTGTGCAAACCCTATCATTCCGCATGTAAACTATCCCCATATCAACAACTGATTACCCCACGCCCCCACCCTCAACAGTCTCAAACCCTTATGTACAAAATCCCCTAGGGTCCAAAAATTTTACTTTACTACATTAATTTTAAACCCCTAGCCTCACCAAAAAAGTTATCCCCTTCCCCACCTTATGTAAATCCCTCACATCTCACCAAGACAGTAGTAAAAATCCACGTAGCCCACTAAACCCTCTTCCCCCTTTTCGTGGGAAAACCAACCCCTCCTTCGCCAAAACTCCACCTAACGGCCCCATAAAAAAGGGGTTTCCCGAAAAACATTTCAAACAAAATTTCGACAAGGGGCATCCCTTCCCCAAAACCCCTTCCCATCTGTATGCTTTTCACCTAGTTCCCCTTAACCTGGGAAATTTTCATAATGCACCCAGATACAAAGTTTTTTCCCAAGAAACAATTTCCCTCCCCAAACCCCCAAACCCAACGATTTAAAAATCCATAAAAGCATCCCTTTCCCACCCCTATCATAAGCAGCTCTCCAAACCGAGCCAAAACACCCCCTCCCCCCTCCCCCCTATGCTCTTAAAACTCCTAATAATCCATGCCCTTTATACATTATTTCCCGGGTAAAGCCATTTTTCCTCTATTTAATTACTTTACCCAAAAACCCGTTTTATTCCGTTTTCCCCAAAACCCTTTCAAATTAAATTATAAAACAACCCCACATAAGCGAATTGGGACGGTAAACTTTACCCTGGGCCCTTTTCCCCCCTTCGGCACTAATACAACAACAGCAGTCCCCTTTTCTGCTCACCCATTGCCCCTTTTCCTTTTATTCATTGGGAAAAATCTGACCCAAAAAATTTTCCCCAATACTTCCCAATTCTTAACATTAAAAAACATTAGGCAACCCGTCTACCCGGTGCCTTAAACCCAAACTTGCAAAATGCTATAAACTTGCAAAATTTTCCCCCTTTCCCTAATCTGTCCTTCCAAAGTCTCCCAATTTTCTAAACCTTTTAAGCTTCCCCATTGCCAAAACCCCCCATTTCCCTTAAAGCATCATCTCGTATACCCACATGTTGTGCATATGACCTAAACCCCTACATCAAGATTTCCACTCATACCTTCAGTCGACATCAATACCTGTCCCCTTTCCCCTTTTCCCCCCCACCCCCCAGAACCCGTTTTAAACCCAAACATCTCCCTCGCCGCTCTCCTCTTACGCTGTCCCCCTTTAATAAAACACGCCATGGCCTACTCCCATAACACCTTCCCCCAACCCCCCCAAAAAGCGTGCAACCCTCAAAACTTTCATTTTTCAAACCCTAAAGCCTCCCTTTAAACCCTTTAATATCTCCCAAACCCGGGGAAATAACCCTCCCCCGTTCGTAGCAAGCCCTCAAAATGCCCCCCAAGATAAGATTGAAACCCATACTTTAACCTATTATATTCCCTCCCATTACGTACTAAAAATCCTTTAATTTCCTGATTTTTGCCCCCGAGTCCCACCATTAACCAGACACCATTCCCAGGCGCTTCGCCCCCAACCCCTCCCAAAAATGTTTAAATGGGCTGGGCTATATTCTTCTTCAAAGCCGGGAAATTTAAAATTTAACTTCCAATACCCCCTACCCCTTCCCTGGCAAAACCCCCCCCAAACCCAAAACCCCCCATAACAAACCCCCAGATCAAGGGAAAATTAAACCCCAAACCCCAAAACCCACCCAAAAGTATTACTACCCTTCGGGGACGTACAAAACCCATCGTGCCTAGCAATACCCACGCCTTTAAAAAATGTAAAGCTTACCTCCCCCCCCCCCAGATATCGATTAAACCCACCCCTTTATAACAATTCTCCCCTGTTCCTATACAATGCCCCCCCCCCCTCGGTTTTCCCCATCCTTAAGCCTTATCACACAGTTCCAAAACACCTCCAAACACGGCTCCCCTGGCAATCCACACAAGTAGTAAACCCAAAACGTCCCTCACAAAAATTCTTAACGCCCTACGTCTCCCTCTGCCGGTCCAAACACACACCAAAGTCATCTGTACCTACCCCCTTTAAACCATCCACACGTATCACCCCCCCCTCCCCCCCTTCACAATGCCTGAAAACCCAAAGGGCTAGTTTCCCTTTAAACCCAAAATTTGCCACCCGCCCCTTTTAATCTACCGCCCTGTTCAAAAAATACACCTTATTTTCCCCCCACCTTTAAAATCATAACCATGTCTATAATTATGCTCCGCCCGAACACAACGTAAAAACCATGACGCCCCAAAAAAATCCCTAAACCCTCCACTTTCTCTGCGGGCCCCAAAACCCTTGATGTTAAAAGTCAAGCACTTAAAACCCCACAAAGGTGGTTTTTCCCCCTTGACACACCTTTTTGTCACCTGTTTGCCTATTGCCCTTATCCCTCCCCCCCCCCTTTTTTGTGCACTCTTAATCGATCCCCGTCCCCGAGTGTCTTTTTTAACCCCCCTGCGTGACATCCCCCCTGTTTTTTTTCCCTGAACGTTTTGCGGGCGTAAGCAACCCTTTATCTGAATCATAAAGCACTGCTTGGGGCGCTTTCGGGGGGCGACCCTCGACCTGCATCCCCGTCATCAAGCTCATCCAAACCCCAAGAACCTCAACCTCCACCCTATTCACCGACAAGACGCCCTTTTCACACACCCTTTGGGCGAAAATACCTTCGCCCCCCCGTCCCCCCAAAAATTTGTCCCCCAAAACCAGGATCGTGGCCCCTCTCCTGATCGGGGCCCCCTGGCCCCAAATATCCCCCAAGCGTCGTCGATGCTTTTCCCCCTTGCTATCATTCAATTTTTGGATGTTCCTCCAATGGCCCCGAACCCCGTCCAAGGAAGGGGGGGGGCCCCCCCCTCTTAAACACCCCCATCTTTCCCGCCCTTTTCCCAAACCCCCTCCCCTCCATGACGCACTCTGCGGAGTCAGTGTCGAAAAAAAAGGGTGTTTTTGCTTCCACTCTCCTCCCTCTTCTTTTTTTCGTTTTTGCGGCGTTGTCTCCACGTCCTCTACCACATTGCGCTGCCAGGTGTTCATACGGGCCCACACAAACGACAAGTGCGTCGTTGCCCCCCGCGTTTTGTCACAAATACCTGAGTTTTTTGAATTCTTCCTCACCACATACACGGTTTTAGGATTTTTCCCTATCGTCTCCCTTTTCCCGAGTACGTAACCCCCAGGTATTCCCATATAGTACCAGCTGACCCTTCTTCCGGCAGTAACCGGGTTTTTGTACCGTCCCATATTTTCTCATGGCAAACCTTATGTCAGTGCATCCGCCCCCAAATGGCACTTCCTGATCTTTACCCAAGTGAAGTTTTTAAAAATTTTTTACATGTGCATCCTCACGTGACCATGATTCACAGGTATGGCCACTTCCCAAAAATTGTTTTAACCCCTGTCTCATAAAATTTCTCCCCGAATTGAATTTAAGAAATTTCCTCCTTTGTGCCATTCCAAAGGGAAAATCCACAAATCTCTTCAGTAGCACGCCGTTTGGGGTCTCTAATTATTGCTGGGAGAAGTAGCTCCTTAAAGGCCCCTGATAGCTCCATGGTTTTAAATTTAATAAAAGACTGTATTAACTCTCCGGCGACAAGCCTGCGCCATGTTTTGAAAAATATATCTGCACCCCGTCAACCCAGGGGTAGGGAGCAGCAACGCCTCTCCTCAAGGGGTGAAACGAATGAGCGCAATTATTTCAGTACCAAATAATATTTTAGTCCGGACTCCAAGGGTTTTCTTTAGGGGTCCCCCAAAATGTTACCTGAAAAATGTTCAAAAAGAAACCTGGAAAAAATTTTTATACCCCGGGATATTTGCCTTTAGTGGGGTTGGGATTGAAAAAGTTTAAATTTTTAAAAAGAGCAGTGGGCACTTTTTATACTTGGGGGTAACCTGGAGAGGTTTTTTGGGGGCAAGGGCCCCCCCGGCTTGGTCGAGACCAGGCCTCGTGGTGGAGTAGGGTCTGATAAACCCCAGGCTTTATGGCCGCCGCAAAAATGGCGTACGAACCCCCCAGTCCGGCGGTCAGGTACTGACTTTAGGTGCCGTCCACGCCTTCTTTAAGCACCCGGGGTTACTGTAATCCTCCTTTTGTGTGCTGGGGGCGTTGAACAATCTTGGGCCCCCGACACTTTCTGTGTTTCTCTCATGTACAGTGGTGCCCCCGCTTTTCATTGGGGAAAATTGCATCTCCCGCAACATTCCCCCCAAAATCGTGTGCAAGTTTGGTACCAATCCCTTGGGGTTTCAATGTGTATTTATCATGATCTCTCTCCCCCGCGTTGAGGGAATACAAATCAAGGGGCTTTAAACCCTTCCCCGAAATTTAGGTGTCTTATCGTACTTATGTGTGCCGTAAAAGTTCGTTGTACACTCTCCAGGTCAACAATATCGCCTCCCTTGAAGGGGCAGTTAGTGTAAACTATTCCGGCCTAGAGAGAACAAGCGATTTGGCGTCCCCAGTTTTGAAGCTTTTCATTACCCCATCCTATCTTTTTTTCTAGCAGATGCAATACGTTTTGTGGTCTTTGAAGGCGAGTTCCTGTGACATTATCACTCCCGGGCCCCTTCACATTTTTTTTTCCCGCGCTATTTTTGTACTTAGAATTTGTTGTATACTCGATATTTTTTAATTTCCTCAAATTTTCCATATCTAAGTAATTGGAATTTCTCTTCATTGAACTTCATATTGTTTTGTAGGGGAAGAGGTAAGTTAATCATCACTTCATTGATATTAGAAATAACAACTTTTTTACTTTTTACCTTTGTTTTCGTTCAAAACACGTCCTACTAACCCACACGTCAAAATAACCAGCGCAAGCCCTAGTGTTTTGGACATAATATGTATAAAAGCCTATTCTATAAGTTACAGTTACGACTTCCCCGTTTCTAGTGGAGGGAGGAGTGGGCCACAATTGCGGGGTCGTGCCAAGGGTCCAACTTACTCATTGATTTGTTGATGAGTAAGACACATGTGCAACAGTTGGGTATTTTATTGTTGAAACGTTTCGCTTACATGGTAGGCTTCATCAGTCAAATGCAGAGGAGAGTGTACTGTAGGGAGCAGCAGTAGCGCGGTAAAGATGATGTAATCAGTCCAGCAATTCTGGAAAAAAAAGTGTGGTTAGGTCCTTAGCCTGAAGAAGAGTTCAGCTCCGTGATCTGGAATGATAATCATTTGGGTTTAAATTTCTGAGGCTAGCGTCTCCAACCACGAGTGTACTAAGTACCAACCAGTACCTGAATCTGGGCCAGGAGCTTGAAAGTCAACAAGGACACCGTGAGGGTGAGTACATAGTACATTTGTTAGTAACAACCCGTCTTTTAGGGGGCAACTCACCTGTTCTTAGACTTGGAATGGCTGGAGTTTTTGGTGGGTTTGATTGACATGTTTTTTTATGTCAATCAGCAGATAACCACGTAAATAAAGACAGCATGGTCCTTCAAAATGAATGAATGACACATGATTATCAGAGCCTGTTAATGAACAAAATGCCACTGCCTATGCTAAAGAGCCTACCTAACCTGACCACTAAACAATCAACAAGGCGCCGGTAGTCAACTTTGAGTGGGTCATCGGTGTGCCCTGGTAACAATGAGACGAGAACTTCGCTACTCTACCCTGCTATTGATCCAACAAGAAATCACAATCGATTGAGTTTTGAGGACTATGAACTGCAACTCTTAATTAGTTGGTGATAGCAGTATTATGACACACCTGACACCATGGTGTCTCAGACACCCTACATTGTGCCCTCTCCGTTCAAAAATGAAACCTGCCTTTCAAGTCGAATGTCCCTGCGGCACTGGCAGAGGTTACCCTATATGGCATAATATAAACACTTATAATATGTCTTAAATATGTTTAGAACAAGAATTCTTCAGACATCTTGAAATGAAGATCCTAGCTGAATGAAATAGACTCATAATATAACATGTCAGTAATGACATGTCATTACGATTTCGTGAGTCATTAATGATCATATGTCAAGGAGTGAAACATTACATTATAAAAATATAATAATAATAATTAATAATAATAATAATAATAATAATAATAATAATAAAAATATAATAATAATAATAATAATATCTTTATTTCTACAAGTACACGTACAAGGTATACAGTCCTAGCTGACATCAAGACATACTACTATATAGAAAGCCACTTCTTGTACAGAACATTTCGGACAAATTAGGTCAGTTTTATCCCAGGGTGCGACCCACACCAGTCCACTAACACTCAGGTACCATTTTACTGATGGTGAACATAGACAACCGGTGTAAAGAAACACGCCCAATATTTCTACCCCCGCTGGGATCGAAGCCAGACCGCGCCGTGTGAAGCGAGAATGCCGGTTGTATTCTGATGCCTGGTTGTATACTGATGCCTGGTTGTATACTGATGCCTGGTTGTATACTGATCCTGGTTGTATACTGATGCCTGGTTGTATACTGATGCCTGGTTGTATACTGATGCCTGGTTGTATACTGATGCCTGGTTGTATACTGATGCCTGGTTGTATACTGATATCTGTTGTGTATCATGGCTTCCTCTGAGAGTTTGTGAGGAGAATTTTTAACACATTACCTCTGATTGACTTTTTACTGGTATCGAGAATCTTTCTATCCTCTCAGTGTCCGATCAGCCAGATTTGATTCGTACGTGCGGCCAATAGTAACAGCCTGCTTGATCGAGGAATAATCCACCGGGAGGCCTGGTCAGGTATCAGGCCGCTGGGGCGTTGACCCCAGGAACGACCGCCAGGTAAACTAAATCTGAGACCAGACTGCCTGATCAAGCAGGCTGTTGCCGGTAGAATACATTTGTAGAAGAGCGAGCATTTATTTAAACGTTTTGCTCATATATGAGTTTTTCAGGTCACATTTTACTTGAAATAACTGACCTGTGTGCGAGACCTTATCCTGATATCTACTTTTTCTACAGTAAGTTTCTTGGTTCTATCATTCCTTTCGGCATCATTTTGCCATATAAACCAGGCTATTGGTGCCAGTATTTATTTATTTTTATTAAACACACTGGTCGATTCCCACCAAGGCAGGGTGGCCCGAAGAAGAAAAACTTTCACCATCATTCACTCCATCACTGTCTTGCCAGAAGGGTGCTTTACACTACAATTTGGTGCCAGTAACCTGCTGGAACATGTAACTCTCATATATACTTTCAGGATTTTCAACCACAGCTCTTTCAACCATACTGATGATGCGTTGTTTTGAATGGCATCACAATCACAACAAGTCACTACACGAGTTTGACTAACTCTACCCTATTCCTAACATATTTTCTTTATAGTATAATAGTAAGGTAATAATAAAGAACCCCATGGAAATAAGTCACTCTGACTTTATACGGTTATTGTAGGTTCTCTACACATATGTAACTGTGTTTGTGTATACCTGAATAAACTTAACTAATCAAACACCAGTAGTATTCTCTTTAGTATAAGTAAGCAAAGAGAAAGTGGTTACTCATGGCAGTGACTCGACCTTTCACTGGCATAAAAACCGTTACACTCCCGACATCTGGATACATTTAGCCAGGGAATGACAACAAGGTCATCGTTGGGAGTGACAGGAACCTTGTAGTCTGTCAGTGAAGACAGTGTTCCCTTTGTTATTAACGCTGTGTTAATTATGTAATGGAAGTGTATCATGTTAAGATCTGTTCGACTTTTTAACATGGAGGGTTAGCCGCCCAAGATAACCCAAGAAAGTCAGTGCGTCATCGAGGACTGTCTGTCTTATTTCCATTGGGGTCTTCTAATTTTGTCCCTCAGGATGCGACCTACACACAGGTTCCTATTTACCGATAGATGAACAGGGACAGCAGGTGTAAGGAAACACGCTCAACGTTTCCACCCGTGCCGGTGTAACAGCCAAAAATATACCCCATCCCAGACTATACCCGTGGTTAAAGTAAGCTAGCCTGTTTTTTACCCCGGGTATAAATTGGACCAACCGACTATACCCAGGGCATAAAACAGGCTAGTCTATTTCATACCCTCCTGGCCAAGTTATACCCCTACACACTCAGAAATCGCCCCATGAGCGTTCTGTTGAACTCGGTGGTCTAGCTAAACTTTTTTCTTTTGAACTAACCGGCCATATCCCACCCAGGCAGGGTGACCTAAAAAGAAAAACGAAAGTTTCTCTTTTTAAATTTAGTAATTTATACAGGAGAAGAGGTTACTAGCCCTTTACTCCCGACATTTTAGTCGCCTCTTTCGAAACGCATGGCTGACGGAGGAAGAATTCTGTCCCACTTTCCCATGGTGTCTGGCTAAACTATTTTTATTTAAATTAAAAAACTCAGATATTAAATTTTGATTTTATTTCTCACGCTGATGACACAACCTTATAAACTAAAATGTACAATTTTAATTGCTCAAATGCAATTGCAAACTTATCAAGGTGCAGACTACTATGAAGCAATGAGTTTTTAAATTTTTTAGCTTGACACGGCCTTTGTTGAGGAACTCAACAACAGTATATGGAGAAGTCCAGTGAGGCTCCAGCTTGGATCCTATCCTGTGGATATATCGACTGTTCTTGATGTTGTCTATGGACCTTGCCATAATCTCTTTATTTCTTTCATGGCTACGATCATAATTCTCCTTCTGACGAGACTGTGCACTGACGATGTTGCTGTAGACTGCGGAACAGAGGTCTTCACGGATGGTGTGAAGTGTGTGAAGAACAACAGGGCTGAGTGAGTCTGGAAGTGGTGCTGCATCACTCTCGTAGGCAGACTTCAGCACAATGATAGACACAAGCAGAGCACCAGTATACATACATGACCTCAGTCTATCTGACGACCTGACACATAACCTGACCTGACGTCTTGGCCTGACATTATACCTTGCAGAGAGATAATGCTGTCTTTATTTTGTCCTGTTTGAACATAGAATTTATTAACTCACTGTGAAATTTATAAAATCATATAAATTCATACCATTGCAAACTTCGAATTAAATTAACCTTAAAAACTTAAATGTTCAGTAATTTTCGGATTTACTGGTCTAGCACAAAATATATAAATTATGATAGAAAAAAAAAACTCTGGACATTGAAATACAGACTTATGAAAAACACAAGGGATGGGGGGGGGGATTTATAATCTGGACTAGAGAGGTATATTCTGAATTAGCCTGTTTTCTACCCTGGGGCATAAACTGGACTAGCCCAGAATATACCCCGGGACATAAAACAGGCTAGCCTACATTAACCCCGGGTATAGCTTAGCTGGGAGTTACTGTGGGCTGCTACACTTGGATTTAACCCACTGACATTCAGGGAGTACCTAAATAAACTTACTTCACATTATCCTGGGTGTAAGTCACATCAACTATCAGGCTACAGATGCATCATTCATAGCTCCAGGTACCACATGATGCTGTCAGACACACCACCAGTAGTTCAGCTTAAATATGAACTTCATAAGCTTAACATGTAAAATGCGAGAGCACGACAACGCTCCTGTTTATAACACCAGCAAAAAAGTCTGAAGTTTTATATCCGTTAATGATTTAGTGAATCATGGTTCCCGCATCTCGATCTTAGACCAGGATACATATAAATATTGTTAATGAAATACTCTTTATTACAGGAGTAAGAATTAAGAAACACGTAGGAAAGTGCATATAAAAGTAGATGTCTGTAAAATTTACTCGTATACTTAGCAACTCAATCACAGATACCACTTGCTTTGTTGTAAATTATTTAGAAAACGTTTGGCCAGCCAATGGCTTCTTCAGTCCAATACAGAGAAGAATGGAGGAATATTAGGAGGAGTTTGAGGTTATCAGTCCGTCAACCTGGAGTCGATGTGTTTAGTCCGTCAATCTTGAGGAAAGAATGGACTGAAGAAACCACTGGCTGACGATACGTTTCCTTAATAAAGATTCCCTATGTTGCACAAGCTTCTTATTCTTTTACCTGGTTTGTACTGCGTGTTAAGGTGTTTGAGTCTGGGACACCGGGCGTGGCTGACGCTAGTCACGGGAAACTCCAGGTGGATCATGAGACAAGAACCGTCAGTGAGCGAGGCAGTTCCGTGTACCAGCAACTGTGTGACCACAGGTCAGATCTTAGGGGAAGTCGTGACTCACGAAATTTCGTGACTGTTCCTTATGATCCTCTATTATCTACACACGCCTCACCTCCTCTCTCTCTGTCTGTGTGTTTATTCCTCCTTGCTCTCTTCCCTTTAGTCGCGATGACTTCAAATAACAGCCTCTCATCTGCAAAGCCCTTGTGGTTTAGCGCTTCTTTTTGATTATAGTAATAATAATCTTGTCTGCAATCTGAAACACCTGTCTAACTGCGCACACGCTATCTCTTAATATCCTGCTGTTGTTATTAATAATAATCTATATTTCCCACAGGTACATGTGGGAACATATGGTGGCCCGTAGCCTGGTGGCAAAAAGCACTCGTTTCACACAGTGATGGTCCGGGTTCGATTCCCTACAAAGGGGTGGAAACATTGGGCGTGTTTCCTTACACCGATTGTCCATGTTCCCTCATCAGTAATAATGGGTACCAGGGTGTTAGTGGACTGGTGTGGGTCACATCCTGGGAAAAAACTGACCTAATTTGCCCGAAATGCTCTGCATACCAAGCGGCTTTCTGTGTAGTAGTATGTTACTGATGTCAGGTAGGACTGTATACCTTGTACATGTAGAAATAAAGATATTATTATTTTTATTATTATTATTTATTATTATTATTATATTATTATTATTATTATTATTTTGTTATTTATTATTTATACGACCTAGTTGACATGAATGGCTTACTATATAAAAAGCTCCTTGTTATGCAAAGCATTTCGGGAAATTACGCTAATTTTGTCCCCTGGGTGCAACCCACACCAGTAGACTAACACCCGAGTACCTAATTAATGCTAGGTGAACAGGGACAGCAGGTGTCTTACGGAAACACGTCCCAATGTTTCCACCCGTACCGGGGATCGGACCACGGACCTCAGCGTGTGAGCTGAGTGCGCTACCAACCGAGCTACAGAACTTATTATTATCTGAAGCTGATGCTGTTGCTCGTGCTTCCACATAAATGTCAAGTTTACTAGAAAAACATTCACATTAAAATATAATTTTTTGTATCAATAGCGTACACAAGAGTGTAAACTTTTTGTGTGTAGGTGCGTCAGGTATACTCTCCGTGGGAGAGTGTGCTGGAAGTGGAGTTTCAAAACACAGGCGGTTGCTGTTCTATTTCCCGGAAATGAGGCGTGTGTGAGGGTAGTACATCCTTCCTTGTGTCGGTATTTAGTGGTACTGACACACAAGTGATTCCCAACAAAGATCTTAGTTTGTAGATGAACACATCGACTCAAGGTTGAGGGACTGATTACCTCATTCTCCTCCCGTTCTTCAAGTTTCTCCTATGTATGGACTGATGAAGCCACTGTGTGGCGAAACGTTTCCTCAATAAAGATACCCAAGAGTTGCACATGTGTCTAATTTATCAAAGATCTTAGTCACGTAATGACCCTCTAACTGGAGTTTTTGGTCACAGGACCGAGGTCTTCCTCTGGTATACTGGTCCACCACTTAAAAATAAGGACCATGTATGTTGGTACCTTCCCCATGACGTCAGAAATTAGGTTGAAGACTCAAGGTCATAATTACAGGACGTGGCTGGAGTGCCCAACACTCCCGCTGTTCACTTTTTTAACTAGAAGTGAAATATTTCACTTATTCTTGACGTCGTCACACGGCAGTGTACGTTAAATATTTTCCTGATTTCCATAATTATTGATGGGTAAATCCAACTCGTTTTAGAATGTTTTTAATAGTATTTGTTTTAAAAAATTGCTGCTCGTCGTTATTTCCTTTATTTCAGTCATACATTCACACCGAGTGGGACAGTATATATATATATATATATATATATATATTTTATATATATAATAATATATATATATATATATATATATATATTATATATATATAATGTTGTGCCGAATATGTAAAACTGGTCAATTAGCAAGAACTCATTTAAAATTAAGTCCTTCTAATTTTCTCTTATACGTTTAAAGATATATTTTTTTCATTTATGTTAAAATTAAAATGAATAATTTTGTACAAAAAAAATTAGAAAACTTACCTAACCTTATTATAACAAGCGCAATTTAATTTAGTCTAATCCAACTAAATATATTTTAGATAAGTTTACAGTAATTTAATAATAAACAAACACAATGAAAAATATTTTTTTTCATTAGGTTCAGAATGATTTTTGCGAAATTGTTGCATAAAAAACTTTTCGCTTCTCTTTTTGGCAAAAGGGTTGTATTTAACCCAAAAATCGCAGTTTTCTTATATAGCACGACACACACACACAACACACACCACAACACACACCACACACACACACACACCACCCACACATACACACACATGGCCAGGATGGGACTCGCAAGCGACACACAAGGAAATGGGACCGGAAAAACATCCCCCCGTGGGACCTTAGAGAGGGGCAGTATTTGTGCGTGCCACTTACCCAATCTTCAACCGTCCCTGGAAACTGGCAACTACCTGAGGTAGGAAGACGGCAAATGTATTTTCCCATTTTTAAAAAAGGAGACAAAAAAGAGGAACAAACTTTAGACCTGTGTAATTGCGTGTATATATGCAAAGTTATGGAGAAAGATTACAGGAGGGGAGTGGGGGGCACCGGGAAACGGAAAAAAGAGTATAAACCAACCACGGGATTCATTAAAGGGAAAAATCCTGTGTCAAAAACCTTCTGGATTTTTTTTGAAAAAATAAAGAAGTAAGACACGAAGAGGGGGTGGGTTGTTTGCATCTTCTTGGCTGCAAAGGCCTTTGACACGTTCCCCCACAAAAATTAGGAGAAGCTAGAGATCAGGTGCATATAACGGAAGGGCACTGCAAGGATCAGAGATAAGACAGGGAGGGGAACAAAAAGAGTCATGGGACCCAAGATGATCACAGTGGGCCCCCCTTGACGGCGGGGGCCCACAGGGGTTTCCCAGGCCCCGTGTATTTTTGGTATATGTGAACGAACATGATGGGGAAGGGGTTTGACTCGAAGGTCCCCGTTTGCGATGATGTGAAGTTAAGAGGAGAATTAAATCGATAGGACCAGGGAGGACTTCAAAGAGACCTGGGACAGCTGGACACCTGGTCCGCAAATGGTTCCGAATTTAAACCTGAAATGCAAAGTATAAAAAATAGGGGAAAGGGGAAGAAGACCCCAGACAGAGTATAGGTGGGGGCCAAGACTGCAAACCCCACTCAAGGAGAAAGATCTTGGGGTGAGTTAAAAACCGAGCTGTCTCCGGAAGACAATCAATCAGATAACTGCTGCGCATATGGGGCCTGGCAAACCGGAACAGCATTCCGATCTCAGTAAAGGAATCGTTCAAGACACTGTCCCCCGGTATTCGGGCCCCAAATGGGGTAGAGCACCCGTTTTTAACCCGCACTTATAAAGCACGTCAAGAAAACTAGAGAAAGTACAAAGGTTTGCACAAGGTTAGTTCCGGCTAAGGGGGAAAGTCCCTTTTTTAAAAAAAGTTAAGGGGAAAACGGCCTGAACATGGAGGACAGGAGGGTCAGGGGAGACATGATAACGCATAAAAATACTGCGTGGGAAAAAAAGAAGGGTGGCAAAAAACAGGGTGTTCCAGGGGGGGGACACAGAAAAAGGGCCCCAATTGGAAGTTGAAGACACAAATGGTCAGAGGTATTTGGAAGTTTTCTTCAGTCATAAGTTGTAAGGCGTGGAATAGCCTAGAAAATCGTATGGGACAGGAACCCTACCAGTTTTAAGACGAGGTTTGATAAAGCTCTGGAGAGGGGGAAAAGAGAGGGCCCAGTACAACGGTGAAGAGGCGGGGGAGGAGCAAGACCCCCGACCCCTGAAACCCAAAAGGTGAGTACAAAAATGTGAGTACACACCAGTAAACACACACACACACAAAAA
>NC_069460.1:3427629-3432629 GCF_026875155.1 Cherax quadricarinatus
ATGGAAAGGTGTAGTGTGTAAATGTAAATAGAAATACAAGGTCCCGTAATCTTGCAATTTATGGACAGCAAAAAAAACCGCAAACCCCCATTGTAAAACAATTACAGGCTTTCGTTGTAAATCATTGGCAGGACGGTAGTACTCCTGGGCGGTTGCTGTTACAACTATACCCACATATATAATTTTATATATATATATTTTATTATTATTATATATATTATTATATATATTTTATATATATATATATATATATTAAAATATATTTTTTATAAAAATTTATTTATTCATTATGTTTTATATATATATAATTTAATATAATTATATATATATATATATATATATATATTATATATTTATTATTTATTTTTTAAATTTATAATTTTTATATATTATTAAATATATTTATATAATTAAAATTATTTTTTATATATTTTTTATATATATAAAATATATATATATATATTACATACTACATCTACATATATATATATTTAATATAAAATAATTATATTTTTAAAATTATATTTATAAAATTTCATTTTATTTTTATATATATATATATATATTAATATATATTTATATATATTTTATATATTTTTTAAAAATATATTTATAAATATAATTTAAAAAAAATCGGGGTGTTCCCACGAGGAGGGTGCCCAAAAAAAAAAGAAAATCCCCCAAAAAAAAAAAACTTTCTCCATTTCAAAAAATTTCCCATCACAATTAACTTTTTTGGGGAGAGGTGTCAGAATCAACGTTTAGGAAAATTTGTAAAAGTCAAACATATCCCCCCAAAGTAAAATCCCCAAAACCCCCTTTAAGTGAGGCATTGTATTCCCCTTTGGACTCAAGTCCCGGGTATATAAAAAAACCGGTTTCCCCGATCCCTTCATAAATATTACCCCGTCCCTCCAAAGATGTCAGGTCCCCAAAAACATTGTTCCATTACTCTATCGAGCAGTTGCTGGAAATTCAAGCCCTCGCCCCAAACTCCCCTTCCCCTTCCTTCCCAACTTTTAGAGAACGACCTTACCCCCCTTCCTTTCCCCAAGATTTATAGCTCTCCCTGTATTTCTTTGATCCCTTCCTCTAAATGACCAAAACACTAACAAAACCCTCTTGAGTCTCTGATAATATTTTATTAAATCTAACTTTCTCTAATTTCCCCAAATCGAATTCTTGTTTAATATTTACACAACCTTGCCCTTGAAGGCTTCCCTGCCCCCCCCTCCCCCTCGCTGTGCATTAAAACCCCGCTTCACACCCCCTATAAGAGTGTTGGTATTATACTTTTTAAAACTGTCTATGCCCCTAAAATAACGTTTTTTGATCCCCTTACCCCAAGCACCTACTTTTTTACCTCATCATTTTGATAACCTCATCCCTTTTAAATCCCCTCGCCACGTAATCCCAAATACTGAAAAAATTCACTTTTCTACTCTCCTCCCAATTTTTATATCCCAATTTTTCTTCATTAAAAAAATTTTAAACCTCTCCCTTCCTTTTCTATGTTTGGGGTTTTAACTTTTACCTTTAACACACCCCCCAATAACCCAAAACCTTTTCAATTTTTCTTTAGAAACTCCCCTAAAAACAGTTTCAGCAAAAAGAACGTGTAAATTCCCCTTTTGTATTTAAATTCCCCCAATTTAATCCCCCCCTCTCCCGAACAATTGATTTATTTTTTACAACCCCCTCTGAAATATATTAAATAAACCCAAAAGGGGGAATTACCCAAATTTTCTAAGCCTACTTTTAGGGGGGTAGTCTCCCCCT
This sequence comes from Cherax quadricarinatus, assembly GCF_026875155.1. Classification (NCBI taxonomy): domain Eukaryota; kingdom Metazoa; phylum Arthropoda; class Malacostraca; order Decapoda; family Parastacidae; genus Cherax; species Cherax quadricarinatus. The sequence goes on from NC_069460.1 coordinate 3,429,409, forward strand.
TTCACCCCCTAATGAGCTCACTACCCCCAAAAATTATTATTTGCAATTACCCCCTTATTCAATACTTGCCCTCTGCCCCATTGTCCCCCTACTCACCTTTTCATATGCCTTTTCTAAATCCTTTAAAAGCAATAAAAATTCCTCCTTTCTTAATATGTTCAAACAGTTTTAGGGGAAACACTTGAAACTAAATCCCTTTTTCCCCCTTCCTTTTATAAGGGTTTTAAAGCTCTTTAAAACCTAGGTACCCTTCCCCTCTTTTACTTAATTAAAAAAGTACCAACCCCTCAAATTATTTCCCCCTGCTTTTAAAATTTTGTTGTTTTATCGTTCAGCTGTTTTCCCCCTTTTTTCTCTTTAAAGTTTCCCGTACCCCCCCACTTAATTTGCTTTTTTCACTCCCAAAAAATGGGATACCTCCCGGCCCGTGCATGAATTACCGCCTCCCCTTTTCCCAAATTTAAAAATTCCTCAAATATTCTCGCCTCTACCTAAAACCCCCATCTCCCATTACTAATCCTACTTGTTTTTAAGGCAAAAAACATACTTTCCTGGTTTTTTAATTGTTTAATACTCAAAATTTTTTTTTTTTTTCTAAAAATTTCTTGACAGTGCCTTTCCCCTATCATTGCTTCCCTTTTTCCTCTCTCTCCACCACTTTTCACTTTCTTTTTACTCTCCCTATACTCTATCTTCTTAAACTTTTGCTTTTTAAAAAACCCCATGGTAAAATTTTTTTTTTTTTAAACCTTTATTATCATTCACCAATCATCCTTTTTCCCGCATCCCCCTCTTAACCCAAATTTGCCCCAAAATTTAAAGCATTTTTTAAAAAAAATTCCAATCTTCAACCCCCCCCCCCTGTCATATTTGCACCAGTTCACCTTTGCCAAAACGTGTTGTTAAACTTTCCCCCAAATTCCTTCCTTAGTTTTTCCCCTTACTCCTCTTTTGTTTTTGCCTTTTCCCTTTTTCCCCTTACTTTATCTAGAGTACAACTAAATAAGATCGAAGTAGTTGCCCTCATAACGTGGACATCATGGAGCTCACAAACCTTTTATCCCCAAATAAAAATTAACAACTATTTTATTAGGCTATATCTTTTGTATATTTTATTTTTCTTTTCATAAATATGTATTACTTATTACCTATCTTTCAATGCTCAATTAAAGGTCCCTTTTATTTACCGGCACCCCAAATTTACTTATCCCCCCACAAAATTTTTTTCCCCCCTTTGATTGAATCCCCAACCATCATTCTCTACATTGGTTCAAAAATCCCAGCATTTATCAAAAATTTCCCAAAAAACTCTCTCTTCTTAACTTGAAACCCCGATAAACCTTTTATTCCCCTCCATGAAACCCCCCACCCTTCAGCTTTGTTTACTTAAGCAGGACATCCGTTTCATTATAACATCCTCAAACCTTTCTTATAATTGACAAATCCCCGCCATTCGCTTCCCCTTTTTACAAATTTTTTTTTTCATTTTTTTGTATTTTACAGGAAAAGGGGTTTTAGCCCCTTGTTCCCGGGATTTTAGTTGACTTTTACAAAGATGGCTTACGGGGGCGAAAGTTCTTATTCCTTCCCATGGTATATAATTTTAATATATAATATATTATTTATTATATTTTTAATATATATTATATTTATATTTATTTTATATATTTATAATTTTTTTTTATATATAAAATTATTTATTATATATATATATTTTTATTATTTTATATATATATAAAATATATATTATATTAAAATAATAATTATAATAATATTATTATATATTATAAAATTTTAATATATATTAAATTTTATCATATATATATTTTTATAAATTAAATTATTTTATATATATTTATATATATATATATATATATATATATATATATATATATATATATATATATATATATATTATATATATATTTATATATATATATTGCAGAACAACCACTGTGAAAAAATAGTGAATTCCAAGCGCTTTCGTGACTTCTCACATTATCATAGTTCCTTGATAATATGAACAGTCACGAAAGCGTTGGATTTCACTATTTTTTTCACAGCGGTTGGTCTGGATATATATATATATATATATATATTATATATTTATATATATTATATATATATATATTATGTTGTGTGTGTGTTGTGTGTGTGTGTGTGTTTGTGTGTGTGTGTGTGTGTGTGTGTGTGATGTGTGTGTAGTGTGTGTGTACTCACCTTTTTGTATCCCTTTTGTGGTTGCAGGGGTGGTCTTAGCGGGCCCGCTTTCCCCGGTTTGTATGGGCCCTCTCTCCCCTTCTGGCTTTTCAAACCGTTTAAAACTTTTTGGGTTCCTGTCTCCATATCATTTTCTAGGCTTTCCACCCCTTACAATTATGATAAAGAATTATTCCTTTTTTTGATCTTTTGTGTCTTAAATTTCCCAATTGTGGCCTTTTTTTTGTGCCCCCTCCTGGAACATTTTTTTGTCCCCCTGTCTATTCCCACGATTTTTTTTAAAATTGTCGTTTTCATGTTCCCCTGACCCCCCTGTCCTCAGTGTCGTCGGCGTTTTCCCCTTTAAATCTTTTTATGGAAATTTCCCCCTTAGCTTGGAACTAACCTTTCGCAAACCTTTGTATTTTCTCTGTTTTTGACGTGTTTATCAAGTGCGGGTTTCCCCCAAACAGGTGTGCATATCCAGTATGGGCTGACATACAGGTGACGTGTTTAAACGTTCCTTAGGATATCGGAAGCTGTTCTAGGTTTGCCAGGGCCATTGCTGCAGATACTGTTTGATTGTGTTCCCGGGACATGCCGGGTTTATCCCCCCAAGATCTTTTTTGGTGGGGTTTGCAGTTTTTGGGCCCACCTAGCCAAATTTCTGTTGTGGTTTCTGTCCCCTTCCCCATTTTTATGACTTTGCTTTTGGCAGGATTAAATTGAGAAGCCTTTTTGTGGCCCAGGTGTCCAGTCTGCCCAGGTCTCTTTGATTCCCTGGCCCTATCAGTTTTAATTCTCCTCATTAAATTAATATCTGCAAAGGGACATTTGGTCAAACCCCTTCCCATCTGTGTTAATTTTACAAAAATGCATGGTCTAGGACCAACCCTGGGGGCCCGCTGTCAGGTCCCCCATGGTAATCATTGGTCCCATGATCGTTGTTGCCCCCTGTCAGGTATTCTTGACCCCATTGCAGTGCCCCTTTGTTATAGAAATTTTTGGCTCTAGCTTCTGCG
>NC_069460.1:3435129-3514390 GCF_026875155.1 Cherax quadricarinatus
CTTTGCATAACAAGGAGCTTTTTATATAGTAAGCCATTCATGTCAACTAGGTCTGTTTAATAATAGTAATAACAATAATAATAATAATAATAATAATAATAATAATAATAATAATAATAATAATAATAATAAAAATAATAATATCTTTATTTCTACATGTACAAGGTATACAGTCCTACCTGACATCAGTGACATACTACTACACAGAAAGCCGCTTGGTATGCAGAACATTTCGGGCAAATTAGGTCAGTTTTTTCCCAGGATGTGACCCACACCAGTCCACTAACACCCTGGTACCCATTATTACTGATGAGGGAACATGGACAATCGGTGTAAGGAAACACGCCCAATGTTTCCACCCCTTTGTAGGGAATCGAACCCGGACCATCACTGTGTGAAACGAGTGCTTTTTGCCACCAGGCTACGGGCCACCATATGTTGCACATGTACCTGTAGAAATATAGATTATTATTAATAACAACAGCAGGACATTGAGAGATAGCGTGTGCGCAGTTAGACAGGTGTTTCGGCTTGCAGACAAGATTATTATTACTATAATCAAAAAGAAGCGCTAAACCACAAGGGCTTTGCAGATGAGAGGCTGTTATTTGAAGTCATCGCGACTAAAGGGAAGAGAGCAAGGAGGAATAAACACACAGACAGAGAGAGAGGAGGTGAGGCGTGTGTAGATAATAGAGGATCATAAGGAACAGTCACGAAATTTCGTGAGTCACGACTTCCCCTAAGATCTGACCTGTGGTCACACAGTTGCTGGTACACGGAACTGCCTCGCTCACTGACGGTTTTTTGTTTTCATGATCCACCTGGAGTTTCCGTGACTAGCGTCAGCCACGCCCGGTTGTCCCAGACTCAAACACCTTAACACGCAGTACAAACCAGGTAAAAGAATAAGAAGCTTGTGCAACATAGGGAATCTTTATTAAGGAAACGTATCGTCAGCCAGTGGTTTCTTCAGTCCATTCTTTCCTCAAGATTGACGGACTAAACACATCGACTCCAGGTTGACGGACTGATAACCTCAAACTCCTCCTAATATTCCTCCATTCTTCTCTGTATTGGACTGAAGAAGCCATTGGTGGCCAAACGTTTTCTAAATAATTTACAAACAAAGCAAGTGGTATCTGTGATTAAGTTGCTAAGTATACGAGTAAATTTTACAGACATCTACTTTTATATGCACTTTCCTACGTGTTTCTTAATTCTTACTCCTGTAATAAAGAGTATTTCATTAACAATATGTATATGTATCCTGGTCTAAGATCGAGATGCGGGAACCATGATTCACTAAATCATTAACGGATATAAAACTTCAGACTTTTTTGCTGGTGTTATAAACAGGAGCGTTGTCGTGCTCCCGCATTTTACGTGTTAAGCTTATGAAGTTCATATTTAAGCTGAACTACTGGTGGTGTGTCTGACAGCATCATGTGGTACCTGGAGCTATGAATGATGCATCTGTAGCCTGATAGTTGATGTGACTTACACCCAGGATAATGTGAAGTAAGTTTATTTAGGTACTCCCTATATGTCAGTGGGTTAAATCCAAGTGTAGCAGCCCACAGTAACTCCCAGCTAAGCTATACCCGGGGTTAATGTAGGCTAGCCTGTTTTATGTCCCGGGGTATATTCTGGGCTAGTCCAGTTTATGCCCCAGGGTAGAAAACAGGCTAATTCAGAATATACCTCTCTAGTCCAGATTATAAATCCCCCCCCCCCCCATCCCTTGTGTTTTTCATAAGTCTGTATTTCAATGTCCAGAGTTTTTTTTTTTCTATCATAATTTATATATTTTGTGCTAGACCAGTAAATCCGAAAATTACTGAACATTTAAGTTTTTAAGTTAATTTAATTCGAAGTTTGCAATGGTATGAATTTATATGATTTTATAAATTTCACAGTGAGTTAATAAATTCTATGTTCAACAGGACAAAATAAAGACAGCATTATCTCTCTGCAAGGTATAATGTCAGGCCAAGACGTCAGGTCAGGTTATGTGTCAGGTCGTCAGATAGACTGAGGTCATGTATGTATACTGGTGCTCTTGCTTGTGTCTATCATTGTGCGTGAAGTCTGCCTACGAGAGTGATGCAGCACCACTTCCAGACTCACTCAGCCCTGTTGTTCTTCACACACTTCACACCATCCGTAAAGACCTCTGTTCCGCAGTCTACAGCAACATCGTCAGTGCACAGTCTCGTCAGAAGGAGAATTATGATGGTTGCCATGAAAGAAATAAAGAGATTATGGCAAGGTCCATAGTCAGCATCAAGAACAGTCGATATATCCACAGAATAGGATCCAAGCTGGAGCCTCACTGGACTTCTCCATATACTGTTGTTGAGTTCCTCAACAAAGGCCGTGTCAAGCTAAAAAATTTAAAAACTCATTGCTTCATTGTAGTCTGCACCTTGATAAGTTTGCAATTGCATTTGAGCAATTAAAATTGTACATTTTAGTTTATAAGGTTGTGTCATCAGCGTGAGAAATAAAATCAAAATTTAATATCTGAGTTTTTTAATTTAAATAAAAATAGTTTAGCCAGACACCATGGGAAAGTGGGACAGAATTCTTCCTCCGTCAGCCATGCGTTTCGAAAGAGGCGACTAAAATGTCGGGAGTAAAGGGCTAGTAACCTCTTCTCCTGTATAAATTGCTAAATTTAAAAAGAGAAACTTTCGTTTTTCTTTTTAGGTCACCCTGCCTGGGTGGGATATGGCCGGTTAGTTCAAAAGAAAAAAGTTTAGCTAGACCACCGAGTTCAACAGAACGCTCATGGGGCTGATTTCTGAGTGTGTAGGGGTATAACTTGGCCAGGAGGGTATGAAATAGACTAGCCTGTTTTATGCCCTGGGTATAGTCTGGGCTGGTCCAATTTATACCCGGGGGTAAAAAACAGGCTAGCTTACTTTAACCACGGGTATAGTCTGGGATGGGGTATATTTTTGGCTGTTACACAGGCACGGGTGGAAACGTTGAGCGTGTTTCCTTACACCTGCTGTCCCTGTTCATCTATCGGTAAATAGGAACCTGTGTGTAGGTCGCATCCTGAGGGACAAAATTAGAAGACCCCAATGGAAATAAGACAGACAGTCCTCGATGACGCACTGACTTTCTTGGGTTATCTTGGGCGGCTAACCCTCCATGTTAAAAAGTCGAACAGATCTTAACATGATACACTTCCATTACATAATTAACACAGCGTTAATAACAAAGGGAACACTATGTCTTCACTGACAGACTACAAGGTTCCTGTCACTCCCAACGATGACCTTGTTGTCATTCCCTGGCTAAATGTATCCAGATGTCGGGAGTGTAACGAAGGTTTTTATGCCAGTGAAAGGTCGAGTCACTGCCACGAGTAACCACTTTCTCTTTGCTTACTTATACTAAAGAGAATACTACTGGTGTTTGATTAGTTAAGTTTATTCAGGTATACACAAACACAGTTACATATGTGTAAAGAACCTACAATAACCGTATAAAGTCAGAGTGACTTATTTCCATTGGGGTTCTTTTATTACCTTACTATTATACTATAAAGAAAATATGTTAGGAATAGGGTAGAGTTAGTCAAACTCGTGTAGTGACTTGTGATCGTGATGCCATTCAAAACAACGCATCATCAGTATGGTTGAAAGAGCTGTGGTTGAAAATTTTGAAAGTATATATGAGAGTTACATGTTCCAGCAGGTTACTGGCACCAAATTGTAGTGTAAAGCACCCTTCTGGCAAGACAGTGATGGAGTGAATGATGGTGAAAGTTTTTCTTTTTCGGGCCACCCTGCCTTGGTGGGAATCGGCCGGTGTGATAAAAATAAATAAATACTGGCACCAATAGCCTGGTTTATATGCCAAAATGATGCCGAAAGGAATGATAGAACCAAGAAACTTACTGTAGAAAAAGTAGATATCAGGATAAGGCCTCGCACACAGGTCAGTTATTTCAAGTAAAATGTGACCTGAAAAACTCATATATGAGCAAAACGTTTAAATAAATGCTCGCTCTTCTACAAATGTATTCTACCGGCAACAGCCTGCTTGATCAGGCAGTCTGGTCTCAGATTTAGTTTACCTGGCGGTCGTTCCTGGGGTCAACGCCCCAGCGGCCTGATACCTGACCAGGCCTCCCGGTGGATTATTCCTCGATCAAGCAGGCTGTTACTATTGGCCGCACGTACGAATCAAATCCTGGCTGATCGGACACTGAGAGGATAGAAAGATTCTCGATACCAGTAAAAAGTCAAATCAGAGGTAATGTGTTAAAAATTCTCCTCACAAACTCTCAGAGGAAGCCATGATACACAACAGATATCAGTATACAACCAGGCATCAGTATACAACCAGGCATCAGTATACAACCGGGCATCAGTATACAACCAGGCATCAGTATACAACCAGGCATCAGTATACAACCAGGCATCAGTATACAACCAGGCATCAGTATACAACCAGGCATCAGTATACAACCAGGCATCAGTATATACAACCAGGCATCAGTATACAACCAGGCATCAGTATACAACCAGGCATCAGTATACAACCAGGCATCAGTATACAACCAGGCATCAGTATACAACCAGGCATCAGTATACAACCAGGCATCAGTATACAACCAGGCATCAGTATACAACCAGGCATCAGTATACAACCAGGCATCAGTATACAACCGGGCATCAGTATACAACCGGGCATCAGTATACAACCGGGCATCAGTATACAACCAGGCATCAGTATACAACCAGGCATCAGTATACAACCAGGCATCAGTATACAACCAGGCATCAGTATACAACCAGGCATCAGTATACAACCAGGCATCAGTATACAACCAGGCATCAGTATACAACCAGGCATCAGTATACAACCAGGCATCAGTATACAACCAGGCATCAGTATACAACCAGGCATCAGTATACAACCGGGCATCAGTATACAACCGGGCATCAGTATACAACCAGGCATCAGTATACAACCAGGCATCAGTATACAACCAGGCATCAGTATACAACCAGGCATCAGTATACAACCAGGCATCAGTATACAACCAGGCATCAGTATACAACCAGGCATCAGTATACAACCAGGCATCAGTATACAACCAGGCATCAGTATACAACCAGGCATCAGTATACAACCAGGCATCAGTATACAACCAGGCATCAGTATACAACCGGGCATCAGTATACAACCAGGCATCAGTATACAACCAGGCATCAGTATACAACCGGGCATCAGTATACAACCAGGCATCAGTATACAACCAGGCATCAGTATACAACCGGGCATCAGTATACAACCAGGCATCAGTATACAACCAGGCATCAGTATACAACCAGGCATCAGTATACAACCAGGCATCAGTATACAACCAGGCATCAGTATACAACCAGGCATCAGTATACAACCAGGCATCAGTATACAACCAGGCATCAGTATACAACCAGGCATCAGTATACAACCAGGCATCAGTATACAACCGGGCATCAGTATACAACCAGGCATCAGTATACAACCAGGCATCAGTATACAACCAGGCATCAGTATACAACCAGGCATCAGTATACAACCAGGCATCAGTATACAACAAGGCATCAGTATACAACCAGGCATCAGTATACAACCAGGCATCAGTATACAACCAGGCATCAGTATACAACCAGGCATCAGTATACAACCAGGCATCAGTATACAACCAGGCATCAGTATACAACCAGGCATCAGTATACAACCAGGCATCAGTATACAACCGGGCATCAGTATACAACCGGGCATCAGTATACAACCAGGCATCAGTATACAACCAGGCATCAGTATACAACCAGGCATCAGTATACAACCAGGCATCAGTATACAACCAGGCATCAGTATACAACCAGGCATCAGTATGCAACCAGGCATCAGTATACAACCAGGCATCAGTATACAACCAGGCATCAGTATACAACCAGGCATCAGTATACAACCGGGCATCAGTATACAACCGGGCATCAGTATACAACCAGGCATCAGTATACAACCAGGCATCAGTATACAACCAGGCATCAGTATACAACCAGGCATCAGTATACAACCAGGCATCAGTATACAACCAGGCATCAGTATACAACCAGGCATCAGTATACAACCAGGCATCAGCATACAACCGGGCATCAGTATACAACCGGCATCAGTATACAACCAGGCATCAGTATACAACCAGGCATCAGTATACAACCAGGCATCAGTATACAACCAGGCATCAGTATACAACCAGGCATCAGTATACAACCAGGCATCAGTATACAACCAGGCATCAGTATACAACCAGGCATCAGTATACAACCGGGCATCAGTATACAACCGGGCATCAGTATACAACCGGGCATCAGTATACAACCAGGCATCAGTATACAACCAGGCATCAGTATACAACCAGGCATCAGTATACAACCAGGCATCAGTATACAACCAGGCATCAGTATACAACCAGGCATCAGTATACAACCAGGCATCAGTATACAACCAGGCATCAGTATACAACCAGGCATCAGTATACAACCAGGCATCAGTATACAACCGGGCATCAGTATACAACCGGGCATCAGTATACAACCGGGCATCAGTATACAACCAGGCATCAGTATACAACCAGGCATCAGTATACAACCAGGCATCAGTATACAACCAGGCATCAGTATACAACCAGGCATCAGTATACAACCGGGCATCAGTATACAACCGGGCATCAGTATACAACCGGGCATCAGTATACAACCAGGCATCAGTATACAACCAGGCATCAGTATACAACCAGGCATCAGTATACAACCAGGCATCAGTATACAACCAGCATCAGTATACAACCAGGCATCAGTATACAACCAGGCATCAGTATACAACCAGGCATCAGTATACAACCAGGCATCAGTATACAACCAGACATCAGTATACAACCAGGCATCAGTATACAACCAGGCATCAGTATACAACCAGGCATCAGTATACAACCAGGCATCAGTATACAACCAGGCATCAGTATACAACCAGGCATCAGTATACAACCAGGCATCAGTATACAACCGGGCATCAGTATACAACCAGGCATCAGTATACAACCAGGCATCAGTATACAACCAGGCATCAGTATACAACCGGGCATCAGTATACAACCAGGCATCAGTATACAACCAGGCATCAGTATACAACCAGGCATCAGTATACAACCAGGCATCTCGCTTCACACGGCGCGGTCTGGCTTCGATCCCCAGCGAGGGTAGAAATATTGGGCGTGTTTCTTTACACCGGTTGTCTATGTTCACCATCAGTAAAATGGGTACCTGAGTGTTAGTGGACTGGTGTGGGTCGCATCCTGGGATAAAACTGACCTAATTTGTCCGAAATGTTCTGTACAAGAAGTGGCTTTCTATATAGTAGTATGTCATTGATGTCAGCTAGGACTGTATACCTTGTACGTGTACTTGTAGAAATAAAGATATTATTATTATTATATTATTATTATTATTATTATTATTATTATTATTATTATTATTATTATTATTATATTATTATAATGTAATGTTTCACTCCTTGACATATGAGTCATTAATGACTCACGAAATCGTAATGACATGTCATAACTGACATGTTATATTTATGAGTCTATTTCATTCAGCTAGGATCTTCATTTCAAGAATGTCATGAATGAATTCTTGTTCTAAACATATTTAAGACATATTATAAGTGTTTATATTATGCCATATATGGTAACCTCTGCCAGTGCCGCTAGGGACATTCGACTTGAAAGGCAGGTTTCATTTTTGAACGGAGAGGGCACAATGTAGAGTGTCTGAGACACCATGGTGTCAGGTGTGTCATAATACTGCTATCACCAACTAATTAAGAGTTGCAGTTCATAGTCCTCAAAACTCAATCGATTGTTGTTTCTTGTTGGATCAATAGCAGGGTAGAGTAGCGAAGTTCTCGTCTCATTGTTACCATGCACACCGATGACCCACTCAAAGTTGACTAGCGGCGCCTTGTTGATTGTTTAGTGGTCAGGTTAGGTAGGCTCTTTAGCATAGGAGCATAGGCAGTGGCATTTTGTTCATTAACAGGCTCTGATAATCATGTGTCATTAATTCATTTTGAAGGACCATGCTGTCTTTATTTACGTGGTTATCTGCTGATTGACATAAATCACATGTCAATCAAACCCACCAAAAACTCCAGCCATTCCAAGTCTAAGAACAGGTGAGTTGCCCCCTAAAAGACGGGTTGTTACTAATAAATGTACTATGTACTCACCCTCACGGTGTCCTTGTTGACTTTCAGCTCCTGGCCCCAGATTCAGGTACTGGTTGGTACTTAGTACACTCGTGGTTGGAGACGCTAGCCTCAGTAATGAACCAAATGATTATCATTCCAGATCACGGAGCTGAACTCTTCTTCAGGCTAAGGACCTAACCACACTATTTTTCCAGAATTGCTGGACTGATTACATCATCTTTACCGCGTTACTGCTGCTCCCTACAGTACACTCTCCTCTGTATTTGACTGATGAAGCCTACCATGTAAGCGAAACGTTTCAACAATAAAGATACCCAACTGTTGCACATGTGTCTTACTCATCAACAAATCAAGGAGTAAGTTGGATCTTGGCAGCGACCAGCAATTGTGTCCCACTCCTCCCTCCACTAGAAACGGGGAAGTCGTAACTGTAACTTATAGAATAGGCTTATATACATATTATGTCACAAACAGCTAGGGCTTGCGCTGGGTTATTTTGACGTGTGGGTTGGTAGGACGTGTGTGAACGAAAACAAAGGTAAAAGGTAAACAGTTGTTATTTCTAATATCAATGAAGTGATGATTAACTTACCTCTTTCCCCTACAAAACAATATGAAGTTCAATGAAGAGAAATTCCAATTACTTAGATATGGAAAATTTGAGGAAATTAAAACTATCGAGTATACAACAAATTCTAAGTACACAATAGGGCGAAAAAGAAATGTGAAGGACCTGGGAGTGATAATGTCACAGGAACTCGCCTTCAAAGACCACAACAACGTATTGCATCTGCTAGAAAAATGATAGGATGGATAATGAAAAGCTTCAAAACTGGGGACGCCAAATCGCTTGTTCTCTCTAGGCCGGAATAGTTGTACACTAACTGCCCCCTTCAAGGGAGGCGATATTGTTGACATGGAGAGTGTACAACGAACTTTCACGGCACACATAAGTACGATAAGACACCTAAATTTCTGGGAACGGTTAAAGTCCCTTGATTTGTATTCCCTGGAACGCTGGGGAGAGAGATACATGATAATATACACTTTGAAATTCCTAGAGGGATTGGTACCAAACTTGCACACGAGTGTTGGAGGAATGTTGCAGGAGATGCAACTTTCCCCCAATGAAAAGCAGGGGCACCACTAGTACACTGAGAGACAATACAGTAAGTGTCAGGGGCCCAAGATTGTTCAACTGCCTCCCAGCACACATAAGGAGGATTATCAGTAGACCCCTGGCTGTCTTCAAGAAGGCGCTGGACAGGCACCTAAAGTCAGTACCTGACCAGCCGGACTGTGGTTCGTACGCCAGTTTGCGTGCGGCCAGCAGTAACAGCCTGGTTGATCAGACCCTAATCCACCACGAGGCCTGGTCTCAGACCAAGCCGTGGGGGCGTTGACCCCCGAAACCCTCTCCAGGTATACTCCAAGTATACATAAGTGTCCACTGCTCATATTTAAAATTAACTCTTTCAATACAATCCACTGAGGCAAATATACCTGGGTATAATAATTTTCAGGTTCGTCTATGAACATCTTTCAGGTAACAGTTGCAGGACACCTAAGAGACAACCTGGAGTCCTGACTAAAATATCTACTTGTACTGTAATAATTGCTGCTGTAATGTCCAATAACATTAATTAGGCTCCATTTAGATAGTTGCAGTATTTCCCCCACAAGTTTACCTTATTCCTAAACTTAGTTTATTCAGTAACACCAAGTGTGGACAAGTATATAAAGAAAATTATGTATTGTAAAGAGTATATTTGACCATTTTTCAGTACATAGGTGTTAAGTTTACAGAACGCCACGCAGGACGCTCCTCCAACAGCTAATTTGCTACGTTTAAAAACTGTAAGCTGCAAGTACGTTATTTAAAGATGCAAATCACCTAGAAACACTAGCAGATATAAAAACAATTCCAGTGAAAATGTGATAATAGCATACAATACCGACAAGCTGATAAATAAGACATGTGCAACAGTTAGGTATCTTTATTCACATGTCTTACTTATCAACATCTCGAGGAATATAACCTGTGATAAACAACAGAACAGAGGAAATACAATAAATTGTGAGAAGATTTCTTAACATTTTGTAGTTCACATGTTTAAGGAGAAAGATGGTCACGTATTAAGCACGTACATAGTTAATATTTCCAGCGCAAGTGAAAATGGAAGTGGTGGAATTTTGAAAAAAGAAATCCTTTTGCTATTCTCTAGTTATGTCTGGTATGTAATGTGAGAACATTGATAATGAGAAAAATCACGAAAGCGCTTGGAAGCTCACTTTTTTCCACTGGTTATTTTGCATGTTAAGAAATGTCTGGAGAATTTTCAGCTGGTAAGGGGAGAACATGTTTTAAATTCATTTTAAAGAATTAAGACATCCAGTTTAGAGCACTCTTAAGAAAATCAATATGGCTACACCTCTCTTTATCCCAGTGTTGCTTTCACGAGTCTCAGTTTCCCCGTATACATTAAAACAATTTTATTATTAAATAAAATTAATTTGAGCACTAAACCCGTATGGATAATTCAGCGCTGCTCATCATTACTGTCTTGAAAAGAATGTTAATCCTTTGATTCATTTTCCATCATGAAGTGCATAGTGGGGCTCACAACTGCTTAGTCCCACTTGGACAACGTCGGTCAAAAATTTGTATCAACAGTGACGAGTGGTCAGGCTTGTAACTGGTTTATACTGAGGATGATAGCTTTGTAACTCTGGTTTATACTGAGGATGATAGCTTTGTAACTCTGGTTTATACTAAGGATAATAGCTTTGTAACTCTGGTTTATACTGAGGATGAGTTTTGTAACTCTGGTTTATACTGAGGGTGAGAGTTTTGTAACTCTGGTTTATACTGAGGATGATAGCTTTGTAACTCTGGTTTATACTGAGGATGATAGCTTTGTAACTCTGGTTTATACTAAGGATAATAGCTTTGTAACTCTGGTTTATACTGAGGATGAGAGCTTTGTAACTCTGGTTTATACTGAGGATGATAGCTTTGTAACTGGTTTATACTGAGGATGATAGCTTTGTAACTCTGGTTTATACTGAGGATGATAGCTTTGTAACTCTGGTTTATACTAAGGATGATAGCTTTGTAACTCTGGTTTATACTGAGGATGATAGCTTTGTAACTCTGGTTTATACTGAGGATGAGAGTTTTGTAACTCTCGTTTATACTAAGGATGATAGCTTTGTAACTCTGGTTTATACTAAGGATGATAGCTTTGTAACTGGTTTATACTGAGGATGATAGCTTTGTAACTCTGGTTTATACTAAGGATAATAGCTTTGTAACTCTGGTTTATACTGAGGATGAGAGCTTTGTAACTCTGGTTTATACTGAGGATGATAGCTTTGTAACTGGTTTAATACTGAGGATGATAGCTTGTAACTCTGGATTATACTGAGGATGATAGCTTTGTAACTCTGGTTTATACTAAGGATGATAGCTTTGTAACTCTGGTTTATACTGAGGATAAATAGCTTTGTAACTCTGGTTTATACTGAGGATGAGAGTTTTGTAACTCTCGTTTATACTAAGGATGATAGCTTTGTAACTCTGGTTTATACTAAGGATGATAGCTTTGTAACTCTGGTTTATACTGAGGATGAGAGTTTTGTAACTCTCGTTTATACTAAGGATGATAGCTTTGTAACTCTGGTTTATACTAAGGATGATAGCTTTGTAACTCTGGTTTATACTGAGGATGATAGCTTTGTAACTCTGGTTTATACTAAGGATGATAGCTTTGTAACTCTGGTTTATACTGAGGATGATAGCTTGTAACTCTGGTTTATACTGAGGATGATAGCTTTGTAACTCTGGTTTATACTGAGGATGATAGCTTTGTAACTCTGGTTTATACTGAGGATGATAGCTTTGTAACTCTGGTTTATACTGAGGATGATAGCTTTGTAACTCTGGTTTATACTAAGGATGATAGCTTTGTAACTCTGGTTTATACTGAGGATGATAGCTTTGTAACTCTGGTTTATACTGAGGATGATAGCTTTGTAACTCGGGTTTATATACTGAGGATGATAGCTTTGTAACTCTGGTTTATACTGAGGATGATAGCTTTGTAACTCTGGTTTATACTGAGGATGATAGCTTTGTAACTCTGGTTTATACTGAGGATGATAGCTTTGTAACTCTGGGCTCACCATGGAGATTAAGAGCCTAGTAACCTTGAATTCACATTTATGATTCAAGATTTGTAAGTCTTGATATACTGTATATTGAAAATTATAACATTGTAATTCTACATTTATTTTAAAGATTAGTAGTTTATTATTGGATATATGATAAATATATAACTGGTTTTACGTTAAAGATTAGAGCTTGGTAACTGAGCTTACGTTGAAGATTAGAGCTTGGTAACATGATTTATAAATTATATATATATAATATATATATATAAATATATATATATATATAAATATATATAATATATATATATATATATAATATATATAATATATAATATATATATATATATATATATATATATATATATATATATATATATATAAATATATATATATATATAAAATATGTGTGTCGTGCCTAATAGGCAAAATTGGTCAATTAGCAAGAACTCATTTAAAATTAAATCCTTTCTAAAATTTTCTCTTATACATTTAAAAAATTTTTTTTTAATTTATGTTAATGTAAAAATTAATAATTTTGTACAAAAAAAATAAAAAACTTACCTAACCTTATTAGAACAAGCATAATTTATTTTAGCCTAATCCAACTAAATATATTTTAGATAGCTTTACAATAATTGAATAATAAACAAACACAACTAAATATATTTTTTTAGTTAGGTTCAGAATGATTTTTGCGAAATTATTACACACATAAATTTTCGCTTGCCTTATTCGGCAAGAAGAGCGTTGCTATTTAAACCAAAATCGCAAGTTTTACCTATTCGGCACGCAGCATCCTAAACATTTTCTGACTAGGCTAATGGTTTCCGCCACATTATGAGGAAATAATTGAACCGTCTTGTAATTTTCACTCCCTCGTCTTGAATACCCATTGCCTCAAGCATCCTGTAGGAAAAAATAATTATATCAGTTTCATTATGCTAGGTTGACCTGCAGAATATCTAGGCCTTTTTTTTTTGCATGTTGGAGTGACTAATATTTAAAATGTGACAGCTCTCTCAAAATTAATACGTCTTCCCCCCCCCCCCTCCCAGATAAAACCGAAGACATTTGGAAGTGTTCCTTAAAATGCGAGAAAACAAAAAATATAGCCCATAATAATAATGATGATAATAATAATAATAGTAATTGTGAATAATAATGATAATAATAATAGTAATTGTGAATAATAATGATAATAATAATAATAGTAATTGTGAATAATAATGATAATAATAATAATAGTAATTGTGGAAAATATTTTTGAATTTTCTAAAACCATAGTGCATTAGCATGTAATTCCATGAACTGCATGGTTGCTGGTTAAAATTAATTTGTGAATTAAAAATGGAACCAGCAAACACGTAGCGTCGGCGGGGAAAGGGGGCGCCATATTGGAATTTTTTATTTATTTATTATTAATTTGGACATGATACATAGTTGTACAAAGAAATACAGTAGTTGAGTGTACATGCCAAAAGCCCCTTGTATGCAGAGCATTATGGGCAGGCTTAAAATTAACTTAATATTAACTAAGCAATGATATATTCAGTGGTAAAAATTACAGTAAACAAATTACAGCATGAAGCACAATTGAGTATTTCAGAGGCAGGTCATATGGTCATTTGATGAGTTACTGTGCATTCAAGATAATGGAGTATTCTGTTTGGTAATGTAATTACGCTGAGGTCAGTGGTCAGTACGCTGAGGTCAGTGGTTACCTGCGGTCATACCTGTCCTAAGCTCTGGGAGTTAGCATGGGGTGTTACCAAGCACCATGGCTTGTTGTATTGTTTTAGAATCTCAGGTTAAAGTGTTGAAGGAGGTTCTACTTCTTCAGGAGGAAAATAGGAGGCTGAAACTTCACCTAGGTGAGTTTGGGAGTGTGAGAAGGATTTAGCTGGTAAGGAGGAAATGGTTACCAGCAGTGATAGTGGCAGCCGCTTTAAGTGGCAAGTGGTTCACAGTTCAGGAAGAAGGAAGATAAGGAGGATTAACAGAGAAGATGTGAAGGTAGGAAATCGATTCTCTGTTCTCCAGGACGAGTGTACTTCAGTGGTTAGTGAGGTTGAAGGTACCATTGATCCCCCTGCTAATCAAGGTCAGAATATTTTAATAGTAGGAGATTCGCAGGTAAGATATATGGACCGTGCTTTTTGTAACAGAGACAGAAAGGTCATACAGAGGGTGTGCCTTCCAGGATCTGGTGTTGGTGACATAGTCAGCAGGTTGGATAATATTATGTCAGGTAATGGGAACAAGCCCATTATCTGTCTTAGTGCTGGGGGTAATGACATTGGGAGACAGGAGCTGCTGGATAAGTACAGGTCAGCCATAGAAGTAATGTCCAAGGGAGGGATCCCAGTCATATGTAACATCTTGCCTAAAAAGGGAATGGGCAATGGATGTCTAAGGCAACTGGCATAAATTGCTGGCTAGACAGGTACTGCAAGGAACTTGCAATCCCATTCATTGATAACTGGGACCTATTCTTTGGCAAAAGTGATATGTATGCAAAAGATGGGGTTCATCTCTCTGGGGATGGAGTGGTTGCATTAGCCAATTCGATTGAGAGGGTAACTGATGATTGTCTAGGAATTTAAACTGATAGATTATAGAGGTATGGGTGTTTGTGGGAAACAATCAGGCTGCAGTATTAGGGTTAAAAACAGCAGTTATTACCGGGATACTTCAGGGATATGTTTAAAAGACAATATTCAGAATAAAGTTGCTAGTAATGGCAAATCAATTGATCAACAAAGAGAGATAGCAGAGGGCAATGAGTGACTAGCTCCCTTAAGGTTTACTATACAAATAGTAGAAGTCTAAGAAATAAGATAGATGAGCTAAGATTACTTGCAAGTGTAGGTAATATAGATAATATTGGTATAACAGAGACCTGGTTCAACCTGAAAGATAGAGAAATGCCTTCTGAATGCAACATACAGAGTTATAAACTGTTTCACACTGATAGGGTCAACAGGAAGGGTGGTGAAGTGGCAATGTATGTCAGAGAAAATTTAAATTGTTGTCTTAGACATGATATAAGATTAGAAACGTCGAACACAGAATCTGTTTGGCTACAGTTTCCCAAGGGTCGTGACAAATTAATTCTGGGTGTGATTTATAGGCCCCCAAACCTTGATAGGGAGTGCAGCAAGCTGTTAAGGGAGGAAATTCATAAGGCATCTAGATATGAAAATGTTGTGATAATGGAAGATTTTAACTTTAGACAAATTGATTGGAACGATATGACAGGAAATCTTGAGTCTAGTGACATTCTTGATACGGTTCAGGATTGCTTTTTAGAACAGGTTGTGACGGAACCAACTAGAGGAAACAATCTGCTTGACTTGGTTCTTGCCGGCAGTCACTAATTAATAATCTTGAGGTTAATGATGAGCTTGGGGAAAGTGATCACAAATCACTTAGTTTCAATATATCATGGAATTACCCAGATAACTGCAATCAAATCTCTGTCCCAGATTTTCGCTTGGCCGACTTCATGGGGCTGAAAAATTACCTGGGTGGGCTAAATTGGGATGTCCTGACTATGGGTCAGGTAGGTGATCTTGGTTGCCAGTATGACGTTTTTCAGAGCATAGTTCTAGCTGCCCAGACAACTTTTGTTCCGAGTAGGAAAATTAGATCTAACAAAAATTATCCCAAATGGATAAACAATAGATTGAAACATTTCATTGGTCAAAATAGAGTCATATATAGGCATATCAAAAGAGGGGATGGGCAGTTAAGAAATCAATACATTCAATTAAAGAGAGAAATAAAGAAAGGAATAAGAAAAGCAAAAAGGGATTATGAGGCTAAGGTCGCAAGGGATTCAAAGACTAACCCAAAAGGGTTCTTTCAGGTATACAGAAGTAAGATTAGGGACAAGATTGGCCCACTTAAGAGTAACTCTGGTCAGATCACTGACAGTGATAAGGATATGTGTGAAATTCTCAACACCTACTTCCTCTCAGTTTTCCCCCAGGAAAATACTAGCGATATTCCTGAAATAATAGATTATGTTGAACAGGACGATAATAAACTAAGCACGATTACAGTAACTAGTGACATGGTCCTCAAACAAACTAAAACCTAACAAATCCGCAGGCCCTGATGAACTGTTTGCAAGGGTGTTAAAGGAATGTAAAGAGGAACTTAGCATACCTTTGGCTAATCTTTTTAACATATCACTACAAACTGGCATAGTGCCTGATAAGTGGAAAATGGCAAATGTAATACCTATTTACACGGTAGGTGACAGGTCCTTGGCTTCGAACTATAGACCAATAAGCCTTACCTCCATAGTGGGAAATTTTATGGAATCAATAACTGCCGAAGCAATTCGTAGCCCTCTTGATAGGCACAGATTGATTAATGAATCTCAACACGGTTTTACAAAGGGGCGTTCCTGTCTTACGAATTTATTAACATTTTTCACTAAGGTGTTTAAGGAGGTAGATCATGGTAATGAATATGATATTGTGTATATGGACTTCAGTAAGGCTTTCGATAGAGTTCCACATCAGAGGCTATTGAGGAAACTTAAGGCACACAGAATAGGAGGAGAAATTTTTCCCTGGGTAGAGGCATGGCTGACAAATAGGCAGCAGAGAGTTTGCACAAATGGGGAGAAATCAGAATGGGGGCACGTCACAAGCGGTGTTCCTCAAGGGTCAGTGTTGGGCCCATTATTGTTCACAATTTACATAAACGACATAGATGAGGGAATAAATAGCGACATAAGCAAATTTGCTGATGACACCAAAATAGGCCGTCCAATTCATTCTAATGAGGACACTACAGAACTCCAGGATGATTTGAATAGACTGATGCAATGGTTGGAGAAGTGGCAGATGCAGTTTAATATAGACATATGCAAAGTTCTAAATGTTGGACAGGAAAATAACCATGCGACATATAAACTAAATAATGTAGATCTTAATACTACTGATTGCGAAAAGGATTTAGGAGTTCTGGTTAGCAGTAATCTAAAACCAAGACAACAGTGCATTAATGTTTGCAATAAAGCTAACATAATTCTTGGCTTCATATCTAGAAGAATAAATAATAGAAGTCCTCAGGTTGTTCTTCAACTCTATATATCCTTGGTTAGGCCTCATTTAGACTATGCTGCTCAGTTCTGGTCACCGTATTACAGAATGGATATAAATGCTCTGGAAAACGTACAGAGGAGGATGACAAAGATGATCCCATGTATCAGAAATCTTCCCTATGAGGATAGACTGAGGTCCCTGAATCTGCACTCTCTCGAAAGGCGTAGAATTAGGGGGATATGATCGAGGTGTATAAATGGAAAACGGGAATAAATAAAGGGGATGTAAATAGCGTGCTGAAAATTTCCAGCCAAGACAGGACTCGCAGCAATGGTTTCAAGTTGGAAAAATTCAGATTCAGGAAGGATATAGGAAAGCACTGGTTTGGTAATAGAGTTGTGGATGAGTGGAACAAACTCCCGAGTACAGTTATTGAGGCTAAAACGTTGTGTAGTTTTAAAAACAGGTTAGATAAATACATGAGTGGGCGTGGGTGGGTGTGAGTTGGACCTGACTAGCTTGTGCTGCTGGGTCTGGTGCCGTGCTCCTTCCCTGAGTGGAGGTGACCAGAATGGGTGGGTCATTGGGCTAATCCAGGGGGATGGGGGACATGGACCTGCTCCGCATGGGTCAGTAGGCCTGTTGCAGTGTTCCTTCTTTCTTAAAAAAAACAGTTTGATAGGGTTACAGGTTATACATTTATGAGATACAGTTATTCAGTATTTATTTAGTTGTGGGTGAGTAAGTGGTTTGTAAGAAGAGTCTTGAATTGGTAAACAGACAGCATTTCTTTTATATTTATAGGTAATGAATTCCAGATTTTTGGGCCTTTATGTGCACTGAGTTTTTACATAGTGTGAGATGGACACGAGGAACATCAAAAAGTGATCTGTGCCTTGTGTTATGGTCATGTGCTCTATTGAGGTTGGTAAGGGGACGTTTGAGGGGAGGGTTTATGTCAGAGTTGAGTGTTCTATGTATGTAGTAGGTACAATAATAAGTATGGATGTTTTGTATGGTGAGTAGGTTTAGAGTTTTGAATATTGGTGGAGTGTGCTGCCTGTAGTGGGAATATGTTATTCTGACTGCAGCCTTTTGTTGGGTAATTAATGGTCTGAGATAGTTTATTGTTGTTGAGCCCCATGCACAAATTCCATAGGTGAGATAGGGGTAAATGAGCGAGGTGATATAGGGCCAGGAAGGTTGACTGTGGAACATAGTACTGTATCTTTGATAGTATGCCTACGGTCTTGGAGATTTTCTTGGAAATTTGTTGTACATGTTTTTGAAATTTGAGTCTATTATCAAGGTGGATTCCTAAGAATTTTCCCCCTGTTAGCTTTGTGATAGGTAATCCGTTTATCATTATGTTAAGAGGGACATCTGTAGTTCTGTTTCCAAACTGAATGAAGCAGGTTTTGTCAATATTGAGAGTAAGTTTGTTAATCATTTTCCAGGTAGATATTTTCTGTAATTCGGTATTTACAGTATTGGCTAGTATGACTGGGCTTGGGTGAGAGAAGACGTATGTAGTGTCATCTGCAAATAGTGTGGGTTTGAGTAGTTGCGATGCATTTGGTAGGTCATTTATGTAAATGAGAAAGAGAAGAGGGCCAAGGACACTTCCCTGTGGGACACCAACTGTAACTGGCTGTGTGGAAGAGTTTGCTCCATTTGTGTACACATACTGGCTTCTGTTGCTGAGGTATGACTTTAGGTAGTTGAGGGAGTGCCCTTTTATACCATAGTGTGACAATTTTATATGGAGCAAATCATGGTCAACTGTATCAAAGGCTTTACATAAATAAATGAAGATCCCCAATGGGACTTCTTTTTTCTCGAGTGCAGTGTATATTTGTTCTAGCATGTGTATAATAGCATCATTCGTATTTTTATTAGGTCTGAACCCAAACTGACAGGGGTTGAGTATGTTGTGGAAGATGAGGTAGGAATAGATTAGCTTATGAATAAATTTTTCAAAGATTTAGAGAGGGTGTAAGTTGGATATTGGCCTATAGTTATTCAAGTCTGTTTGATCTCCTCCTTTATGTATCGGGGTGACCCTTGCTATTTTGAGAACTGTATGGAAGGTAGTGGATTCGATGGTTTTGTTAAAGAGTGTTGCAATGATTGATGACAGTACTTGTTTAGCTTTTTTGTATATAAAGGGTGGTAAGGTATTTAAATCTCTTGTCTTGTTTTTTAGTGCAGTGATAATAAGTGAGACTTCTGTTGGGTTAGTCGGAGCTAGGAACAGTGTGTCCGGGTAGTTGCCGGTGAGGTAGTCATTGGGTGGGGTATCTGAGCTTGGGATTTTATCGGCAAGGTTTTTTCCTATGATGGAGAAGAAAACATTCAGTCTGTTTGCTGTTTCAGTTGGTGTGAGTTGGGGTTCATCTGGTTTTGTTAGATTGATTGTTCTGTTTCCTGATATCTTTTTTGTTCCTAGAATTTCAAATAGGGTTTTCCAGGTCTTTTTTATATCACCTTTTAAGTTGGATAACCTGTTCTTATAATACAATTTTTTTTTGCCCTTATCAGGCTGGTTAGGACTGATGAGTAACGTTTTGTTTCGTCTCTGGTTATGTGACCCATTCTGTACTATTTTTCATATAGGTGCTTTGTATTTATGGATTTGAGGATGCTGGGTGTTAGCCAGGGACTGTTCAGTCTCTTGGCTGTGATCTGTTTAGTTTTTTAGGGCAGTGCTTGTTATAGAGGGATTGGATCGTTTTTTAGAAAATTATTAAAACATTCATCAATATCTGTGTAGATTTCTAGCTCAGTTTGCCAGTCGATGTTTGTCTTTGCTGTTGTGAAGGTATTAATGGCTGCCTCATTGTGAAGTCTGAAAGTTAGTTACTTTAGTAGTGTCTTGGGGTAATTTACCTAGATTGGTTATGAGAAAGGTAGGGTAGTGGTCTGTGGTATTATCTGTGATTATGCCTGATTTTAAAGGGGATATGGTGTTGGTCCAGATGTGGTCAAGTAGGGAAACACTAGTCTCAGAGATTCTTGTAGGTTTTGTTACTGTTGGTAGCAACAAGCAGTTACTCATAGTGTTTGTGAATTCAGTAACGTGTGGGTCCTGGTCTTGCAGGAGATTTATATTGAAGTCACCTGAGAGTAGTAAGTGATCTTTATTCATGTGCGCATCAGTTATCATACTTCCTAGGTTGTCACTAAAACGGCTGTTTCACTGTGGTACTGTGTAGATGTTTATCACTGTGAGAGGTTTTTGTAGGTATTTGGATTTGAATTTAGCTATTATATATTCCCCATGTTCATCCCTTGTGCAAGTATTGATACATTTCAGTTGGTTTGAGTAGTATGTAGCTGTGCCACCCCCTTGCTGGTCTGGCCTACAGTTGTGTATGGCTGTGTAACCAGGAATGGCATAGACATCTGTAGTATCAGGCTTTAGCCAGGTTTCGGCGAGAGTAATGATGGACATACTGGCTTGCACAGAATTTAGTAATGCTGTGAGGTCATCGAAAGGTTTACTTAAAGATCTGACACTGTAGTTAAAGACAGTTATGTTGTTGTTGGCTCTGAGAAGTGCCTTTGATTGTTCTGCTGTGTAGTAATTACAGTTGCTGTTTGATTCATTTAAGTCATTCAATAAGAGGTTGGTATCAGGATCAATGTTTGTAATCTACAGATTTATAGTGAATCTACAATTAGACTTAAGTATGAGACAAAGTAAATATTCTAAAGCTAAAAAAATAACACCTGAATTATTTTAACAAATGTAAATATATGAACTAAGGTAGCTCTTTAAAGCTAAAATAAAGGAGACAATATAAAAGGGACTAAAATAAGTAGTTGTGAACAAATAAAGTGGTAATCAAATAAAGGAGCTAGGGAATATAATAGTAAAATAATCTGAAAATAGCACCTTGATTATTTTAACAATTGTGAATATATGATCTAAGGTAGCTATTAAACTAGTTAGTTAATAAACACAACCAGAATTACTGGTTGTGTTTATTAAATTTGAAGTTAATATAGGTCCAGAGTAACTTGTGGGATTGTATGAGGTAGTGGGTATCGAAGGAAGACATTCTCCTGGTGACCTAAGGTGTCTCAAAATATTCCTACATGCCTCAGAGTTGTAGCAATTGGTAATAGTTATTTTTGTTGTTTTCATTAAATTACTGATATGAATATAATGAGGTTCAAGCAGGTAATTAATTCCCAGAGTTGCCCATTGTTCTCCGGTTCTCACGGGTGGTCACATTCACCTATAATCAGTCCTGTATAAAAATTTGGTCCACTGAAAGGTCAACTTGTGAGACATTTTAAAAGTTAACTATATATTCTTGATCTCTAGTCTCATGCATGAGGTCCACCAGCACTATGGAAGCGAAATGCACAACATGTTAGTGATTTTCTTTTGTACCTAACAATATTTTATTATACGCTACAGTACCTGTATATTACAGAAAAAATAAATTTATTATTATTATTAACACGTCGGTCGTCTCCCACAGAGGCAGGGTGACCCAAAGAGGAAAGAAACACTTTCACCATCATTCACACATAATCAATCTTTGCAGAGGTGCCCGTATACGACAGTTTAGATGTCACTCCAAACAGTCAATATCCCAAACCCCTCGTTTAATGTGCAGACATTGTACTTCCCACTATTTCATTATTATGCTGAAGCATCACTTCAACATAATTCAAGGGAAAACATCGGGCTATTCTTAAATAGTTGTTCTGAAAAAAAAATAGTAGGGCAATCGGGTGGATTTGGTTAACATTTATGCAAGACACATGAGGTAACTGGAAAAAATATCGAGATGTTTCTCTCACTGCCTCTGTGTGTTTTCTTACATAGTGTTAAACCACCAATATATGCTTCTATCTCACATGAAAGATACAAGTAATTGCTGATGTTACATCAAACTATAATTATTATAATGTAACCGACTACTGGGAATAGCCTCGGTAACACTGGAGTATTTTCAGGCACCCTGAAAAAAATTAAATTACGAATCACCATCAAAAGTTTCTCCTTACTTTTGTTTGACCTTGGAGAGGAACCGTGATGCTGCCTCTTCACCCTCAATTTTTCTTAATTTAATGAAGGAAGACCAGGAGGAGAACTCCTTCAAGATGGTTTCCAGCGTCACATCTGTCTCAATAGAGAATTTGTTTTCCCTGGAGCTGTAAAAGATTATATAAAATATTATACGAAAATCAAACAGTATAACATGACAAGATTAATGACATTTTTTTTTTATATTTTATTGAAAAACTCTGGTACACAAACAGGACACATATAGACAAAGTAACACAAAATAAAAAATAAAACAGAGACACAAGTCCATACAGATCCACACTTAAAACGTGTCAATCACACACAAACTCACAACTACCTAGAAAGGTAGTTCAAAGCATTACATTGGAAAAAAAGAAAAACTTTTATAGAATATATATTGAACTTCTGAAAAGTCCCACCAAATACAAAACAAAAAAAAACTGTTAAATAAACTACATAACCATATGCTTAGGAAAAAAAATTAGGAAAACAATCGATACAAAAATGAAAATCTCAAATCAAGGAACGTAAAACATATACACAAATAACAAAGATAAGTGATAAAATTAAAGTCTTTTCTTTCCAAGTAAAGAAATCCTATGAAAACCCTGTAGAACATTGTTCCTACATTCAGTAATATATGTTTCAGAAAAGTACATAAACAGTATATAAAAGACACAGACACTGCAACAAACATCCACCTCTCCCCCTCCCAAATACAACCCAGACACACACATTCTTACCCCACCTCATCTTTCAGGTTACATATCTAGGGGCCATACCTGCATGTCAAGACAATATACATTAAGTTACACCATACCACAATCATTAACATATTTACTTACAAGGTAATCTTTTAGCTCAATGTGGGACTAAAAGAAACCTTTACATTATATAGAGGAACATCCTCATAGGTCACAACCAAAACAATACAAAAGTGCAATGCCAAACCCGGTTGAGAGTAAAACTCTTGCAATCTCACTCCCCCCAAAAGCACTCCCCCGTGAATGAAAACTCATCCCCATCAGGCATACACCACGCATACTCCATAAGTCAATTCCCCTGGGAGACTAGCCCGTTTCTACCCCTGAACTACAGTCGCCACAAATCCCCCAATGTAAAAACTTCGTAGCCTTCCGTAAAATCTCGCTCCCACCTACCTCTGTATATTTCTTTATTACGACACTTAGTTTTATAAAAAGTTGCTGCTAACGCCCCTAGTCTTTCCCGAACCGTCCTTTCCCGTAACGTCCATGATATGTAAACAAAATCAACAATTATGTAAGCCATCGCCTGTTGAACCCTGTCCTCCACCCCACCCAGATCCAAACTTAAAGCCCCTAGAACTGATAATCCACTCCCCCCCACTCCCCCCAACCATTCCCTCACGACACCTAAACGGTCACAAAAATAAACAACATGGAAAGCAGGCTCTTCCTCCTCACAATATGAACACACGCCACTCTCTCATATTCGTCTGTTGTTTAATACCGCCGCTGATGGTAGAAAGTCATGTAAGAATCGGAACATCACTTCTCTTACACGTGGCCGTAAGTGCAAACCCTTCAACCGCCGCCAAATGCTGTCCCACGCATACATGGGGTAAGCTCCCTCCACAGGGACCGTTATTTGAGACCAAACCCTCCTTTCTACTGACACCACCCTCATTTTCGATGTTGCACTGGCTTGCAAAAAAATCTGCAAAATTGCCTCACAGTCACGGAGATCCTTCCCTCTCCACTACCTCTGAATATTTTCCCGCATTTTACACAGCCCCCTTCCCCCTTCCCCCTTCCCCCTTCCCCATACTCTTGCCTGAACACATGCTTGACATAAACTCCCTTTAATCTATATCCCAGTGGAATTAACCCCAGCCCGCCCTTGGGTACTGGAAGTGTTACTACCTCCCTCCTTAACCACACCCCAAACCCCATATATACTTAAAAACTCTACCCAAAAGCCTCCTTACATCGCCTGACACCAATGGGTACACTGCAGCAACGTGCCAAATTTTGCTGTATAAAAGCGCATTCACCGCAATGACCTGCTGATGTAAAGACAGGTGAGGCGTCCTCAGCCCATTCAAACGTCCCAGCACCTTATTCACAACACACTTTGAATTTTCCTCTCTCGCAAACACCTCATTTGCCATATACACAATCCCACAAATCTTAAGTCTATCCACCTCTCTCCACCTTTCCCCTACACACATCTCGTCCCCCTCTCCCCACCCACCCAAAACTAGTAGTTTAGACTTATCCACATTCACCTTCATACCTGTCACTGCCCCGAATACATCTATGATTCTCCCCAATCCTCTTAAACTTTCCGTCCCTCTCACTAGAACCGTTGTGTCATCGACATATCCAATAATGCCCGGTTGGCCACTGTTTCCATTCTCCCACCTGCCCACACGGACGCATCTTTCCACCGCCCTATAAAAAGGGTTCTGCAAACAAGCAAACAGGATTTGAGACAGAGGGCACCCCTGTCTCAAACCCCGAGCCAACCTTACACGCATTCCCAACCTCCCTTTGACTTGCACACACATACCAGCATCCCTATATAACAACCGCGCCCATTGCACAATTTCCTCTCCAAAACCCTGCCATCTCATAAAGCGCCACAACGCCTGACGCTCCACACTATCATAAGCCGCCTCCCAATCAATCGCTAACACTCCCCCCCTCTGCCTACTCCCTATAAAACGTCTTATGACCCCATGTCCTTCATACATTGAATGCCCTGGCACCCTATATTGGCCTTTAACAATTACTGTATTAATTACCCTTTTTAAGCAATTACCTAAAATTTTTGCAAATAATTTATAGTCCCCACACATGAGGGATATCATACGATAATCCTTAATTGTTGTCTAACACCTTTCGGTACAAATACTACTACCACCGTCGCCTGAGACGCCCCTAATTCCCCCCAGGTCTTCATAGTATTAAATAAGGTAACTAAAAAATCTTTCAATACATCCCAATGTTGCACATAAAAATCACTAGGCAACCCGTCAATTCCAGGAGCCTTGCCACGATTCATACTCATTAAACCCTCCCACACCTCCACGGTGATGGCCCCACCCATCAACTCCTTGTCACTCTCAGTAAGCACACACTCTACACTTTCCCCCATCTCACATAAAGCCTCCTCACTTATACCTGCCCTGTCCATGTATTCAGCAACCCAAGCATCCACATATCCAACCATCCCCTCAGTTGACACCAATTCTTGTCACTCTGTATATCCCGCCATTGCAGCATGCACACGCAACCCAACCATTTCCATTGCGATACGCCGTCTCTTCTGTCCACGCAGGACACATGCCGACGGTCTATCACCCCATAAAACCTCTTCTAAATCACCCGTAACCCACACCGTGTCAAACCTCTCGTTATGTAAGTCCCTGAGTCTATACTTCAAACTTGCGATAAGTTCCACCAGGTATCCTCCACTCCCATCCCTTTGATAGCATTCCTGTAATTGCCATTCAATATACCTAATAAGCCCATAAGCCATTTGACTTTCTCGACGCCCCATATGAACATAAAAGTCCCGAATCCTCGACTTTGCAAACGTGTCCCACCACCCCAACACATCACCATTCTCCCTCTCACCCTCCCACAAATCCTCCCAGAACCTCGCAAATAAGACCCTCCCCTCATCATCACACAAGAGTCGTACATTTAATTTCCAATAACCCCTATACCTATGTGGTAAACCCTCCCAATCCAAAATCACCATGATGCCCCTATGATTTGAAAATCCTACATTCATAACCCTGACACTTTTTACCACCACTGGACCAGTAATGTAGATTCTATCCAGTCGAGCTGCGTATCCCTGTCATACAAATGTGTGTTCAACATTCCATGTCGTACTCCCTGCCACATCTACCAACCCCACTCCTTTTAATAGTTCGCCCAACATTCCTGAATAAAACCCCGTCCCTCTTGGTTCCACATTCCTACGCCGAATTACACAATTCCAGTCCCCGTCCACCACTGCAACTGCGGGCAATAAACATAAATGATAAACCAGTACATCCCGAACAAAATCATTTTTAACCCCTCTATCCCTCTCCGCAGGACCATAAACACACATAAAAGATACTCTTACCCTTCCCCACCACCCATCCACGTGAACTATCCTCCCCTCCCCTCCCTCTTCCCAATGGTGAACAGTAAACGGGCTAGTCTCCATTATCAAAATTGCGGCACCCCCTTTCAAACGTGGTGAATGGCCTGCATAGACAGCAAATCCCTCAACCACCAACACACATCCAGGTTTATAATTATGTTCTTGTACGAACACCACGTCTATTCCACACCGTACCACAAATTTCTGAAACCAATCATGCTTCCTTTCATTCCTTAAACCATTAACATTTATAGTGAGGCTCTTGAAACTGTAATTGGGGGTTTTCCCTTATGCATTGCAGAGCCTCTATCCTCTTTTCTCCGAACATACCCAAGGCCCTCAGCCGGTCCTTTAAGGCCTCCCTTAACAGGACCTTAACCCCTGGGTCCACCAAGGCTCCGCTCATCGACCTTGGTCCAAACCTTCTTCTCCATGCGTTGGGCCGGTGTAAACACTGTCCTCTTCACTATCTCCTGAAAACCTGCATCATGCACCTCCACTTCAACAGTTTCATGCTGCAAGGCGTCGTCCAAGCTGGGTCCAGACACATCCTCCATCCTTTGCAAGGTGAGCAGATCAGACTCCAAAGCACCTGCAAGGCCCTCAACCTCGACTTCTCCCGGGGAACCCAGCAAGTCATGGATCATCGAGTCTATGGCACTCCTCACATCTCCTTCGTCCTCAGGTGGCACCCTACTCACGGTCGCCTGTGTTGCCCCTGAAGTTTCCTGCTCACCCGGCAGCATTGCACATCCCTCATCCCGTGACAACGCTTCATCAACCTCTACACTCCACGCCTTGTGTCCTGATGTTCTCATCGCAGATGCCTCCACAGGTGCCCCTTGGCTCCCTGATGAGTCCTGGTGAGGTTCCAGCTCCTGTGTGTCCCGTTGACGAGGACAGCTCACTGCAATATGGCCACAGGCACCACACAATCTACATGTCTATTGTTGCCCTGCGTATGTGACAAGGACTTGCGTCCTGAACTCCTCCAAATGCACATACGAAGGTATAGGGTGTCGTAGAGTCATCTTTAGCGAGAAATTACCCTCAGGCATTCCCGTGTACGATCCGTCCTTCCATGTACCCATCGTCGCCAGGTGAACAGTTCCATATTTCTCAAATACTGCATGTAGATCCACCTCATCTGCTTCAAACGGCACATTCCTTATTTTCACCCATGTGAAAAAACAAGAAACATCATGTAGTCTCACCATTACTGCTGGATTCACCATCATGTTGACATCTTGAAAACGGGTGACAATGTCCTCGTAAACACTGGCATTACGGAATTTTACAAAGATTCTGCAGGCCCCATTCAGTGCTACTCCATATAGCTCTTCAGTTGCTACACCATAGGTGTCCCTGATGATAGCCGGCAACAGTAGCTGTTCCGAATGGGGAAAAACAGCCCAACGAACGACTTCAATGCCAATAGTATTCACCCGTCGACGTCTGTGTGTCGCCATGTTGTGAAAACCAAAGTTACACAAACTGACGGTAGGGGCAGTTACTGCGCACGTCCGCTCACACCAAAGGTCAAGCGACGTCTGATTCATGACATGTAGTTTACTGCCCAGTGGCCTGGTGGCAAAAGCTCTCGCTTCACACGGCGAGTGTCCGGGTTCGATTCCCGGCGAAGGGGTGGAAACATCAGATGTGTTTCCTTACACCGGTTGTCTATGCTCCCTCATCAGTAATAATGGGTTCCTGTGCGTTAGTCGACTGGTGTGGGTCGCATCCTGGGACAAAACTGACCTAATTTGCCCGAAATGCTGTGCATAACAAGCGGCTTTCTATACAGTAATATGTCATTGGTGTCAGCTAGGCCTGTGTACCTTGTGCATGTACTTGTAGTAAATAATGATTAAATTATTATTTCTAACTGACAACAGCTACCCTACGATGTCCCGTAGGTCGGTGGGTTGCGCACTCAGCTCACACACTGAAGTCCGTGGTTCGATCCCCGGTACGGGTAGAAACATTTGGTCAAGTTTCCTTAAGACACCTGCTATCCATGTTCACCTAGCAGTAAGTAGGTATCTGGGTGTTAGCCGACTGGTGTGGGTCGCATCCTGGGGACAAAAATTAACCTAAGTTATCCGAAATACTCTGCATAACCAGAGGCTTTCTATATAGTAGTATGTCATTGATGTCAGGGAGGTCTGTGTATTATATTATATGTGTATCTAGCAAGTCCCTGCAATATATCTAGTAAAATTATCTCAAATATATTCAAGTGGTTCTTAAACGAGGTACTCGTTTTTGTGCTGATAACTTCCAAGGACAGGCTTCTCCAGTGTTATATATATCCTCTATTAAAAAAAAATAAAATAAACAGCCTAGCTTCAATTCCAATTTTAACAACGTTTTTCTGGACGCATGTAGAAACTGTAATCTAAATTATGATTTTGGTTTTGCTTATTAAAAACAAAAGTCTGCAATTCTGGATTAAAATGTATGCACTGGAAGCTGCTGGAAAATTTAAATATAGCAGTCTAAAATGTAAATAATGTGAGATGACTTCAAATATGCCTTAATATTTATCCTGATATTTTAGGGATATAGTTATTATAGTATAATATTTCAAATTTAACAGAGAAGATTTTGAGATAGTCTATTTATTTTATTACATAATATGATACAAAAGATTTAAGAGATACATTGTTGATATAAAGATTGTATAGTAGTCATTAACATTAACATCTGTAATTTAAAATAATCACTAAACACAGGTTGTGAGGGGAAGAGACTGTTTAGTTTCATATGCTGGTATTTTCTGTTACTTTAACTTGTGTAATTAAATGGGCACATACAGAATTTATCTAATTTATCTAAAAGAGGAAAACAAACTTATATTTATTCAGGCATAATATTATCTATCAATGCGTTTATATATGTTATTAACTTTGTGTCATTATTTGGAGAAGTATTCAATCCGTAGTGGCAATCAGATGTGATTCAAAGAAAAGGAGGGCAGCTCAAATTCTCTGGATCAAGAGCCCTTCACCTGTATTAAGACATTACTCTTGAAGGGATATGTTTATTAATTCAATATATGTTGCAATTCGCAAATTACCCGCTCTTAGGAGAGGTAGAGTAATGACGACCTTACAGTCCAAACTGTACCATTAACAAGTCACAGTGAAGCCAGAAGGGAAGAAGGCAAGAAAATCTATGAGAGTAGGCGGAGGAGAGAGAGGTACTGGCAGTCAAGATGGCGGCAGTGGTGGCGGTGGTGGCAGTGGCGGCGGTGGCGGTGGTGGCGACGGTGGCGGCGGTGGCGATGGCGGCGGTGGTTATAGAAGCAGTAGTAGTAAGGCAGCAGTGGTAGAAGTAGAAATAAGGGAGAGAAATAGTATAAGTGAAAAACTAGAAAAAAATATGGCAGATAGTAGAGTGGTAAAGAAGAAATGGTAATAATAGTGATGGTGGTAGTGCATTGCAACAAAAGCACAGAGGAGCACTGCAGGAGAGCTACTGGCCTACGGGATAACACAAAAAAGCCTGCGAGTCAAAACCCCATATACAGAACTCCAAACTTCATTGAAGCATTCAGTCACATCCGGCTTCGTTGTGAGGGAAAAGTTCAACAGAGGGGAGTAGCGAGTTTGTATATGGTGACGATAGTTTGACTGCCAGTTCGCTTGTTAAGGTAGGGTCAGTGTCTAGCTCCCGCTATCTCCCCACCCTTTTTCTCCACCTGGGAAGGTGACGTGTGGGGCTCCAACCAGATGGATAATCACTTGACTCACAGCTCCCAACACAACTGTAAGTAAAAGCCTCTGCTCCTATTCTAGTGGATATATTGGTTAAAAGCTTCACTTTTAACCAATTCTAAAACATAGTTCATTCTGCCTTGATTTCCAGGTTTTGCTTTTAAATCCTCACCATCATCATCATGGAGAATGATTTCTTAAGTAGTGTATAACTTTTGTCTCTTTCTAGCTTGGAATGTCAGCTTGGGTCATCTGGCAACCAAAGAAACAGTGTTGGAGACGAACTTCACATGAGTTCTGGGACGTCACTTTTTATCTACATACCCGAGTGTGGCTAACCCTAGGCAACTACCCCTCATCTTTGCAGTGGTGAAAGACCTGCGTTCCTATCATCTTGACGGATTATTCAAGGCTAGAGACTGTGACGAACTAGTCCTTGGGTTGTCACTCAACAACTGTGACCCCCGCCCCCCCCCCACATCAGCAACGGCCACAATTTCTACAAAGCGCTGTGTCAACATCAACCAGACATAATACCGTTGAATTCAAATATCACTTTTTTCATTTCATTCTTCATTTTTCTTTCAAGTAGGATAAAAGTTCATATTTAAAAGTTTTATATTTTCAATTCTAACGATAAAGTGTTTATATTTGTAGGTTATTGTTCTTTTTTCTATTCATTAATTTTCCTGAGGAGGAGCCAGCCTTGGTAAGATCAACTTAAGATCTTACAGGGCTGAGTAAGCCTTCACATTCGTAAAATGCTAAGTCTTGACTCGGAGTCCCTTTACACTAATGTCCCTCTTAATGATCTCAATTTTCTTAAAGTGAAGGCCAACGAAGGGCTACTTCATCTCCTAAGAACATAAGAAAGGAGGAACACTGCAGCAGACCTGTTGGCCCATACTAGGCAGGTCCTTTACAATTCATCCCACTAACAAAACATTTGCCCTATACCTATTGATGTCTTTGTTGATCTTCGCCGTTGTGTGGACTCGAATGCTTTTTCCTTTCTAGGTAAATATGTATTCTCGAACCTTTGTTGTGGCTACTGGCTCTCCTCTATCCCCTATTGTTGCTGACCTTTATATGGAGTATTTCAAAATTGCTTTGCTTCCTAGTACACTGGGTTAAGTCTTTCTAGCTTCGCTATGCAGATATCTTTGCTCGTTGACCAGATGACTAATATCTTCCGCCTTCCATAAAGTTCTAAGCTGAATCTAATGCTTCCCTACCTTCAAGTGCACGTCCATCGATCGGCGACAGGTTTTTTTTCTCTTTTATCGGAAGCCAATGTACAATGGTATATACATTCAGTACTTTTCATACCATTTGCTAATAAGTGTCATTGTTTTTTCTCTCTCCATGCCCTTCACATCTGTGGCTTTAATTTCTCCACTAAGAAATTTTCACTCTAAAAATCTAATCCTGAGACAGATGAAGCATTCAGTTCAAGATTTTTTTTTTTTCGCACTGTCGCCCAGCACAGGATTTTTAAAATAAAACTGGATACATAAGAACATAAGAAAGGAGGAACACTGCAGCAGGCCTGTTGGCCCATACTAGGCAGGTCCTTCACCATCCATCCCACTAACAAAATATTTGCCCAACTCAGTTTTCAATTCTACCCAAGCAATAGGTTTTGATAATTCTATTAACTCACGTGCAAGTCCCTCTCAAATCCAACCCCTCACTCGTGTATTTATCAAACCTAAATTTGAAACTACCCTCAATAACCCTACTAGGCAGACTGTTCCACTAATCAACTACTCCATTTCCAAACCAATACTTTCCTACATCCTTTTTAAATCTAAACTTGTTTAATTTTATGTGAGTGTAGGGTAGGTGGGGGTGAAATTGCCCAATAAGCAGACATTACCAGAGACCAAACCTCAAATCTTACCTGATCACTTGTACTTCAGATGAAAATGCTGGGAGACTTGTATACTCGGTAAATAAGTACTTATGGTTCTCCGTAAAGTACTTGTACAACTCTCTTCCCAGCTGTCAAATACAAGTTTTTTTGATTACATAGTGATTTGAACAAGGCAAAAATATTAATTACCAGGTAGTAATGTTTTCAGTGTATGTGATGTTTATTGCACCGAGCCTGCGGCTGCGGTCGCGGCTTATAAACCAATGTTTTTTTTTTTTTTTTTTTTTTTTTTTTTTTTTTTTTGTAAAAGCAGTGTAAATTCAATAAAAATGGTGTAAAATACCGATAAGTTGATAAATAAGACACATGTACAACACTTGGGTATCTTTATTGCAAGTGCTGTACATGTATCTTTATTTCAAGTGTTGCACACTAAACCCGTAAATTCTTTGTTGCAACAAATTCGAGAGAAATATGAAAAAAAAAAATCAATGGCCAGTGAATTTTTTTCCATATTTCTCTCTATGTACCTTTATCGTATTTCACTACTTAATTCTACCACATTCTCTTCCAGCTGTATGACCAACAATATATAGACAATATTAATACTGGAAGAATTACCGACAATATTTTAAATCCTTGAATTTTTGGTTTAAAGAGAATGATTGCTGGTTAGAGCTTTTAAAGTGGAAAAAAAAAAAACATACACCGGCCGGGATTAAACCCGCGGTCAGAGTGTCTTTTAAAGTGCTTGGTATAGAAGTATTCATATTTTTTCAGTCCCGGTATAACTTTGCTGTTGGTAGCAGTCTTGCTAGGTAGGGAGATACTGGTGTTATGCTTCTACTTCTTACTTGTCTTACGGACTGAGGGGTGACTGAGGCCTGGTACTCAAGCTGATCATTAAGACACATGTGCAACATCTAACTCAAATCCTTTATTCCTGGTTCTTACTTGATTCGATATTCTCAGCGCTGTATTTATATCTTTTTTGTTTATGCCCATCATCCATATGTATTTCCTCTCGCTCTACGACGTGATATTTCCTCTCGTTCTACGTGATATTTCCTCTCATTCTACATCAACATGAGGAACAGACGCATGCTATTCTTTGTTTCTTCCTTCTTTACTAATATTACCATTAACTCCACTTTGATAATCTCCACAGAAAGCTCACTGATGAACACAACCTTCCTTTCCTCTGCCTTGATAACATAGCACTGGCGGACCTACGAGTCAGCTTCAACTCCTTTCGCATTGAAGACAAGTTCTCTAAACAATCTTTTGGCACGGCCATGAGTAGCCCTTTAAGCTGTGTCCTTCAGGCACAGTCTCGGATATCATCACATGGCTCCAGTATATTGACGATATCCAAGTTTTCTACCCCAGATGTATACACATACACGAGGTCCTACATAATAACAACATAGAGCCAATAAAGTTTACACTCGAACTCAGGTAAACGTAAGTTTTCCTTTTCAGACACTTCCTTTAAAGTTTATAAGAAGCCTATGAACAAAGTCGTTCTCACACTAAGACTCTCGCACCAAAGCGGAGTGGTCATAGAATTATTCCTGAAGGCTCTGCATATTTCAAGTTCTGATTTCTTGGAAAAAATGAAACTACACTCATTAAGTATTTGTCTTCACTTCCCCTTTTATAGGGGAATCCAGACAAAGCTCAAACCACTGCACAATCCACAGACTGCTAGATTTTTTTTTTTTTATTATCACACTGGCCGATTCCCACCAAGGCAGGGTGGCCCGAAAAAGAAAAACTTTCACCATCATTCACTCCATCACTGTCTTGCCAGAAGGGTGCGTTACACTACAGTTAAACTGCAACATTAACACCCCTCCTTCAGAGTGCAGGCACTGTACTTCCCATCTCCAGGACTCAAGTCCGGCCTGCCGGTTTCCCTGAATCCCTTCATAAATGTTACTTTGCTCACACTCCAACAGCACGTCAAGTATTAAAAACCATTTGTCTCCATTCACTCCTATCAAACACGCTCACGCATGCCTGCTGGAAGTCCAAGCCCCTCGCACACAAAACCTCCTTTACCCCCTCCCTCCAACCCTTCCTAGGCCGACCCCTACCCCGCCTTCCTTCCACTACAGACTGATACACTCTTAAAGTTATTCTGTTTCGCTCCATTCTCTCTACATGTCCGAACCACCTCAACAACCCTTCCTCAGCCCTCTGGACAACAGTTTTGGTAATCCCGCACCTCCTCCTAACTTCCAAACTACGAATTCTCTGCATTATATTCACACCACACATTGCCCTCAGACATGACATCTCCACTGCCTCCAGCCTTCTCCTCGCTGCAACATTCATCACCCATGCTTCACACCCATATAAGAGCGTTGGTAAAACTATACTCTCATACATTCCCCTCTTTGCCTCCAAGGACAAAGTTCTCTGTCTCCACAGACTCCTAAGTGCACCACTCACTCTTTTTCCCTCATCAATTCTATGATTCACCTCATCTTTCATAGACCCATCCGCTGACACGTCCACTCCCAAATATCTGAATACGTTCACCTCCTCCATACTCTCTCCCTCCAATCTGATATTCAATCTTTCATCACCTAATCTTTTTGTTATCCTCATAACCTTACTCTTTCCTGTATTCACCTTTAATTTTCTTCTTTTGCACACCCTACCAAATTCATCCACCAATCTCTGCAGCTTCTCTTCAGAATCTCCCAAGAGCACAGTGTCATCAGCAAAGAGCAGCTGTGACAACTCCCACCCTGTGTGTGATTCTTTATCTTTTAACTCCACGCCTCTTGCCAAGACCCTCGCATTTACTTCTCTTACAACCCCATCTATAAATATATTAAACAACCACGGTGACATCACACATCCTTGTCTAAGGCCTACTTTTACTGGGAAAAAATTTCCCTCTTTTCTACATACTCTAACTTGAGCCTCACTATCCTCGTAAAAACTCTTCACTGCTTTCAGTAACCTACCTCCTACACCATACACTTGCAACATCTGCCACATTGCCCCCCTATCCACCCTGTCATACGCCTTTTCCAAATCCATAAATGCCACAAAGACCTCTTTAGCCTTATCTAAATACTGTTCACTTATATGTTTCACTGTAAACACCTGGTCCACACACCCCCTACCTTTCCTAAAGCCTCCTTGTTCATCTGCTATCCTATTCTCCGTCTTACTCTTAATTCTTTCAATTATAACTCTACCATACACTTTACCAGGTACACTCAACAGACTTATCCCCCTATAATTTTTGCACTCTCTTTTATCCCCTTTGCCTTTATACAAAGGAACTATGCATGCTCTCTGCCAATCCCTAGGTACCTTACCCTCTTCCATACATTTATTAAATAATTGCACCAACCACTCCAAAACTATATCCCCACCTGCTTTTAACATTTCTATCTTTATCCCATCAATCCCGGCTGCCTTACCCCCTTTCATTTTACCTACTGCCTCACGAACTTCCCCCACACTCACAACTGGCTCTTCCTCACTCCTACAAGATGTTATTCCTCCTTGCCCTATACACGAAATCACAGCTTCTCTATCTTCATCAACATTTAACAATTCCTCAAAATATTCCCTCCATCTTCCCAATACCTCTAACTCTCCATTTAATAACTCTCCTCTCCTATTTTTAACTGACAAATCCATTTGTTCTCTAGGCTTCCTTAACTTGTTAATCTCACTCCAAAACTTTTTCTTATTTTCAACAAAATTTGTTGATAACAGCTCACCCACTCTCTCATTTGCTCTCTTTTTACATTGCTTCACCACTCTCTTAACCTCTCTCTTTTTCTCCATATACTCTTCCCTCCTTGCATCACTTCTACTTTGTAAAAACTTCTCATATGCTAACTTTTTCTCCCTTACTACTCTCTTTACATCATCATTCCACCAATCGCTCCTCTTCCCTCCTGCACCCACTTTCCTGTAACCACAAACTTCTGCTGAACACTCTAACACTACATTTTTAAACCTACCCCATTCCTCTTCGACCCCATTGCCTATGCTCTCATTAGCCCATCTATCCTCCAATAGCTGTTTATATCTTACCCTAACTGCCTCCTCTTTTAGTTTATAAACCTTCACCTCTCTCTTCCCTGATGCTTCTATTCTCCTTGTATCCCATCTACCTTTTACTCTCAGTGTAGCTACAACTAGAAAGTGATCTGATATATCTGTGGCCCCTCGATAAACATGTACATCCTGAAGTCTACTCAACAGTCTTTTATCTACTAATACATAATCCAACAAACTACTGTCATTTCGCCCTACATCATATCTTGTATACTTATTTATCCTCTTTTTCTTAAAATATGTATTACCTATAACTAAACCCCTTTCTATACAAAGTTCAATCAAAGGGCTCCCATTATCATTTACACCTGGCACCCCAAACTTACCTACCACACCCTCTCTAAAAGTTTCTCCTACTTTAGCATTCAGGTCCCCTACCACAATTACTCTCTCACTTGGTTCAAAGGCTCCTATACATTCACTTAACATCTCCCAAAATCTCTCTCTCTCCTCTACATTCCTCTCTTCTCCAGGTGCATACACGCTTATTATGACCCACTTCTCGCATCCAACCTTTACTTTAATCCACATAATTCTCGAATTTACACATTCATATTCTCTTTTCTCCTTCCATAACTGATCATTTAACATTACTGCTACCCCTTCCTTTGCTCTAACTCTCTCAGATACTCCAGATTTAATCCCATTTATTTCCCCCCACTGAAACTCTCCTACCCCCTTCAGCTTTGTTTCGCTTAGAGCCAGGACTTCCAACTTCTTTTCATTCATAACATCAGCAATCATCTGTTTCTTGTCATCCGCACTACATCCACGCACATTTAAACAACCCAGTTTTATAAAGTTTTTCTTCTTCTCTTTTTTAGTAAATGTATACAGGAGAAGGGGTTACTAGCCCATTGCTCCCGGCATTTTAGTCGCCTCATACGACACGCATGGCTTACGGAGGAAAGATTCTTTTCCACTTCCCCATGGACAATAGAAGAAATAAAAAAGAACAAGAGCTATTTAGAATAAGGAGAAAAACCTAGATGTATGTATATATATATATGCATGTGCGTGTCTGTGAAGTGTGACCAAAGTGTAAGTAGGAGTAGCAAGATATCCCTGTTATCTAGCGTGTTTATGAGACAGAAAAAGAAAACCAGCAATCCTACCATCATGCAAAACAGTTACAGGTTTTTGTTTCACAGTCATCTGGCAGGACGGTAGTACTTCCCTGGGTGGTTGCTGTCTACCAACCTACTACCTCTAGATGTAACCAAAAATTTATTGAGCTACACGGAGCACACGGGCTCTTACCTGAAGTAATGTCTAAGTCGCCCCTACTGTCGCTCTTCAATCGGTGACCTCGCCAAGAAAAGTCCCCATATATTGTTCCCGCTAAAAAAAAAAAAAAAAAAAAAAAAAAAAAAAAAAAAAAAAAAAAAAAAATAGCGTTTCTTGTGGGCAGTACAATTTTTACGTAAGGAAAACTAGGAGAGATTTATCAAGAATTATGAACACACGGGCGCTTGCAACAGGGATGATACTAGCAACATTTCCTACACTAGAAACATGCTAAATTAATCCTACAGAGAGCCAGATTTGAGGTGCTACCAGTAACTTGAAGTCATCGCCACCTCCAACACCATTTAAAGAGCTGGCAGTTATAACACTTCCACAACCTCTGCTCATATCATCTTAACACAGTATTATGAGGCTGCCACATGACAGCAACAGGATAAATTCTTTTTCACTTTCGGAGACCTACACTCGACTACCAATACTGCTACTACTCTCTCCGGACACCCTAATACTACTCATGTATTTGAACCAATTAAGGTTCCAGGAATAAAACGTCTTCAATAAAGGTGTCCTCGGGGTATATATTCATGTCCATTTTCCTTGACATACTTGTGGATATGTACTTTCTAAATTTGAGTGGATGAGCTTCATTATCGACTGGATTAAGATCTGTGACTTTGTATTGTTGGAGCAACTTGATGACTTTGCACGCCATTGTATGTTCTTCATGAAAAAGCACTACCTCTCAGGGTCATACATGGACAAAATTCTGACAAGAAATATTTTCGTTATTTAAAATAGAAACAGTGAACGTTTCATCCTTGGAGTGTGTTAACACTGACCAGGAATCAACATTGCCCACTTAAGGGGACAGTAGTGACCCTCCAGCACATCCAGCTTCAAGGATAAAATAAACACTTTAAATAATAGGCCAGAAAACAATCAAATAGCCCAATGAATACAAAGCTGAAACTCAAAATTACTTGTACAACTAAAACACAACACTGTCATTACCTCGTCGTAAGTTGACAAATAGCTTTTGCCATTATAAATAGGGTCACAGCCAAAATAACAATAGCAGGCAAAAACTCCCCCCGGCTTCAGCACTCGTTCTACCTGCCAACAACAATAATACTTTACATTAGTGACAGAAAAAAACAAACGTAAGATTCAGGTGGTGATGCAATGAGCATGAGCCAGACACAAGTTTGTGAGCCTTTTCGTTATTAATGGAAATTTGACAGGTGAAGATGAGACTGTAAACTAAAAGGTTTGTCTTGGTGTTGATTCTCTATATTAACAAAATTCACATAATCAGCTATACATTATTTTTTTTATTTCTGAACTATGCAAAATTCGACATCCTCTGAGCTGAAGCACAGAGGAAAGATATGATCATCGAGGGCAACAAGTGTCGTAAATTTCGATGAGTGGAGATGTGTGCGGCATACCTACAGTAGCTCACCAGATGGCCGACTGGTGGTGATGTTGGTGTTGTAACACCAAGTTACGACACCAACCAAGTCACAAGACACCAACTAAGTCATGAGACACTGTCACGAGACACCAAATCACGATACACCAACCAAGTCATGTGACACCAAGCAAGTCACGAGACACCAACAAAGTCATGAGACACTAACCAAGTCACAAGACATCAACTTAGTCACAAGACACCATCTATGGGAAAAATCTAGAATCACATGCAACCTTTGCTTTTCAAAACATCATGTTACCTGTGCAAGAATAAACACTGCAACCAAAAATGACAGCTATCTAGATAGGTGTTTCTGGATCTGCAACAGGGATGTGGAACTATGGACAGATATCAGGAAAGCACTCAGGAGGTTAATAAACAATAAATACACAAAAAAGGAGGAACTATTGAATTGTCTACCTGGAATATATAGAGCATGGGAAAATAGGAGAGGAGTAAAGTCTAACACACAGAATGCCCAGTCTACAACAACTGACCCAAAAATAAGCAGATACCCACTGGAAAAAACACATGAAACAAAAACAACAGCTAGTTCAGTCCCCAGCCCTAGGGCTGACCCAGATCCAGCCCCCAGCCATTGTGAAAATCTGGATTCAGTTAAAGACTCCTCCAACGCCATAGCTCCTAGTACAGATGTAGTAGTGGAGCCCTCTTCTGGGGTAGACTCTTCTGCAGCCATCACAATCATAGCCTCTAGTACAGATGTAGTCGGGGAGTCCTCTTCCAGGAAAAATGTTGGTGTCTCTGGTTTGGCTATGGAGGACTGTAGTGCAGCTCTAGGGCCGGCACAAATTAGGAATACATCCAGCACGAATTGTGCCCAGCCAAAAACAAATTGGTGCAAATTCTATGTTTGGGGCATCTGTAAACACGGAATATCAGGGAAAACGAATGGGGCATGCAACTTTGAGCATCCCAAAAAATGCCGCGACCTCCTGTCTAAGGGAGTGTGTCGTTCTACCTCTTGCATATACTTCCACCCTGAGATGTGTCAGTCTTCAGCCCTTGAAAAACAATGTTACAATACCAATTGCACTGCATACCATCTAAAAGGGACCAGGAGGCACACACCCCATACAACACATCATAGTAGCTATGGTAGCTATGACAACACCCCAAGTGATTTTTTAGTGGTAGGAAACGAAGAAAGAAAATGGAAAGAGATAACCAAAATAGTCCACCACCTTGGAGCCTTGTTGGACTGGAGGCACAGCCAGTGGCCCCTCCGGGCTCACAGCTACTGATGCCAACAACAAAATCCCCCCAACAAACATGCAACACAACCTCATTTATATTTGCTAATATACAGGGCCTTAAGCCATCCACAAACAAAATACCTTTCATTAGTGGATTTCTAGGGGAGTTAAATGCAATGTTTGCAGCCTTCACAGAGACCCACGCAAAAGATTACTTTAACAGTGAAATATGGATACCTGGATACAACCTTTTCAGATGCGACAGAAAGAACAGGCAATAAGGGAGGGTTGGCTGTATGTCAAAGAATCTCTCATTTACACAGAGATACTGAACACCACAAATGTAGTTCAAATTCTGACAATAAAAATCGAGAACCAAAACTTAGTCATTGTGCTTGTATATAAGCCACCGGATGCAACTTCCCAACAGTTCAAAGAACAACTGTCAAAAACTGACTCCTGTCTGGAAAACTTTCCAGCCCCATCCCCAAACATCTTCCTGCTTGGTGACTTCAATCTAAGACATACAAAATGGAAGAATATAGCAAATAATGTTGTAGCAGAAATAATCCCTGGGGGTAGCTCAGATAAAAAGTCACATACACTGGAGCTGCTGAATTTCTGCAACAAACACACCCTAAGTCAGCAGATAGTGGAGCCAACAAGACTGGAGAACACACTGGACCTTATTTTCACAATTAATGAGGACCTGGTAAGGAATATAACAATATAAAAAACAACAAATTATGATCACAATCTAATCGAAGTCCAAACTTGAATGCACAGGAGTCCTGATTGGCAAGATGCATACAGCTGTGAGGGTACCTTTACCAAATTCAACTTCATCAACAAGAACATCATCTGGGATCAGGTAAACTATGCCCTAAATGAAACATGCTGGGAGGATATCTTAAATTACATGGACCCTAACCAGAGCCTCGAAAAGATCACTCTCCTGATAGCTGAAGTATATTCAAGGTATATTCCTATAAGACAAAAGAAGAAGTAAACTGGAGAGAGAGAGAGACGCTCCCTC
This sequence comes from Cherax quadricarinatus, assembly GCF_026875155.1. Taxonomy (NCBI): domain Eukaryota; kingdom Metazoa; phylum Arthropoda; class Malacostraca; order Decapoda; family Parastacidae; genus Cherax; species Cherax quadricarinatus. Next base: position 3,476,507 of record NC_069460.1, read on the forward strand.
TACAGGAGAAGACGAAGAATCATTGAGCTCCTCAAGAATGCCAGATTATCTGATACACACGTGGGGGCGTTGATCCCCGGAATGCCCTCCAGGTGTGACACAAGGCACCATCTATGTCACGAGACACCTTCTATATCACGAGACACCATCTATGTCACGAGGCACCAACTAAGTCACGAGCCACCAACTTAGTCATGAGACACCAACTCCATCACGAGACACAAACTAACTCACGAGACACAGCTTAGTCACAAGACACCAACTAAGTCACGAGACACCAACTTAGTCACGTGATAATAACCTAGTCATGAAACACCAACTTAGTCACGAGACACTAACCACGTCACGAGACACCAACTAAGTCACAAGACACCATGTTGCAACCCCTGAATGGGTCACAATGTATATGATGTATATTATATGTACATAATGTATATTACCTTTTCATATAATTTTATATTGCTTATATTTGCGATAATAGCTAAATTGTAAATGTATTGCTTTATATTATTTGACTTAGTTACTTTTGTTAGGTAGGATGTAACATTCATATAATTTTATGTGCTCATAGTTCAAGTCCTGATTGTCTAACTACTGTAATTATCGCTTGTGGCTCGTTACTCTGCCGGCTTCTCATTGTTGCTGGTCAGCAACTGTCCACAGAGCAATCACGTGATAGAGGGGGGGGGGGTGATCACACCTCGCCTGAAGTAGTCAGTCTGGGCTAAACTCTCTTGGTGGTTGGACATATTTCTGACAAGACGTGCCTAACTCTCCCTTATTGGCCCATGTTGGAAGATCGTCTCTGTAGCTTTCTTGTTGGTTCTATAGAACTCTGTTCACAGAACACTGTCTAGACTTAGTGATTTTCGATGTTGTACTGAGGTTGTGTGTCGCATAGACACTCTGAGCAACTCAGGTTCTGAGCTGTAGCTTCTGACCTAATTTGTACTGGTATCTGTGTACTGTCACAGTTGGGGATTTTCTAATGCTGAACTTAGATTCAGTAATATGGGAGTTTTGTGACTTTTGTGGAGGATCTGCAGATGGTCCCTACTTAGTGTCATTATATTATCTCCTTGTTCCTGATTCTGTGTCACTTTTGCTTGTTATATTGCTATTGGGCTTAGCATTCTATTTATTGTTCAAGCAGACTGTTGTGATTGCAAGTTGGTCAAGAAGTTAGCTTATTTGAGGACTTTGTCAGTCACTTGTTTAAGTCTAGTCGAGTCGTGAGACATAGCGAACTACTTAAGAGCACTTACACATACACACAAACTTATTTGTATATTGTATTATTAAATGTTAATGTACCAGACGGTACTTAAGTTATAAATGTGATATGTGCTTTCAGCACAATAATACTGTACACGAGAGAAGTGATTAATATTATTTTGATTACTGTGATTATTATTAATTTAATTTACTTTGATAATATACCTCTAGACTGTTATTAATAAATTTATTAAATTTTAATTTCTCTAGTTAGTAGCCTACCAGTTGTAATCCTGAAGCACTAATAATTCTTATTGAATTCTAATGGATAATTGGACCAGGACACTGACTACTTGTTACGAAAACCCAGTAACAGGTTGGATGCTAGCAGGGCAGTCCTTTTTAGTATTCAGTGGAGATCTCTAAGCATTTTAGAAATCGCGTTTTTTGTAACACGCCATCTATGTCACAAGACACCATCTATGTCACGAGACACCAACTTACTCACGAGACACGAACCAAGTCACGAGACACCAACTTAGCCACGAGACACCAACTAAGTCACGAGACAACCTAGTCACGAGACACCAACTAAGTCACGAGACACCAAGCCACGAGACAACAACCTAGTCACGAGACACCAACTAAGTCACGAGACACCAACTAAGTCACAAGACACCAAGTCACGAGACAACAACTTAGTCACGAGGCTTGGTCATAGACAGAACAGAGGGGGCGTTGACCCCCGGAACGCCTGACAGGTAAACAGGCAGGTAGTCACAAGTCAACAAGCTCTGGTGAGCATCTAAGGGACCTTCAATGAATCTTTACCACACTTCACTCAACCGACTCCAAATCTGCATAAAATCTGACTGGGTTAAAATCCAGCTCCTGAGCTTCTTGAAGGTATTGCAACTGCAGTGTCGTGAAGGAGCTGAGCTGCCGATTCTCTGCATCTTCGTAGTTTTGGTGTACAAGAGGCCGGGGCTCGCCGGGTCACCATCTGGAGAAGACCCGAGCCTGGACGAGACCGGCGAACCTACTACAGTACAAAGGCCAGGATTATTTGGGACGGAGGCTGCCTCTCATTCCACAACATAGTTAAATATGATACTATGCAAGAGATTCACTTAATTTTAATACCTGGGATCTCTGTAATAATAATAATAATAATCTTTATTTCTACAAGTACATGTACAAGGTATACAGGCCTAGGTGACATATCAATGACATACTACTGTATAAAAAGCTACTTGTTATGCTGAGCATTTCGGGCAACTTAGGTCAGTTTTGTCCCAGGATGCGACCCACACCAGTCGACAAACACCCAGGTACCCGTTTGAGTGATGGGTGAACATAGACAACCGGTGAAAAAAAAACACGTCTAATGTTTCCACTCCTTCGCCGGGAATCGAACCCGGAGCCTCACCGTGTGAAGCAGGAGCTTTTGCCACCAGGCCACGGGACCCCTTGTTATGCAGAGCATTTGGGCAAATTAGGTCAAGTTTGTCCCCAGGATGCGACCCACACCAGTCGCCTAACACCCAGGTACCTATTTTATTGCTAGGTGATCAGGGACAACGGGTATCTAATGTTTCCACCCATACCGGGGATCGAACCACGGACCTCAATGTGTGAGCTGAATGCGTTAGCAATCGAGCTACGGGACACCTCATGATATAATTCATGACTCTACTCCAACACGTATCCTTCTGAAATTTAATAATAATTTGTAAATTTAAATTGTTGTACCTCTTTATAGAAAGTCTCCATATTAAACCAGTGAACAGAAGCACAGCAAGTGAGCAACTCAACTGACTCATCCTCCACTGGCAGGTGCTCGGCTAATCCATGTCTGTGAAAAATAAAGTCATCAATATTTTTCATACTGTTACAAAATAAGGATTGAATAAATAATTAACGCTTTATGAAAAATTAAATTTACCTGGATGTAACTCATAAGATACATACCAGTGAATGGTAACAAAGATAATTATTCTTTATCAAAGTTACAGAGACAAGTAGGAATTTTAGGACAATTAGGTCGCAAAAAAATGTCCCTCTTCGATACCTACTACAATCTATCTCTCCACAAGTCACTGTGGACCTATATTAATTTCAAATGAAATATACATCACCAGGAATTCTGGTAAAACATTAATATAAATATGTGGACTGTATATTAAATTTAAAAAATTAATACATATACATTGAAGGAGAATTTATCTTAATACCATTCACCAATTAATCTGGAGATTACGGTGTGTCAAACACAAAACCACCTGCCTAAATTATGAAGAAAATACTGGCCAGAATTTCAACATAAATATAGACATCACTCAGCTGTGGTAATATCCTGTTTCTAATTACGGAGTCCTGTCCAGTCGCCTAATTCTCACGTTCTGCAAGACTGCAATTCCAACAATTTTGGCTCCTATTTGAGAGGTTTTAAGCCCAATATAACCTCTAGAGCGACGAAAATTCTTCTGATTTTCACTAACGTTTGTCTCGGTCAATTCAAAACAATGGCGACTCTTCCCCAGCGACGCTCACCCATTTCACTGGTTCTTTATTTATTTACAAATTAATTTTTATTACCGACAATATATTCCATCAATTTACATACAAAATACAGTGTATTTTGGGAAAATATACAGTGTTTTCCACACGCTTTCCTGAGAGATAAGGAACAATAATAATAATAATAATAATAATAATAATAAATCTTTTTTATAAAAGCACATATATAAGGTATACAGACCTAGATGACATCAATAAAATACTATACAGAAAATCCCTGTTTTGCAGAGCATTTCGGGCAAATTAGATTAATTTTGTCCCCAGGATGCGACCCACACAAGCCGGCTAACACCCAGGTACCTATTTATTTACTGCTAGGTAGATTTTTTAGATTTTCCCACCGAGGTGGCTAGTTTATTGTGCACCCCATATCCATCCTGTGGACGGTAGCGCGAGAGCATATGGATACACAAAAGGTCTAGGAACTAGGCTCCACAAGGGTTAACAGGTGTCCATTTAGATTTATATCTACAGTTCACTTATCTGTTACAAGCAAATTTAGGAAATTTGCTTAGTATATCTGGTATCTCATTTTCATTAATATGATATCTTGACATGTCACAGGTTATTATATTGTGTATCTCTATATTCTTCAAGTGAACAGTTAAGCACATAGTGTTCAACAGTGACCATATGTTTGACCACATAATTTGTATTTAGTTTGATCATCATCTGTGTGTCTGCCAAACTGCCAGAAGTACTTGTAACCAAGCCTAAGCCTGGCCACTACAACAGTTAGTCTGATCGCATTGCAAGTTGCTCCATAAACATATTTATCTACGGGCTACAGATCTACTCAGACTTCTAATTGCATTCCTATAACATTCAGGGGACAGGGACAGTAGGTGCATTAAGAAAACACCCCCTGATGTTTCCACCCATACCAAGGATCGAACCACGGACCTCAGTGTGTGAGCTGAGTGCGCTAGCTACAACTGCAGCCCCACTTGTAGATGAAGAGGTCGTGTATCATCCTTACGAGGAAAACTTCAACCGGTAGTATATATGATAGTGAAGGCCGGACTCACCAAGTGTTTATTACCCGTCAGGGGCTGTAACTGTTTTGTGTTTGAAGACGACCTTAGACTTACAGACTCTCATGTGTTGCAACCCCAAGTTGCCACAGAATGACTAGGTGCCAAATATCTCATGTTATTTACTGGGAGGCACTTAGCTTCCCATTAAATAACAGTAAATAACCGGTATGCCAGCCTTCCGCTGGCTTACCGGTCCGTTTCCTTTAAAAATTATGGGTACGATTATAACCATTTTTTTTAATAGCTAAGAGGTGGTAGTGAAGGAAAACACGCAGTGAGTCACAGGGGTTGTGGTGGAGTGTCGCCAGGGTCAGCATGGGAAGCCCCAATGTTTGTCCTCTTATATCATTGTGGTCAAGGTTAATGGTTGTCACTGAGTGTGAGGACGTTGGTATGTCTGTGTGTGTTGTGGGAGAGTAGGACGAGATAATGTACTGCTGCCCATCCGCTTAATAACAATAATTCACTGTTGCTAAGACAGTCAAATGAGTGACTGAAAACAAACCTTAATGAACGACATAGATTTTTCTAGAGTGTTCGATGGGCCCTCTTTTATGTTACTGCAGTGGTTCCCAAACTGGGGGTAAATTACCCCCTGGGGGTAATTTAACCATTTTTGGGGGGTAATGGAGGGGTGACAGAAAAAAAGTTATGAATTCTGAAAATCAAGAAAACAATGCGGTACCCGGTATGAGGATTATTGTTAACTTTGTCTTAGTATATAAAGTTGTAAAGTAAACCTATTATAAGTAATAAAGTTAAACCAAATAACAATAAACATCAAAAACTAATATACATTATTAGAAAAGAAGAAATATATAGCTAAGTGTGTGGAAACCCAAAAGTATTTTGACAAGTATGCTTCAGGACAAAAGTCACTCAGTAGCCCAGATCGACCTGTCCAGTACGCGTCACTCACTTCCTGAGGCTGCCTCTATTTCACACTGTCAGTTTATCTGTGAGCAACAGCCGAGGTAGACATAAGCTGGTATGTATGTGTACTGCCCTGTGCAGTATATAGTTAGTATTTACCCACTGTTACTGTGAATTTGTAGCTATTACTAATTTTATATATAATGTATGTGTGGTTCTTACGTTTTCAATGGTTTTGCTAGGATTAGCAGAGTATGCGAGGCTGTATATGTTCACGTTTAGCCATATATATCAATAATAACAACATTTTGTGAAAGGGGTAACATGCTTTATGTGGCATGTTAAATTGGGTAACAAGCTGAAAAAGTTTGGGCACACGGCGAGGGCCTGGGTTCGATTCCCAGCCAGAGTAGAAACATTGGACGTGTTTCTTTCCACCTGTTGTCTATGTTCCCCATCAGTAAAATGGGTACCTGGGTGTCAGTCGACTGGTGTGGGTCGCATCCTGGGACACTAACCTAAGGAGGCCTGGTCACAGACCGGGCCGCGGGGGCGTTGACCCCCGGAACTCTCTCCAGGTAAACTCCAGGTATACTAAGGCAGGGCAAGTCAGTCTCAACAACAGTGAGACGTAAGAGCAGACCCTGGGTCAGGTCACATTCCCCACTTTAGCAAGCAGGTGCCAGCCAGTTTTATCTAATATTTGTTTAATATTGTATACAGTATCGGAATATACCTTTAGTTAATTAAGAGATTTAGTTAATTAAGAGAGGGAAACACAGGAGACATCGTCAAATCAACAATACAAAACTCCAAGGTTATAGGACGGTTATCCCTCAGTGCCACTCGTGGGAAAGAAGTGAATAGTTAAACAGCCAAGGTTAATGTTTTAGTAGCTGACCTATATTCTGCTGACCAGTGTACAGTGAGAGAATCAGTGGAGAAAACGCCAAATATATCTATAAACTCAAGGAAAGTCAGGTTGTAGGTGTCGTTTACTTCCCTCAGTGTTTTAAAAATGGCTGAGTCAGCAGACCAGGTCAGGAGTCAACAACACGACACAACCCCCGATAAATGGAACTGAGGGGGATTTGGAAGGATAAAACCATTGATTAAACCTTTCTGGTCTACCAGAATGGAAAGGAGTTAGAAGTTAATAGGTGAAACCGGACTGTGAAGTGAGGCGGGAAGGGGAGTGTGTAATAAGGGGTTAACTGAAAGGGGTGTGTGAAGTTAAGGGAAAAGTGGGCAGTGAAGAGGGTTTTGAAGAAAATTTACTAGTAATTCAGTGGTGATTGCTAAAGCAGATACTAGGGTGTACTAGGTGACTGGAAAAGAGAAATAAATATTATTGTATATGAGTAAAAGAGCAAAGAGTGAAAATGGCAGGCATTAGGGGGGTACAGGCTGCCATAATTATATTTATCTTTCTTCTTCAATTCCATGAAGAAAGAAATCAGTCATGGGGGCTGGAAAAGGTGGAGTAACAGCGCCCAACAGCTGCCATCCTACCAGAAAAGTAAATGTCACTATCACCGCAAGGTATGGCAACACCGCATACCCAAACAAAAACAGTGGCACACAACTCTTATTGTAGCACTCTTAAGTGGTGATATCCAAATTAATCCAGGGCCTCAAACTATTGTGCAGAGGCAAAACAGACAGATAAATGACCTGGAGTTTACCTGGAGAGAGTTCCGGGGGTCAACGCCCCTGCGGCCCGGTCTGTGACCAGGCCTCCTGGTGGATCAGAGCCTGATCAACCAGGCTGTTGCTGCTGGCTGCACGCAAACCAACGTACGAGCCACAGCCCGGCTGATCAGGAACTGACTTTAGGTGCTTGTCCAGTGCCAGCTTGAATAGTGATAATGATAGTGATAATGACGGTCTAGTAGCTAGGAATGATAACCTTAACTCCATATGTAATGCATACATAGGTCAATGTGAGACAATACAGCCATTATTATCTCAAACACTACCAAACAGGTACATACACTGTACTAAAGTACGCATGAAAAACAGTGTAAAATGTGTAAGGGGTGGGTGCATGATGGATGAATGTACAATTATAGCAACGGTGCCAGAATTCACTTTGTGTGTAACAAATGCACTTTGGCACAGTTACTCTTTAGCAATGATGACATTAATTTACCTAATTTTAATACATATGACCCATTGCCATATATTGATGATTATAATTGTTTTATGAAAACAGGCCTTCACTTTATTCATGATGAATGGTTTGAAAAACCGACAAGTTGAAGATTGAGACACTTATGCAGCATATGGGAATCTTTATTCAGGAAACGTTTCGCCACACAGTGGCTTCATCAGTCCAATACAAAGAGGAAGGCATAAGGAGAGGAGGAGTATGAGGTAATCAGTCCCTCAGCCTGGAGTCGATGTGTTCAGTCCATCAATCTTGTAGAATGTACAGCATAGGGCCGTAGACGTGGCTTATATACTGTAGTGAGGTGAGGTGAAGCAGGCGGAGGCGAGGTCATAGTGGTACCATCCACTAGTCGAAGTAGGTCTTCGTCCAAAGGTTGAACAAGTGTTGAAGAATTCTTTGTAACAAGATCCCATGATGCTGCAGTGTCTGACAGTTGTGATGAATGGTTTGAAAAACCGACAAGTTGAAGATTGAGACACTTATGCAGCATATGGGAATCTTTATTCAGGAAACGTTCCGCCACACAGTGGCTTCATCAGTCCAATACAAAGAGGAAGGCGTAAGGAGAGGAGGAGTATGAGGTAATCAGTCCCTCAGCCTGGAGTCGTGTTCAGTCCATCAATCTTGTAGAATGTACAGCATAGGGCCGTAGACGTGGCTTATATACTGTAGTGAGGTGAGGTGAAGCAGGCGGAGGCGAGGTCATAGTGGTACCATCCACTAGTCGAAGTAGGTCTTCGTCCAAAGGTTGAACAACTTGTCGGTTTTTCAAACCATTCATCACAACTGTCAGCGTCAGACACTGCAGCATCATGGGATCTTGTTACAAAGAATTCTTCAACACTTGTTCAACCTTTGGACAAAGACCTACTTCGACTAGTGGATGGTACCACTATGACCCCGCCTCCGCCTGCTTCACCTCACCTCACTACAGTATATAAGCCACGTCTACGGCCCTATGCTGTACATTCTACAAGATTGATGGACTGAACACATCGACTCCAGGCTGAGGGACTGATTACCTCATACTCCTCCTCTCCTTACGCCTTCCTCTTTGTATTGGACTGATGAAGCCACTGTGTGGCGAAACGTTTCTCCAATAGGATTAACGCCAATTGTTTGATAATCTACTGCTTTATTATACATATTGTGTGTGGTAATATTGATTTACGGTAATGACATTGTAATTTGGAGTTTTACTCTAATAAATACATGTATTTGCTCCAACTTGTTTTCTAGGTGCCTTGCACTGCATAGTGTTGACGCTGTGATCATGACCATGACTGCAACACTACACAATACCATGACTACAACACTACACAATACCATGACTACAACACTACACAATACTATGACTACAACACTACACAATACCATGACTACAACACTACACAATACCATGACTACAACACTACACAATACCATGACTACAACACTACACAATACTATGACTACAACACTACACAATACCATGACTACAACACTACATAATACCATGACTACAACACTACACAATACCAGGACTACAACACTACACAATACCATGACTACAACACTACACAAAACCATGACTACAACACTACACAATACCATGACTACAACACTACACAATACCAGGACTACAACACTACACAATACCATGACTACAACACTACACACAATACCATGACTACAACACTACATAATACCATGTCTACAACACTACACAATACCATGACTACAACACTACACAATAGCACAACTACAACACACAAGTGACCTTGACTTAAAGAAGAAAACTTATGACGACGTTTCGGTCCGTCCTGGTCTATTGTCAAGTCACTACAGAGAGAAAAAAAAGAAAACCAGAAAGTAGGTTGGGAGAAAAGAGGGGAGAAAAGGGAGTAGTAGTAGTAATGGCAGTAGAATCTTCATTAGTAGTAGTAGTAGTAGTAGTAGTAGTAGTAGTAGTAGTAGTAGTAGTAGTAGTAGTAATGATAGCAGCAGTAGTAGCATATTTTATATGCACACCTATGATAGACATTTCTATACAACATCAGAGATACTAACTTGAAGATGACATTGTGGTGTGTACAGCTCTTAGTAGCAAGTTGCACCTGTTCCTGACTAACATCAACACCAATAACTTGCTGAAAGTAGTTGGTGTACATGTTAGTGTTCTGCCCTGAGCCACAACCCACGTCCACACACAGCTGTAGTGGCTCCACCTGTGAGAAGTTAACATTGTTAGTGTTCTGCCCTGAGCCACAACCCACGTCCACACACAGCTGTAGTGGTTCCACCTGTGAGAAGTTAACAATGTTAGTGTTCTGCCCTGAGCCACAACCCACGTCCACACACAGCTGTAGTGGTTCCACCTGTGAGAAGTTAACAATGTTAGTGTTCTGCCCTGAGCCACAACCCACGTCCACACACAGCTGTAGTGGCTCCACCTGTGAGAAGTTAACATTGTTAGTGTTCTGCCCTGAGCCACAACCCACGTCCACACACAGCTGTAGTGGTTCCACCTGTGAGAAGTTAACAATGTTAGTGTTCTGCCCTGAGCCACAACCCACGTCCACACACAGCTGTAGTGGCTCCACCTGTGAGAAGTTAACAATGTTAGTGTTCTGCCCTGAGCCACAACCCACGTCCACACACAGCTGTAGTGGTTCCACCTGTGAGAAGTTAACAATGTTAGTGTTCTGCCCTGAGCCACAACCCACGTCCACACACAGCTGTAGTGGCTCCACCTGTGAGAAGTTAACAATGTTAGCGTTCTGCCCTGAGCCACAACCCACGTCCACACACAGCTGTAGTGGCTCCACCTGTGAGAAGTTAACAATGTTAGTGTTCTGCCCTGAGCCACAACCCACGTCCACACACAGCTGTAGTGGCTCCACCTGTGAGAAGTTAACAATGTTAGTGTTCTGCCCTGAGCCACAACCCACGTCCACACACAGCTGTAGTGGCTCCACCTGTGAGAAGTTAACAATGTTAGCGTTCTGCCCTGAGCCACAACCCACGTCCACACACAGCTGTAGTGGCTCCACCTGTGAGACGTTAACAATGTTAGTGTTCTGCCCTGAGCCCCACCCCACGTCCACACACAGCTGTAATGGCTCCACCTGTGAGAAGTTAACAATGTTAGTGTTCTGTCCTGAGCCACAACCCACGTCCACACACAGCTGTAGTGGCTCCACCTGTGAGAAGTTAACAATGTTAGTGTTCTGCCCTGAGCCACAACCCACGTCCACACACAGCTGTAGTGGCTCCACCTGTGAGAAGTTAACAATGTTAGTGTTCTGCCCTGGGCCACAACCCACGTCCACACACAGCTGTAGTGGCTTCACCTGTGAGACGTTAACAATGTTAGTGTTCTGCCCTGAGCCACAACCCACGTCCACACACAGCTGTAGTGGCTCCACCTGTGAGAAGTTAACAATGTTAGTGTTCTGCCCTGAGCCACAACCCACGTCCACACACAGCTGTAGTGGCTCCACCTGTGAGAAGTTAACAATGTTAGCGTTCTGCCCTGAGCCACAACCCACGTCCACACACAGCTGTAGTGGCTCCACCTGTGAGAAGTTAACAATGTTAGTGTTCTGCCCTGAGCCACAACCCACGTCCACACACAGCTGTAGTGGTTCCACCTGTGAGAAGTTAACAATGTTAGTGTTCTGCCCTGAGCCACAACCCACGTCCACACACAGCTGTAGTGGCTCCACCTGTGAGAAGTTAACAATGTTAGTGTTCTGCCCTGAGCCACAACCCACGTCCACACACAGCTGTAGTGGCCCCACCCGTGAGAAGTTAACATTGTTAGTGTTCTGCCCTGAGCCACAACCCACGTCCACACACAGCTGTAGTGGCCCCACCCGTGAGAAGTTAACAATGTTTGCAAGTACCAAAACTATCTTTTGCTAGCTAGTACCAACTACCTCATTTTTTATTTTACTTTTTATTGTGCAATAAACTGCTCAACTTATTTAATATTACAAATCAGATCTTACTCCTAAACCAATATTATCTCATAGTGACTATCTGTCCATTTAACTTGTTTACCATTACTTAATTGTAGTCCCTTATATATTTTTTGTCCTTTATTTTAGCTTCATATAACTACCTTAGATCATATATTCGCAATTGTTAAACTAATCAAGGTGCTATTCTCAGGTGCTAAAGTTAATAAGTTCACTATTTTGCCATTATACTCCAAAGCTCATTTATTTGATTACCACTTTATTGTTCACCACAACTTATATTAGTCCCTTTTATACTATAATTTTATATTATAATTCTAACTTTAAAGAATTACCTTTAAAGTACTACCTACTATCATATTCCCAAGCTCCATTATTTGATCATCACTTTATTTGTTCACCACAAATTATTTTAGTCCCTTTTATATTGTCTCCTTTATTTTAGCTTTAAAAAACTACCTTAGCTCATTATTTTTTACATTTGTTAAATAATTCAAGTGCTATTTTTTTTTAGCTTTAGAATATTTACTTTATTTTTTACTTAATTCTAACTATAGATTCACTACAAATCTTATGATTACAAGCATTGATCCTGATACCAACCTCTTATTTAATGACTTAAATGAATCAAACAGTTACTGTAATTACTACACAGCAGAACAATCAAAGGCACTTCTCAGAGCCAACAACAACATAACTATCTTTAACTACAATATCAGATCTTTAAGCAAGCATTATGATGACCTCCTAGCATTACTAAATTCCTTGCATGCCAATATGTCCATCATTACACTAACTGAAACCTGGCTAAAGCCTGATACTACAGATGTCTATGCCATTCCTGGTTACACAGCCATACACAACTGTAGGCCAGACCAGCAAGGGGGTGGCACAGCTATATACTACTCAGACCAACTATAATGTATCACTAATACTTGCACAAGGGATGAACATGGGGAATACAAGTAGTCGATTTTTCCACTGAGCGGTGTATCCGGTTTAGGGGCCTTCCACTGAGCGGTGTATCCGGTATAGGGCCTTCCACTGAGCGGTGTATCCGGTTTAGGGTCTTCCACTGAGCGGTGTATCCGGTCTAGGACCAGCAGCTGGAGGGTCACCTTTTCACACCTAGGTGTTACTTCCGGTTTTGACCATGACCTCGCCCTCGAGACTACCTCACCCTTGACCCCCCAACCAGTACCCCCACCCACGACCCCCCTTCGCGACCCCCGCCCCGCGCGCCCGCGCGCCCGCGCGCCCGCCCGCGCCCTTCGCGACCCCCGCCCGCGCGCCCGCCCGCGCGCCCCGCCCCGCCCGCGCGCCCGCCCGCGCCCTTCGCGAGCCCCGCTCCTTCTGCTGCGCCTTCTGCAGCGTCGTCCGGATCGCCCCCGCGCCTCGAATTTTTTCCGATTTTTTTCGAATTTTTTTTGAATTTCATTTTCTTGTGCTCTCCATCTCCTCGGATCAAGGTTTTTGGATTCCCCCATATGGGGTTTTTCGAAATTCTCCATCTCCTCAGATCAAATTTTTTGGGTACCCCTCCTTTCACCCCCATCCCCAAACAATTTCTCGATATTACCAAGTTTTTGGATTCCCCCCTATGGGGGTTTCGAAAGTCTCCATCTCCTTGGATCAAGTTTTTTTTGGGTACCCCGCCTTTCACCCCAAATTTTCTCGACAATACCATGACTCCATCTCCTCGGATCAAGTTTTTTGGATCCCCCCTATGGGGTTTTCGAAATTCTCCATCTCCTTGGATCAAATTTTTGGATTACCCCTCCCACTTTCACCCCAAATTTTCTCGACAATACCATGACTCCATCTCCTCAGATCAAATTTTTAAGGTTCCCCCTCCCACTTTCACCCCCCCCAATCCCAAAAATTTCTCGATAATACAAGTTTTTGGATTCCCCCCCCTATGGGGGTTTTGAATTTCTTATGATCACCTTGGATCAAATTTTTGGATTACCCCTCCCACTTTCACCCACCCCCCAACCTCAAATTTTTCTCGATAATACCAAGTTTTTGGATTCCCTCCTATGGGGTTTTCGAAATTCCTCGGATCAAAGTTTTTGGAATCCCCCCTCTGGGGGTAAGCATTCAAAATAGACTCCTCCTATGGGGCATGCTTACTACAGGTCTAAACATCTTCCCCTTATTATTTTAAAATGAACTAAAACCTTCCTCTCATTAAGTTAAATGAACTAAGAAGGGTGTTTACTCGGCGGTCAGTGACGTCACACATACAAGCTAAATCTTGTCGGCTTACCCCTATGTCAGTGACGTCACGTGATGACCGCGCACACAGGTTGAATCTTGTCTACCCTTTTACCCACCCTCCCAAACCCTCACACTCCAACCAACACCTCACAATTTTCACTCATAACCCCCAATTTTTCTCGTTTTAACCCTTTTAGTTCATTAAAGTTAATAAGGGGATACATGCATCAGAAAGTCACCACATCGCTTACATCCACTTTCGTTAAATTCACTACTCACAATTTTACATATTACGAAGTTAATACGCACTTTTACTTTGAACATCTTCAAAACACTCATAAATCATTTGAATACTCACAAAAAAAATACCTTTATACATTTCCAAACAACACTGAAATACTCCAAAAACATCATTCGAACACCCCCAAATCACCTCTGAATACTCCCAGAACACCTTCATAAGTACTCTTGCACATCATTTGAACACCTTCAAAAGTACTCTTGCACATCATTTGTACACCTTCAAAACACCCTTGAACACCTTCAAAACACCTTTGAACACCTTCAAAGCACTCTTGAACACCCTCAAAAAACACCTTTTGAATAACCTCAAAACACCTTTGAACACCTTCAAAACACCCTTGAACACCTTCAAAACACCCTTGATCACCTTCAAAAAACATTTGAACACACTCAAAACACCTTTGAACACCTTTGAACATTTCCAATCAACACATCATTTGAACACCTTCAAAACACCTTTGAACACCTTCAAAACACTCTCATAATCATTTGAACACACTCAAAACACCTTTGAATACTCACATAAACACCCTTGAACACCTTCAAAACACCTTTGAATAACCTCAAAACACCACTGATTACTACTAAAACACCGCTGAATTCAATCAAAACACCCTTCAACATCTTCAAAACACCTTTGAACACCTTTGAACATTTCCAAAAACACTATTTGAGTACTCCCAATTACACCACTGATTACTACTAAAACACAGCTGAATTCAATCAAAACACCCTTCAACACCTTCAAACACCCTTGAACACCTTCAAAACACTCTTGAACACCTTCAAAAACACCTTTGAACATTTCCAAAACACTATTTGAGTACTCCCAATTACACCACTGAATACTACTAAAACACCGCTGAATTCAATCAAATCACCCTTCAACACCTTCAAAACACCTTTGAACACCTTTGAACATTTCCAAAACACTATTTGAGTAATCCCAATTACACCACTGATTACTACTAAAACACCGCTGAATTCAATCAAAACACCCTTCAACACCTTCAAACACCCTTGAACACACTCAAAACACCCTTCAACACCTTCAAAACACCTTTGAACACACTCAAAACACCTTTGAATAACCTCAAAACACCTTTGAATATCGTTTTTAAACTAATTTCATCACAACCCACTTATATCATCTTTTTTCGGTAACTCTAATTCGACTACACTACCCTCATCAATTACCAACAAATTTTACTCGTTTTAACTAATGTCATCACTGTAACCAAGATTTTCACAAAAAAAAAAACTCTATGACACCTAACACACACGCACACACACCCCACAACATCCCCAATTTTTCTCGTTTTTACCCTTTTAGTTCATTAAAGTTATTAAGGGGACACAATACATCAGAAAAAAAAGTCACAAAAACTAACTCAAACACTTTACTTTGAACACCCCCAAAACACTCTCATAATCATTTGAATACTCACATAAACACCTTTGAACATTTCCAAAACACTATTTGAGTACTCCCAATTACACCACTGATTACTACTAAAACACCGCTGAATTCAATCAAAACACTCTTCAACACCTTCAAACACCCTTGAACACACTCAAAACACCCTTCAACACCTTCAAAAACACCTTTGAACACCTTCAAAACACATTTGAACACATTCAAAACACTCTCATAATCATTTGAACACACTCAAAACACCTTTGAATAACCTCAAAACACCTTTGAACACCTTCAAATCACCCTTGAACACCCTTGATCACCTTCAAAAAAAAAACATTTGAACACACTCAAAACACCTTTGAACACCTTTGAACATTTCCAAACAACACTGAAACACTTTCCAAAACACCATTTGTAGTACTCCCAAATACACCATGAATACTAAAACACCACTGAATTCATCAAAAAACACCACAAAATCACCTATAACTAAGGAGCAAACGCCCACATCCCAAACACCCCCCAACCCACAAACACCCACAATTTTTTCTCGTTTTATCTAATTTCATCAGAAAGTCACAACACCCACACCTCCCTTTTTTTTTTTTCTCGTTTTAACCCTTTTAGTTCATTTAAGTTAATAAGGGGACACAACTACATCAGAAAAAAGTCACAAAAAACAACCCACTTTAACGTCTTTTCGGTATTTCTAGTTCGACAAAACACCCAACATCCCACAACACCACATCCCACATCCCACACACACACACACACACACACACACAACCCACACACAATTCACACACATCCTAACCTAGCCTAACTAACCATAACTTATCCTAACCTAACCTAACCTAACCTAACCTAACTAACCTATCTTATCCTAACCTAGCCTAACTAACCTACCTAACCTTACCTACTTATACACCTTAACCTAGCTCTAACTCTAACCTAACTTAACCTAAACCTAACCTAACCTAACCGAACTACCCTACCTAAACTTACCTAAACATAACCTAAACCTAGCCTAACCTAACCTAACTAACTTTAACCTAACCCAACCTAAACTAACCTAGCCTAGCCTAACCTAACCTAACCTATCTCTAACCTTAACCCTTACCTAACCTAGCCGCAACCTATCCTCCCGAAACCTAACCTAAAATATAATGGAAACACCCCCAAAACACTATTTGGTACTCCAGAATTAATTTGAACGACTCCATTTTGGATATTTCCAAATTAGTTTTTGAAAACTTTATCGTAAATAAATCGAACATTATTTTCTTGTTGGTAAAACACACTCAATGGTAGAAATATTTACTCGATTCCGAATAAGAAGCACTGCCTCGCTCTGAGAGACTCATTGTTGGGTAACCACAACACATGGCGTAATGCGGGTCACACCAAGGTTAGTACTTAACACCTGCGTCAACTCAGGACAGACAGGGCATGAAATGCGGGTAACATCCAAGGTAGTAAAATCATCTCTTTCCGACCAACTGTCTAGCCTAACCTAACCTAACCTAACCTAACTAATTCCTAACCTAAACCTAAACCTCACCTAACCGAACCTAACCTAACTCCATCAATCACCTCTAATCCTAACTAACCTAACCTACCCACTAACTCATCAAACACATTATCCTAACCTAACCTAGTTCCTATCCTAACCTAACCTAACCCCATCAAACCACCTCGAATACACCTAACTTAAACCTAACCTAACCTTACCTAACTACCGAACCTAACCTAACTAACCTACCCTATCCTAAACTGTCCTAACCTAACCTAACCTATCCTAACTAACCTACCTAAACCTAACCCAAACTTATCCTAAGCTAACCTAACCTAAACTTATCCTAACCTATAACCCTATTATTCTAAGCTAACCTAACCTAAAATATACGACAACCTAACCTAACTATCTAATCTAATCTAACCTATCCTAACTTTATCCTAACCTAACAAACTTATCCTAACTAAACTAACCTAAACCTGAAATAACCTAACCTACTTATCCTAAACATTACGCACTTTACTTGAACACCTTCAAAAACACTCTCATACATCATTTGAGACCCCCGTTTCTCAATATCTCTCCATCCACAACCTTTATCATCTCACTACAGAACAACCCCAAGATTACTTCGAACACTCTCATAATAGCATTTGAGATACTCACATAAACACCTTTTGAACATTTCCAAAACAAACCACCGTAGCACTTCCAAAATATCATTTTGATTATCCCAAATAGATTTATCATCTTTAATTTATCTACACTTACACATTTCATTAAATTACAACACATCCACCAAAATCCTCCTCAGTCTCCAGACTTTTACAACATTAGCACAAAAAAAAAACTAAACTCATACACTTGTGGACATGAGACATTACCATATCTAACACCACTGACTAACTTTGAACCAACTCTTGAACACACTGATCTTACTTCAAAAAAAGGCTCTGCACATCATTTGAACCACCTTCAAAAAAAAAAAACCATCAAACACCTCCGATAACTCCCAAAAAACCTACTGATTACTACCAAATCACCCACTGAATATACCAATCCCCGGCAAAATCACCAGAAAACCTAGTTTAAATCACATTAACATCCTTTTTATAGAAATCCCTCAAAATCACTATAAACCAAGAACTCCCTCCCATTTGGGCGATGAAAAAAAAAAAAAAAAAAGCATGAACACAAAACTAATACGCAAACACTTAGTACATGATCACCCATCAACTGAAACACAGATCTTGTACACACACATAATATAAGACAATCCCAACTACAATCACCTGTTCACTTACCTCAAAAATCACTAATTATCACAGAAAACAATCATTTTAGTTAAAACAATTTCACACACACACACAAAAAAAAATCATATTTGACATATCTGAGCGCACTCACCTCACTTCCACCAACACACGATGTCTCACCTCACAAGACCGACGAGCTACACCTCCAGTGACGTCACACTCCCATTGTGTTTACTGGTGGTTGGTAAACATCACACCTAACCCCCTTGTTTCTACTGTTGTACCCCCATTATCTAAGAACACTATTCAAGACGATTACCGATTTTATGATCGCCAACACCAAGATCACAGAAAACACCAAATTTTATAGAATTATTCAAAAAAAATCACGATCACCAATTTCCATATCATGTTTACCGTCATCTATAAACACTATTCACCAAGATCACCAAAAAAAATCTAAGATCTGCATCTCAAAATACTAGGATTTCCTCTGAAAACACTTATTTTTAAACATTCGCACAAAAAAGAATACACAAAAAATACCACAAACACTTCACCAAACATCCTATAACATACATGAGCACTATAACATATCACTATCACAAAAAAAAAAAAAAATAATACACAGACACCCCAACATATTATACATTTAAATTGCAAATTTAAGACATGAGGGGGGGGGGGTGGACATTTACACACCAAATCTAAGACATTCACCTCCAAACTAAGACATACACATCACCCTTAAAACTTCCTTCCTTATTACATTCCGTATATCTCCTAGGAGCTGTTTTTTAACCCCGCGACGGTTTCCATCACGGACGTAGGAGGCCAGAGTGTAGTAGGGGCGGTGTTGGAGTTGGTGATGGTTCCTCTTGGCTCCTGCGTCGTGTATGGAACCGTCGTGGGTGTTAAAACAGCTCTTAGGAGATTTACGGAATGAATAAGGAAGGAAGTTTTATGGGTGATGTGTATGTTTAGTTGGAGGTGAATGTCTTAGTTTGGTGTGTATTGTCTCATGTCTTAATTTGCAATTGAAATGTATAATATTGTGGGTGTATGTGTATTATTTTTTTTTTTTTTTGTTGATAGTAGATATGTTATAGTGCTCATGTTATGATATAGATGTTGGTGAAGTTGTTGTGGTATTTTTGCTGTATGTCTTATTTTTGGGCAGAATGTTTAAAAATAAGTGTTTTCAGTGTTCATAGTAGTTTTGAGATGCGTCTTAGATTTTTTTGGTGATCTTGGTGATTAGTTGTTGATAGATGACGGTACAACATGATATGGAATTGGTGAATCGTGATTTTTGTGTGGAATAATTATAAAATGTGTGTTTTCTTGTGCTATCTTGGTGTTGGGGATCATAAAAATATCGGTAATCGTCTTGGATATTGTGTTCTTAGATAATGTGGGTAAACAGGTAGGAAAAAGGTGGGGTTAGGTTGTGACTGTTACCAACCACCAAGTAACAAAAGGGGAACAAGGTGTGACGGTACTGGAGGTGAGCTCGTTCGGGTCTTGTGAGGTGAGGACTTCGTGTGTTGGTGGTATGTGAGGTGAGTGCGCTTCTTAGGATATGTCCAATATGATTTTTTTTTGGTGTTGTGTGTGATGACAATGTTTATAAAAAATGATTGTTTTCTGTGATATTAGTGATTTTGAGGTAGTGAACATGGGTGATTGTTTTTTTTTCTAGTGGGTTGATTGTCTTAATTATGTGTCGTGTACAAGATATGTTTTCAGTTTGTTGGTGATCATGTACTAAGTGTTTGGTATTAGGTTTGTGTTCATGGCTTTTTTTTTTTTTTCATGCGCCAAATGGGGAGGGAGTTCTTGGGGTTTAATAGTGATTTGAGGGATTTCTATAAAAAGGATGTTAGGATGGTGATGTTCTTAAACTTAGTTTCTGGTGCATTTTGCCGTGATTGTAGTAATTCAGTGGTGTATTGGTAGTAATCAGTAGTGTTTTTTTGGGAGTAAGTATTCGGAGGTGTTTGATCGGTGTTTTTTTTTTTGAAGGTGTTTCAAATGATGTGCAGAGCATTTTTTGAAGAAGATCTCAGTGGTTGTTCGGGTTGGTTCAAAGTTGTCAGTTTGTTAGATTGGTAATGTCTCATGTCATAAGTGTATGAGTTAGTTTTTTTTTTGTGCTAATGTTGTAAAAGTTGGAGGATGAGGGAGGAGTTGGTTGATGTGTTGTAATTTAATGAAATGTGTAAGTTGTAGATAAATTAGAGATGGATAAATCTTATTTGGGAGTAATCAAAAATGATATTTTGGAAATGTGCTTCGTGTTGTTTGGGAAAATGTTCAAAAGGTGTTGTTTATGTGAGTAATCAAATGCTTTATGAGAGTGTTCGAGTAATATTTGGGGTTGTTCTGTAGTGAGATATCAAAGGTTGTGGATGAGAGATATTGAGAAAAGGGGGTTCAAATGATGTATGAGAGTGTTTTGAAGGTGTTCAAAGTAAAGTGAGTAGGTTAGGCATAAGTTAGGTAGGGTATTTTAGGTTAGGTTAGGTTAGGTTAGGATAATTAGGTTAGGTTGGATAAGTTAGGTTAGGTTAGATTACGATGAGGATACGTTAGGTTAGGTTTCGTTATTTTAGGTTAGGTTAGCTTATGATAGGTTAGGTTAGGATATGTTAGGTTAGGTTAGTTAGGTATAAGTTGGGTTAGGTTAGGTTAGGTTTAGGTAGGATAGGGTAGTTAGCGTTAGGACAGGTTAGGATGGTTAGGTTAGGTTAGGTTAGGTTCGGTAGTTAGGTAAGGTTAGGTTAGGTTAAGTTAGGTAGTATTCGAGGTGTTGATGGGGTTAGGTTAGGATAGGTATAGGTTAGGTTAGGGATAGAGGTGTTTGATGGAGTTAGGTTGTGTTAGGATTAGGTTAGGGTTTGGATTAGAGGTGATTGATGGAGTTAGGTTAGGTTCGGTACGGTGGAGGTTAGGTTAGTTAGGATTAGGTTAGGTTAGGTTTAGGTTAGGTTAGGATTGACAGTTGGTCTGGGAAAGAGATGTTTTCTACCTTGGATGTTACCCCGCATTTCATGGCGCCTGTTGTCCTGAGTGACGCAGGTGTTATGTTCTACCTTGGGTGTGAACCGCATTACGCCCATGTGTTGTGGTGACCCACATGAGTCTATCAGAGCCGAAGGACAGTGCTTCTATTCGTGAAATCGAGTAACATATTTCTACATTGAGTTATGTTTTACCAACAATGAAAATAATGTACGATTTTACGATAAAGTTTTCAAAACTAATTTGGTGGAAATATCCAAAATGGGAGTGTCGTTTCAAAGTTAATTCTGGGAGGTACTCAAATAGTGTTTTGGGGGTGTTCCATATATTTTAGGTTAGGTTAGGATAGGTTCGCGGATTAGGTTAGGTTAGGTATGGTAGATTGGGTTAGTTAGGTTAGGACGTAGGTAGCTTTTAGGTTAGGTCTAGGTTTGGGTAAGGTCTAAGTTAGGTTAGGTTAGGTTAGGCAGGTTTAGGTTATGTTAGGTTAAGGTTAGGTTAGGGTAGGTTCGGTTAGGTTAGGTTAGGTTAGGTTAAGTTAGGTTAGGTTAGGTTAGGTTAGGTTAGATAAGTTAGGTAAGGTTAGGTTAGGTTAGGTTAGGCTAGGTTATGGATAAGATAGGTTAGGTTAGTTAGGTTAGGTTAGGTTAGAGTTAGGATAAGTTAGGTTAGGTTAGCTAGGTTAGGGATGGGTGTGTATTGTGGGTGTGTGTGGTGTGTGTGTGCTGTGGTGGGTTGGGATGTGGGATGTGCCGGTGTTGTGGGATGTGGGTGTTGTTGTCGAACTAGAGATCCTGAAAAGACGTATAAGTGGGTTGTTTTTGGACTTTTTTTGATGTAGTGTGTCCCCCTTATTAAACTTTAATGAACTTAAAAGGGTTAAAAACGAGAAAAAAAAAAAAAATGGGAGGTGTGGGGTTGTTCAGAACTTTTGATGAAATTAGATTTAAAACGGAAAAAATTTGTGGGTGTTGTGGGGTTGTGGGTGTTGTGGGATGTGGGTGTAGATCTTTAGTTTATGGTGATTTTGTGTGGTGTAGTTTTTTGAGTCGATATTCAGTTGGGTTTTAGTATTTCAGTGGTGTATTTGGGAGATTCAAATGGTGTTTTTGGACGTGTTTTCAAGTGTTGTATATTGGAATTGTTCAAAGGTGTTCAAAGGTGTTATTGAGTGTGTTCAAATGTTGTTTTTTTTTTGAAGGGGATCAAGGTGTTCAAGGGTGATTTGAAGTGTTCAAAGGTGTTTTGAGGTTATTCAATGGTGTTTGAGTGGTTCAAATGATTATGAGAGTGTTGTTGGAAGTGTTCAAATGTGTTTGAAGGGGTGTCAATGGTGTTTTTGAAGGTGTTTGAAGGGTTTTTTTGTGTGTGTTCAAGTGGCTGTTTGAAGGTGTTGAAGAGTGTTTTGATTGAATTCAGCGGTGTTTTAGTAGTAATCATGTGGTTGTAATTGGAGTACTCAAATAGTGTTTTGGAAATGTTCAAAGGTTGTTTTTGTGAGTATTCAAAAGGATTATGAGAGTGTTTTGGGGTGTTCAATGTAAAACGTGTTTTGATGTTTAGTTTTTGTGACTTTTTTTTCTGATGTATTGTGTCCCCTTAATAACTTTAATGAACTAAAAGGGTAAAAAAAACGAGAAAAATTGGGAGGTGTTGTGGGGTGTGTGTCGTGTGTGTTAGGTGTCATAGAGTTTTTTTTTTTTGTGGAAAATCTTTGGTTTTCAGTGATGACATTAGTTAAAACGAGTAAAATTTGTGGTAATTGATGTGGGTAGTGTAGTCGAATTAGAGTTACGAAAAAAGATGTTATAAGTGGGTATGTGATGAAATTAGTTTAATAAAAACGATATTCAAAGGTGTTTTGTGGTTATTCAAAGGTGTTCTTGAGTGTGTTCAAAGGTGTTTTGAAGGTGATGAAAGGGGTGTTTTGAGTGTGTTCAAGGGTGTTTTTGTTTGTTTGAAGGTGTTGAAGGGTGTTTTGATTGAATTCAGCGAGTTGTTTTAGTACGTAATCAGTGGTGTTTAATTGGGATTTACTCAAATAGTGTTTTTGGAAATGTTCAAAGGTGTTCAAAGGTGTTTTGAAGGTGTTGAAGGGTGATTTGATGAATTCAGCGGTGTTTTAGTAGGTATCACGTGGTGTAAGTGGAGTACTCAAATAGTGTTTTGGAAATGTTTCAAAGTGTTTTTGAAGGTGTTCAAGAGTGTTTTGAAGGTGTTCAAGCGTGTGTGAAAGGTGTTTGAGAGGATGTTCTTGACTTGAATTCAGCTGTGTTTTAGTAGTAATCAGTGGTGTAATTGGGAGTACTTCAAATAAGTGTTTTTGGCAATGTTCAAAGGTGTTCAATGGTGTTTTGAAGATGTTGCAGGGTGTTTTGAATGAATTCAGCGGTGTTTTGTAGTAATCAGTGGTGTTTGAGGTTATTCAAAGGTTGTTTTGAAAGGTGTTCAAGGGTGTTTATGTGAGTTTCAAAGGTGTTTGAGTGTGTTCAAATGATTATGAGAGTGTTTTGAAGGTGTTCAAGGTGTTTTGTAGGGGTTCAAAATGTGTTGATTTGGAAAATGTTTCAAAGAAGGTGTTCAAAGTGTGATTTGAGTGTGTTCTAAATGTTTTTTGAAGGTGATCAAGGGGTGTTTTGAAGGTGTTCAAAGGGTGTTTTGAGGTTATTCAAAGGTGTTTTTTGAGGGTGTTAAAGAGTGCTTTGAGAGGTGTTCTAAAGGGTTTTGAAGGTGTTCAAAGGGTGTGTGAAGGTGTTACAAATGATCGTGCAAGAGTACTTTGAAGGTGTTCAAATGATGGGCAAGAGTACTTATGAAGGTGTTCTGGGAGTATTCAGAGGTGATATTGGGGGTGTTCGATGATGTTTTTGGAGTATTTCAGTGTGTATGGAAATGTATAAAGTATTTTTTTGTGAGTATTCAATTTGATTTATGAGTGTTTTTGAAAGATGGTCAAAGTAAAAAGTGCGTATTAATTCGTATATTGTAAATTGTGAGTAGTGTATTTAACGAAAGTGGATGTAAGCGATGTGGTGTCTTTCCTGATGCATGTATCCCCTTATATTAACTTTAAGGAACTAAAAGGGTTTTTTAAAACGAGGAAAATTGGGGGGTTATGACGTGAAATTTGTGTATGGGGTGGTTGGAGAGTGAGGGTTTGGGAGCGGTGGGTAAAAGGAGTAAGACAAGATTCAACCTGTGTGCGCGGTCATCACGTGAAGTCACCTGACATAGGGGTATGCCGACAAGATTTTAGCTTGTATGGTGTGACGTCACTGGAACCGCGAGTAAACAACACTTCTTAGTTCATTTAACTTAATGATGAGGAAGGTTTTGTTCATTTTAAAATAATAAGAGGGAAGATGTTTAGACCTTGTAGTAAGCATGGACCCATAGGAGGAGTCTAGTTTGAATGCTTACCCCCAGAGGGGCGGATTCCAAAAACTTTGATCCGAGGAATTTCGAAAACTACCCCATAGGAGGGAATCCAAAACTTGGTATTATCAGAAAAAATTTGAGCGTTGGGGGAGTTGGGTGTGTGGAAAGTGGGAGGGGTAATCCAAAACATTTGATCCAATGGTGATCATAAGAATTTCAAAACCCCCTAGGGGGGGGGGGAATCCAAAAACTTGTATTATCGAGAATTTTTTGCGGATTGGGGGGCTGATGAAAGAGGGAGGTGGGAACCTTTTAAAAATATGATCTGAGGAGATGGAGTCATGGTATTGTCGGTAAATTTGGGGTGAAAAGTGGGAAGGGGTTAATTCCAAAAATTTGGATCCAAGGAGATGGAGAATTTCGGAAAAACCCATAGGGGGGAATCAAAAAACTTGATCGAGGAGTTGGAAGTCATGGTATTGTCGAGAAAAATATTGCGACGTGTAGGTGAAAGCGGGGGGGCGGGCTGACCCCAAAAAAACTTGAATCCAAGGAGATGGAGGACTTTCGAAACCCCCATAGGGGGGAATCCAAAAATTCAGGTAATATCGAGAAATTGTTTGGGGATGGGGGTGTTGAAAGGAGGGGGTACCAAAAAAATTTGATCTTAGGAGATGGAGAATTATCGAAAAACCCCATATGGGGGGAGGAATCCAAAAACCTTGATCCGAGGAGATGGAGAGCACAAGGAAAATGGAAATCCAATAAAAATTTCGAAAAAAATCGGGAAAAAAATTCGAGGCAGGCGGGGGCGATCCGGACGACGCTGCAGAAGGCGCATAGCAGAAGGAGCGGGGGCTCGCGAAGGGCGCGGGCGGCGCGCGCGGGCGGGGCGGGGCGCGCGGGCGGGCGCGCGGGCGGCGGGGGTGCGAAGGGCGCGCGGCGGCGGGCGCGCGGGCGCGCGGTGGCGCGCGGGTGCGCGCGGGCGCGCGGCCACGGCGCGCGGGGCGGGGGTCGCGAAGGGGGGGGGGCGTTGGGTGGGGGTACTGGTTGGGGGGCAAGGGTGAGGTAGTCTCGAGGGCGAGGTCATGGTCAAAACCGGAAGTAACACCTAGGTGTGAAAAGGTGACCCTCCAGCTGCTGGTCCTAGACCGGATACACCGCTCAGTGGAAGACCCTAAACCGGATACACCGCTCAGTGGAAGGCCCTATACCGGATACACGATCAGTGGAAGGCCCCTAAACCGGATACACCGCTCAGTGGAAAAATCGACTACTAATACATAATAGCTAAATTCAAATTCAAATCCAAATACCTACAAAAACCTCTCACAGTGATAAACATCTACAGAATTCCACAATCAAACATTATGGAAGTATGATATTAAGGAAGTATGATAACTGATGCACGCATGAACAAAGATCACTTACTACTCTCAGGTGACTTCAATATAAATCTCCTGCAAGACCAGGACCCACACGTTACTGAATTCACAAACACAATGAGTAACTGCATGTTGCTACCAACAGTAACAAAACCTACAAGAGTTACGGAGACTAGTGTTTCCCTACTTGACCACATCTGGACCAACACCATATCCCCTTTAAAATCAGGCATAATTACAGATAATACCACAGACCACTACCCTACTTTCCTCATAACTCTTGGTAAAATACCCCAAGACACTACTAAAGGCACCTTCAGACTTCACAATGAGGCAGCCTTTTAAAAACTTCACAACAGCATAACAAACATTGACTGGCACACTGAGCTAGAAATCTATACAGATATTGACGAATGTTTTAATAATTTTCTCAAAAAAAAGCCCCCAATTCCTTTATAAAAACCCATGCCCAAAAAAAAACTAAACAAAATGACAGCTAAGAGACTGAACAGTCCCGGGGGCTAACACCCAGCTTTCCCAAAAAATAAAAAAAAATACAAAACCCCGGGATATGAAAAACATACAGAAGGGGTTTTCCACAAAACAAAAAACATAAGAACAAAGAACAAAGGGGAACACTGCAGAAGGCCTACTGGCCCATGCAGGCGGGGTCCAAGCTCCTACCGGCTTAACCCAATTTGCCCCCAAACCCTAGCCCAGGTCAGGAAAACATTGACTTAAGGGGGAAACCCCACGGAAACCCCGACCGGGAAGCCCCAAGCTATCGGGTCTAACTCACACCCCCCCCACTTCTACTCATGTTTTTATCCAACCTTTTTTTTAAAGCTAAAAACAACTTTCGGGCCCCTCATAAGGGTACTTGGGGTTTTTTCCACTCATCCAAAACCCTCAAATCCCAAAACCATTACTTCCCTATTCCTTCCTGAATCTAAAATTTTTCCAACTTAAAACTTTTGCTGCGATCCTGGTCAAAGGCTAAAATTTTTTTAAAGAACACTTTTTACATCCCCTTTTTTATTCCTGTTTTCCCCAATTTAAAACACCTCAATAAATATCCCCCCTAATTTCTAACGTCCTTTTCTAAGAGTGCAGTTTCCCAGGCCCTTAGCCCTACCCTCAGGGGGAAAGGGTTTCTGATACAGGGGACAACTTTTGCCCCATCCTCCTTTGTACATTTTCCAGAGAAATTTAAAACCCTTTCCCTGAATACGGTGACCCAAAAACTGTGCAGCATAATCTAAATGGGGGCCCTAACCAAGGATGTAAGATTTAAAAGAAAAACCCTTTGGGGAAACTCCTATTATTTATCTTTTTGGATATGAACCCAAAGGGAATTCTATTAGCTTTATTGCGAACATTTATGAAACTTTTTGTCTTTTTCAGTTTAAACGGGGCAAACCAGAACCCCCAAAATTTTTTTCGCAAAAACCCAGGCCCAAAAAAAACTTTTACTCGTCAATCCAACCCCAAGCCTATAAAAAGGGCAAAAAAATTGTTTTTATGAGAACAGATTATCCAACTTTCCGGGGTGATATAAAAAAGACCGGGAAAAGGACCCTATCAAAAATTTCGGGGAACCAAAAAAGATATCACGACATAGCGAAATAAAATTAGCAAAAATCAGATGAACCCCAACTCCCCCCCAACAAAACAGCAAACAGACTAAATAAATTTCTTTCCACTTTGGGCAAAACCTTGGCCAAAATATCCCAAGCTCAGAAAACCCCCCCCAAAATTTGACTACCCACTGGGAAACCCTCCCCCGAACACCCCCTTTTTCCTCCCCGGCCCCCCCCCCCACTAACCCATACGAAGCCCCTTATTATCAAACGCACTAAAAAAACCCAAGGCAGGAATTTAAATACCTTTACCACCCCTTATATACAAAAAAGCGTAAACAATACTTTTAACCAAATTTTTTGCAACACTTTTTTAAAAAAATCCAAATTGAATCCCCCAAATTTCCCCTACAGTTCTCAAAAAAGGGAAAAAAGGGTCCCCCGACCAAAAGGGGGAACCCAGAGTTGAATAAAAAGGGCCCAATACCCAAATTTAAACCCTCTCTAAAAAATCTTCGTTTAAAAAATTTAATTCATAAACGAATCTATTTCCAAACCCCCCATCCCCAAAACCCTTCTAAAACCCCCTCCCCAATTTGGTTTCGGGCCTAATAAAAATCCCAAGGGGAATCCCTATTATACACATCTTGAACATAATACCCCTGCAATAAGAAAAAAGAAGCCCCACGGGGGTCTTCATTGACTTACGTAAAGCTTTTGATACAGTTGACCATGATTTGCTCCACGAAAAATTGTCACCTTTTGGATAAGGGCCACCCCCCCAAACTCCCTTTCAAGTCTTTACCTCACAACAGAAGCCAATAGTTTTACGAAAAAGGGGCAAGCTCTTCCCCCAAAACCCAAATTTAAACCGTTGGGGGTCCCACGGGGAAAGTGCCCTTTTGGCCCCTTTTCCTCTTTCTCCTTTTACATAAAATGCCCTTTAACCAAATGCTTCGAAATTCCCTAAAACCCCCAAACACTTTTTGCAGATGCACTACTTACTCTTCTCTCACCCGACCCAGTCACGCTACCAATACTGTAAAAACCAAATTTACAGAAAATATCTCCCCCTGGATGAGGACTAAAAAATTTAAACACTAAACATTTGAAAAAAACCTATTTTAAACCCTTTTGGAAACCCAGAGCTACAGATGTACCCTTAACATAACATAAACGGATCACCTATCACAAACTAACAGAGGGAAAATTCTTGGGAATCCACCTCAAATAATAGACTCAAATTTCATACACAAATACAACAAATTTCTAAAAAATTTTCAAGCCCTGAAAGGCTACTATCGAAGATACGGTACTAGTTCCACAGTCACCCCCTCCGGGCCCCTTTTAAAACCCTTTCTTCTTTTTTACCCTATCTCACCTATGGGAATTTGTCTTTGGGGCTCAACAACACTAACCATCTCAGACCACAAAATTTCCCAACAAAAGGCTGCAGTTAGAATAATGATAAAATTTTCACTACAGGCAGCACACTCCACCAATAAATTTAAAACACTCCCAAACCACTCACCATTTCAAAACATCCATACTTATTAATTTTCAAACCAAAAAAAATACATAGGAAACCCCTTAAAATTTTGATTTAACCCTCCCCTCAAAATCTCCTTGCCACCTCAACAGAAAAACAAAGAAACCAAAAAACCCAAAGGGAAAAGAAACACTCTTAAAGTTCCTTTGTGTTTCCCTCTCACGCTATGCAAAAAATCAATGCACATTAAAAACCCCAAAAACTGGAATTCCCCCCTTTAAACCCGTAAATATAAAAGAAACCCCACCTGTGTATAAAAATTTAAGTCTCTTCTCCAAAATTCACTTTCTCAAATCAAAACCCAAAAAAATACTGAATAACCCCGAACCATAAAATTGTATATTTCCCAAATGTTACCCCACAATTATATCACACAAAAGTTTAAAACCAACTTGTTATTTTTTTTTAAAAAACACTACCCAACAAAATACTCCATTCTACTGAGTGAACGCAATGCAGCAAAAACCCCATGACCTGTCTTTTGGAATACTCATTTGTATTTAATAGTTATCTTTTTCAATAATGTCTTAAACACTGATTTCATCATTGCTTTTGTTTTAAACTTAAGTTAATTTTTAAACCAGCCCGTTAAAGCTATGCATAAAAAGTGGCCCTTTTGGGATGCTGCCCTTTCCTGTATTTTTTTGTACCCTGTAAGTATGGGTAAAATTTATAAATTAAAAAAAATAAAATAAAAAAAAAAATGTTTGTTTCTGCCCTGACCCCCAACCCCCCTCCCCCACCCCAGCTGTATGGCTCCACCTGTGAAATTTAAAAAATGTTAAATTTTTCTGGGGGCCCGAGCCACAAAACCCCCGTCCACACACAGCTGTAGTGGGTCCCCCTGTGAAAGTTAACAATGTTATGTTTCTGGCCTGAGCCAAAAACCCCCGTCCACAACGCTTTTAGTTTCTCCACCCCGTGGGGGGGGGGAGGTTAACAATGGGTTTTGTTCTGGCCTGAGGCCCCCAACCCCCCGTCCACACACCGCCCGTAGGGGCTCCACCCGTGGAAAGTTAACCCAAAGTTGTGTTCTGGCCTGAGCCACAACCCCCCGTCCACACACAACTTTTAGTGGCTCCCCCTGGAAAAAGTTAAAAATGTTAGTGTTCTGCCCTGAGCCACCAAACCCCCGCCACACACAGCTGTAGTGGCTTTCCCCCTGTGAGAAGTTAACAATGTTTGTGTTTTTTTTGGGCCCCCGAGCCCCCAACCCACGTCCCAAAACACAGCTGTAGTTTGGGTCCACCTGTGAGAAGTTAACAATTTTAGTGTTGTGCCTGAGGGCCCCAACCCCCCGTCCACACCCCAGCTTTTAGTTTGGCCCCCACCTTGAGAATTAACAATGTTAGTGTCAGCCCTTAGCCACAACCCACGCCCCCACACGCTGGGGGGGGGGCTCCAAACCTTTTGAGCTCGAAAAAAATAAGTGAAGTAAAACGGGTGGATGGGTTTTTAGAAAAATGTAAAGGATGGTAACCCAAAAGAAGCATGGGGGAATATAAGAAAATTTACCCGGGTGATACCAAGGGGTTGGGTAATAACAGTAAAAAAAATGTGGTTGGGTTTACTAACAAAGTAAAAGAGTGATGGGAAAGGGGACTAAACAGTGGCCCGATAAGGAACACCAAGGGGGGAAAGTGGTTTTCAGTGTAAGATACTGTGCGGCACAGTGCTCATGAACGCTTTTTCATACTAAGACAGTTTTGTAGGGCTGGGTTAAAAAGCCATGCCCTTGAAATTTTATGTGTGTTTTGCTAATTAGATAAAAAAATAGTTTTGAAACTTAATTTGGCAGCACTCGTATTTCAAAGAAAGTAATAGACACCGGAAAAATTTTGAATTGTGAAGGGCCTCGAGCTGGGTTTTGAGAACCGACCCAAATTTTAAAATGAGCAAATTTTTTTCAATATTTGGGGGATTTTTATTTGGAAACCCTCGCCAACCAGTGGCTTCTTTGGGGGCCAATGTAGAGGGAAAAGTGGGGGGATGAGGTGTTTTAAAAGTAATCAGCAGGCAAACATTGAATCCCCGAAATGAGGACTATTACTCAAACTCCTTTGCCTTCCACCGTTTCTACACTGGGACTGAAGAAGCCCCTGGCTGGAGAAAACCCTTTTCCAGAATAAAAATACCCAAATGTTGCACAAAGATAGAGGGGGAAAAAACAGATACGAAGATAAAAGTTCACGGGAGCAAAAAGTTAAAAGATGGAAAAGGGCTAAGAGAAAAATGTTCGGTTTGTAAATTTCCCCGGGATAATCGCCCAGTCTGAGCCTTTTCCAAAGGGGCCCCGCCTTGGCTTTTCCCGTTCCCTGGGGGTGTCTCAGCCCCAAGTCTGCCGTGGGAAGGAAGGGACAAAAACCCCCTCGTCTTCTGGGGCCAAATGTCTCCAAAGCCTAGTCCCATTCCCCCCCCCCACAAGGCTCGGGGGAGAAGCTGGCCTTTGGGGCTGCCACAAACCCCGCCACCGGGGCTCCAAAGGGGGGTGACAGCTGCAAGCAGCAGACGTTTTCAGAGGTGCAAAGGCAGCAAGCACTACAGACCCTTTTGGAGTAAACCCCCAGCTTTGGGCATTAACCCGACGCTGGGGAAGCTAAGAATATCCCCTTTGCTGTGTGTGTTGCTGCTGCAAACTACCATTTGTCCGTTACCCTCCGGGAGAAGATGAATGATTAAGAACGCGTGATTTTCCCTGTCCCCTAATATCTGTTTTTTTTCCCCCCTATAATCTCCCTTCCCCATAATTCTTTCGCATTTGTTTGTCTACTTTTGTAAGGTGAAGTCTAGGATTTTTCCTTAATTCATGGTATACCTTACAAATTTTTGAGGACAACTTTTTTCTCAAAGATGTCAACATCTTTGACGACAATTGTGTTGCACAGGTCTAAGCGAATAAGAAGTAAAAAACTAAAGTGAAAATAATAAAAGTGGAAGGAAGTGAATGATGAAAAACACTGGCAAACAAAAATAATTTTAAAAAATTAATGAAAATAAGGTGAAAAGGAATTTAAATTTTTTGAAACCTTCAGAGTTGACCTTGAGTTGTGCCCGGTTTTAAAGATTATTACGAAGATTAAGACGTATGTGCAACATTGGGACTGATTGTTAAAACGTTTCCCCTACCAGTAGGCCTCTTCAGTAAAATAAAAAAGGAAGAGCCCCTCGGCTTTGGGACTGACCCTCAAATATTTTTTCTCCAAGGTTGAAAACCTGATCACTCTTTTGTATTTGACTAAAGAACCCTACGGTGGCGAAACATGCGTCTTAGTCTTCAACTTGTCGGTTTTTAAAACCATTTTCAACATTAATTACTGCCCCCAAAATCAGCACTTAGGTAAAGGGTCTCTATTGAATTTTCGCCCCGCTAGCAAGGATGATGTCTTTACCTTTGGCCAATAACTTTCCAAAACCCTTTTTTTTGATGGTTCGAACAATCTTGTTCCATCTGCCAATCTCAAAAATCGAAGGGGAATCATTTCCCTTTATGTTTATCCACCGCTCCGCTTCCTGTACTCTACGCACATGGCATGTTTGATTACTACTTTTAAATTTCCATACTTCCTCTGCCAAGAAATGTTTTGTTCTCTTCATCGTGCCCACCCTTTTCCACTCTGAAATATTAGTCTCCATAGTCGTTCTCTCACTTTGGTTATCTTCCCTTGATTAAGGTCCCAGGACAGAAACGCTTTATAATAAATATGTCCTAGTGTTTACTTACGTGTCTTTCTAGACCAACTTGTCGGTATCTATTACCAAGTTTTATACCATCTTTCCGAGTCCATAAACTCTGCCTACTCTCATGCTAAGCTAATTTTCTTCACTCCCAAACTCACCTCTCCTGTTATTACCCTTCCCTATATTTCCAGTCTTCAAAATCTTAACAACGCCCTCCGTCCTTTAGATATCAAAGTTGCTTTTCATCACCCAACGCAGTAATCTAGTTCATACCTCTTCTGTCAATGATGCTTCCTGTGTCTACTCCATTTTCTGCTATTCTTGTCCTCCCATACTTACGTAGCTGAAACTGGCCGCTCCCTTTCTGACAGATTTATGGAGCATAAAAGAAGTGATCGCCTTGCCGACACCAACATGTCAGAGATCACAGACATATTAACTGTGCATGAATGGTATACAATACCGACAAGATGAAAATTAGACACATATGCAACATCTGGGTATCTTTAATGTAGACGTTTCACCATCTAGTGGCTTTATCAATATAGATTCTAGGACAAAATTTGAAGGCAGTAAAACTATATACAAAAGATGAGGTAATCAGTCCCTCAGCCTTGGAGTTGGTGTGAAGAGCATCGTAGTCGTGAAGAATCGGGAGCACAGGCTCCCTGGCGTCAGGTGAAAAGGGGACGGGTAGCAGACGAAGGCATTGTCACTAGTAGGCGAAATTCCCCAGTGGAAGTAGATCATACCCAAGGGACGGATTAGTAGAAGTTAGTAGAAGTTAGTCTGCTACCCGTCCCTTTTCACCTGACGCCAGTATATAAACGCCAGCTTTCTTGCCTGCGCTCGAACACTGTCCCAAGATGACTTCTCCAACAGAGTCAAGATAAAACCATCCAGTGGTACGATCAATGACTCCACCAAGCTTGCCTATGCTGTGGTAATCAGGGGTCTACAGGTCAAGATTAATACCATCCTCTCACTCCACGAAGCCTTCATTATTGTCTGTGAAGACGATGTTGAAGTTGAAAAACTACTGACCTCCTCCGCTTTGTCCAATCTATCAGACCGTGGCTTCAAAGTCATGTCCTCTCCTGCCTTACGGGCTAAGAGGACTGTCTTCTTGAAGAGACTTGACAAACTGATTACCATACAACCTGTTGAAGACCTAAAGACCTCCATAAAGAACAAAATCCCTGGCTACAGTTGAAAGCATCACCAAGATTCCTACTAGCCTCCTTCCTGCTGAAAATCATTTTTACTGATGTGACAATGGCTGCCCAAGCTATGGCTGAAGGCCTGGCCATATACTATTACTTCATTAACTCCAGTCATATTGAAGCTGAGCGGTACCATCATATTACCCAGTGCTGGAGTTGTTACTCTTACCTACACTCTACGAAAGACTGCCCCACAAAAGACAAAAAGTTCTGCTCTACCTGCGGGTCTGAAGGCCACGATTCCAAGACTTGTACTTCTACTGCTCCACTTAAGTGTCTCAACTGCAAAAACAATCACTATACTCTCGCTGCAAAGTGCCCCACTCGTCGTGAAATTCTAAGAAAAAGCCAAGAAGCAGAACAGAAGAAGACACCTTCCAAGTCACCTACTTATGCTGCCATCACCAAACTCCAGGCCAACACAACAAAACTTTTAAAAGCTACCCAACCCTCCACCACTACTCCATCAGCTTATGAACCTACGAAAATTCATTACTGTATGCTATATGCACACATGCATAATATGCGTTACCAGGCTCCTTCAACACTGTTTTAACGAGCTCTTCCGATTGAACAACATGCCAAACTTTACTTTCCCAGACTCTCCACCATCTGCCGACATCATCAAGCTCACTAAAGAATTAGGCAACATCACAACACCTGAAATTTCCATCTCCAAGAAACAACCAATCAGCGACTTCCAACATCACCACCGCTGTGGACCAATCACCTGAGTCTTCCACCTCTGCTACTATTACTAACGAACCACCTGCTTCATCTCCAACTCAACCACCAAAAGCCAAGAAAGCTAAGACACTTCCTCCTGAAAATCCACCTCAAGATACTCGAAGACCTGAAGAAATGGAAGAGGAAACAATATTTAGACCAACTGAACCCCTCACCTTCTATATATATAACCCTCACACCCCGTCGCTATATGCACCTCAGGTCATCTATTCCATGCACCATGGTAGTATCAAGTACACTGTTGCTCCTGGATGCGATCCCCACACTGAAACTTCCCTAATTGCAGACTTAGAAAAAGACAGCAAAAGTCGCTCAAACTTAGTTTATTATCAAAACCTGCCTTCAAAAGACTTCAAATGGCTCTACGACAGGAACGAAAAACTAATCAAACGCAGATATGAAGTGTTATCCACCAATCAACGCTGATCCTCTCTCCTCTCTGCATACTTAACCAATCATATTGAAGCATGAACATTAAAATGGTATAAAATACCGACAGATTGTTAGGTAAGACACATATGCAACAGTTAGGTATCTTTATTTCGAAACGTTTCGCCTACACAGTAGGCTTCTTCAGTCGAGTACAGAAAAGTGTCTGTCAGACACTGCAACACAAGGGTATCTTGGTACAGACCATCAACTTCGACCTCTACTAGTGAGAACGGCTGGGTTTGAGAGGGACCTGCCCTCCCAAAGCAACCTACGTCTCACCTCCTGGCACTATATAAAGGCTCCATCCTGTCACTTCAACTTCATATTGTTTCAGACAACAGAACAATGCTCTTCTCCAGACTGAGGGACTGACCACCTCAAAACTTTAAGGGTGATGGACTGATTACATCGTCTTCAAGTATCTTCTGCTTCTATCAACTTTTCTGTACTCGACTGAAGAAGCCTACTGTGTAGGCGAAACGTTTCGAAATAAAGATACCTAACTGTTGCATATGTGTCTTACCTAACAATCTGTCGGTATTTATACCTTTTAATGTTCATTCGTCAGACACTGCAACACAGGTATCTTGGTACAGACCATCAACTTCGACCTCTACTAGTGAGAACGGCTGGGTTTGAGAGGGACCTGCCCTCCCAAAGCAACCTACGTCTCACCTCCTGGCACTATATAAAGCTCCATCCTGTCACTTCAACTTCATATTGTTTCAGACAACAGAACAATGCTCTTCTCCAGACTGAGGGACTGACCACCTCAAAACTTTAAGGGTGATGGACTGATTACATCGTCTTCAAGTATCTTCTGCTTCTATCAACTTTTCTGTACTCGACTGAAGAAGCCTACTGTGTAGGCGAAACGTTTCGAAATAAAGATACCTAACTGTTGCATATGTGTCTTACCTAACATATTGAAGCATGCCTCCATCTCCATCCCGCTTCCCGCCGATCTCCAGCAACCAATCGCCGACCAGATCTACAGATCAACCACCATGATGCAGCCTGCACAGCTTGCCCACGTCGTCCACATTCTCAGCCAAGACCTGTTCTCTCCAGCTCTATCCCACGATCGTCTCAGCTGCTGGGTTAAGCCTGGCTCTATTTCTACAACTAGGAACACTCCTCTCCTTCGCTGTTCGTCGTCTGTCCCGTCTTCCCGCTCATCCCATTGGGATCTTACCTGAACTTGTTTGCTTTTTGCCTGTGCTCCAGATTCTTCACGACTACGGTGCTCTTCACACACCAACTCCAAGACTGGGGACTGATTACTTCATCTTTTGTATATAGCTCTATTGTCTTCAAATTTTGTCCTAGAATTTGTATTGATAAAGCCACTGGATGGTGAAACGTCTACATTAAAGATTCCCAGATGTTGAATTATCAAATGCCGACAGGCATGGCTGGTAATAAGACACACAGGCAACATTTAGGCAACTTTATTCCGAAACGTTTCGCCTACACAGTAGGCTTCTTCAGTCGAGTACAGAAAGTAGGCAGGAGCAGTAGAGAGGAGAAGACGATGTAATCAGTCCATCACCCTTGAAGTCTAGATTTGAGGTTGTCAGTCCCTCAGCCCTGGAGAAGTTTCTGTTCCAAAGTCTGGAACTAACTCTGCACCTCTCCTTCCGACAATATTTAAGTCTCAACACTGTCGCTTGATCTTCAGTTAGTTCCAGACTTTGGGTTTTAGAAGGGCCTGCCTAGTATGGGTCAATAAATCTACTGCAGTGTTCCTCCTTTCTTATGTTCCTAAGTCCTGCCCAGGGTAGTTCTCTATATCTCCTGCAGAGCTCCTATGCTCTTTTGTACTACTACTACTGCTACTATTGCTAACTTCACGACTACCATACTCTATACTACTGACATTATTGATACTATCTGGAGGTAAATGGTATAAAATACCGACAAGATGGAAAAAAATAAACACAAATGCAAGGAGTTCAGCTATGTTATAGAAACCGTTGTTCTGGTTGAAATTAATAGATATACAGATATCTTCACCCTAAAATACTATTCACCCAGGTAGATTTGTTTGTGACTTGATAAAGCTCACTGTGGGCGAAACGTTGTCAATAATGGATCACATTATATTGCATTTGTTTATTTTTTCCACTGCTACTATCTCTTTACAACTA
The DNA here is from genome assembly GCF_026875155.1 of Cherax quadricarinatus. NCBI lineage: Eukaryota > Metazoa > Arthropoda > Malacostraca > Decapoda > Parastacidae > Cherax > Cherax quadricarinatus. The sequence continues at coordinate 3,514,208 of NC_069460.1, forward strand.
TCACTGCTATTACCCTTACTAGTATTACACATCACACTACTACTGCTACCATAATACCCAACAAAAAGCTGCAGTAAGAATAATCACTAAATCCCATCCCTGCAACCCCCCCCCCCCCACTCTTCATAGACCTAAACTTACTCCCTGTTCAGTACATCCCACACTTACTACTGTGCTTCTTAC
>NC_069460.1:3514890-3545713 GCF_026875155.1 Cherax quadricarinatus
TACCCCGGTCCCCCCAAGAGACACCCAAACCCACCTCCGGGATCCCGGGAGAGGGATCGGGAATCCCGGGCGATCCAGATTCCACGGCAAACTACGTCAACGCCAAAAACCTCAAGGAAATGGGAGGGACCCCGGCCCCTTTTCCCCCTACCTAGGAACTACGCCCTGGGGAAAAAAACCCCAAAGGCAAAAGAGGAAGGGAAAAAGGGAGGGGGGGGAGGGGGAGGAGGAAAGGGAAAAGGGGAGGAGGGGGAGGAGGGGATAGGGGGGGGGGGTTTTGGGGGGGAAATTGGGTTTTGGGGCTAAGGAAGGAGACCGACGGCTAATTCCTCAACCAAGACCCTTCACCACGCCAAGGGACCCCCCCCCTTGAAGGGGTTTTCTCCAAAAAATTCCTTTATGGTTTTGTTTTATTATATACTGGCCCCCTTCCAGGTTTTTCCTCCCCTTATTTGTAACGTTTACTGCCGACAAATTACTAATGGACTTGTTTTTTTGAAAACATTTTCAAAACGCCGGTTAGTCCCCTTCCCAAAACCCCCGTTTTTTTTCCCTCTCTAATACTCTGCCTTTTTTGTACAAATTTTTTTTTAAATATAATTTCTTGTTTGTAATTATCATTGATAGAAAACTAAAAGCTTAAAACAGTACCAAAAAATAAAAGAAAAGCAAATTTTTTTTTTTTTTTTAATTTTTCATTTCCTAAACAAACAGGGGGGCTGCAGTGTTTTCAAGTAAAAAGATAAATCGCCCCGAGTTTCTTTGGTTGCAAAAAAAAAAAAAAAAAAAGAAATTGGTTTTTTCCTGCCAGTTGCATCACATTCCCAGTATTTTTGGTATCCCTGTTGCAATTTCAAGTTTCATGATGTCAATGGGGCAAGTTTAACTGACATTTTTTTGCAAGTCTTTTTTTCTACCTCAAAATAAGCTTAATTCGTTCTATTTACTTAGGTGTACACCCAGAGGCAATTTTTCATCAGTTGAAGAATGAGACAAATGGGGAAAATCTGAGTATCTTTTTTTGTATTTGTTTCGCCATTCAGTGGGGTTTATTAATACAAATTTAAGGACAAATTGGAAGACAGTAGAAATAAAACAAAAGATGATAATCATTCTTTCACCAAAATCCAGGAGTTTGGGGAAGAAACATTAGTTTGGAATTGTATTTAAAAGCCACGGGGGTGGCGAAACGTCTACAATAAAAATACCCCGATGTTGCACTGTGTCTAATTTTTTATCTTGTCGGTATGTAACCATAAATTACGTTTTTCATCAGTTATTCTTTGTATTTTTTTTGAGGCATGTAATGATGTTTGAATTGCTATATTGTTCTTTCTAGAATAAGCCCCACAGTGGATTATATTATAGCGACACACCAATATTGGATATTATTACCTTGTTTAAATTGTTATTTTGCAACTTAAAATAGTCGTGTTATTTTCTAACAAAATTATGAGTCAGATCGTTGTTATTCCATCTTTTACAGAAAATCGCTTTTCCCCCGGTCTCTCTCTCTCTCTCTCTCTCTTCTCTCTTCTCTCCCTCCCCCTCCTCTTCTCTCTCTCTCTTCTCTTTTTTTTCCTTTTCTTTCTTTTTCTCCCCCCCCCTCTCCCCCCTCCTCTCTCTTCCTCTTCTTTCCCCCTCTCCTCTCCTCTCTCTTTCTTTTTCCTCTCTTCTCTGTTTCTCAACCACATCCCAAAAAAAATAAACTTTCCTCCTAAAAAAACCCCATCGCAAACCCACCTACCTCTCCTAAATTGGGCCCATCTTTAAACCTGACAACCACAACCCTTCCTTATCCACAACCAAGTACTCAACTTCACAACTAAATGAAAGGCACAGGTTTGCGATCAGGGAATAAAAAAACGCCTTAGGGAATTTATGTACCGATAACAAAACCACTTTGAAAAAAAGCTCTCTTAATGTGCTGCCCCAAAGTCTATTTCCAATTGGTTTTCTTTACGTTAAAGAACATTGGTTTTTTTAAAAAACAAAGGAAACTGGTGAAAAAGTAACGCTGAGATCATATTTATCATTACGAGCATTAATGGGGTCAAATTGCTGTTTAGTTTGACCGCGTTTTCTCGGGATTTTCTCCCGGTTTCTCGACTCGTTTTCACCTTCTTAAACCCACCATGAAACCCTGTGCTGTGCCCTGGGAAAGCCTCCCTTTATGAAGGAATTGGAGTAATCTTTTTCCCTTTTTTGGTAGAATGTGATTTCCCCCATTCCCCAGGTTCTTTATGACCCTACAGGTTTTGCACTTCATGAATGCAACATCAGCAAAAATAATTTTATTATTATTATTTAATTATTATTTAAGTACGAACACAGACTACACGGCTTTTCAAAGGGAATCCCTCAGACTTGGAAAAAGCTTCTTTCAATAAAGGATTTTGGAGCTGCTTTTTCCCCTTATTTTGAACGAACTGAATCAATCACATTTCCAGGCTTAGTAATGCTAGTGGATTCTTGGCGCTCCCTATGCAATAATTACTAGGGGTATTTCGATGATCTATCCTATGAAAGGTACCCCGTATCAGGTAAGCTTAGCCCCCTCCCTCAACCCCCTGTGCATACAAAAAGAAAGTAGAGATTGTGTTGATTAAGATTATAATGCAGTTCAGTAATAACATTCAGAGTTTGATGCCAATCAGAAGACGCATTCACGAGTTTTCACCTTGAAGCTAATTGTTACAACAAACCTGTATCCCTGTTAACATCAGAAGCCCATCTCCCATCTGACATAGCATTGTGTGTAATATTAAAGTAAAGCTGCTTCTCTAAAGATCGTAATTTGTATAAAGTTCCTAAATCAAATAAGGAGCATGAAAAGTATATAAAATTTTAATAAAGCGAGGTAGAAAAATGTATCAATATAAATTACACGTCTTTTCTTCATTCACCATTATTGTATTAAGATAAAACAATATATCTTATTGGATAATGAAGCAGAGAAGCATCGCCAGACCCTGCCAACCTGAAACAAATTTTATATAATATAATATAATATAAATATATATATATATATATATAATATATATATATATTTATATATATATCATATATATATAAATATATATATATATATATAATGTAGTGAAAATTTCCTCTAGGGGGGTCTCCTCCGGAAAAGGCCTCCTCTGGGAGGTCTCCTCCGGTTTAGGGCCACCTCTGGAGGTCTCCCTCCGGATGGGCACTTCCCCTCTGAGAGGTCTCTTCCTGTCTAGGACCAGCAGCTGGAGGTCACCTTTTCACACCTAGGTGTATACTCCGGTTTTGACCATGACCTCGCCCTCGAGACTACCTCACCCTTGACCCCCCAACCAATACCCCCGCCCACGACCGCCCCCCTTCGCGAACCCCCCGCCCCCCCGACCGCGCAGCCGCACCCCGCGCACCCGCCCGCGCGCCCCGCGCGCCCGCCCGCGAGCCCGCCCGCGCGCCCGCCCTTCGCGACCCCCGCCCGCGCCTTCAGCTGCGCCTTCTGTCGGCGTCGTCCGGATCGCCCCCCGCGCCATCGAATTTTTTTTTTTCTTGAATGATCTCACTTGGATCAAGGTTTTTGGATTCCCCCCTACGGGGTTTTCGAAATTCTCCATCTCCTCGAGATCAAATTTTTGAGGTTCCTCCCCCTTCTCACTTTTCACCCCCCCATCCGCCCAAAATTTCTCGATATTATCCAAGTTTACTGGATTCCCCCCTATGGGGGTTTCGAGTCTCCATCTCCTCGATCAAGTTTTTCGAAATTCCTTCCAATTCCTTGTATCAATTTTTTGGGTACCCCCCTCTGGGTTTTTCGAAATTCTCCATCTCCTGGATCAAGGTTTTTTTGGGTACCCCCTCCTTTCACCCCCCATCCCCAATTTTCTCGATAATACAAGTTTTGGATAACTCCCCCCTATGGGGTTTCCTCAATACAAAGTCTCCACTTCCTCGGATCAAATTTTTCTCGACAATACCATGACTCCATCTCCTCGATCAAGTTTTTTGGATTCCCCCTCCCCCCTATGGTTTTCGAAATTCTCCATCTCCTTGGATCAAGGTTTTTTGGATTCCTGCCCCCCTCTGGGGGTAAGCATTCAAAATGAACTCCTCCTATGGGGGCATGCTTACTAAGTCAAATGAAGGGTGTTTACTCGGGCGGTCAGATGACGTCACTGTTGACCCATGCACGAACCAGGTTGAATCAGGTCGCCCCTATGTCAGTGACGTCACGCGCACATCAAGTTGAATCTTGTCTACCCTTTACCCCACCCTCCCCAAACCCTCACACTCCAACCAACACCCACAATTTTCACTCATAACCCCCACTAGTTTCTCGTTTTAACCCTTTTAGTTCATTAAAGTTAATAAGGGGACACATGCATCAGAAAGTCACCACCTCGCCTAACATCCACTTTTCCTAGATTTCACCTACTCACAATTTTACATATTACGAAGTTACATTCGCACTTTTACTTTGAACATCTTCAAAACACTCTCATAAATCATTTGAATACTCACAAAAACTACCTTTATAATACATTTCCAAACAACACTGAAATACTCCAAAAAACATCAATTCGAACACACCCCAAATCACCTCTGAATACTCCCATAACACCTTCATAAATACTCTTGCACATCATTTGAACCCTTCATAAGTAATCTTTACTCTCATAATCATTTGTACACCCTCAAAAAACACCTTTGAATACTCACATAAACACCCTTGAACACCTTCAAAACACCTACAAAAGCACTCTCATAATCATTGAACACACTCAAAAACACCTTTGAATAACCTCAAAACACCTTTGAACACCTTCAAAACACCCTTGAACATCCCTTCAAAACACCCTTGAACACCTTCAAAAACAACCATTTGATGAATCGACACTCAAAACACCTTTGAACATTTCCAAAACACTATTTGATACTCTCCCAAATAAGGATTTTACCATCTCTAAATTTATCTGTCACTTTCATTAAAATTACACCTCATCCCTCAGACTCCAACTAGGATTTCCTCGTATTTTACCTTTTAGTTCATTAAAGTTATTAAGTGGGACACAATACATCAAAAAAAAAAAAGTCACAAAAACTAACTCAAACACTTTACTTTGAACACCCCCAAAAACACTCTCATAATCATTTGTACACCTTCAAAAAACACCTTTGAATACTCACATAAACACCCTTGAACACCTTCAAAACACCTTTGAATAACCTCAAAACACCTTTGAACACCTTCAAAACACCCTTGAACACTCTTGATCACCTTCAAAAAACAACATTTGAACACACTCAAAACACCTTTGAACACCTTTGAACATTTCCAAACAACACTGAAACACTTCCAAAAAACACAATTTGAGTACTCCCAATTACACCGCTGAATTCAATCAAATCACCCTTCAACACCTTCAAAACACCTTTGAACACCTTTGAACATTTCCAAAACACTATTTGAGTACTCCCAATTACACCACTAAATACTACTAAAACACCGATGAATTCAATCAAAACACCCTTCAACACCTTCAAAACACCTTTGAACACCTTTGAACATTTCCAAAAAACACTCTCATAATCATTTGAACACACTCAAAACACCTTTGAATAACCTCAAAACACCTTTGAACACCTTCAAAACACCCTTGAACACCCTTGATCACCTTCAAAAAAAAACAACATTTGAACACACTCAAAACACCTTTGAACACTTCCAAAAAACACAATTTGAGTACTCCCAATTACACCACTGAATACTACTAAAACACCGCTGAATTCAATCAAAACACCCTTCAACACCTTCAAAAACACTTTGAACACCTTTGAACATTTCCAAAACACTATTTGAGTACTCCCAATTACACCACTGATTACTACTAAAACACCGCTGAATTCAATCAAAACACCCTTCATCACCTTCAAACACCCTTGAACACACTCAAAACACCCTTCAACACCTTCAAAACACCTTTGAACACCTTCAAAACACCTTTGAATAACCTCAAAACACCTTTGAACACCTTCAAAACACCCTTGAACACCCTTGATCACCTTCAAAAAACAACATTTGAACACACTCAAAACACCTTTGAACACCTTTGAACATTTCCAAACAACACTGAAACACTTCCAAAAACACCATTTGAGTACTCCCAAATACACCACTGAATACTAAAACACCACTGAATACACTCAAAACACCACCAAAATCACCATAAACTAAGATCAACACCCACATCCCACAACCCACAACACCCACAATTTTTTCTCGTTTTTTCATTTTAGAAAAATCCACAACAACCACTATAACATTTTTTCGGTTCTAGTTCGACAACACACCCACACACCCAATCCCCAAACCCAAAACCACATTTGTTACCTTTACATTAATAAAAGTCCCTACACAAAAAACCCAACAACAACCCACTTATAACATTTTTTTTCGTATCTCTAGTTCGACAACAACACCCACAACACCCACATCCCAGAACACCCATGAACATTTCCAAAACACTATTTGAGTACTCCCAATTACACCACTGATTACTAACTAAAAAACACCGCTGAATTCAATCAAAACACCCTTCAACACCTTCAAACACCCTTGAACACCTTCAAAACACTCTTGAACACTTTCAAAAACACCTTTGAAACATTTCCAATCAAACACTGAAACACTTCCAAAAAACACAATTTGAGTACCTCCCTATTACAAACCACTGATTACTACTAAAACACCGCTGAATTCAATCAAAACACCCTTCAACACCTTCAAACACCCTTGACACACTCAAAAACATTCCCTTCAACACCTTCACAACACCTTTGACACACTTCAAAAACACCTTTGAATACACCACAATACACTCTCATAATCATATGCAAACACACTCAAAACACCTTGAATAACCTCAAAACACCTTTGAACACTTCAAAACACCCTTGAACACCCTTGAATCACCTTCAAAAAACAACATTTTAACACACTCAAAACACCTTTGAATACAACCTTTGAACATTTCCAAAAAACACTGAAACACTTCCAAAAACACATTTGAGTTACTCCCAAATACCCCACTGAATACTAAAACACCACTGAATACACTCAAAACACCACCAAAATCACTCATAAACAAGATCAACAACCCACATCCCACACACCCACAACCCACCAAAACACCCACAATTTTTTCTCGTTTTTATTCTAATTTTCATCAGAACGTCACAACACCCACTCGCCCCATTTTTTTCTCGTTTTAACCCTTTTAGTTCATTTAAAGTAATAAGGCACACTACAATCAGAAAAAGTCATCTAAACAACCCCACTTATAACTATTTTTCGGTATCTCTAGTTCGACAACAACACCCGCACATCCCACATCAACCCTCATCCCACATCCCCCACACACACACACAGACCACACACACACATCCCTAACCTAGCCTAACCTAACCTAACTTATCCCTAACCTAACCTAACCTAACCTAACCTTAACCTAACTATCCTAACCTAGCCTAACCTAACCTAACTTACCTAAATTATCCTAACCAACCTAACCGAGTCCTAACCTAACCTAAACTTAAACCTAACCTAACCTAACCGAAAACCTACCCTAACCTAACCTACCTAACCCTAACCTAGCCTAACCTAACTAACTAATTAACCTAACCCAACCTAACCTAACCTAACCTAGCCTAACCTAACTTAACCTAACGCTAACCAACCTAACCCTAACCTAAACGAACCTAACCTCCTTAACCTTACCCTAACCAAACCTAGCCGAACCTATCCTAACCGTAACCTAAAATAAATGGGGAACACTTCCTAAATATATTAGAGTACGCCAGAATTTCTATGAACGACTCCATTTTTGGATAGTTCCAAATTAGTTTTGAAAACTTTATCGTAAAATCGAACATTATTTCTTTGTTGGTAAAACACAACTCATTATGTAGAACTATTACTCGATTTCCGATAGAAGCACTGTCCTCGCTCTGAGAGAACCATTGTGGTCACCCCAACACATGGGTGTAATGTCTTCACACCCAAGGTAGAACTTAAACACCTGCGTTCAACTCAGGACAGAAACAGCGCCAAGTAATGCGGGTAACAACCAAGTTAGAAAATCATTCTTCCAGACCAACTGTCTATCCTAACCTAACCTAACCTAACCTAATTTCCTAACCGAACCTAAGACCCACCTAACCGAACCTAACCTAACCCATCAATCACCTCTATTCCTAACCAAACCTAACCTAAACCGAACCAACCTAACCCATCAAACACCTCTACCTAAACTAACCTAACCGATCCTAACCTAAACCTAACTCTCCATCAAACACCTCGAATACTACCTAACTTAACCTACCTAACCTTACCTAACCTACCGAAACCTAACCAACCTAACCTAACCTATCCTAACCTGTCCCCAACCCAACCAACCTAACCTATCCTAACCCTTAACTAACCTAACCTAACCTAACTTATCCTAAGCTAACCTAACCTATCTATATCCTAACCTAACCCCTAACCATAACCTATCCAAACACTGACTAAAATTTGGAACCAACTCTAACACCCCTGATCCTTCTTCAAAAAATGCTCTGCACAATTTGAACACCATTCACAAAAAACACACATCAAACACCTCCGAATACTTCCCAAAAAAAACACTACAGATTACACCAAATCACCCCTGAATACTACCATCAACCGTCAAAATCACCAGAAACTAAGTTTAACATCACCATCTAACATCCTTTTTATAGAAATCCCCCTCAAATCACTATAACCAAGAACTCTCCCTCCCATTTGCGCATAAAAAAAAAGCATGAACACAAACCTAATACGCTAACACGTAGTACATGAACACCATCAACTTGAAAACATATCTTATACACACACATAATTATAAGACAATCACCAACTACAATCACCACGTCACTTACCTCTAATCAACTAAATCAACAGAAAACCAATCATTTTTATAAACATTTCACACACACACACACAAAAGGAAAAAAACATATTTGACAATGATCTAACGCACACTCACCTCACTATCACCAACACACGATTCTCTGGACCTCACAGGACCGACGAGCTCACCCTCCAGTGAGCACACTCCCTTTGAGTTACTTGTGGTTGGTAACATCACTCCTAACCCCCCTTGTTTCAACCTGATTGTACCCTACATTCTCTAAGAACACATATCCAGCCGATTACCAAGTTTTAAGATCCCCACACCAATATCACAGAAAACACATCATTTTTATAATTATTCACCACAAAAATCACGATCACCAATTCCATATCATGTTTTACGCCATCTATCAACACTAACACCAAGATCACCAAAAAAATCTAAGATCATGCCTCTCACAAGCTACTAATATCACGAAAACACTTATTTTAAACATTCGCACAAAAATAAGACATACAACAAAAATACCACAACACTTCCACCAACATCTTATAACTAACATGAAGCCTAAAACATATCACTATCACAAAAAAAATAATACACAAACACCCACATATTATACATTTCATTGGAAATTTAAGACATGGAGACAAACACACTAAATCTAAGACATTTCCCTCCAACTAAGACATACACATCACCCTTAAAAACTTCCTTCCTTATCATTCCGCATCTCTCCTAGAAGCTTGTTTTAAAACCCCCGACGGTTCCATCGCGACGTAGGAGCAGAGTGTATAGTGTGTTGGATGGTGATGGTTCCTCCTCTGGCTCCTACGTCGCGATAGGAACCGTCGGGGTTAAAACAGCGCTAGGAATATGCGGAAAGGAATAAGGAAGGGAAGTTTTAAGGTGATGTGTAGTCCTTAGTTGGAGTGAATGTCTTAGATTTGGTGTGTATGTCTCATGTCATAAATTTCCAATTGAAATGTATAATATGTTGGTGTATTTTTGTTGTATTATTTTTTTTGTGATAGTGATATGTTATAGTGCCCATGTTATGTTATAGAGTTGGTGGAAGTGTTGTGGTATTTTTGTAGTATGTCTATTTTGTGCGAATGTTTAAAAATAAGTGTTTTCAGTTATCATAGTAGTTTTTGAGATGCATGATCATAGATTTTTTGGTGATCTTGTGATTAGTGTTGATAGATGACGTAAACATGATATTGAATTGGTGATCGTGATTTTGTGTGAATATTATAAAAAATGTGTGTTTTCTGTGATCTTGTGTTGGGACATAAAATCTGGTAATCGTCTTGGATATAGAGTTCTCAAGATCATTTAGGGTACAACAGTTGAAACAAGGGGGGTTAGTTGATGTTACCAACCACCAAGTAACACAAAGGGAGTGTGACGTCACTGGAGTGGCTCGTCGGTCCCTGTGAGGTGAACATCGTGTGTTTGTGGGTAGTGAGGTGAGTGGCGCTTATATTGTCAAAATATGATTTTTTTTTTTGTGTGTGTGGTGGTGTGAAAACTTTATAAAAATGAATTGTTTTCTGTGATATTAGTGATATTGAGTAAGTGAAAGGGGGGGGGGGGGGGGTTGGGTGATTGTAGTTGGTGATTGTCTTATATTAAGTGTGTGTAAAAGATATGTTTTCAGTTGAATGTGAACATGTACTAAGTGTTTGCGTATTAGGTTTGTGTTCATTCTTTTTTTTTTAATCGCCAAATGGGGATGGAAGTTCTTGGGATTATAGTGATTGAGGGATTTCTATAAAAAGGATGTTAGATGTGATGTTAAACTTAGTTTCTGTGATATTGACGGTGATTGGTAGTAATTCAGTGGTGATTTGTAGTAATCAGTAGTGTTTTTTTGTTTGGAGATTCGGAGGTGTTTGATGGGTGTTTTTTTGGAAGTTTCCAAATGATTGTGCAGAAGACATTTTTGAAGAAGATCAGTGTGTTCAGAGTTGTCAAAGTTAGTCAGTGTTTAGGTTAGGTTAGGATCGGTTTAGGAGATTAGGATAAGTAGGTTATGTAGCTTAGGATAAGTAGGTTAGGTTTAGGTTAGTTAGGTTATGATAGGTTGAGGTTAGGTGGGGTTGGACAGGTTAGGATAGGTTAGGTTAGGTTAGGTTAGGTTCGGTAGTTTAGGTAAGGTTTAGGTTAGGTTAAGTTAGGTTAGTATCGAGGTGTTAGATGAGTATAAGGTTCGGTTTAGGATAGTTAGGTTATAGGTTTAGGATAGAGGTGTTGATGGAGTTAGGTTGTTTAGTTAGGTTAGGTAGTTAGGATCGAGGTGATTGATGGAGTTAGGTTAGGTTTCGGTTAGGGAGGTTAGTTAGGTTAGGATTAGGTTAGGTTAGGTTAGGTTTGGGATAGACAGTGGACTGGAAAGAGATGAATTTTCCTACCTTGGATGTTACCCGCATTACTTGGCGCCTGTCTTGTCCTGAGTTGACGCAGGTTTTATGTTCTAACCTTGGGTGTGAAGCACATTACACATGTGTGGGGTGACCCACAATGAGATCTCTCAGGAGCGAGGACAGTCTTCTATTCGGAAATCGAGTAAATATATCTACGCATTGAGTGTGGTTTTAACCAACAATAAAATAATGTTCCGATTTTAACGATAAAGTTTTCAAACTAATTGGGAAATATCCAAAAATGGAGTTCGTTCAAAGTACTTCTTGAGTACTCCTAATATATTTTGGAAGTGTTCCAATATATTTTAGGTTAGGTTAGGATAGGTTTCGGCTTAGTTAGGTTAGTTAAGGTTAAGATAGGTTAGGTAGTTTAGGTTAGGGTAGGTAGGTTAGGTTAGTTAAGTTAGGTTAGCTAGTCTAAGCGATTAGGTTAGGATTATTTGGGTTAGGTTAAGTATAGTAGTTAGGTTAAGGCTAGGTTAGGTTTAGTAAGGTTAGGTTAGGGTAGGTTCGGTTTAGTTTAGTAGGTTAAGTTAGGTTAGGTTAGGCTAGGTTACGTGGGTTAGGTTTAGATAATATAGGTAAGGTGGTTAGGATAGGCTAGGTATAGGATAATAAGGTTAGGTTAGGTTTAGGTTAGGTTAGGAATAGGATAAGTTAGGTTAGTTAGGCTAGGTTAGGGATGTGTGTGTGTGTGTCTTGTGTGTCGGTGTGTGTGTGTGTGGGAAGTGGGATGTGGGTGATGTGGGATTGGGTATTGTTGTCGAACTAGAGATACCGAAGACGTTATAAGTGGGTTGTTTTTGTGTCTTTTTCTGATGTAGTGTGGCCCCCCCTTATTAACTTTAATGAACTAAAAGGGTTAAAACGAGAAAAATATGGGGGCGTGTGGGGTGTTGTGACTTTCTGATTAAATTAGATAAAACGAGAAAAAATTGTGGGTTTGTGGGTTGTGGGTGTTGTGGGATGTGGGTGTTGATCTTAGTTATTATGGTGTTTTGGTGGTGTTTTGGATTGTAATTCAGTGGTGTGTTAGTATTCCAGTGGTGTATTTGGGAGTACTCAAATGGTGTTTTTGGAAGTGTTTCAGTGTTGTTTTGGAAAATGTTCAAAGGTGTTTCACAGGTGTTTTGAGGTGTTCAAATGATTGTTTTTTTGAAGTGATCAAGGGTGTTCAAGGGTGTTTTGAAGGTGTTCGAAGGTGTTTTGAGGTTATTCAAAGGTGTTATTGAGTGTGTTCAAATGATTATGAAGTGTTTTTGGAATGTGATCAAAGGTGTTTTTGAAGGTGTTACAAAGGTGTTTTGAAGGTGGAGAAGGTGGTTTTGAGTGTTTCAAGGGTGTTTGAGGTGTGAGGGTGTTTTGATTGAATTCAGCAGGTGTTTTAGTAGTAATCAGTGTGTAATTGGGAGTACTCAATGGTGTTTTTTTGGAAGTGTTTCAGTGTTGATTGGAAATGTTCAAAGGTGGTTTTTTAAAAGTTGTCAAGAGTGTTTTTTTGAAGGTGTTCAAGGGAGTTTTGAAGTGATCAAAGGTGTTTTGAGTTATTCATAAGGTTTATTGATGTGTTCAAATGATTATGAGAGTGTTTTGAAGGTGTTTCAAGGTGTTTTGAAGGTGATCAAAGAGTTTTTGAAGGTGTTGAAGGTTGTTTTTGAGTGTGTTCAAGGGTGTTTGAAGGTGTTGAAGGTGTTTTGATTGAATTCGCGGTGTTTTTAGTAAGTAATCATGGTGTAATTGGAGTACCAAATTGTGTTTTTTGGAAGTGTTTTCCGTGTTGAATGGAAATGTTAAAGTGTTTTTGAAGGTTTTCACGAGTGTTTTGAAGGTGTTCAAGGGTGTTTGACAGTGTTGTAGGGTGTTTTTGATTGAAATTCAGCGTGTTTTAGTAGTATTCAGTGTGTAATTGGGAGTACTCAATTTGTTTTTTTTGGAAGTGTTTCAGTTTGATTGAAATGTTCAGAGGTGTTTTGAAGGTCAAAGGTGTTTTGAGTTATCAAAGGTGTTTTGAGTGTGTTCAAATTATTAAGAGAGTGTTTTGAAGTGTTCAAAGGTGTTTTTGAAGGTGTTCAAAGGTGTTTTGAAAGTGATCAAATTGTTTTGAGGTTTATTCAATGGTGTATGAGTGTGTTCAAATGAGATGAGAGTGTTTTGGAAGGTGTTCAAAGGAGTTTTGAAGTGTTCAAAGTGTTTTTGAAGGGTTAAGGGTGGTTTTGAGTGTGTTCAAGGGTGTTTGAAGGTGATGAAGGTGTTTGATTGAATACAGCGGTGTTTTAAGTATACTCAGTGGTGTATTGGGAGTACTCCAAATTGTGTTTTTTGAAGTTTTTCAAAGTGTTGAATGGAAAGTTTTCAAAGGTGTTTTTGAGGTGTTCAAGATGTTTTTGAAGGTGTTCAAGGTGTTTGAAGTGGTTGAAGGGGTGTTTTGATTGAATTCAGCGGTGTTTTAGTAGTATTTATGTGTTAATTTGGGATTACTCAATTGTGTTTTTTGGAATGTTTCAGTGTTGGTTTGAAATGTTCAAAGGTGTTTGAAGGTGTCAAAGGGTGTTTTGAAGGTGTTCAAAGTGTTTGATGGTGTTGAAGGGTGTTTTTGATTGAATTCAGGCGGTGTGTTTAGTAGATTCAGATGGTGTCATTGAGTACTCCAAATTGTGTTTTTTGGAATGTTATCAGTGTTGAATGGAATGTTCAAAGGTGATTTCTGAGATCAAGGTGATCACGAGTGTTTTTGAAAGGTTTTCAAGGGTGTTTGAAAGGTTTGAAGGGTGTTTGGATTGAATCTCCAAGGTGTGTTTTAGTAGTATTCAGTGGTGTAATTGGGAGTAACTCAAATAGTGGATTTGGAAAATGTTTCGTGGTGTTGTGGGATGTGGGTGTTGTTGTCGAACTAGAGATACCGAAAAAAGATGTTATAAGTGGGTTTTTGAAGGTGTTCAAGGTGTTTTGATTGTTCAAAGGGTGTTTTGAGTTATCCAAGTGTTTTGAGGTGTTTCAAATGAGTATGAGAGGGCTTTTGAAGGTGTTTTTTGAAGGTGTTCAAGGGTGTTTATGTGAGATCAAAGTTTTTTGAGTGTGTTCAAATGTTGTTTTTTGAAGGGTTCAAGGTGTTTGAAGTGTTTCAAATTGATGTGCAAGAGTACTTATAAAGGCGTTCTGGGTGGTATTCAGTAGGTGAATTTGGGGGTGTTCGAATATGTTTTTGGAGTATTTCAGTGTTGTTTGGAAATGTATATAAAGGTAATTTTTTGGAGTATTCAAATGATTTATGAGAGTGTTTGAATTGATCAAAGTGTTTTGAAGGTGTTTCAAAGGTGTTTTTTGAAAGGTCTTGTAGGGTGTTTGAGTGTGTTCAAGTGTTTGAAGGTTTTGAAGGGTTTTTGATTGAATACAGCGGTGTTTTATAGTAGTAATCAGTGTGTAATTGGTAGACTCAAATGGTGTTTTTGGAAGTGTTTCAGTGTTGATTGGAAATGTTCAAAGGTGTTCAAAGGTGTTTTGAGTGTGTTCAAATGTTGTTGTTTTTTTGAAGGTGATCAAGGGTGTTCAAGGGTGTTTTGAAGGTGTTCTGGGAGTATTCAGAGGTGATTTTGGGGGTGTTCGAATATTTTTTGGAAGTATTTCAGTGTTTTTGGAAATGTATAAAGGTATTTTTTTGTTGAGTATTTAAATGATTTAAGAGAGTTTTTGAAGGTGTTCTAAAGAAAAAGTGGTATTAACTTCGTAATATGTAAATTGGTTGGACTAGTGAATTTATCGAAAAGTGGTTATAAGTGTTGTGGTGACTTTCTGATGTACTGTATCCCCTTATTAACTTTAATGAACTAAAAGGGTTAAAACGAGAAAAATTGGGGGTTATGAGTGAAAATTGTGAGCGTTGGTTGGATGGTGAGGGTTCGGAGGGCGGGGAGTAGTTACTTCGTGGGAGTGACCTGAGATGAAATAGTTAAAAAATGTCTAGACTTGTGTTGTAAAGAAATTGTGGGTATTAACGAAAAAATGCGCCTTTCTGATGTACTATGTCCCCTTATTAATTAGAAGGGTAGACAAGATTCAGCCTGTGTGCGCGTGACGTCACTGACATAGGGGGGCGACCTGATTCAACCTGTGTGCTGGGTCAACACGTGACGTCACTGACCGCCGAGTAAACACCCTTCTTAGTTCATTTAACTTAATGAGAGGAAACTTTTAGTTCATTTGACTTAATGAGAGGAAACTTTTAGTTCATTTTAAAATAATAAGGGGAAGATGTTTAGACCTGTAGTAAGCATGCCCCCATAGGAGGAGTCTATTTTGAATGCTTACCCCCAGAGGGGGGATTCCAAAAACTTTGATCCGAGGAATTTCGAAAACCCCATAGGGGGGAATCCAAAAAAACTTGATCCAAGGAGATGGAGTCTTGGTATTGTCGAGAAATTTGAGTGGGGGGTGGTGAAAGTGGGAGGGGGATCCTAAGAAGTGGAGACTTTGATATTGAGAACCCAATATGTGGGAGTATCCAAAACTTGTATTATCAAAAATTTGGGGATGGGGGGTGAAAGGAGGGGTACCCAAAAAACTTGATCCGAGGAATTGGAGAATTTCGAAAACCCCATAGGGGGGAATCAAAAAAACTTGATCCGAGGAGATGGAGACTTTCGAAACCCCCATAGGGGGTGGAATCCAAAAACTTGGTAATCTCGAGAAATTTTGGGGTGGGGGGTGAAAGTGAGAGGGGAAACACTTAAAAAAACTTGATCCGAGGAGATGGAGAGCACAAGAAAATGATATTCAAAAAAATTCGAAAAAACGGAAAAAATCGGGGGCGTGGGGCTATCGGCCGACGCTGCAGAAGGCTGCAGCAGAAATGCGCGGCGGGGCTCGTGAAAAAGGGCGCGGGCGGGCGCGTGGGTGGGCGCGCGGCGGGGGGTCGCGAAGGGCGCGGGCGCGCGTCGGGCGCGCGGGCGGCGGCGGGCGCGGCGCGCGGCCGCGGTGCGCGGGCGCGGGCGGGGCAGCGCGGCCGCGACGGCGGGGTTCGCGAAGGGGGGGGGGTCGTGGGGTGGGGGTAATTGTTGGGGGGGGGTCAAGGGTGAGGTAGTCTCCGAGGCGAGGTCAGGACCAAACCGGAAGTACACCTAGGTGTGAAAAGTGACCCTCCAGCTTGCTGGTCCTAGACCGAAGGGATTGTCTCTGTAAGAAGGCCTAAACCGGATACACCGCTCCGTGAAGCCCTAAACGGAAGGGATGCCACTGTAGAAATATGACTACTTAATATATATATATATATAAATATATATAATATATATATATATATATAAAATATAACATTTACAGTGGACCCCCCGCATAAAACGATCACCTCCGAATGCGACCAATTATGTAAGTGTATTTATGTAAGTGCGTTTGTGCGTGTATGTTTGGGGGTCTGAAATGGACTAATCTACTTCATAATATTCCTTATGGGAACAAATTCGGTCAGTACTGGCACCTGAACATACTTCTGGAGTGAAAAAATATCGTTAACCGGGGGTTCACTGTATATATATACAGTAGACCGTTATTCACGAGTTTATCTGGCACGATTTGAGTATAGCATGATTGAAGAATTGCTGTACAATTTTATGTAACATGTCATGTGATGAATTTAACACGGTTCAGTTTCCAGGAAGGTAAAAAAAACTTGTGTTTTCCTCAAGCGGCCACCTTGTTGTGGTTCAGCTGGGGAGATCTCCCGCCGTCCCCAGCCACCCCCGGACAACACCCCACCATCAACGTACTTCATACGTGTCCAGTCCAACTTCGCTGCTACAAGCTTGTGATTGTGAATTGTGTTTTTATCTTTTAACTTCTATATCTTGTATCTACCAAGCAATCATGACACCCAGTAGGCACACCAGTGTTGCTCAAAGTGGCAAGAAAAAGTGTAAATATTTAAGTCTTAGAATTAACGAAGGAAACAAAGATATTAGACAAGACATCCTGTGGCCATAATGAAGTGTTATTAACTACTTTGTACACATAAAAAAAGGTAAACATACGTTTGTGTGACTGACTGACTGACTTAGTGACTGATTGACTGTTTACTGAATGACTGATTGACTTGACTTACTGAACAAAGTTAGACACTCCAGTACAACCATCAACTTCAGTACCGTAAAAGGACACAAGTGCAACTAATGTGACATTTATGTGGGGCAACGTTTTCGCTCTCCAGGAGCTTTATCAAGCCATTACCGTAATGGCTTGATAAAGCTCCTGGAGAGCGAAACATTGCCACAATAAATGTCACATTAGTTGCACTTGTGTCCTTTTACTTTACATATTGTCGGTAATTCTACCAACTTTATTACAACTTCAGTACCAGAACCTCTACCATCCACCTCAGCCCAGTAGGACCACAACATAACTCTCCACTCTTCACAATCATCCACAAACACCAGCACCCACAATTTAAGGTAAGAAATACTACTATGTCTATTACATTTCTAGTCTTAAGTAGTAAAAACAAGATAATGCATCACAACAATGAACTACAATTACATATTCACTTTTATCTTTATAAGATGTGGAGGCCTAAAAAAAAAAAGTTGTTTGGCTTTTTTGGGTCTCCCAGGACTGTAACCCTATTTTTCTCATAAGTTCTTCAGTTCATCTAACACGGTGTTTTCAGGAACGTAACTTAACATTGTTTACATAAGGTCTACGATATATATCTAAGCTGAAACTAACATATTCTAAGATGACTTAAAAGTCCATGTAAGCCGACTTTGTAACAACCGCACACAGGAGAGAGAGAGAGAATGAGAGAGAAATGAGAAGAGGAAAAAAAAAAACAAAAAAAAATTTTGATAGAGAGAGTAATAGAGACAGAGACCCCCATAAGCCCTCCACAACTTCTCTCGTAAATCAAGCATTTTCACTTTTTATTTACTCTCTCGTGTGAACAGAAATATACACTATCTTATTCTCCTACTCTTCCTCCACCTGCTCCTACTCTTCCCTCCACCTCCTCCTATCCTTCCTCCACCTCCTCCTACTCTTCCTCCACCTCCTCCTACACTTCCTCCACCTCCTCCTACTCTCCTCCACCTCCTCCTACTCTTCCTCCACCTCCTCCTACTCTCCTCCCCTCCTCCTACCTTCTTCCTCCACCTTCCTCCTACTCTTCCTCCATCTCCTCTCCTCCTACTCTTTCCTCCACCTCCTCCTACTCTTCCTCCCCACCTCCCTCCCTACTCTTCCTCCACCTCCTCCTACTCTTTCTTCCTCCCACCTTCCATCCTACTCTTTCCTCCACCTCCTCCTCTTTTTTTTCTTCCTCCACCCTCCTACTCTTCCTCCACGTCCTCCTACTCATCCTGCACCTCCTTCCTACTCTTCCTCCTCCTCCTCCTACTCTTCCTCCACCTCCTCCTACACTTCCTCCACCTCCTCCTACTCTTCCTCACCTCTCCTACTCTTCTCCACCTCCTCCTACTCTTCCTCTCCCACCTCCCCTACCTTCTTCCACCTCCTCCTACTCTTCCTTTACCTCCTCCTACTCTTCCTCACGCTCCTCCTACTCTTCCTCCACCTCCTCCTACTCTTTCTTCCCTCCACCTCCACCTACACTTCCTCCACCTCCTCCACACTTTTCCTCCACCTCCTCCACTCTTCCTCCACCCTCCTCCTACTCTGCCTCCACCTCCTCCTGACCTTCCCACCATCCTCCTACGCTTCCTCCACTCCTCCTACTCTCCTTCCACCTCCTCCTACTCGTCCTCAATACCTCCTACTTCTTCCTCCACCTCCTCCTACTCTTCCTCCACCTCCTCCTAACACTTCCCCACCTCCTCCTACTCTTTCTCCTCCCACCTCCTCCTACTCTTCCTCCCCTCCTCCTACTACACTTCCCCTCCACCTCCTCCTAACCTTCCTCCACCTCCTCCACTCTTCCTCGCACCTCCTCCTACTCTTCCTCCACCTCCTCCTACTCTTCCTCCACCTCCCTCCTACACTTCTCCACCTCCTCCAACTCTCCTCCACCTCCTCCTACTCTTCCTCCACCTCACCACTCTTCCCCACCTCCTCCTACACTTCCTCCACCTCCTCCTACTCTTCCTCCACCTCCTCCTACTCTTCCTCCACCTCCTCCTACTCTTCCTCCACCTCCTCCTACTCTTCCTCCACCTCCTCCTACTCTTCCTCCCACCTCCCTCCTACTCTTCCTCCAACTCCTCCTACTCTTCTTCCCTCCACCCTCCCTCCTACTCTTCCTCACCTCCTCCTACACTTCCTCCATCTCCTACTCTCCTCCACCTCCTCCTACTCTTCTCCACCTCCCCTACTCTTCCTCCACCTCCTCCTAACACTTCCTCAACCTCCTCCTAACTCTTCCTCCTCCTCCTCCTACTCTTCCTCCACCTCCTCCTACACTTCCTCCACCTCCTCCTACGCTTCCTCGCCACACACCTCTACTCTTCCTCCACCTCCTCCACACTTCCTCCACCTCCTCCACTCTTCCTCCACCGACTCCTATTCTTCCTCCACCTCCTCCTACTCTTCCTCCACTCCTCCTACTCTTTCCTCCACCTCCTCCTACACTTCCTCACACCTCCTCCTACTCTTCCTCCACCTCCTCCTACTCTTTTCTACTTCTTCCTCCACCTCCTCTACTCTTCCTCCACTCCTCCTACACTTCTCCACCTCCTCCTACTCTTCCTCCACTCCTCCTAGCTCCTTCCTCCACCTCCTCTACTCATTCCTCCACCTCCGCCTACTCTTTCCTCCACCTCCTCCTACTCTTCCTCCACCTCCTCCTACTCTTTTCCTCCACCTCCTCCTAACTCATCCTCCACCATCCTCCTACTACTCTTCCTCCACCACCTCCTACCTTCCTCCACCTCCTCCTACTCTTCCTCCACCTCCATCCTACACTTCCTCCACCTCCTCCTACTCTTCCTCCACCTCCTCCCTACTCTTTCCTCCTCCTCCTCCTACACTTCCTCCACCTCCTCCTACACTTCCCTCCACCTCCTCCTAATCTTCCTCCACCTCCTCCTACTCTCCTCCACCTCCCCTACAACTTTCCGCCACCTCCTCCTACTCTTTCCTCCACCTCCTCCTACCTTCCTCCACCTCCTCCACTCTTCCTCCACCTCCTCCTACTCTTCCTCCACCTCCTACTCTTCTCCACCTCCTCCTACTCATCCTTCCACCTCCTCCTACTCTTCCTCCACCTCCACCTACTCTTCCTCACCTCTCCTACTCTTCCTCCACCTCCTCCTACCTCCTCCACCTCCTCCTACACTTCCTCCACACCTCCTACTCTTCCTCCTCCACCTCCTACACTTCCTCCACCTCCTCCTACTCATCCCTCCACCTCTCCTACTCTCCTCCACCTCCTCAAACACTTCCTCCACCTCCTACTCTTCCTCCACCTCTACACTTCCTCCATCTCCTACTCTTCCTCCACCTCCGCCTACTCTTCCTCACCTCCTCCAATCTTCCCCACACTCCTCCTACTCTTCCTCCACCTCATCCTACTCTTCCTCCACCTCCTCCACTCTTCCTCCGACCGCCTCCTACACTTCCTCCACCCCCTACTCTTCCTCCAACCTCCTACACTTCCTCCGTCTCCTACTCTGCCTCCACCTCCGCCTACTCTTCCTCCACCCGCCTCCTACTCTTTCCTCCACCGCCTCCTACACTTCCCACCTCCTACTCTATCCTCACCTCCTACACGTTCCTCTCCATTCTCCCTACGCTTCCTCCACCTCATCCTACATCTTCTCCACCTCCTCCTACCCTTCCTCCACCTCCTCCTACTCTTCCTCCACCACTTCCACTCTTCCTCACCTCTACCACTCTTCCTCCACCTCCTCCCTACTCTTCTCCACAACTCCTCCTACACTTTCCTCCACCTCCTACTCTGCCTCCACCTCCCTACACTTCCTCCATCTCCTACTCTCCTCCACCTCCTCCTACTCTTCCACCCCTCCTCCTACTCTTCCTCCCACCTCCACCTACACTTCCTCCACCTCCTACTCTTCCTCCACCTCCTACACTTCCTTCCATCTCCTTCTCTTCCTCCACCTCCTCCAACTCTTCCTCGCACCTCCTCCTACTCTTCCTCCACCTCCTCTACTCTTCCTCCACCTCCTCCTCTCTTCCTCCACCTCCTCCTATCACTCCTCCACCTCCTACTCTTCCTCCACCTCCTCCTACTCTTTCCTCCACCTCCGCCTACTCTTCCTCCCACCTCTCCTACTCTTTCCTCTACCTCCCTACTCTCGTCCCTTCTACTTACTACCACCCTCCCCACATTTACTACCACCCTCCCCCACAGACTACCAACCCTCCCACAGTACTACCACCCGCCCCACATTACTACCACTACCACCCTCCCCACATTACTACCACCCTCCCCACATTACTACCACCCCCCCACATTAACTACCACCCTCCACAACATTACTCACCCACCCTCCCACAGTACTACCATCCTCCCCACATTACTACATCCCTGCACACATTACTACCCACACCCCCTCCACAACATTACTACCACCCTCCACACAATTACTACCACCCTCCCCACATTACAACCACCCCTCCCCACATTACTACACAACCCTCCCCCAAGTACTACCACCCTCCCCACATTACACCACCCACACCCACATAACTACCATCCCTCCCAACATACTACCACCCTCCCCACCATTACTACCACCCTCACCTTCACAACACCTTGAACACTTTTCAAAAACACCTTTGAACATTTCCAATCAACACTGAAACACTTCCAAAAACACCATTTGAGTACTTCCCAATTACAACCACTGTTACTACTAAAACACCGCTTGAATTCAATCAAAACAACCTTCAACACCTTCAAACACCATGAACACACTCAAAACACCCATCAACACCTTCAACAAACACCTTGAACACCTTCAAAACACTTTGAAACACCTTCAAACACTCTCATAATCATTTTGAACACACTCAAAAAAAACAACCTTTGAATAACCAAAACACCTTTGATCACCTTCAAAACACCTTTGAACACCTTCAAAACACCTTTGAACACCTTCAAAACACTCTCATAATAATTTGAACACACTCAAAACACCTTTGAATAACCTCAAAACACCTTTGACACCTTCAAAAACACCTTTGAACATTTCCAATCAACACTGAAACACTTCCAAAAAAACACAATTTGAGTACCTCTCTCCTCCCAATTACACCCACTGAATACAACTACAACACCGCTGAATTCAATCAAAACACCCTTCAACACCTTCAAACACCCTTGAACACCTTCAAAACACTCTTGAACACCTTCAAAAACACCTTTGAACATTTCCATTCAACACTGAAACACTTCCAAAAAACACAATTTGAGTACTCCCAATTACACCACTGATTACTACTAAAACACCGCTGAATTCAATTCAAAACAACCCCTTCAACACCCCTTCTAACACCCTTGAACACACTCAATACACCCTCAACACTTCAAAACAAACACCTTTGAACACCTTCAAAACACCTATGAAAACACTTCAAAAAAACACTCTCTAATCATTTGAAAACCCAAAACCCTCAAAAAAAAAACCCTTAGAATAACCTCAAAAACACTTTGATCACCTTCAAAACACCTTGAACACTTCAAAACACTCTTGAACACTTTTCAAAAAACACCTTTGAAATTCCAATCACACTGAAACACTCCAAAAACCCATTTTTGAGTACTCCCAATTACACCACTGATTACTAATAAAACACCGCTGAGTTCAAAATCAAAACACCCTTCAACAACCTTCAAAACCCCTTTGAACACACTCAAACACCCTTCAACACCTTCAAAAACAACCTTTGAACACCTCAAAAACACCTTTGATCCACATTCAAAACACTCTCAAAAATCATTGAACACACTCAAAACAAACCTTGAATAACCTCAAAAACACCTTCGAACACATACACTTCAAAACACCCTTAACACCCTTGATCCACCTTCAAAAAACAACATTTGAAACACACTCAAAACACCTTTGAACACTTTGAACATTTCCAAACAACACTGAAACACTTCCAAAAACACATTTGAGTTACTCCCAAATACCCCACTGAATACTAAAACACCACTGAATACACTCAAAACACCACCAAAATCACTCATAAACAAGATCAACAACCCACATCCCACACACCCACAACCCACCAAAACACCCACAATTTTTTCTCGTTTTTATTCTAATTTTCATCAGAACGTCACAACACCCACTCGCCCCATTTTTTTCTCGTTTTAACCCTTTTAGTTCATTTAAAGTAATAAGGCACACTACAATCAGAAAAAGTCATCTAAACAACCCCACTTATAACTATTTTTCGGTATCTCTAGTTCGACAACAACACCCGCACATCCCACATCAACCCTCATCCCACATCCCCCACACACACACACAGACCACACACACACATCCCTAACCTAGCCTAACCTAACCTAACTTATCCCTAACCTAACCTAACCTAACCTAACCTTAACCTAACTATCCTAACCTAGCCTAACCTAACCTAACTTACCTAAATTATCCTAACCAACCTAACCGAGTCCTAACCTAACCTAAACTTAAACCTAACCTAACCTAACCGAAAACCTACCCTAACCTAACCTACCTAACCCTAACCTAGCCTAACCTAACTAACTAATTAACCTAACCCAACCTAACCTAACCTAACCTAGCCTAACCTAACTTAACCTAACGCTAACCAACCTAACCCTAACCTAAACGAACCTAACCTCCTTAACCTTACCCTAACCAAACCTAGCCGAACCTATCCTAACCGTAACCTAAAATAAATGGGGAACACTTCCTAAATATATTAGAGTACGCCAGAATTTCTATGAACGACTCCATTTTTGGATAGTTCCAAATTAGTTTTGAAAACTTTATCGTAAAATCGAACATTATTTCTTTGTTGGTAAAACACAACTCATTATGTAGAACTATTACTCGATTTCCGATAGAAGCACTGTCCTCGCTCTGAGAGAACCATTGTGGTCACCCCAACACATGGGTGTAATGTCTTCACACCCAAGGTAGAACTTAAACACCTGCGTTCAACTCAGGACAGAAACAGCGCCAAGTAATGCGGGTAACAACCAAGTTAGAAAATCATTCTTCCAGACCAACTGTCTATCCTAACCTAACCTAACCTAACCTAATTTCCTAACCGAACCTAAGACCCACCTAACCGAACCTAACCTAACCCATCAATCACCTCTATTCCTAACCAAACCTAACCTAAACCGAACCAACCTAACCCATCAAACACCTCTACCTAAACTAACCTAACCGATCCTAACCTAAACCTAACTCTCCATCAAACACCTCGAATACTACCTAACTTAACCTACCTAACCTTACCTAACCTACCGAAACCTAACCAACCTAACCTAACCTATCCTAACCTGTCCCCAACCCAACCAACCTAACCTATCCTAACCCTTAACTAACCTAACCTAACCTAACTTATCCTAAGCTAACCTAACCTATCTATATCCTAACCTAACCCCTAACCATAACCTATCCAAACACTGACTAAAATTTGGAACCAACTCTAACACCCCTGATCCTTCTTCAAAAAATGCTCTGCACAATTTGAACACCATTCACAAAAAACACACATCAAACACCTCCGAATACTTCCCAAAAAAAACACTACAGATTACACCAAATCACCCCTGAATACTACCATCAACCGTCAAAATCACCAGAAACTAAGTTTAACATCACCATCTAACATCCTTTTTATAGAAATCCCCCTCAAATCACTATAACCAAGAACTCTCCCTCCCATTTGCGCATAAAAAAAAAGCATGAACACAAACCTAATACGCTAACACGTAGTACATGAACACCATCAACTTGAAAACATATCTTATACACACACATAATTATAAGACAATCACCAACTACAATCACCACGTCACTTACCTCTAATCAACTAAATCAACAGAAAACCAATCATTTTTATAAACATTTCACAC
This sequence comes from Cherax quadricarinatus, assembly GCF_026875155.1. Classification (NCBI taxonomy): domain Eukaryota; kingdom Metazoa; phylum Arthropoda; class Malacostraca; order Decapoda; family Parastacidae; genus Cherax; species Cherax quadricarinatus. The sequence goes on from NC_069460.1 coordinate 3,540,264, forward strand.
ACACACACACAAAAGGAAAAAAACATATTTGACAATGATCTAACGCACACTCACCTCACTATCACCAACACACGATTCTCTGGACCTCACAGGACCGACGAGCTCACCCTCCAGTGAGCACACTCCCTTTGAGTTACTTGTGGTTGGTAACATCACTCCTAACCCCCCTTGTTTCAACCTGATTGTACCCTACATTCTCTAAGAACACATATCCAGCCGATTACCAAGTTTTAAGATCCCCACACCAATATCACAGAAAACACATCATTTTTATAATTATTCACCACAAAAATCACGATCACCAATTCCATATCATGTTTTACGCCATCTATCAACACTAACACCAAGATCACCAAAAAAATCTAAGATCATGCCTCTCACAAGCTACTAATATCACGAAAACACTTATTTTAAACATTCGCACAAAAATAAGACATACAACAAAAATACCACAACACTTCCACCAACATCTTATAACTAACATGAAGCCTAAAACATATCACTATCACAAAAAAAATAATACACAAACACCCACATATTATACATTTCATTGGAAATTTAAGACATGGAGACAAACACACTAAATCTAAGACATTTCCCTCCAACTAAGACATACACATCACCCTTAAAAACTTCCTTCCTTATCATTCCGCATCTCTCCTAGAAGCTTGTTTTAAAACCCCCGACGGTTCCATCGCGACGTAGGAGCAGAGTGTATAGTGTGTTGGATGGTGATGGTTCCTCCTCTGGCTCCTACGTCGCGATAGGAACCGTCGGGGTTAAAACAGCGCTAGGAATATGCGGAAAGGAATAAGGAAGGGAAGTTTTAAGGTGATGTGTAGTCCTTAGTTGGAGTGAATGTCTTAGATTTGGTGTGTATGTCTCATGTCATAAATTTCCAATTGAAATGTATAATATGTTGGTGTATTTTTGTTGTATTATTTTTTTTGTGATAGTGATATGTTATAGTGCCCATGTTATGTTATAGAGTTGGTGGAAGTGTTGTGGTATTTTTGTAGTATGTCTATTTTGTGCGAATGTTTAAAAATAAGTGTTTTCAGTTATCATAGTAGTTTTTGAGATGCATGATCATAGATTTTTTGGTGATCTTGTGATTAGTGTTGATAGATGACGTAAACATGATATTGAATTGGTGATCGTGATTTTGTGTGAATATTATAAAAAATGTGTGTTTTCTGTGATCTTGTGTTGGGACATAAAATCTGGTAATCGTCTTGGATATAGAGTTCTCAAGATCATTTAGGGTACAACAGTTGAAACAAGGGGGGTTAGTTGATGTTACCAACCACCAAGTAACACAAAGGGAGTGTGACGTCACTGGAGTGGCTCGTCGGTCCCTGTGAGGTGAACATCGTGTGTTTGTGGGTAGTGAGGTGAGTGGCGCTTATATTGTCAAAATATGATTTTTTTTTTTGTGTGTGTGGTGGTGTGAAAACTTTATAAAAATGAATTGTTTTCTGTGATATTAGTGATATTGAGTAAGTGAAAGGGGGGGGGGGGGGGGTTGGGTGATTGTAGTTGGTGATTGTCTTATATTAAGTGTGTGTAAAAGATATGTTTTCAGTTGAATGTGAACATGTACTAAGTGTTTGCGTATTAGGTTTGTGTTCATTCTTTTTTTTTTAATCGCCAAATGGGGATGGAAGTTCTTGGGATTATAGTGATTGAGGGATTTCTATAAAAAGGATGTTAGATGTGATGTTAAACTTAGTTTCTGTGATATTGACGGTGATTGGTAGTAATTCAGTGGTGATTTGTAGTAATCAGTAGTGTTTTTTTGTTTGGAGATTCGGAGGTGTTTGATGGGTGTTTTTTTGGAAGTTTCCAAATGATTGTGCAGAAGACATTTTTGAAGAAGATCAGTGTGTTCAGAGTTGTCAAAGTTAGTCAGTGTTTAGGTTAGGTTAGGATCGGTTTAGGAGATTAGGATAAGTAGGTTATGTAGCTTAGGATAAGTAGGTTAGGTTTAGGTTAGTTAGGTTATGATAGGTTGAGGTTAGGTGGGGTTGGACAGGTTAGGATATCCCCCCCCTCATTTCAAACCCCCCTCCCCCCCTTCTACCCCCCCCCAACATTTTACCACCCTCCCCCCATTTCTACCACCCTCCCTGCATTAAACCCCCCCCCCACATTACACCACCCCCCCACATTACTACCCCCCCCCCCCACATTTCTACCACCCTCCCGCATTACAACCACCCTCCACACATTACACCACCCCCCAACATAAAAACCACCCTCCCCACATTATACCACCCTCCACAATTACTACCACCCTCCCCATAAAACCACCCCCCCCACATTACACCACCCTCCCCCCATTACACCACCCCCCCACATTACTACCTCCCTCCCCCCAAAATTTCTCCACCCCCCCTGCATTACAACCACCCTCCACACATTACTACCACCCTTCCCACATACTACCACCCCCCACATTATACCACCCCCCTATTACAAAAACCACCCTCCACACATTACCCACCCTCCCAACTTACAACCCCCCCCCCACATTACACCACCCTCCACCATTACACCCCCTCCCGCTTACTACCACCCTCCCCACAATTTCACCACCCTCCCCACATTACAAACCCTCCCCACATTACACCTCCCTCCCCCCCTACTACCACCCCCCTCATTACAACCCCCCTCCAACATTACTACCCCCCCCCCCCCCATTTCTACCACCCCCCACCCATTACTACCACCCTCCCCCATTACACCACCCTCCCCCCATTTACCCACCCTCCCGCTTACAACCACCCCCCCACTTACTACCACCCCCCCCACATACTACCACCCTCCCAACATTACTACCACCCTCCCCACATTACACCACCCTCCCTGCATTACTACCACCCCCCCACTTTCACCACCCTCCCTGCATTACAACCACCCCCCACATTACTACCACCCTCCCCACATTACTACCACCCTCCCCACAATTACTACCACCCTCCCCACATTACTACCACCTCCCTACATTACAAACCCCCCTCCCTACATTAAATACCAACCCTCCCCACAAATTACTAACCACCCTCCCTGCATTACTACCACCCTCCCTACATTACTAAAACCCTCCCCACATTACACCAGCCTCCCCACATTACTACCACCCCCCCCTGCATTACTACCACCCTCCCCACATTACTACCAAACCCCCCCCACATTACCCACCAGCCTCCCCACATTACTACCACCCTCCCTACATTACTAACCCCTCCCACATTACTACCACCCTCCCCACATTACTACCACCCTCCCCACATTACTACCACCCTCCCCACATTACTACCACCCTCCCCACATTACTACCACCCTCCCCACATTACTACCACCCTCCCCACATTACTACCAGCCTCCCAAAATACTACCACCCTCCCTACATTACTACCACCCTCCCCACATTACTACCAGCCTCCCTACATTACTACCACCCTCCCTACATTACTACCACCTTACCCACATTATTACCACCCTCCCTACGCTCCTATCACCCTCCCTCTGTTCTTACCACCTACCCTACGTTCCTACCATCCTGGGTACATTCCTTTCACACTCGCGACATTTTTACAAACCTCCCTAAGTTTCCACTACCCTCCCTACGTTCCTACTACCCTCCCTACGTTCCTACTACCCTCCCAACGTTTCCTGCTACCCTCCCTACCTTCCTGCTACCCTCCTTACCTTCCTACTACCCTCCCTACGGTCCTGCTACCCACCCTACGCTCCTGCTACCCTACTTGCCTTCCTACTACCCTCCCTACGTTCCTTACCTTTCTACTACCCTCCCTACGTTCCTGCTACCCTCCCTACGTTTCTGCTACCATCCCTACGTTCCTACTTCCCACCCTACGTTCCTGCTACCCTTTCCCGACTTCCAGCTACCCTTCCTACATTCCTGCTACCCTCCTTACCTTCTTACAGCCCTCCCTACCTTACTACTACCCTTCCTACGTTCCTGCTACCCTCCCTACGTTCCTGGTACCCTCCTTTCCTTCCCGTTACCCTCCCTACGTTCGTGCTACCCTCCTTACCTTCCTACTACCCTCCTACGTTCCGCTAACCCTCCCTACATCCTGCTACCCTCTCTACGTTCCTGCTACCCTCTCTACGTTCCTACTACCCTCCCTACGTTCCTGCTACCCTCCTTACCTTCCTACTACCCTACGTTCCTGCTACCCTCCCTACGTATCTACTACCCTCCCTACGTTCCTGCTACCCTCCCTACGTTCCTACTACCCTCCCTAAGTTCCTACATCCCTCCCTACGTTTCTGCTACCCTCCCTACGTTCCTGCTACCCTCACTACGTTATTGCTACCCTCCTATGCTCCTGTTATCCTCCCTACCTTCTTACTACCCTCCCTAAGTTCCTACTACCCTCCCTAAGTTCCTACATCCCTCCCTACGTTTCTGCTACCCTTCCTACCTTCCTATTACCCTCACTACGTTATTGCTACCCTCCCTATGCTCCTGTTATCCTCCCTACCTTCTTACTACCCTCCCTAAGTTCCTGATACCCTCCCTACGTTCCTACCACCCTCCCTATGTTCCTGCTAGCCCCCTACGTTCTTGCTACCCTCCCTACGTTCCTGCTACCCTCCCAACCTTCCTACAACCCTCCCTACGTTCCTACAACCCTCCCTACGTTCCTTCTACCCTCCCTACGTTCTTACTACCCTCACTACGTTCCTACCACCCTCCCTACGTTCCTACTACCCTCCCTACGTTCCTACCACCCTACGTTCCTACCACCCTCCCTACGTTCCTGCTACCCTCCCTACATTCCTGCTACCCTCCCTACGTCCTGCTGCCCTCCCTACGTTTCCTGCTACTCTCCCTACGTATCCACTACCCTCCCTACGTTCCTGCTACCCTCCTTACGTTTCTGCTACCCTCCCTACATTCCTGCTACCCTCCCTACCTTCCCTTACCCTCCCTACGTTACTGCTACCCTCCCTACCTTCCTACTACCCCCCTACCTTCTTGCTACCCTCCCTACGTTCCTGCTACCCTACGTTCCTACCACCCTCCCTACGTTCCTACTACCCTCCCTACGTTCCTACCACCCTCCCTATGTTCCTACCACCGTCCCTTCGTTCCTAGCACCCTCCCTACGTTCCCAGCACCCTCCCTACGTTCCTAGCATCCTCCCTACGTTCCTACCATCCTCCCTACGTTCCTACCACCCTCCCTATGTTCCTACAACCCTCCCTACGTTCCTACCATTCTCCCTACGTTCCTACCACCCTCCCTACGTTCCTATCACCCTCCCTACGTTCCTACCACCCTCCCTACGTTCCTACCATCCTCCCTACGTTCCAACCACCCTCCCTACGTTCCACCACCCTCCCTACTTCCCCATCCTCCCCACGTTCCTACCACCTCCCTACGTTCCCATCACCCCTTTCCCCCTACCCCT
>NC_069460.1:3546213-3587056 GCF_026875155.1 Cherax quadricarinatus
TCCCACAGTGTAAACTTCATATCCTACTCCCCAGTGTAATTTCCCCTTATTTACTCCAAGTGTGCTTCCATATCTTACCCCCACGGTGACTTCCATATTCTCCCCATGTAACTTCCATACCCTACTCCACAGTGTGACTTCCATTTCCTACCCCCAAAGTGTGTTTTACTATCCACTCCCACAGTGTGATTTCCCTTTTATCCTACTCCCACAGTGTGACTTCCACTTTCTACCCCCACGTGTGATTCCTTTTTCCCACCCCACATTTAACCCCCACTATCCTACTCCACATTTGGGACTTCCCATTCCTACTCACAGTGTGATTCCATTCCACTCCCCAGTGTGATTCCACTATCCTACCCCCCGTGTATTTCCCACTATCCTATCCCACAGTGTACTTCCACTACCCTTTTCCCACAGTGTAATTCCCACTATTATTCCCACGGGGGGACCCCCCTACCTATCCACAGTGTAAATTTCCATTACTACCCCCACAGTGGACTTCCATTTCCTACCCCCACAGTGTGATTATATCCTACTCCCACAGTGTGATTTCCTTACCCTACCCCACATGTGACTTCCATTTCCTACCCCCCGTGTGACTTCATACCTATCCCACAGTGTGACTTCACTATCCACCCCCACAGTGTGATTTCCCACTATCCTACTCCCCAGAGTGATTTTCCACTATCCTATTCTCACAGTGTAACTTCCCACTATCTTACTCCCACAGTGTGACTTCCACTATCCTACTCCCACAGTGTGACTTCCACATCTATTCTCACAGTGTAACTTCCACTATCTTACCCCCACAGTGTGACTTCCATTATCCTACTTCACAGTGTGGACTTCCATTACCCTACTCCCACAGTGTGACTTCCATATCCTACCCCACAGTGTGACTTCTATTATCCTACCCCACAGTGTAAACTTCCACTATCTACTCCCACAGTGTGATTTTTCATTATCCTACCCCACAGTGTGACTTCCACTATCTTACTCCACAGTGTGACTTCCACTATCTTACTCCCACAGTGTGACTTCCACTTCTTACCCCCACAGTGTGACTTCATATCTTATCCCACAGTGTGACTTCCACTATCTTACCCCCACAGTGTGACTTCCACTACCTACTCCCACAGTGTAAATTCCACTATCTTACCCCCACAGTGTGACTTCCACTATCTTACTCCCACAGTGTTATTTCCCCTATTTTAAATCCCAAGTGTGACTTCCACTATCTTACTCCCACAGTGTTACTTCCACTATTTAATCCCATAGTGTGACTTCCACTATCTTACTCCCACAGTGTGACTTCCAATATTTTTTCATCCCCCTCACGGGTGATTCACAAGTCTGTATCCTCTTTAATCCTACCACCCAGGGACTACAACCATCCTCCACCAAGATGCTAAACCACCCTCCTCCCACAGTAAATGCATTTCCACCTACAAAAATTCAGATTATTTTTTTCCTTCTTTCTCTCTTCTCCCCCCTCTCTTTTCCCCAAATTTTGCATTTTCCTGATCTGGGTTTAAAAGGGACCCCCTTTTCGACGCCGGGACTGGGGAAAACAGTTTTGACCAACACCCCCCCAGATTTGAAAGTGGGGCGGCGATGCGAGGTTTTAAAACCCTGTGTGGGCAGAACTGGAGGGTGCGGCCAGAGAACGGTCAACCTTAACGTTGAGTGTGGTAATCATTCCCTCGGGATGAAAATTTTATATGATGTAAGCAATCAAGAATTCATTTCCCCAATATGACTTCTATTACAAAATAGTAAAAATTCTAGATTAAACACCACAAAAACTTTATTATATATATATATATTATATATATATTATATATTAATATATATATATTATATATATATTATTTTTTTTATTATCAACGGGCCCGATTCCCCCCAAGGCAGGGTCCCCGAAAAAAAAAAACCTTTCACCCTTTCCTCCTCACTGCTTGCCGAAGGGGTTTTCACTCAGTTTTTAAACTGCAAATTTACCCCCCTCCTAGGTGCAGGCATGACTTCCCATTCCGGACTAAGCCCGGGCCCTCCCGGTTTCCCTAAAAACCCTTCTAAATGTTACTTTGTCAACTCCAACGCCGTAAAATATTAAAAACCATTTTTTCCCATTCACTCCTATCAAACACGTCACGCATGCCTGCGGGAACCCAAGCCCCTCGCACCAAAACCCCCTTTACCCTCCCTCAACCCTTTTCCCTGGGCCCGCCCCCCCCGCCTTCTTCCATACAGATGATACACTCTTGAAGTCTTTTTTTTGCTCCATTCTCTTACATGCCCGAACCCTAAAAACCCTTCCTACCCCTTGGACAAGTTTTGGTAATCCCGCACCCCCTAATTCCAAACTACAAATTCTTGCATTATATTAACCCACTTTGCTTCAGACATGGAATCTCCACCCCTCCCCTTTCCTCGTGCAAATTCTACCCACGTTCCCCCCATATAAGGCGTTGGTAAAATATATTATACATTCCCTTTTGCCCCAGGAAAAAGTTTTTGTCTCCCAGACTCTAAGTGCAATCACCCTTTCCCCTCAAAAATTTATGATTCACCTCATCTTTATAGACCATCCGCTCCCCGTCCACCCCCAAATATTGAATACATTCCCCTCCTCCATACTCTCCCCCTCCATTGTTAAATCTTTCATCACCTAATCTTTTTTGTTACCCTTAAAACCTTACTTTTCCTGTATTCACCTTTAATTTTTTCTTTTGCACACCCTAAAATTCACCCCCCAATTCTGAACTTCTCTTCAGAATCTCCCCCAAGGACAGTGTCATCAGAAAAGAGGCAACTGTGACAACTCCACTTTGCGTTTTGTTCTTTATCTTTTAACCCCAGCCTTTTCCCAAGACCTCGATTCACCCCTTTTAAAATTTTAAATTTTTAAAACACCCAGGTGAATAACATCCTTTCTAAGGCTACTTTTACGGGGAAATAATTTTCCCTTTTCCTACTTTATTAAACTGGCTCACTTTCCTCGTAAAAACTCTTCATGTTTCGTAACCCCCCTTCACCATACACTGACATCGCCACATTCCCCCCCATACCTGTCATGCCTTTTCCAAACCCAAAATCCCACAAAGCCTTTTACCCTTATCTAAATATGTTCACTTATTGTTCACTGAAACCCCGGGTCCACACACCCCTCCCTTTCCAAAAGCTCCTTGTTATCTGCTATCCTATTTCCGTCTTATCTTAATTCTTTCATAAAACTTCCCAACACTTTCCCAGGTATATCAACGATTACCCCCCTAAAATTTTTTGCACTCTTTTTTCCCCTTTGCCTTTATCAAAGGAACTATGCATGTCTTCCCAAACCCCTAGGTACCTTCCCTTTCCATAATTTATTAAAAAATTGCCCCAACCATCCAAAACTTTCCCCCCCTGCTTTTAACATTTCTATCTTTTTCCATAAATCCCGGTCCCTTTATATTATATATATATAATATATATATATATATATTAATATATATAATATATTATATTCAAAAAAACCTGCGCTACCCAAGGATTCGAAATGTTGTACTGGCCTGCCTCATGGTAAGCGAGAACCACATGCACCTTCGCTTTAAACCCAGGACCCCCAAAACCTACAGGATGGCGCGCCAGCAGGCCAGTACAAAAGGGTTCGAATCCTTGCTAGGCAGTGTTGTTATTGATAATCCACTCGTCCGCGGTTACAAATAATTATATATATATTATAATATATTTTTATATATATATATTTTTTATATATATAATATATATTAAAAAGAGAGGGTGGGGGAAGTGGAATATTCAAACGGATCGGGAAGAAATCCAAATTTCTTCCTTAAACCCTTTTTACCCACTTCTCCGGGGTATGGGTCCAAAAATTTTACATAGAGGTGGCCCCCAATATTATATTTTAAAATTTTATATATAAAATTTTTTATATATATATATATAATATATATATATATTATATTTTTGCCAAATAGGTAAAAATTTACGTTTTGGTTAAATAGCAACGTCTTTTGCCAAATAAGGCAAGCGAAAATTTGTGTTTTAAATAATTTCAAAAAACTTTTTGAACCTAACGATAAAAATATATTTGTGTTTTTTTATTAATTATTGAAAACTTATGTAAAATATATTTTTTGGATTGGCTAAAATTAAACTGCGTTGTTATGAAAGGTAGGTAAGTTTTCTAAAGTTTTTTGGTAAAAATTATTAAAATTTTTTCAATAAATGAAAAATATTCTTTAAAAGTATAAGAGAAAGTTTTGGAAAGGACTTAATTTTAATGGTGTTGCTAAATTTACCCGTTTTACCCATTAGGCACGCATTTTATATATATATATATATTTATATATAAATATATATATATATTATTATATATATTATATATTTTAAAATATATTTTATAATATAATGAAGAGAAAAGAAATATAACATAGTTACAATAAACATCAGTACAAACTGTAATTTTTTTACGCATAATTGGTGTACCGGAGGAAATTACATAAAAATGCTTTAAAATACATACCGAACTAAAGAGGTTGTGTCACACAGGTGCATAGATCAGTGTACACATGACGCGAGCAACACAAACCCACCACACAAACACACACGCCAGGAGCAAACTCGACCCCCGAACCCCAATTAAGGGGAGTACAGTAGGTACTCGTAAAAATTTTGTATACATGAGGGAGGCGGGTTTTGGGAGAAAAACAAAAAATATAGGGTTTTTTGGTCGAAAGACCAGTCTGTTACTTAAAGGGGACAGCGCCTGTCGTTTGCTTTATTACGACCTTATACGACGTAGAGGTGCTGCTGCTTTCACCTACAGACGTAGAGGTGTGCTGCTTTCCACCTCACACTGACGTAGAGGTGCGTGCTTTCTCCCCCACACTGACGTGAAGGTGTGCTGCTTCACCTCACACGAGTAGAGGGCTGCTGTTCCTCCCTCCATGACGTGAAGGTGTGCTGCTTCCCTCACCCCTACTAGAGGTGCTGCTGCTTCTACCTCCACTGACTGAAAAGGTGCTGCCTTTTTACTCACATGACGTAAGGTGCTGCTGCTTCACCCCACAGACGTAGAGGTGTGTGCTTTTCCCCACCTCCATGACGAGACGTGTTTCCCTTTTGAGAGTCTTTTTCCCCACTTTTTTCCCTTGTTTTTCTGTCTTCCTATGTTTTTTTTTCCATACTGTTTTCCCTAGTTTGTTTTTTTAATTTCCGTAAATAACAGTTTTACCAAAGACGACAAACAAAAAAGCTGTCTAACAGAGAAAAAACATTTTAAAAACTTGTTTTGTTTCTGAGAACTTTTATAAGTGTCTCAGAGCGAAAAGTTTCTTAAGAAAAGTGTTCCCTTTGTCTTTGTCTTTTACTTAATTCTGTACCCGTTGTACCCCTTTGTGGGTTTCCTTCTTTTTAGCTTCCTTTTTGATACTGTCGTTGTTCCTCCTTACAGGAGAAAAACTTCTTTCTTTATCTTTTCATAGTTATTACAAAATCATAGGTTTTGTTTTTCATACTTTTTATTCTTGCATTTCTTTTGTTCGTTGTTTTCACTTTGCAGGTTCCTGGGGACGAAAGTTTCACAATAAAAGTTACTTAGTTAATTTGTTCCTATTTTTAACAATTTTTTATTAATTCTGCCATTATTACTAATTAAACTCCCTCAGGAAAGGTTTCCTTTATGTTTGGGGAGGGGTCTTGATTTAGGGGGAAAGGTCTGTGCTCCCGTTCCCCGAATTAAGCCCGAATGCCTTTTCCCCTCCCCCCCCGGGCTGTATAATCCTTCGGGTTTGCGTACCCCCCTTGATTATAATAATAATACTAACTTAAACTGACCTTCAGTCGTCTTCGTTACTCTCGGTAAATTTTTAAGCCATTCCTGAAGAAGGTTGACCCTCATTTATATACATCTTCAAGAGCTCTCTAAGTATAGTCGCCACATGTCTTTCTCTTTGAAGTCGGATGTCCCTTGTGTGTCGTCATTAACAGATATCTATGATCACTGTGTCTAAATTAATGACAGAATTAAGGGTAAGTATTTAGATCTCACCAGAAAATAAATATAATAAAAAGGAATAAAGCTGGGGAAAGCAGTGATTTATTTTTTAATTATTTAACACTAACCCTTGTAGAAAACTGCCGTGACACTTCTCCACTCTGATTTCTCCCCATTTATGGAAACTCTCTGTTGCCTATCTGTCAACTATGTCTCTATCTAAGAATATAATTTCTCCTATTTCGTGGCCTCTACTTTCCTTAACAACCTCTGATGTGGAACTCTATCAGTTTAAAATAGTTTGGCACAAACAAGCTCTTCACATTAATATATCAAAAACAATTAATAATAAATTATTTATATCCTCTCTTGAATGCCAAATCAACTTACCTGTGCAATGTAAATGGCGAAATAATTGATGACTAATAATCCACAACAGAGCACTGTTTTCACGGTCACTACCCACGTTCACTAATCACCTTACACTGACAGCCATTTACTCTGGAGGTAAACACTAATAATCCACAACAGAGCACTGGTTTTCACGGTCACTATCACGTTCACTAATCACCTTACACTGACAGTCATTCACTCTGGAGGCAAACACGTCACCTTTGGACTGGCAGCAACTCGGTAACGTCAGGCCAACGTGTTTTATCCTATAACTCCAAATCAACGAAGTATTACCACTACGTGTTTGGAAATTTTGGAATTTTTACCTATTTACACAATGTGTGAAAATGTGTCTCCGTTGTTTACTTTTAAATATTATTTAAAAATTACGTAAAATAAATGAAATGGGAGTATGTAAATATGTGTTCTGAAGGACTTAAAATGGTCATACTTGAATTATAAAAGGATAGTCATTGCTGAAGTTCATAGTTACGCCATGGGAATGCTTTGACCCATACACCGGAAACAAAATTCCTATTTGTCCCATCATGTTCCTAAAAATCGTTTCCCAGTTTTCCTCACTTTTCAAAATTCTTATGTAAAATATGTTCATCTCTTGTAATTTAAGACTACAATATTACTGACTAGCGTCGAAGTTTAGATCTGTGGTGCCTCAGCAAGCTCTTTTCCAATCGCAAGAACAACGGCTCAGTTCAGTACACCTTACGCCTGGGTTAGTTCATGATAAGGAAAGATTCTCATTGCGCAGTCCTTTTTACCCCTTTAATAGTGTGTGCGAGGTATTGACTTCTCGTGATTGAGGAATGTTGATTAGCAACACTATCCGTCACGAATGTCGACACGTTTTTAATCTCGTAGATCCAGTGAACCACCCAGTGTCCTCTTCCACTGCTCGAACAATGTTTGAGTGTATGTCCCTCAGCGTATATAACTGAGAGTTTATTTAATCCATTTTTAAGGGTCAAAGCATATGATGAATGCGAAACATGCAATCTAACGACCCCATTTTCCAACAACAAATACTCGAGCACTAAAGCCTGGTCCGAACCCTGCTAAACCAACTTGCTTTCGAGTGCTAGTTCTCTCCTCACTCTCCCTCGCTAGCTATTCACCCACCTTGGAAGAAAGATGGTATTTAAGTGCGGTAAATTGTCTCTTAAATTACTTGGGGCCGGTCTAACCTCAACGTTTTGCTCAATCTGGAATATTTTTGTCACCCGTGTAATGTACTGCAGTAACGATTTAAGGAGCTTTTAAAATAAATTGCTCGTGTGAACATTGGTTCGAGTCCTGGCTAGACCAGTGTTGTTATTGAGTTTAATACACTCGTTCGTGGTTAATATAATGTGTCGTGCCGAATAGGCAGAATTTGCGATCTTGGTTAAATGCAACGTTCATCTTGCCATATCGGACAAGTGAAATTTGTGTATGCATTAATTTCGCCAAATCATTCTGAACCTAACGAAAAAAATATATTTCATATGTTTGTTTAGCATTAAATTACTGTAAACAAATCTAACATAATATTTAGTGTGGGTTAGGTTAAAATAAGTGATTCTTGTTATAATAAGGTTAGAAAGTTTTTTAAGATTCTTTTTGGGGCAAAATTAAATTTTTTTAATTAACATTAATGAAAAATATATCTTTAAACGTATAGAGAAAATTTAGAAAACGACTTAATTTTAAATGAGTTTTACTAACTGACCGTTTTATATTTTCGGCAAGACAATTATATATATATATATATATATATTATATATATAATATATATATATATATTTATATATATATATATATATATATATATATATTATATATTATATTATTATATATGTCGGCCGAATAGGCAGAACTTGCGATCTTGGCTTAAATAGCAACGTTATCTTGCCTATAGGACAAGTGAAAAAATTTGTGTATGCAATAATTTCGCCAAAATCATTCTGAACCTAACGAAAAAAAAATATATTTTACTGTGTTTGTTTATAATTATTAAATTTATTGTAAAAAAACAAATCTAAAGATATACAGTTGGGTTAGGCTAAAATAAATTGTTCTTTTAAAATAAGGTTAGGGTTTTTAAGATTCTTCTGGTGCAAAATTAAAAATTTTTACATTAACAATAATGAAAAAAATAATACTTTAAACGTATAGGAGAAAAAAATTTTAGAAAAGGACTTAATTTTAAATGAGTTCTTGCTAATTGACCAGTTTTACTATTCGGCACGACATATAAATTATATATATTAATATATTAGATATTATATAATTATTTATATTATATATATATATATATTTATACATATATATATATATATAATATATATATATATATATATTATATATATATTATATATATATTATATATATATATATATATATATATATATATATATATTATATATTCAAGATCTGTTATCTCAACATCGTTTATCTTCGTACCCATGGAAATCCTAGGCTCTTAAGGCGTGCGTGGGTGGTTTTGAGGCACTCTGCTACCTTCCTGACTCTCGTGTACCTACAAAAAGAGACACTAGAGCTACCAAGACCACTCTTTTACTTTCTTGACATTGCGACGGTGATGGAAATCTAAGTCATAACTGGGGCTGTTTCATGGATGTACAAGGGGAATCTTGGGTATGTGGTGGTAGTGGTAGTGGTATAGTGGTGGTATTGGTGGTGGTGGTGGTGGTGGTGGTGTTACGTAGCTAGTGACAGGAGCACATGAGAGAGAAGCCACATGAAGCTTCACATACTTGCTCATTATCTCCTATCTTTATAGAGTAATACGGGGTTGGGACGCACATTATTACGCCACAACACTACTAAGGTTACGCTGCTCCCTACGTCTACTGCTCATGGCATCTTCGCTGGGATTACGCTGGGGAGAAGTGTGCACAGATTGCCCTACTGATTTAGAAATATATTTTTATAAATAATTCTTCACAGATTTCTACGTAAATATATAGAAAGATTTGTAGTTAAATTTTTACAAAGATTTCCACATAGATTTCTACATTAAGATTGAATTACGTGTAAAATAATCTTGAATTTTTACCAGCAAAGTTGACATGGTAGTAAGGAACTACTCAGTGAAGTGCCACTCAGCGAAATACTACTGAGGTAGTACTCAGTGAAGTACTACTAAGTGAAGTACTACTAAGTACTACTAAAGTGAAGTACTACTCATGGATGTGGTACCTTGGTGAGTACAACCCGGTGACTAAACACACACACACAATATCCTCTCGCATCCTATTTACCATCGATAGCTTTTGTTTTATCCCAGTTACGCGCTTTTATCGTTGAGGTGTACTGTTGAGCACCTTTGTGACGGGTAACGCCACTCTGTTCACGTATTTATTACATTTACATCGCACCTGGAATGCCAGCGTCATCTGTTATGATACAGTACCAAATGAAACGGGAAAATAATTCAGTGCTTGCGAGCTGGTCTGGCATTGATGCTGCTGTTAGTAATGGATCTGACGCTGGATTGTATTTGATGTGATTGTGAGTTGACTGTGATTGCTTGGAGTTGATTGTCTGTGGGGCAATTGTCTGTGAGGCGATTATGCCTGAGGTCTTTGTGAGGTGGTTGTAATGCCATTGTCAGGGAGGTAATTGGCTGTGATGTGCTTGGCTGTGAAGTTATTGGCTGGGAGGTAGATGGCTGTGAAGTAACTGTAATGTGTTTGGCTGTGAAATGACTACCTCAGACTTATGCAAATATGCGATTAACTGATAACTAAAGTGAAATGAACACTTGTCAACGCTCACTAATAACTCACATGGACACAAAAGCTCAGAAGATTAATATGTCTGTATTTCCCGATACCTTTCTGGGGAGGATCGAAAAAGAAGACCCAGAAGGGGATCGAAATATACAGATCAAATTAATCTTTTGGGTTTCTGTCTCCATGTGAGTTATTACTGAGCATGTGATTAATTTTTAAGTGTTATTAATTATAGAAGAATAAATTTTGTTTTGGGGGTACCAGATAAGTTTTTATTAAAAAAAGAGTAGAGGAAATAGGATGGTAAGGTGGATTTAGGTAGGGAAGAGGGCGTTCTAGATCAAGAATTTGCATTGCAGCATAGAACAGTATGAGTGAGCAGAACTTTAATAAAGAAAAAAGGCTATTGGACCTATGCATTTGAAAACAGCATGTGATAGGGTGGCTAGGGTAGCAGGTGTTGCATGTGTATTGAATTGGTAGCAAGTTTCTGAAGCATGTTAAGCGTCTTGTGTGGATATTGAGGCTCAGGTTAGGGTATGTGGGAAAGAACAGGGAATACTTTCCGTTTGTGGTACACTGTCCTGAATGATACCTTCGTGGCTTGTACCTCTCCAGGTTGTACCACTCTCATACCACAATTATTGTTTCGTTTATTTATAGATCAGTTAATAATTTTAAATAATACTATAAATTTTAATAATATTAATATTATTATTTTTATTATTTTTTATTATTATTATTATTATTATTATTATTTTATTATTATTATTTTTGTTGTTGTTGTTGTTGTTGTTTTGTTGTTGTTGTGTTATCATTTTTAGTATTAAAAAGATATTAATTACTATTATTATTTTTATTTTATTATTATTATTTTGTTATTTTTTATTATTTTTGGGGGTGTAGTAGTGTAGTATAGTAAGGCATCTTAAATTCTACAAGCTCAACCACCGTTCACTTTCACCCTTTAAAAAAAAAAATCAAAAAAATCCCCCCTGACTGTGCCGACTTTCCCCCTTTCCCCTTCCCCCCAAACCCCCAATTTGCTACCGCCAGCCGCCCGACGCTGAGTTTCGACACCCAAATTTCTCCAAAAACCATTATGACGTCACCCGCCCAATGGTTAAGACCCCAGAAAATCATTCCACGTCTACCCAAGTAAATGATCTGGATTAAAAGGGGGAAAAAAAGCTTTTTCCCTCTTTTGAATCATTTCGTAATAGATTGTCGGTGCAGACACACGCGTGATTTTTCGCCTTTGCAGAAAGGGGGTTTGGGGAATTGCTTGTTGGGGGATTTTTTCTCCTCATGTCGGGAAAGAATTCATATTATGTTTTTTTTATTATTATTATTATTATTATTATTATTATTTTATTTTATTTTTGTTGTTGTTGATTTTGTTCTGCTTTAAATTTTAGTAGTAGTATAGTAGTATTTGTAGTAGAAAGAGTAACACTTTTGCAGTACTATTAGCGGGTTTAGCAGAGTAGTATGTAATAGTAGGGGTAGTGGTAGCAGTTGCACTAGTTCGTATGTAGCAGTAGAAAAGTAGTAGTAGTAATAGAAATAGTAGTAGTGGTTGTAGAAGAGCGCGTAGTAGTAGCTTTAAAACTCTAGTAGAAAAAGAACAAGAAGAATAGTAGAACTAGTTTTAAAAATAGTAGAATAGTGTAGTACTAGAATTAAAGTCTTTTAGTTAGCAGTCTACTTCCTCATGAATGAGATGATTGCCTTATTAAAAATCATTATGATAATCATGGTGAAATCTAAAAACACGTAAGGGTATCAATAAAAAGGTACTTGGGGGTAATCATGCTTTATCCGAGGAAGGGGGGGTAGTCCCATCCACTGCATTACGACCTTTTCCCTGAATAACACATACCTCGTTAAGAGCGTCCGAAAAAAATAACGTTCGTAAGGGGAGAGAAGAATCTTCGGTGGGGTGTAATAAGGTATTGTGGGTCCTAAAAAAGACATAATAGGGATATATTTAAAAAAATAATGGGACAGGTGGATAAATGGGGAAAAAAGCCCCACAATTTAAACATAAAGTGAAAACATGTTGTGTAATGATATAATGAGGAGAAAATGAGGCTATAAGGATATCCTCAAAACTGCTAAAAGGAAAAAGTAAGGACAAAAAAAAGGAATAATGTAACTACACAAGACTTAATGACCATGAAAAGAAGGGTTTTGCACTTGGGAAGAGAGAAAAGAATAAGTTTTCCCCGCACTCTGCAAATTTACAGTGCTTTTTTAATTTTTATGCACTGAGAGCGTGGTGTATATCCAATATATTTATAAATATCATACGCTGATCTCGGGGAAGGAGACTCGAACCTACGAACCTTGGAACAAGGTACGCAGTGCTTTACTATCTACCACACTGGACCCAAACCTTGGGTCTAGCGCAACCCGGATCCAAGGATTGGTTTCCCGTGGGTAGATTGGTTTTAAAACATGCTACCCTTTTTCCAAGGTTGTAGGTTCGAGTCTTTCAGCCCGAGATCGGTTTGTGTTATATCGCCTGCTTCACGAATTCCTTGATTGTTAAAAACTCTAGTAAGGCTGAAGCTGCAGGGGATGAGATGAAAAGCTGTAAGCCTTCTCCCTGAAGCTGGCTGCCTTGGATCAAACGTGTAGCGCAAGCTACATGCAAAGGTATTGTCCATTGTGGGTAGATTGGTAAAGCACTGGTACCTTGTCCTAAGGCTCGTTGGTTCGGTCTCCTTCAGCCAGAGATCAGTGTTTATATATATATATATATATATATTATTATATATATATATATATATTTTATATATATATATATGTCGTGCCGAATATGCAAAACTGGTCAATTAGCAAGAACTCATTTAAAATTAAGTCCTTTCATTAATGTTAATGTAAAAAAATTTAATTTTGCACCAAAAAAATCTTAGAAAACTTACCAAACCTTATTATAACAAGAGCAATTTATTTTGGGCCTAACCAACTAAATATATTTTAGATTTGTTTACAGTAATTTAATACTAAACAAACACAGTAAAATATATTTTTTTCGTTAGGTTCAGAATGATTTTGGCGAAATTATTGCATACACAAATTTTCACTTGTCCTATATGGCAAGATGAACGTTGCTATTTAAGCCAAGACCGCAAGTTCTGCCTATTCGGCACGGCATATATATATATATATATAAAATATATATATATATATATTTATATAATATATATATATATATATATATATATATATATATATATATATATTATATATATAATGAAAGTTTACTTTGACCCCTGAGAGGTTATGTACAGATGAATTGCAGCCAGGATGACCAACTTGCAGTTGCTAATTTTCCCGATCATTGTCCTCATCGCCTCCGAGCCGTTTTGGACGAGCTGCGCAGACGTCCTGTTTGAGTTTGTTTTGCGCAGTTTACCTGATTGAGCTGCCCTAGCGTTGGTTGGTGGAAACTTTATTTTCTCCAACATGGCGCTGAATAGCAGAAGAAGAATCAACACTGTCTGCATTGAGATGATCCGTGGTGCTGTCACAGGATCCAACATGGATTTATTATTACCAGCGATCATTCGCGATACCTATGGTATAGCAAATGAGGAGATATGTGGTGTCGCATTAAATGGAATGACAAGAATCTTCGTTAAGATGACGTCTGCACAAGTCTACGAGGCAGTGGTCGACAAGTATCAGGAGACCATCATACAGGTTAATACAGCTGTGTCGGTGAGACTTCATGATGTATCTCGACTTTAACCCCTGGGTGAAAATCAGGAATGTGCCTTTTGAGGCGACTGATTTTGATATTTACCAGTAAAACTGGAAACTTATGGGACGTTCACGTAGCCACAGCAGGGAGATGGGCAACTGGACCGTATGCAGGTGCGCTGGAAGGCGCGTATACAGTTAAAATGACTCTTCGGCACCCTATTCTCATATTTTTGTGTTGAAAGAATTAAGGACTAAAGGGTCATTGAAAACGTATGCGGGGCAACAACGTACGTGTCGGCTATGTGGGTCATATGACCACATCGCGGCGCAGTGTGAGAAACGAAGGGGGGTACCCGGCACAACAGCAACGGCAACAGCAGCAGCAGCAACAGCAACAGCAGCAACAGCAACAGCAGCAACAGCAACAGCAGCAACAGCAACAGCAGCAACAGCAGCCAGTGGACGAGGTTGGCGATGAGCGAGAACAGTCTCTTGCTACACCGCCCAACAACGGTTGTCATGGAGTGAGGAGGTAGACAAAGAAAAGGAGCTTGAATCGCCAGTTGTAACGCTACAAGGAGAATCTCAGTCATTGGACATACATAAGGTTTTTGAGGAGAGACTACCTAATATGGGTGAAGAAGTGGCGGCGTCTTTGGTAAAGGCGTTGGATGACTTGTTAGAGGAATCGGTTCCTAAGATCAGGTGGAAGACCCAGGTCAGTTCTGGGGAAGGCTGTGAATGATGGTATGGCAGAAGATGACGGTTTGTCGACGAGAGAGTCTACAGGATTGAAGGTGCTGCAGTAGAGGTGGAGGTGCATCAGGACGGTGCTTCAGATGTCAAAATGCAGGTGGGGGCGGGACACGAAAGAGGACTGCAGCATCATCGGATTCTGATGATGTGCTAACTCCTGCCCAACGCCCTGGGAAAAAGTCTTGGGTGGAGGTACAGAAGGAGGGAATGGTGAACACAAGGATCAAGGGATTGCAAAGGTGATTCCAACAAAGGGGGGAGGGACAGGGGGTGTTGCAAAACGAACTGGGGTAAAAGTCAATGCCGGGGAAAAAAGGAAAACCCATTTGTTGAATTCAAGTGTTTTACTATAAATATTAACGGGTTGAGAGCTGAGAGGAAGCTTAAGTGGTTTAATGAGTATTTGGTGCGACTTGGTGGGGATGTGGTTTTTCTTACGGGAAAACAAAATTTTTTAGGCCTGGTTATGAGTTGGATATGAGTGGTTATAATGTGTACATGGAACACGCGACACGTTTGAAAGGTGGGGCTGCCATTTGGTAAAGGAAAACTAGCCCGTTTATAGTAAGGCGTAGGTGAAGGGGGGGAGGGGAGGTAATTAGGGTGGAGGGGAATTTGGGGGTAGGGTTCCCATTAGTTTAGTATGTGTATATGGTCCGGCTGAGGGTGACGTGAGTATTAAAACTAAATTTGTTCGGGACGTGCTGGTCTATTTTTTACGTGGTTTACCGAATGTTGCAATAATAGGCGGAGATTGGAATTGCGTGATACGTCGTAAAGATTTTGGAGCCCAGAGGTGCGGGGTGTTGTTTGGGTTTTATTGGGGGATATATTGACCGGGGTGGGGTTAAAGGATGTGTGTGGGAGGGGAGGGATGGTAGAGCACACCTTCATTAAACGAGGTTATGCGGCGAGGTTGGACCGAATGTACGTGCCTTGTGCGGTTACTGTGCGGAGGGTGGATGTGATAGATGTGGTTTTTTCGGATCATAGAGGAGTGGAAAATAGATGTGGATATTGAGGGTGTGCCTCGGAGGGGTCCATCATTTTGGAAATTGAATTTTAAAGTTATTAAAGGAAGAGGATAGTCTTTTGTCTTTTGGACATATGTGGGATCGTTTTAGTGGTAGAAGCACCAGGGGATGGTGCCATGGTTAATTGGTGGGAAACAATAGCTAAAAAAACGTATAAAGGAATATTAATTAAAATCGAGGGAAGAGATATAATCAGTTACAATACGGTTTTCAAAAATATTTAGGGGGGCAGTGCGCGAATGTTTGCACAAATTAATGCTAATTATCCTGTTTTTTGAAATTGAAAGTTTGAAGGAAAATATCCGGAATTTACAAAAAAAAAGAGGTTTGATGGGGAAAGGCTTAAGGGCGGGATTGAGGAGGTTTTTGGGGAGTTTCGGCCGTCGGCGTGTGTTTTGCGGAGTCAACACACACGTCGCAAGGCAATGGAGTTAATGGGGTTGAATGTTCAGGTAGGTATGCAAGGGTATAAAGTGGACCAGGTGTTGACGAACGACTGAGGGTATGAGTGGGTATATTGATGTTTGGGGTTAAGTTGAAAACGCAAAGTGTGGGAATAAGTGAAATAGCATTACAGTCAATTGGAAGGTTTGTGCAGTGTGAGTTGACAGAGCATGATCGATTCGTTTTGGAAAAGGGCCGATAACGGAGTGCGAGACATGGGTACCCTTTATCCGGGGCGCAATTAGGAAAGGCACCGGGAAATTTGAGGGGTTTTGCCCAGTGACTTTTATCTCCAAAATTGGAGCGTTTTAAAAGAATTTTTGGTAAGATTATTCAATATCATTAAGCGGGATGGGGTTTTAGGGGCACAGCAGCGGATGGGCGGGTTGGTCGTTTTAGTGCCTAAAGGTGAGCCATTAACAGTTAAAGACTATCGTGCTATTTCGTTATTGTGTGGTGATTATAAGATTTTTGCAAGAATTTTAGCTAACAGAATAAAAAAAGGTCCTGGGTAAAGTGATCGAATAAGGGACAATATGGGGTGCCGGGAAGGTCTATGTATGCGGGCATTTTTTGGGATTAGAAGTTTTATTGAAGGAAGAGGAAAAAATTGGAGTGGGGGGGGTGTTGGCTATAGATTGGGAGGCGGCATATGATAGTGTAGAAAGGGAAGCGTTTATGGAAGATTAGAGATGGCAGGGGTTTGGAGAGGAAATTATATCATGGGCCAAATTAATGTATCAAGAGCATCCTTGGGGGTGCAGGTAAATGGAAGGTTAGGGAACAAATTCAGATGAGCAGGGGTCTACGTCAAGGGTTTGCCCCCTTTCACAAATATTTTTTGCGTGGTTTACGGGATCCCTTTTATGGGGAATTAGGGCCTTATTGGCAGCAAATGGGGTTGGTGACAAAAGGGGGTGGGGGGGCTGGCATTGTTGGATATGTTGATGACACAACGATTTTAGTAAGTGGTAACGGGGATTTGCCTCGGGTGGAAAAGTTAGTAAATGTTTTTTGAAAAGGCTTCTGGCATGTCAATTAAAAAGGAGAAAACGAAGTATATGGATCTTGGAGATAGGTTAAGTGAGGAATGTGAAGTAGTTGAAAAAGGTGGAAAAAAGGTGGACCAATTACTGATATGTGGGATCGTTTTGTAAGTGATATCAAGTTTTGCACAACAAATAAATTCAGTGCGTATTGTAGATGGTTTTACTGAAGCGCCTCAGGGTTTACGAGCTGCACACTTTAAATTTGCATCAAAGATAATTACAACGAATGTCCTATTTTTATAGTAAACTTTGGCATGTGCAGCAATATAGCCGATACTTCGTAGTGAGATACAAAGGGTACAAAAGCGCGTTTTTTAGATTCATTTGGGGTACTGGAAGCGATGGTTAGGTAGAGCGGTTGTCACCACTCCCGGTTGGCCGTGGAGGGCTGGGTCTTATAGCTGTTGAAAAAAGGATTATGAGTGTGTATTTGAAAAAAGTAGTTATAAGCGGGAGGGGGGGGCGAGGGGAGGCGGACTTCATAAGATACGTCGGATATGCAACGGTGGTGGGTGGGTTAGGGAGTTCATAATAGGTGAGGCAATGTTACGGGTCATCATAAACATGAGCGATCCTTTCACATATTAATTGGGAAACCTTGATGGGGTGGAAGGTAAGGCAGTGGTAGCAGTGGTAGAAGGTGTTTATCCCATGTATGATTGGTGTAATATCTGGGGGGTTTGAACAAAATTTCGTTTAAAACCTAAAGTACGAGAAGTAATGTATAGATTTTTTCATGGGATCTTACCCTCTGGAAGGGGTTTTTTTCCATAAGAGAATACGGGAGGATGGGATATGCAAGGATTGTGGTGGATGGGAGACTGTTTTCCCTATAGTGTATTTTTGCGAATGTATTGAACTAATAAGGGTTTGGTTGGGTAAGGTAATAAGGTTAGTGGGAGGGGGGGGTTTGCAGGTTTTTGAGGGTTTTAAGCTTAGACATAGGTGGGGTGAATCAGATGGTAGAGAATGCGGTAGGGTATATAATTACGGATTATATTTTTATGTCTTGGGCTATGAGAGGAGCGAACGTGTGTGAAAGAATTAAGCATTAACAGCAACTTTTTATAGGACAAAGTGTAGAAATTTAAAGGGGGTGTATGGGGGGAGATGGGAGAGGGATTTAAGTGAGGGTTATAGGAATTTCACTTTACGGGAAATTTTCGGGAGTTGAAAGGCAGGAAGGGGGGTGAAATGGGCTGGTTTCCTAGAATGGGCGGTAGCATGATGAGTTTGATGAATGTTATATGAGGTATGTTTGGGGTGCAATTTTAACATTATTTGTTCCGAGTGTTTCAAGTACAATTCAGTTATATTTGGAATTATCGACTTATAACTATATATGTTATATATATATGCATGTGTTGTATGTGCGTGTATGGTATGTATGTATGTATGTGTATGTATGTATGTAGGTGTATGTATATATATATATGTATAAAGTATGTATGTTTACTTTCTTTTATATACCTTTAATGGTTTTTCTCATGAACATTTTTAATGATATTCAATACATATTTTTTATGCGCATTTATGATTTTGATACAATGTGTAAATGTCAAATGGCTTTTATGTTTCAGTTTTTAAATTTACAAATGTATTTTTGTAAGCACAATTGAATTTGGTGCCAATAGAAGCATAGTGTGTTTTGATATATTTGAGTATTGTTTTTTTCTTTTTAATTTGTCTAGATGGTGGCAATATATGTATGTAGTTTTAAAAGTTTTACGAACCCTTTAAGTTGTAAGAATGGATGAATTATTCGTGGTTGAGTTGACGTCATATTATTAACTGACGTTTTTAAGTGATTGTGTTCCATTAGACAAAAATACTTTATATACTTATTTATATGTTGTACCCAATGGTAAATTGAAGTTTGATTTTGAAGGTGGAAAGAATGGGTTTTCCTTTTTTATTGTTCTTTTTTTCTCTCCTTAAGGTAATACAAGGTTGTATCATGTACACCAACAAATATGGTTTAGGGGAATGTGGTAAAATTTTCGTGTTGATTAGGAATTTATAATACAGATGAAATACTAGGCTTAGGTTTAGGGTAAATTTATGATAATTGTGGAATGTTCTTTTATTCAAACTGCTCTCTTTATTATACTTGTATTTTATTATTCTAGTGTAAATTAAGAGCAAGGATGATTAATTTGAGGAAGAGTTAATATAGGTTTGCATGTTTTTACGAAAGTTAACTTATCCACATGTAGCTAGTATAGGACAATTTTAAGCTTCGGTTCTGATTTTATATGTAGGTAATGGTGGTCATATTTGTTTATATTGTTATGTTATTCGTTAATGTTTCAATATCTAATGTAATGTTTTTTCAGTTATTGTTCATATATTGTCATCTTTATGGTTTTTCCTTTTGTTTATTGTATATTGTTGGTTTAAATAAAATATAAAAAAAAAAATTTTCCCGATTGCTACAACATTGTCTGAACGCTTGTGACCGGGACGAGTTAATTTGTGTTGTTATCGTCGACTCCTTTTTTTTCGGTGTAAAATAAATCGTTTATAATGTAGCTCGAACCTTGGCCCCGGTTTATGAATGTTTCAACACCATCGGGTACTCGAGGAGTCATTACGGCTGCCAGTTAGGGATTCACTAATTCCTTCAATGGAGACTGAAGGGTACTCTTACTGCTCATGCACTACCACCGCCACTACTAAAAACCAACAGTAACACCACTAACGCTACCGTATCATACTAATATCACTATACACTATTAACATACCAGTACCACCACTACCACCACCAGTACCACCACTAACACCACCAGTACCACCACTAACACCACCAGTACCACCACTAAACCACCAATAACACCACTAACACCCTCAGTACCACCCCAAACGCCAGTACCACCACTAACACCATCAGTACCACCACTAACACTGCAAGTACCACCTCAAGACACCACTAACACCATCAGTACCTTTCCCCTAACACCACAGTACCACCACTAACACCACAAGTACCACCACTTACATCAGTACCACCACTAACATAAAAGTACCACCACTAACACTATCGTACACCAATAACACCCTCAGTACCACCACTAACGTCATCAGTACCACCATTAACACTATCAGTACCACCATTTACACCACCAGTACCCAAAACCCAACACCATCAGTACCACCACTAACACCACCAGAACCACCTCCAGCAATTTCAGCCCTGACACTAATTTACAGAAGGGGTAATCCCATTAGCCGATTTCACAGTTTCCAAGACCTGGGAAGACCTTCCTGGTTACACGTTGCAATCTTGCAGGTGGTCCTATTAATGAGGTCTTTCTCAAAGTATTGCGTTTTAAAACATGGTCTTTTTCAAAGTGGTCTCCTCAACGAGGTCTTGTTCAAGGTCTTATCTAAATAACGAGTCTTCCTCAAGGTGGGCTTATATACGAGGTCTTGTTCAGAGTGTTTCATTAACGAGGTCTTGTTCAGATTGGTATCATTAACGAGATCTTCCTCAAAGTGGTTTCATTAACGAGGTCTTCCTCAAAGTGGTCTCATTAATGAGGTCTTCCTCAAAGTGGTCTCATTAACGAGGTCTTCCTCAAAGTGGTTCTCATTAACGAAATCTTCCTCAAAGTGGTCTCATTAACGAGGTCTTCTCAAAGTGGTCTCATTAACGAGGTCTTCCTCAAATTAGTCTCATTAACGAGGTCCTCCTCAAAGTGGTCTCGTTAACAAGGTCCTCCTCAAAGTGGTCTCATTAACGAGGTTGTTCGTTAATGTGGTCTTTTTAAACGAATATCTTACTCAAGATATATAACAAGCATCCGTCAAAGTCCCACACTGGGCGAAACGTCGGTAAATGAAAGTCTTAGTTACTTCACGTGTCCAGTCACTTTGCAAGTGACTGGACAAAGTCGTTCAGGAATAACTTTGACCTCAAGTTGCAAATTTGAACGCAAACTTAAGTTGTAAATCAAATTTTTTGCTGTGAATCAAAATCTTCATTATCAAATTTTTCACAGAAATCGATTCGTTAATAATTTAAAAAAAAAAAATATTCCGCTGGGGTACCAAAAAAAAAAAAATCGTAAACATTCCTGTACAATGAAAAAAAAATCAGAATATAAGCCATTTTTTTTTCTTTTTACAATAAACTGATTTGTTACTGCTTGTCTGGAACCATTGTAAACAAATCATGGAGTTTTGTGTTGCATTAAATGGCAAACTGGTTTAATATTTGACGTTTAAGAATGTGACGTTTTAAACGACGTGAGATGAGGCTTTATGATTTATGAATGAAGTGTTTGATCACGTGAGATGTCCTTTGATTTTAATTATTATTATTATTATTATTATTATTATTATTATTATTATTATTTCTTATAGATTTTTGTTATTATTATTATTATTATTATTATTATTATTATTTATTATTATTTCTTATAGATTTTTGTTATATTATTATTATTATTATTATTATTATTATTATTTATTATTATTATTATTATTATTTCTTATAGATTTTTGTTATTATTATTATTATTATTAATAGATTATTGTTGTTATTATTATTACTATTTTATTACGGTTACACACGTAAACACACACACACATACATAAACACACATAAATATCCCCCACATACACTCATATAACCCCCGCATACGCATACACGCATACACACACAAACAAAAAGCTTGCGTGTTGGTAACTATGTTTTAGAGGTGGGCAGCAGTAACTGCAACACCAGCGTTGATGACTGAAAAAACAGAGCCACTGTCGACTCAACTGGACGAGCCGGAATGACTAATTAACTTGGAACGGTAATTACCTGCTTCGTGTGTGTGCAAAGGTTGTTGTTAGAATGGGGGGGGGGGACCGGGAGGAAAAGGGAAGAAAGGGATGGTAGGATAATATTAGGGAGTAGTTGGGGAGTGAGAAAGGGAAGTGATAATGGTAGGAAGTAGGGGGGAATGAGGAAGTTATGAAAGGAGGGAGGGAGGGAGAGAGAGAGAGAGAGGAGAGAGACGGACATAAGGGTAGGAAAAATTTAACGACAACGAGAGAGAGAGGAGAGAGAGAGAGGGAGGAGAGAGAAGATGAGAGAGAGGAGTGAGAGAGAGAGAGAGAGAGAGGGAAGTGAGAGCAGACGAGAAACTCTTATTTTAACTTTTGTAAAACCTGAAGTGCTTAAAAAAATAGACAAAAGAGAGGGTTTAGCGAGCGAAATTTCAGTATTTTAGTGTAAAGATTTTGTACATCGTTAACTAGATAACCAAAAATGTTTCTCGTGATAATATATATATATATATATATTATATATATATAATATATATATATATATATACGTACTTAACTAGCTTAGTAACCCGAATTAACAATGCAAAATGTAAGAAAATATTTCGTTGCTTCTTGCCCAGCCTGTCCTATTTCAGCCTAGATAAAGTTAGTACTATTTATCTCCCTTCAAAAATACTATTTTCGTGGAGTCTTTGCAACAACAATTTTTTTTTTTTAAATATGGTATCATCTGCCGAATGTGCTAAGTCGGTAAATTTGCCTTGAAATAGCATTACGTGTACAAATAATAGAGAGAAAAAAAAATTTTTCAGGAAGGAGTTGTTTGCCAGTGGTGAAAAATATGTAGATGTTTTGCATACAGGGAACGAGATTTGCAATTTCCAGAACAGAGAACCGCGTGAAATTTGGCAGTACAGTAATACTGACTACACATTATATACACCGAGGGGTGTATGTCTCACAGTGTAAAAATACTGTGAATAAACGAAAAAAAGGCACAAATGCCCGTGACTTTGTAAATGGTCCAAGTCGGACCGAAACGTCGTCGAAGCTCCTCTCTTCTATGTGCGGGTTATTCGGTGAAAAATATACTGTGAATTTACTATAAAGTCCCTATTTAGTGATTAAAAGGTTTAGGTAGGTAAGCGTTCGTCAGGAAACAAGGTGTTTCCTGACGCGGGTCTGGTCATATGATGCCCGCAGCCTGATGCTTTGTGGTCTTAAAGAATTGCATCCAAGTATGGGCCAGTAGGCTTAGCTGCAGTGTTCCTTCTTTATATGTTCTTCACAGTGTGAAGAGTTAACATGCAGCGTTACTGACCCTCTATAGCTGATAAGGCTTAAGTCCCATTGATCCCAACCAGCCAACCCTAAAGACAACGACCATGGTACGGGTGAGTTTGAAATCTACCAAGCGACTGTGGACGCATAACTTCAGCCAGTACGTAAGCCACGTCGGTTCAAACCTCACCTATTCCGTGTTTCGATTTTCTGTCGTGGTTACTGCGATTTCGTGAGCGTAATGGACGACAGGTATAAGGACAACATAAATAACAACCCTTATAGTGACTACCGTTTACACTGTAGGAACACCAGTGTGTGGCTACCCGTTCTGTGTGATAGTTACGACTGTGGGAACACCAGTGTGTGCTTACCCAGTTCTGTTTGATAGTTTACAACTGTATGAACTACCAGTGATGCTACCCAGTTTCTATTGATAGTTACCACTGTATGGGGGGTAGGAACCCAGTGTGTGGCTACCACAGTTCTGTGATGATAGTTTACACTGTAAGTAATCACCAGTGGTGGCAACCCAGTTCTATGTGAAGTTACACTGTGCGGAATCACCAGAGTTTGGCTACCCACTTCTGTGTGATAGTTTACACTGTGGTGAAACACCAGGTGTGAGGCTACCCAGTTCCTGTGTGATAGATACACGAGTAGAACACCAGAGTGTTGGCTACCCAGTTTCTGTGAGCTAGTTACACTGTAGGAACACAGTGTGTGGCTATCCATTCAATGTGATCATCACACTGTAGGAACACCAGTTGTGTGGGCTACCTCCAGTTTTCTAATGTGACAGTTACACTGTGGGAACACCTGTATGAGCGGCTACCCGATTCTTGTATAGTTACACTGTAGGAACATCCCAGTAGGTGTGGCTATCCCAGTTCTATGTGAAGTTTACACTGTGGGAACAAAGCTAGTGTGTGGCTACCAGTTCTCTATTTGATAAGTACAACACTGTTGGGAACACTAGTGTTGGTGCTACCCAGATTCTATTATAGATTTACACTGTGGGAACTCTAAGTGGGTGTGGCTACCCAGAATAACAGCACAGAAATACAACTTTCCAAAATCACCGATAACCTCTTTTCTCTGAGTACGATTAAGCGATTAGTCCATTCAATATCATCAATTTACGGTAATAAATCAATTAATTATTTTTTAAATTTGTATAAAACAACAGGAAACTCCTTTTCAAGGGAATAAATATATCCATACTCCGATAAAAATGAAGGAGGATTGATCCTTGACCAGTCCTAATAGAATCCACACTTGCGGTTATTGCTTTATATAAATATATTTTCTTTGTGTATTCCAAGAATACAAAAGGCGCTTTTTTCACATTCTTACGAATGGATGTCCGATTATACCCCTCTTACTACTACTCCATTAATACCACCCTCCATTTCTACTACACCCATTTTTTGCCAATTAGTACGAACACCCCGATAGACTAACAGTCTCCATTACTACAACAACGGCCATTGCACTACTACGCCATTTAGTACCACCGCAATACTACTGCCCCATTACTAACCACGCACATTACTTACCCACCCATATTCTACCCACACCATAACTACTCACCCCGAAACCCATTAATGACACTACCCATCTAAAACCACCTGCTTTTTAACAATCCCATTTCACCACCAAACCATACTACCAACCCCTCATTACCCGACCACTCTCATTACTATCCAAACTCCACAATTACTACCACCCCAATTATTAAACACACCACCATTAGTAACCAACCCTAGTTACTACCTCACCCTCCCGTATCAATTACCACAGTACTACTACCACGCGCACATACTCACCACAATACTAATAAAACCCCAAACCATTACGTACCAAACATACTAATAACCACCAATCATTACTAACCGACACTAGTACTACCACTCCCATTACTACCTACAAGTACTACTACCGCCCATTACTACCACATACTAATACCCCCACCTATCTAAACATACCACAGACTGAATACCATCCCCAATTACTACCAAGTACTACTACCACCATCTATTACTAACACCGTACCACTACCACATTTACTAGGATCATCATTGCTAACCTAGTGTCCAGTAACAACATCTCCACGCACCACCAGCTCCACAACCATCACCATCACACACCACCACCAACCACCATCACCAAGCGAATAACAACAACCCTTCCTCTCAACTACAACAATTCATTCCCCAACAACCACTACTCATCGTGCTTAATGCCACTACAACAGATGCACCAGAAAAATAGAACACACACACCAAGGAAAACGCAGAAAATTTTCTGTTTTCCTTAGAATTACCAATCATTACAAGAGCGACCATATCTCCCGCTTGAATATAAACTAATGTAATACCCCCAGAACTTGTATCCCCCGTGTTTCTACCACGCGTATTTTTCCTAAGCCTTATAGCAGATTAGTTGATCCATAAGTGCACTTACGACTATTTCCAAGTTACCATGACCTTCTTGCTTCTGCAATAGAGTAACCAGAGACAAAAAAATATATTTTTTCCTCTCTCTACTCTCCATTCATATAATATAACATAAATAACTTATATATATATATAAATAATATAAATATTATATATATAAATATATTATATAATATATATATATAAATATATATGCAAAACAACCACTCTGAAATAAAAATAGAAATTCCAAGCGCTTTACGTGACTACTCACATAATCAAGAACTATATATATATATATATATATATATATATATAAATATATATAATAATATATATATAACTGTATGAATTTGGTAGGGTAATGTAAAAAAAGAAATAAAAGTGAATAAGGTAAAAGTAAAGGTTATTAGGAATAACAATAACATAGGTTAAAAGACTGGATATCGAATTGGAGGGAGAAGTATGAGAGGTGAATGTTAATTCATATAATTGGGATGGACTGTCAGCAGATGGGTCTAATGAAAGGAAGAGGCGCAGTCATAGAATTGATGAGAAAAAGGTGAGCGTCTGCACTTATGAAGTCTGTGGAGACAGCAAGAACTTTTGTCCATGGAAGCAAAGCGGGGAATTTATGAGAGCATAGCTTTACCAACGACTCTTGTAGGGTGTGAAGCATGGGTTATGAATATTGCAACGAGGAGAAGGCCTGAGGCAATCGGAGATGTCATGATCTGAGGGCAATGTGTGGTTCGAATATAATGCAGAGAACATTCCTAGTTTGGAAGTTTAGGAGGAGGTGCGGGATTGCCAAAACTGTTTCCAGCAAGGTCTTAGGAAGGGTTGTTGAGTGTGTTCGGCACACGTAGAGAGATAAGAATAAACAGAATGATTTCTATGAGATGTATTAAATCTGAATTGAGGGAAAGCGGGCAGGAGGGCCTAAGGACATAGATAGAGGAGAAGGGGTAAAGGAGGTTTTCTGTGCCGAGGGGCTTGGATTTTTCCAGCAACGTGCATGAGCGTATTTGATAGGAGTGAATGGAGAAAAATTGGTTTAAAATACTTGGTCGTTCTGTTGGAGTGTGAGCAAGAGTTACAATTTATGAAAAGGGATCAGGGAATCCGGCAGGGCCGCGAACTTGAGTCCTGGAGAAGGGAAGTACCATTGTGTCTACACTCGGAGGTAGCAGTTGCTAATGATTGCAGTTTTAAGAAAACAGTAGTGTAAAAGCACACCTTCTGGCAAGACAGTTGATGGAGTGAATGATGTAAACAGTTTTTTTCTTTTCGAGGGCCACCCAGCTTGGTGGAATCGGCGAGTGTGATAAAAAAAAAATAATAAATATGATAAATAAATATAAATAAATAATATATATAATATATATATATATACTAATACGTATATTATATATTATATACCATTCGTATATACATACATATAAACACTGAATCACTGGCTGAAGAGACTCCAACCTACGAACCTTGGAACATGTACGCAGTGCTATAACCAATCTCACCACACAGACCAATACCTTGGCGACACAGCTTGCTCAAGAACTTTGATTCCCAGGCACCACTTTCAGGGAGAAGGCTTACAAGCTTTTTTCATCTCATTCCCTGCATGCATCAGCCTTACTAAGATTTTTACAATACAAAGGAATTCGCAATGAGCAAGCAAAATATATACACAAACACTGATCTCCTGGCTGAAGGAGACCGAACCTATTAAAACCTGAACAAGGAATGCATGCTAATACAATCTCACCACACGGACAAACCTAGGCCAGAGATCCGTGTTTGTGTATATTTCGCCTGCTCTTGCGAATACCTGCAGATATATATATAGTTTATATACTATACTAAAATATATCTATATATATATATATATATATATATACCTAATTTATACATATATATATATGCTCGTGCCGAATATGAAAAATTGGTCAGTAAGCTAAAACTCATTTAAAATGAAGTCCTTTCTGAATTTTCTCTTACAAACTTAAAGATATTTTTTTTTCATTAATGTTAATGTACAAAAATTTTAATTTTGTCACTGCCAAAGAACTTTAGAAAACTTACCATACACCTTATTTATAACAAGAACAATTTATATTAGCTAACCCAACAAAATATTTTTTAGATTTGTTAAAATAATTTTAAACTAAACAAACACAATCAGATATTTTTCTTTTTCGTTAGGTTTCAGAACTGATATTGGCAAATTATTGTCATACCACAAATTTTCACATTTCCTATAAGGCAAGATGACCGTTGCTATTTAAGCCCAAGATCGGCAAGTTTCTGCCTAAACGGCACGACATATATATAAAAATAAATATATATTATATATATATATCTATATATATATATAATATATATATATATATAAATTATATATATATAGTATATATATATATTATATAATATATGTCGTGCCGAATAATAAAAATCTGGTCAATTAAGCAAGACTCATTTTAAACACTTAAGTCCGTTCTACAAATTTTTCTCTTATACGTTTTAAAAGATATCATTTATTTCATTATAATTGTTAATTGAAAAATTTTAAATTTTTGCACCAAAAGCGCAATCTCTAGAAACTTACCCTAAAAACTATTAAATCAAGAACCATCTATTTACGCCTAACCCAACTAAATATATTTATTATATTTGTTTACAATAATTAATACTAAACAAACACAAGAAATATATTTTTTTTCGTTCAGGTTCAAATGATTTTGGCGCGAAATAATTGCAAATACAAATTTTTCACCTTCTGTCCCTAAATGCAAGATGAACGTTGCTATTTAAGCCAAGATCGAGCAAGTTCTGCTGCCATTCGGCACGACAAATAACATATATAACTATATAAATTATATATAATAGTATATATAATATATAAATATATATTATATAACAAGTAATACTAAAATATAATATAATTTATATAAAGTCAGAATATATATATACACATAATCAATTATATAGCATATAATACAAATATATTATAATAATAAATATTATAAAATAATAATATTAATATATATATAAATAATATGATATATATATCTATATATAAAATATATATAATTATATAAATTCATATACATATATATAATATATAATATATATCTAAAAATATATATATAGATTTTACTATATTATATATATTAATAAATATGATATATATATATATATTATATATATATTAATCTATAATATATATATACTGTTACAATCTAATATAAATCTTATATATATATAAATATATATATATATATATATAAATATATAATATATAATATATATATATAATATATCTATATATATATATATAAAAGTTCGTGCCCGAATAGGCAGAACTTTGCGAATCTTGCTTCAAATAGCAAACGCTCCATCTTGCCATATAGGACAAGAGAAAATTTTATTTATGCAATAATTTTCGCCAAAATCATTCTCACT
Source organism: Cherax quadricarinatus (assembly GCF_026875155.1). NCBI lineage: Eukaryota > Metazoa > Arthropoda > Malacostraca > Decapoda > Parastacidae > Cherax > Cherax quadricarinatus. Next base: position 3,575,326 of record NC_069460.1, read on the forward strand.
TTACGAAAAAGCATTATAAATATTCGAGTGTGTTTTGTTTAGTAATTAAATTATTGTAAACAAATCTAAAATCATATTTCGTTTGGTACGGCTAAAATCAAATTTTCTAGTTATCATAAGGTTAGTAAGATTTTCTAAGATTCTTTTGGAGGCAAAATTAAAAAATTTTTACATCAACATTATGAAATAATAATATCTTATACAAACTTATAGACAGAAAATTTTAGAAAGGATTTATATTAAAAATGAGTCCTTTGCTAACATGAGACCAGTATTACAATATTCGCACGACAATATAAAATATATAAATATATGAGTATATATATAATATATTATATATATATACTAAATAAATATATATATATATATAATATATATAATATATATAAATATATGAAGTGTGAATAGGTAAAACTTGCGATATTGGCTTAAATTATCAACGCTCTTCTTGCCGAATAACGCAAGTATAAATTTGTGTATGCAGTAATTTCCAAAACCATTCTGAGCCCTTCGAAAAAAAATATATATATTTCATTATGTTTTGTTTATTAATCAATTATTGTTAACTTATCTAAAATACATCATTAGTTGGGATTAGGATACAAATTAAAACGCGGCGCTTTATTATAACTATTGCGATAGGTAAGTTTTCAAATGTTCTTTATTCGGTAACAAAAGTTTTAACTTTTAACATTAACCAAAAATGAAACAAAAATCATATCTTTAAAACATATAAGAAAAATTTTAGAAAGGACATAATTTCAATGAGTTCTTAGGTAATTGACTAGTGATACCTAAACGGCACAACATAAATGAAGATGAGCAATCGGTGCCGAGGCCAATAGCGTATTCGGCCAAGGGAAAGACTAGAACTTCTTAAAGAGAGGAATGAAGGTAGGGCGGAAGGGGAGAGCGCGATGCAGATATCGTGGTGGTGGTAAGGTAAATTAGCGTTTGTTTTGGGCGCTAATGGCTCCTGCCAGACTAACCAAGGAAGATGGTGGGGGAGGTATGACCAAAAAAAAAAAAGTTAGGCCGCATGGAAGAAGCGGAAATATTGTCAGACCAGGAGATGTCGCCTGGATGTAGAAGGGAAGGATAAAATTTGTTCTGAAGCAGCAGAGTCACGGTGGAGAATACATTTGGAAGTACATAGAAAAGGTAGATGGCAATTGCTTGCAGTTCACACTAGAGGCCGGTTTGCTTGAAATAGCTACCCTTTGATGGAGAGACTATCTGCTACTACATTTGAAGAAAGTCACTAGTTATTATTAACTTATTTATTTTATTACTATTATTATTATTATTATATTATTAAATTATTATTATTAATATTATTATTAATATTATATTATTTATGTATATTATCTATTGTTTTTGTTGTTATTTATTTTGATTATAATAATTATTTATTGTTAATTGATATATCACTATTTCCAGTAAATAATTATTACTACATTCAACTCTTTCATGGGGAAGACACTAAGCCCGTAGGCGATCGGCACAGTTCCTAAGATAAATATGAGAGTAGAATAATCCAGATTCCGAGAGCGATAAAGTGAAGGAAGGGGTGACTCCTAATTCCGCTAATCAAGAGCCTTTCATCGGCAACCAGGCCCTCCCTTAAAGCGCAGTCAACTAACAGAACAAGTTTAATTATGCAAATGACACACATAGCGCAATCTAATTCGCCAATAACTAATCAGGGCCTGCGTTGTCATGCTCACAAAATAACGTGGGAAATTGAATTTTCGTATACAAAACCTTAAAAAAAGAAATATACTATAAAAAAACACTAAACAAGGTATTTAGGCTACGTCGGCGCAATGTACACTGAGAAGTGGAACCTCTCCCGTTGTCTCTATCTGGGTATAACACTGATGTGTGTCTCCCACAGTGTATAATACACGAAAGACGATCCACTCTCTGTAAAAGATAGTGCGCTGTTTAATAATATACTCGTGAAATGGATGTCTCTTTATTGTATATACACGAGAGGTTGAAATTCTTAGTGTATGCAGCATCAACCTTCTGCAATACTCATGTGAAATAAACTCTGATAGGTGTGTCTCCTGAGCATACAAGACAATAAATGTGCATTCTTCAGTTCGTATACACGAAAAGATATTCATTCGATGTGTATACATCGAGATAGGTCACTCTAGTATGTATACAGTGGACAGAGTTGTTGATCTTTCCAGTGTATATACACAAATGGGTGTCTTACTAAATACATTTCAATTGGGAATATTATTCTAAATCACACCTTTGTTTTTAGAGCGATTTACTGTAGCGTATACGTAGAACTACAAAACCTGCTACTTAACACACAATCGACGCATCAACAGCATCATAACTAAACAAAAACTACACTGAGCACCATAGTTTTCTCTCGATCTTGAGTCGTTACTAACATGCATATACAACTACTTACTGCTGTCATATGATGGAGTGCAATTTTAAACTGTGTTTGCAATCTAAAGCTCTATAAAGCAAACGCAGATTTGACGTCTTTAGCAGAATGCAAATTCATCGTTACAATAACCTCGGCGGAAACTCAGTCAGAACTTTCCGAAAATTCAACACAATGTCACGATGTAAAATAAATGATTTTAGACGTGACTGTCACAGCTAGGGGAGGAGAAATCTTGAGTTTAACACAGTGTTTATTTTAGCAAATCCTAAAGACAAGTTTTGTTCAGAATTTAAGAATTGCAGTACTGTTTGGAACCCGCACTTGATCAAGCACTTCAAGAAATAGAGAAAGTGCAAAGGTTTGCGACAAAGTTAGTCTCCAAGCTAAGGGGATAAAAAACAAATCCTATGAAAAAGGCATATAGGGAAGATCGCCTGACGACACTGTAGGTACAGGAGGTTTATGGGAAGACATGATAACGACATTAAAATACTGCGCAGAATAGACATGGTGGACAAAGATAGGATGTTCCAGAGAGGGGCCAGCAGATACCAAGCGTCCCGATTATAACTTGAATACCCACCATGAAGTCAAAGGATGTTAGGAAGTATTCTTCAGTCAAATAATGTCCAGACAGTGGAATAGCCATAAAAGTGATTATGAAATTAAGACACATGTGCAACATCAGGGTATCTTTATTGTAGACGCTTCGCCACCAGTGACTTAACAATACATAATTCCAGGACATAACTTGAAGACAGTAAACTATGTGTACAGAAGAAGAGGTAATCAGTCCCTCAACCTAGGAGTAGTGCAAAGAGCACCATATCGTGAGATTCTGAAGCAGAAGAAAGGACCGGCTCCTTGATAAAGCCATTCGATGGCGAAACGTCTATCAAAAAGATACCCAGCATGTTGCACCTAGTGTCATAAATTTTCATCTTCTCGTATTAAATACTATTCTTTCTGTAACACAAATTGATGTAGTGGAGGCGGGACCATACATAGTTTTAAGACGAGGTTTTGATTAAGCCAAGGAGCAGGGAGAGAGAGACCCAGTAGCAACCATCGAAGTAGCGGGGCCAGGATCTAAGACTCGCCCCCGCATCCCAAATATGGAATACACACAACACACAACACAGCACCCACACACACACGACACACATCACACACACACACACACAACACACACACACACACACGACGACACACACCACACACACACAAACACACACACAGCACACAACAACTGGAACACTCAAACAAACATCTCTTCCTCTAATCCTCTTCAGAATACATAAAAATTCTAATCCTTGCATGCAAAAAAACGATTTCAAGTTTATTTTCTATGCGGAATATGTAAACTTCAGCAACTTACGTGTTTACAGTACAAGATTTGTAGCAAGAAATCTTGAAGGTAGGCAACCTCATGTTCTCCTGTCCACGGGTTAATGAGGGCTCGAATTAGCAAACCTGAATTGGCGTGGACCACGAGACATAGTTGAAGACATTCACTGTGATCAGACGGAGAAATGAGGGAGACAACTAGGGAAGAATTTATATTATTGACAGGAGATAATACGAAGAAGTATATGCACATACTAATATTATGAACAGATAGCTGCAGGACACACACACATACACCTATACAACCCCCCACACAAACAACTCATAAACACACACACAAACACACAAATATATATATATATTTTTTTTAACAGCACTAGCCATCTCCCACCGAATTAGGATGACCTGAAAAGATTAAACCTTTCATCATCATTCACTCTAACACTGTCCTTGCCAAGGCATTGCCAATACTAACATTTGCAGATGCCCTCCAAACTACAAATATCCCCACCCATCACCTTTTTTAAATATAAACAATAATAATAATCCCAAGACAGCGATCAACTGCTGTATGACAAATCTGTAATTCATAAAAGCAGAACGGTTTGGTTTTGCATAGCTTAACTTTACATAATCTGTTGTCTTTAGTGTTTTCCTTATGAATGCCTAGCTCCCTTCTTATGCTTAGTTACAGATATGCATGAGTGTATTATTATAATAATGATGATAAAATTTAAAAGGGCTGTGTCTGTACACTGTAGAGGGTTGGGGATACTACAGTTTGAGGGATAATCTGAAGGTTATGTCAGCTCACTTCTGGAAATACAGGCAGTTGTGAATGTTGGTGAATAATTTCAATGGTTCACCCTGCCTTGGTGAGAGATGGTCATTGAATTATAATTATTTTTATTTTTTTTTTTTATTATCACACTGGCCGATTCCCACCAAGGTAGGGTGGCCCGAAAAGAAAAACTTTCAACCATCATTTCACTCCAATCACTGTCTTGCCAGAAGGGTGCTTTACACTACAGTTTTTAAACTGCAACATTAACAGCCCTCCTTCATAGTGCAGTCACTGTACATCCCATCTCCAGGACTCAATCCGGCCTGCCGTTTCCCTGAATCCCTTCAAAAATGTTCTTTGCTCACACTCCAACGCACGTCAAGTTTTAAAAAAAAACATTTGTCCCCATACCCTTAAAACACGCTCATGCACCCTGCTGGAAGAAAAAGCCCCTCGCACACAAAACCCCCTTTACCCCCTCCCCCCCAACCCTTTCCTACCGACCTACCCCCCCCTTCCTTCCACTACAGATGATACACCTTGAAGTCTTTCTTTTTTCGCCCCATTCTTCTACTGCCCCCGAACCACCCAACAACCCTTTTCAACCCTCGGGGACAACATTTTTTGGTAACCCCGCACCTCCTCCAAACCCTTCCAACTAAAATTTCTCTGCATTATATCACACCACACATTTGCCCTCAGAATGACATCCCACGCCCCCACCTTCCCCCCTCGCTGCAACATTCATCACCCAGTTTCACCCATTAAGACGTTTGGTAAAACTATACTCTCAACATTCCCCCCCCTTTTCCCCAAGGGACAAAGTTCTTTGTCTCCCGACCCTATTATATATAATTAATATATATATATATATATATATATATATAATAAAAAAAATATATATATATAAATATAATAAATTAAATATATATATATATTATTATATAAATATTTATAAATATATTAAAAAATAATAAAATATAATTAAAATATATGCTAGGGGCCTAGCCATATTATATATATATATATTATATATATATATATATAAATATATATATATAATAATATATATATATATATAATATAATTATATATAATATAAATATTGCTAGGCGCCCAAACACATATATATATATATAAAATTTTTATAAATATATTTATATATATATATATAATTATATAAAAATAAAAATATATATATATATGGTGTTGTTTTGTTGGGGTGTGTGTGTGTGTGTCTCACCTAGTAGTACTCACCTATTTTGGTTGCGGGGGGCGAGTCCGAGCTCCCGGCCCCCCCCTCTTCATGATCGCTACTAGGTCACTCTCTTGAACCCGGGGCTTTTTCTACCTCTGCTATAGCAATTATGACCTGCCTCCACTACATCGCTTCCCAAACTATTCCTCTTACTGACTACTCCTGTTGGCGAAGAATACTTCCTACCATCCCTGTATTCATCTGTGTCTTCATTCCACTAAACTGTGCCCCTAGTAACAGTGTCCAATCTCTGGAACATCCTGTTCTTGACCACCTTGTTGTCAATTCCCGCTCAGTATTTTGTAAGTCGTTATCATGTCCCCCTATGCTCTCCTGTCCTCCAGTGTCTCAGGGTGTGTGTGTTGTGTGGTGTGTGTGAGTGTGTGTGTGTGGTGTGTGTGTGTGTGTGTGTGTGTGTGTGTGTGTGTGTGTGGGTGTGTGGTGTGGATGTGTGTGTGTGTGTTTAGGCGCCAAGGAATTGTCCAGTGTGGTGAGAAATGGTATTGCACCGCGTACCTTGTTCCAAGGTTCGCAGGCGAGTCTCCTTCGGTCATAGATCAGTGTTTGTGTATATTTTCCGCCTCTCCTGCGAATTTCCTTGTATATACTAATATATATATATAAATATATATATATATATAGATATATATATATATATTTATATATATATATATATATATATATATATGTTTATATCGTGCCGAAATAGGAAAATTGATCATTTAACAAGAACTCATTTAAAATTTAAGTCTTTTCTAAAATTTTCTCCTTATAAGTTCAAAGAGATAGATATACCTTCAGTCATGTTAACGCATAAATACCTAATTTTGTGCTCCAAAAGAACTCTTAGAAAATTTACCGTAATCTTATTATAACAAGCACAAACTAATTTATCATAATCACAATTAAATATATTTTAGTAAGTTTCAGTAATTTAATAATAAACAAAGACAATGAAATATATTCTTTTCGTTAGGTCCAGAATGATTTTTGCGAATACACAAACAACCCGCGGAATTACTGCATACACCAATTTTTGCTTTTCTTATTCAGCAAAAAGAGCGTTGCCATTTAAGCCAAACTTGTCACAACAAATTATATATTATATATTATATGAGGTGAATCATAGAATTGATGAGGGAAAAAGAGTGAGTGGTGCACTTAGCAGTCTGTGGAGACAAAGAACTTTCTCCTTGGAGGCAAAGAGGGGAATGTATGAGAGTATAGTTTTACCAACGCACTTATATGGGTGTGAAGCATGGGTGATGAATGTTGCAGCGAGGAGAAGGCTGAGGCAGTGGACATGTCATGTCTGAGGCAATGTGTGGTGTGAAATAATGCAAAAATTCGTAGTTGAGGAAGTTAGGAGGAGGTGCGGATTACGCAAAACAGTTTGTCCAGAGGGCTAAGAAGGGTTGTTGAGGTGGTTCGGACAGTAGAGAGAATGGAGCGAACAGAATGACTTCAAGAGTTGTAACAGTCAGTAGTGGAAGGAAGCGGGGTTGGGGTCGGCCTAGGAAGGGTTGGAGGGAGGGGTAAAGGAGGTTTGTGTGCGAGGGGCTTGGACTTCCAGAGGCATACTCTGCGTGACGTGTATGATAGGAGTGAAAATGAAACACATGGTTTTTTTAATACTTTGGACGCGCTGTTGGAGGTGGTGAGCAAAGTAACATTTGTGAAGGGATTCAGGAAACCGGCAGGGGCCGGACTTGAGTCCTGGAGATGGGAAGTTACAGTGCCTGCACTCTGAAGAGGGTGTTTAATGTTGCAGTTTAAAAACTGTAGTGTAAAGCACCCTTCGGGCAAGTACATGATGGAGTGAATGATGGTGAAAGTTTTTCTTTTTCGGGCCACCCTGCCTTGGTGGGAATCGGCCAGTTTGATAAAATAAAAATATATATATATATATATTCTCTCTCTCTCTCTCTCTCTCTCTCTCTCTCTCTCTCTCTCTCTCTCTCTCTCTCTCTCTCTCTCTCTCATCTCTCTCTCTCTCTCTCTCTCTCTCTCTCTCTCTCTCTCTCTTTCCTCTCTCTCTCTCTCTCTCTCTCTCTCCTCTCTCTCTCTCTCTCTCTCTCTCTCTCTCTCTCTCTCTCTCTCTCTCTCTCTCTTTTTCTCTCTCTCTCTTTCTCCTGACATTGTAAATTTCCCATAAGAACCCAAATTAGTCACTAAAAATACAGCAACTTATACTTTCCAAAGATATATTTAAAAACCACAATATTTCTATTAAAATATTTCATAATAATGAACCTCCATTAATTACCTCAATACATGTTATTATTATCAAAATTGTCAATAATTTTCGTCAGTTTTTAATTGTTAATAATAATGTTCTTGTCTCGTTTCCTCTGCCCCGAAAATTGTTTTTGTTGTTTTCTCCGTTCATTTGCCTCTGTTTATTTATTATTTTTGCTTTGATTCTCATTTTTGTAAGATTCTGTGCGTTCTGAAAATACGTCTGTTTGTACTGTTACTGACGGTACTGCGTAGTGACGTCTGTTTGTACAGTCACTGACGGTACTGCACAGTGACGTCTGTTTGTATAGTCACTGACGGTACTGGCACAGTGACGTCTTGTTTGTATAGTCACTGACGGTACTGCACAGTGACGTCTGTTTGTATAGTCACTGACGGTACTGCACAGTGACGTCTGTTTGTATAGTCACTGACGGTACTGCACGGTGACGTCTGTTTGTACCGTCACTTACGGTACTGCACAGTGACGTCTGTTTGTATAGTCACTGACGGTACTGCACAGTGACGTCTGTTTGTACCGTCACTTACGGTACTGCACAGTGACGTCTGTTTGTACCGTCGCTTACGGTACTGCACAGTGACGTCTGTTTGTACCGTCGCTTATGGTACTGCGCAGTGACATCTGGCTGTACCGTCACTTACTTTACTGCACATTGACGTCTGTTTGTACCGTCACTTACTTTACTGCACAGTGACGTCTGTTTGTACCGTCACTTACGGTAATGCGCAGTGACTTCTGTTTGTACCGTTTTGTGAAACATCAAGATAATTTATTTCCAGTATGTCTTTCACTCTGTCTCTGTCTCTCTGTCTGTCTCTCTCTCACTCTCTGTCTCTCTGAGGCTGTCTGTCTGTCTGTCTCTCTCTCTCACTCTCTCTATCTCTCTCAACATACTGAATGTTTCCTACTGAAAATTCAAACACCTCATTTGTGATGCGTTTCTCCAGTTGAGTTTGAGTGAGACACAATAAGAATCATCTATTGTATTGATGAACTCTCACAAATCATCTTCTCAAAATGACTACCCACATCTATAAATGTGTCTAATATGTTTATAAACCTGTTCGTCTCTAATGGCACACATGAGGTATCTCTGTTTTCCTGACCCTTGGTCTCTGTTTTAAAGTACGGTTTGTTAGATCGGAATGAAACTTTTCAACTGTAAAACTCGCTTCAGTTGTCGTGTGTGTGTGTGTGTGTGTGTGTGTGTGTGTGTGTGTGTGTGTGTGTGTGTGTGTGTGTGTGTGTGTGTAATCACTTATACATACTCACCTACTGTATATGTGGTTGCAAGGGTCAAGTCTCAGCTCCTGGCCTTGCCTCTTCGCTGGCCGCTACTGGGTTTACCCTGGCTTTGAAAGCCTTATTGTACCTCTTCTTGAAACTATGTATGGATCCTGTCTTGATTACTTTACAGTCCATGTCATGTGTGTGTGTGTTTATGTGTGTGTGTGTGTGTGTTTATGTGTGTGTGTGTGTACTCACCAAGTTGTACTCACCTAGTTGAGGTTGCGGGGGTCCAGTCCGAGCTCCTGGCCCCGCCTCTTCACTGATCGCTACTAGGTCACTCTCCCCTAAGCCGTGAGCTTTGTCATACCTCTGCTTAAAGCTATGTATGGATCCTGCCTCCACTACATCGCTTCCCAAACTATTCCACTTACTGACTACTCTGTGACTGAAGAAATACTTCCTAACATCCCTGTGATTCATCTGCGTCTTCAACTTCCAACTGTGTCCCCTTGTTACTGTGTCAATCTCTGGAACATCCTGTCTTTGTCCACCTTGTCAATTCCTCTCAGTATTTTGTATGTCGTTATCATGTCCCCCCTATCTCTCCTGTCCTCCAGTTCGTCAGGGTGATTTCCCTTAACCTCTCCTCGTAGGACATACCTCTTAGCTCTGGGACTAGTCTTGTTGCAAACCTTTGCACTTTTTCTAGTTTCTTTACGTGCTTGGCTAGGTGTGGGTTCCAAACTGGTGCCGCATACTCCAATATGGCCTAACGTACACGGTGTACAGGTCCTGAATGACTCCTTATTAAGATGTCGGAATGCTGTTCTGAGGTTTGCTAGGCGCCCATATGCTGCAGCAGTTATTTGGTTGATGTGCGCTTCAGGAGATGTGCCTGGTGTTATACTCACCCAAGATCTTTTTCCTTGAGTGAGGTTTGTAGTCTCTGGCCCCCTAGACTGTACTCCGTCTGCGGTCTTCTTTGCCCTTCCCAATCTTCATGACTTTGCACTTGGTGGGATTGAACTCCAGGAGCCAATTGCTGGACCAGGTCTGCAGCCTGTCCAGATCCCTTTGTAGTTCTGCCTGGTCTTCGATCGAGTGAATTCTTCTCATCAACTTCACGTCATCTGCAAACAGGGACACCTCAGAGGGCGATTCCTTCCGTCATGTCGTCCACAAATACCAGAAACAGCACTGGTCCTAGGACTGACCCCTGCGGGGGCCCCCGCTGGTCACAGGTGCCCACTCTGACACCTCGCCACGTACCATGACTCGTTGCTGTCTTCCTGACAAGTATTCCCTGATCCATTGTAGTGCCTTCCCTGTTTATCCCTGCTTGGTCCTCAGTTTCGCACCAATCTCTTGTGTGGAACTGTGTCAACGCCTCTTGCAGTCCAAGAAAATGCATCCACCACCCTCTCTCTCTTGTTACTGCTGTCACCATGTCATAGAACTTCAGTAGGAGTGTGTGTGTGTGTGTGTGTGTGTGTGTTTGTGTGTGTGGTGTGTGTGTGTGTGTGTGTAATCATTATACATCTCACCTACTTATATGTGGTTGCAAGGGTCAAATCTCAGCTCCTGGCCTTGCCTCTTCCTGGCCCTACTGGGTTTACTCTGCTTTGAAAGCCTTATTTACCTCTTCTTGAAAATTGTAAAGGATCCTGTCTTGATTACTTTACAGTCCATGCAGTGCTTGTGGGTGTGATGTTTTGTGTGTGTTATGTGTGTGTGTGTGTGTGTGTTGTGGGGTGTGTGTGTGTGTGTGTGTGTGTGTGTGTGTGTGTGTGTGTGTGTGTTTCACACACCAGACACACAAACCATTAATGTCCATTGCAAAATACTGCAAAACATTGTACGTAAAATATTTATATTTTAGTTTTTTTCACTACTCTTTTCCTCGCCAAAATTTTATCGTCATTCTGAAAAAATAAAGCAAAATGCTGGCACTGTGCCAGGTTGAGGTTGGTAGCCAAGTGCATGAGGAGGCCTTGATATGGTTATTCTGGGTGGCAGTCTTTAGCACCGTCAGCCATATGAGTTTAAAGGAGGAGAGACGTGGGTGCCCAGCCTACTGGCATCCAGCTGCTGCTGCTGCTGTGCTGCTGCTGCTGCTGCTGCTGCTGTGCTGGGTGCTGCTGTGCTGGGTGCTGTGCTGCTGCTGCTGCTGCTGCTGCTGCTGCTGCTGACTGCTGCTGCTGTCTGCTGCTGCTGCTGTTGCTGCTGCGCTACTGCTGCTGCTGCTGCTGGGTGCTGCTGCTGCTCTGCTCCTGCTACTCTGCTGCTGCTGCTGCTGCTGCTACTGCTGCTGCTGCTGTCTGCTGCTGCTGCTGTGTTCTGCTGTGCTGCTGCTGTGCTGCTGCTGCTGTTTGTTTTTTTGCACTGCTGCTCTGCTGCTGCTGCGCTGGGTGCTGCTGCTGCTGCCTGTGCTCCTGA
>NC_069460.1:3587556-3606275 GCF_026875155.1 Cherax quadricarinatus
GGGGGGAAATGGCGGGTGGTAAGAGGGGGGTTATAATGAGGTGGTAGAAAGGGGGTAGAAAAGGGTGGTTTTAATGGGAGTGATATTAATGGGGTAGTAGTTATGGAGTGGTAGTAATAAGGGTGGTAGTAATGGCGTGGTAGTAATGGGGACAGTAGTAATGCGGGTGGTACTAATGGCGATAGTAGTAATGGGGTGGTAGTAATGGAGACTGTAGTAATGGGGTGGTAGTAATAAGTGGCAAAAATGGGAGTAGTAGAAATGGGGTGGTATTAATGGGAGTAGTAGTAATAGGGGGTAGTAATCGACATCCATTTCGTAAATGAAAAAAGCGCCTTATGTATTCTTGGCATACACAAGAAAATATATTTATATAAAGCAGTAAACCAGTGTGGATTTATTTAGGACTGGCAAGGCTCAATCCTCCTTCCTTTTATCGGAGTATGGATATATTATTCCTTGAAAAGAGTTTCCTGCTTGAATATACAATAAAAAATAATTACTAAGATAATTACCGTAAATTGATGATCTGAATGACTATCGCTTAATCGCTCAGAGAAGAGGTTTATCGGTGATTTGGAAAGTTGTATTCTGAGCTGTATTCTGGGTAGCCACACACTTAGTTTCCCACAGTGTAAACTATCACATAGAACTGGGTAGCACACACACTAGTGTTCCCACAGTGTAACTATCACATAGAAACTGGGTAGCCACACACTAGTTGTTCCCACAGTGTAACTATCACATAGAACTGGGTAGCCACACACTGGTGTTCCTACAGTGTAACTATCACACAGAACTGGGTAGCCGCTCACTGGTGTTCCCACAGTGTAACTATCACATAGAACTGGGTAGCCACACACTGGTGTTCCTACAGTGTAACTATCACATAGAACTGGGTAGCCACACACTGGTGTTCCTACAGTGTAACTATCACACAGAAACTGGGTAGCCACACACTGGTGTTCCTACAGTGTAACTATCACACAGAACTGGGTAGCCACACACTGGTGTTCCCACAGTGTAACTATCACACAGAACTGGGTAGCCACACACTGGTGTTCCCACAGTGTAACTATCACATAGAACTGGGTAGCCACACACTGGTGTTCCTACAGTGTAACTATCACACAGAACTGGGTAGCCACACACTGGTGTTCCTACAGTGTAACTATCACATAGAACTGGGTAGCCACACACTGGTGTTCCTACAGTGTAAACTATCACACAGAACTGGGTAGCCACACACTGGTGTTCCCACAGTGTAACTATCACACAGAACTGGGTAGCCACACACTGGTGTTCCTACAGTGTAACGGTAGTCACTATAAAGGGTTGTTATTTATGTTGTCCTTATACCTGTCGTCATTACGACTCACGAAATCGCAGTAACACGACAGAAAACGAAACACGGAATAGGTGAGGTTTGAACCGAGTGGCTTACGTACTGGCCTGAAGTTATGCGACACAGTCGCCATGGATTCAAACCTCACCCGTTCCCTGGTCTGTTGTCATTAGGTTGGCTGGTTGGAAAATGGGACCTTAAGCCTATCAGCTATACGAGGGTCAGTAACGCTGCATGTTACCTCTTCACCACCGTGAAGAACATAAGAAAGAAGGAACACTGCAGCAAGCCTACTGGCCCATACTTGGCAAGCAATTCTTTAAGACCACAAAAGCTCCAGCTGCGGGTCATCATATGACTCAGACCCGCGTCAGGAAACACTTGTTTCCTGACGAACCTTACCTAACCTAAACCTTTAATCACTAAAGTAGGGACTTAAGTAAATTCACAGTATATTTACACGAATAACCCGCACATAGAAGAGAGGAGCTTACGACGACGTTTCGGTCCGACTTGGACCATTTACAAAGTCACGGCATTGTGCCTTTTTTTGTTATTCACAGTATATTTACACTGAGAGACATACACCCCACGGTGTATATAATGTGTAGTCAGTATTACTGTACTGCCAAATTTCACGCGGTTCTCTGTTCTGGAAATTGCAAATCTCGTTCCCTGTATGCAAAACATCTACATATTTTTCACCACTGGCAAACAACTCCTTCCTGAAAAATTTTTTTTTCTCTCTATTATTTGTACACGTAATGCTATTTCAAGGCAAATTTACCGACTTAGCACATTCGGCAGATGATACCATATTTAAAAAAAAAAAATTGTTGTTGCAAAGACTCCACGAAAATAGTATTTTTGAAGGGAGATAAATAGTACTAACTTTATCTAGGCTGAAATAGGACAGGCTGGGCAAGAAGCAACGAAATATTTTCTTACATTTTTTCATTGTTAATTCGGGTTACTAAGCTAGTTATAGTACGTATATATATATATATATATATATATATATATATATATATATATATATGTATCACGAGAAACATTTTTGGTTATCTAGTTAACGATGTACAAAATCTTTACACTAAAATACTGAAATTTCGCTCGCTACCCTCTCTTTTGTCTATTTTTTTAAGCACTTCAGGTTTTACAAAAGTTAAAATAAGAGTTTCTCGTCTGCTCTCACTTCCCCTCTCTCTCTCTCTCTCTCTCTCTCTCTCTCTCTCTCTCTCTCTCTCTCTCTCTCTCTCTCTCTCGTTGTCGTTAAATTTTTCCTACCCTTATGTCCGTCCTCTCTCTCTCTCTCTCTCTCCCTCCCTCCTTTCATAACTTCCTCATTCCCCCTACTTCCTACCATTATCACTCCCTTTCTCACTCCCCAACTACTCCCTAATATTATCCTACCATCCCTTTCTTCCCTTTTCCTCCCGGTCCCCCCCCCCATTCTAACAACAACCATTTGCATCACACGAAGCAGGTAATTACCGTTCCAAGTTAATTAGTCATTCCGGCTCGTCCAGTTGAGTCGACAGTGGCTCTGTTTTTTCAGTCATCAACGCTGGTGTTGCAGTTTACTGCTGCCCACCTCTAAAACATAGTTACCAACACGCAAGCTTTTGTTTGTGTGTGTATGCGTGTATGCGTATGCGGGGGTTATATGAGTGTATGTGGGGGGATATTTATGTGTGTTTATGTATGTGTGTGTGTGTTTACGTGTGTAACCGTAATAAAATAGTAATAATAATAACAACAATAATCTATTAATAATAATAATAATAATAACAAAAATCTATAAGAATAATAATAATATAATAATAATAATAATAATAATAATAATAATAATAATAATAATAACAAAAATCTATAAGAAATAATAATATAATAATAATAATAATAATAATAATAATAATAACAAAAATCTATAAGAAATAATAATAATAATAATAATAATAATAATAATAATAATAATATTAAAAATCAAAGGACATCTCACGTGATCAAAACACTTCATTCATAAATCATAAAGCCTCATCTCACGTCGTTTAAACGTCACATTCTTAAACGTCAAATATTAAACCCAGTTTGCCATTTAATGCAACACAAAACTCCATGATTTGTTTACAATGGTTCCAGACAAGCAGTAACAAATCAGTTTATTGTAAAAAGAAAAAAAATGGCTTATATTCTGATTTTTTTTTTCATTGTACAGGAATGTTTACGATTTTTTTTTTTTTGGTACCCCAGCGGAATATTTTTTTTTTTTAAATTATTAACGAATCGATTTCTGTGAAAAATTTGATAATGAAGATTTTGATTCACAGCAAAAAATTTGATTTACAACTTAAGTTTGCGTTCAAATTTGCAACTTGAGGTCAAAGTTATTCCTGAACGACTTTGTCCAGTCACTTGCAAAGGACTGGACACGTGAAGTAACTAAGACTTTCATTTACCGACGTTTCGCCCAGTGTGGGACTTTGACGGATGCTTGTTATATATCTTGAGTAAGAATTCGTTTAAAAAGACCACATTAACGACAAACCTCGTTAATGAGACCACTTTGAGGAGGACCCTTGTTAACGAGACCACTTTGAGGAGGACCTCGTTAATGAGACTATATTTGAGGAAGACCTCGTTAATGAGACCACTTTGAGAAGACCTCGTTAATGAGACCACTTTGAGGAAGATTTCGTTAATGAGACCACTTTGAGGAAGACCTCGTTAATGAGACCACTTTGAGGAAGACCTCATTAATGAGACCACTTTGAGGAAGACCTCGTTAATGAAACCACTTTGAGGAAGATCTCGTTAATGATACCAATCTGAACAAGACCTCGTTAATGAAACCACTCTGAACAAGACCTCGTATATAAGCCCACCTTGAGGAAGACGTCGTTATTTAGATAAGACCTTGAACAAGACCTCGTTGAGGAGACCACTTTGAAAAAGACCATGTTATTAAAACAGCAATACTTTGAGAAAGACCTCATTAATAGGACCACCTGCAAGATTGCAACGTGTAACCAGGAAGGTCTTCCCAGGTCTTGGGAAACTGTGAAATCGGCTAATGGGATTATCCTTCTGTAATTAGTGTCAGGGCTGAAATTGCTGGAGGTGGTTCTGGTGGTGTTAGTGGTGGTACTGATGGTGTTAGTGTTGGTACTGGTGGTGTAAATGGTGGTACTGATAGTGTTAATGGTGGTACTGATGACGTTAGTGGTGGTACTGATGGTGTTATTGGTGGTACCGATAGTGTTAGTGGTGGTACTGTGATGTTAGTGGTGGTACTGATGTAAGTGGTGGTACTTGTGGTGTTAGTGGTGGTACTGTGGTGTTAGTGGAGGTACTGATGGTGTTAGTGGTGTACTTGAGGTGGTACTTGCAGTGTTAGTGGTGGTACTGATGGTGTTAGTGGTGGTACTGGCGTTTGTGGTGGTACTGATGGTGTTAGTGGTATTATTGGTGGTGTTAGTGGTGGTACTGGTGGTGTTAGTGGTGGTACTGGTGGTGTTAGTGGTGGTACTGGTGGTGGTAGTGGTGGTACTGGTAGTGTTAATAGTGGTACTAGTGATATTAGTAGTGATACTGGTAGCGTTAGTGGTG
Source organism: Cherax quadricarinatus (assembly GCF_026875155.1). Taxonomy (NCBI): domain Eukaryota; kingdom Metazoa; phylum Arthropoda; class Malacostraca; order Decapoda; family Parastacidae; genus Cherax; species Cherax quadricarinatus. Next base: position 3,592,511 of record NC_069460.1, read on the forward strand.
TTACTGTTGGTGTTAGTAGTGGCGGTGGTAGTGCATGAGCAGTAAGAGTACCCTTCAGTCTCCATTGAAGGAATTAGTGAATCCCTAACTGGCAGCCGTAATGACTCCTCGAGTACCCGATGGTGTTGAAACATTCATAAACCAGGGCCAAGGTTCGAGCTACATTATAAACGATTTATTTACACCGAAACAAAGAGTCGACGATAACAACACTATTAACTCGTCCCGTCACAGCGTTCAGACAATGTTGTAGCAATCGGGAAAATTTTTTTTTTATATTTTATTTAAAACCAACAATATACAATAAACAAAAGGAAAAACCATAAAGATGACAATATATGAACAATAACTGAAAAAACATTACATTAGATATTGAAACATTAACGAATAACATAACAATATAACAAATATGACCACCATTACCTACATATAAAATCAGAAACCGAAGCTTAAAATTGTCCTATACTAGCTACATGTGGATAAGTTAACTTTCGTAAAAACATGCAAACCTATATTAACTCTTCCTCAAATTAATCATCCTTGCTCTTAATTTACACTAGAATAATAAAATACAAGTATAATAAAGAGCAGTTTGAATCAAAGAACATTCCACAATTATCATAAATTTACCCTAACCTAAGCCTAGTATTTCATCTGTATTATAAATGTCTAATCAACACGAAAATTTTACCACATTCCCCTAACCATATTTGTTGGTGTACATGATACAACCTTGTATTACCATAAGGAGAGAAAAAAAGAACAATAAAAAAGGAAAACCCATTCTTCACCTTCAAAATCAAACTTCAATTTACCATTAGGTACATACATATAAATAAGTATATAAAGTATGTTGTCTAATGGAACACAATCACTTACAACGTCAGTTATAATATGACGTCAACTCAACCACGAATAATTCATCCATTCTTACAACTTCAAGGTTCGTAAAACTCTTAACTACATACATAGTATTGCCACCATCTAGACAAATTAAAAAGAAAAAACAATACTCAAATATATCAAAACACACTATGCTTCTATTGGCACCAAATCAATTGTGCTTACAAAAATACATTGTAAATTAAACTGAAACATAAAAGCCATTTTGACATTTACACATTGTATCAAAATCATAAATGCGCATAGAAAATATGTATTGAATATCATTGAAAATGTTCATGAGAAAAACCATTAAAGGTATATACAAGAAAGTAAACATACATACATATACATATATATATATACATACACCTACATACATACATACACATACATACATACATACACATACACGCACATACAACACATGCATATATATATACACATATATAGTTATAAGTCGATAATTCCAAATATAACTGAATTGTACTTGAAACACTCGGAACAAATAATGTTAAAATTGCACCCCAGACATACCTCATATAACATTCATCAAACTCATCATGCTACCGCCCATTCTAGGAAACCAGCCCATTTCATCCCCCTTACCTGCCTTTCAACTCCCGTAAATCCCGTAAAGTGAAATTCCTATAACCCTCACTTAAATCCCTCTCCCATCTCCCCCCATACACCTCCTTATTTCTACACTTTGTCCTATAAAAAGTTGCTGTTAATGCATTAATTCTTTCCACACACGTTCGCTCCTCTCATAGCCCAAGACATATAAATATAATCCGTAATTATTACCCTACCGCATTCTCTACCATCTGATTCACCCCACCTATGTCTAAGCTTAAACCCTCAACACCTGCAAACCCCCCCCTCCCACTAACCTTATTACCTTACCCAACCAAACCCTTATTAGTTCAATACATTCGCAAAAATACACTATATGGAAAACAGTCTCCCATCCACCACAATCCTTGCATATCCCATCCTCCCGTATTCTCTTATGGAATAAAACCATTCCAGACGGTAAGATTCCCATGTAAAAATCTATACATACTTTCCTCGTACTTTAGGTTTTAAACGTAATTTGTTCAAACGCCCCCAGATATTACACCAATCATACATCGGATAAACACCTTCTACCACTGCTACCACTGCCTTACCTTCCACCCCATCAAGGTTTCCCAATTTAATATGTGAAGGATCGCTCATGTTTATGATGACCCGTAACATTGCCTCACCTATTATGAACTCCCTACCCACCCACCACCGTTGCATATCCTGACGTATCTTATGAAGTCCGCCTTCCCTCGCCCCCCCCTCCCGCTTATAACTACGTTTCAAATACACACTCATAATCCTCTTTTCAACAGCTATAAGACCCAGCCCTCCACGGCCAACCGGGAGTGTGACAACCGCTCTACCTAACCATTCGCTTCCAGTACCCCAAATGAATCTAAAAACGCGCTTTTTGTAACCTTTGTATCTCACTACGAAGTATCGGATATATTGCTGCTACATGCCAAAGTTTACTATATAATAGGACATTCGTTGTAATTACTCTTTGATGCAAAGTTAAGTGTGCAGCTCGTAAACCACTGAGGCGCTTCAGTACACCATCTACAATACGCACTGAATTTATTTGTTGTGCTAACTTGATATCACTTACATAAACGATCCCACATATCAGTAATTGGTCCACCTTTTTCCACCTTTCAACTACTTCACATTCCTCACTTAACCTATCTCCAAGATCCATATACTTCGTTTTCTCCTTATTAATTGACATGCCAGAAGCCTTTTCAAAAACATTTACTAACTTTTCCACCCGAGGCAAATCTCCTGTTACCACTTACTAAAATCGTTGTGTCATCAACATATCCACAATGCCAGCCCCCCCCCCTTTCGTCACCAACCCCATTTGCTGCCAATAAGGCCCTAATTCCTCTATAAAAGGGATCCTGTAAACACGCAAAAAATATTTGTGAAAGGGGACAACCTTGACGTAGACCCCTGCTCATCTGAATTTGTTCTCCTAACCTTCCATTTACCTGCACCCGCAAGGATGCATCTTGATACATTAATTTGGCCCATGATATAATTTCCTCTCCAAACCCCTGCCATCTCATAATCTTCCATAACGCTTCCCTTTCTACACTATCATATGCCGCCTCCCAATCTATAGCCAACACCCCCCACTCCCAATTTACTCTTTCTTCAATAAAACTTCTAATCAAACCATGCCCGTCATACATAGGACTTCCCGGCACCCCATATTTGTCCCTTATCGATCACTTTACCCAGGACCTTTTTTTATTCTGTTAGCTAAAATTCTTGCAAAAATCTTATAATCACCACACAATAACGAATAGCACGATAGTCTTTAACTGTTAATGGCTCACCTTTAGGCACTAAAACGACCACAGCCATCCGCTGCTGCTGTGCCCCTAAAACCCGATCCCGCTTAATGATATTGAATAATCTTACCAAAAATTCTTTTAAACGCTCCAATTTTGGAGATAAAAGTCATGGGCAACCCATCAATTCCTGGTGCCTTTCCTAATTGCGCCCCGGATAAAGCTACCCATGTCTCGCACTCCGTTATCGGCCCTTCCAAAACGAATCGATCATGCTCTGTCAACTCACACTGCACAAACCTTCCAATTGACTGTAATGCTATTTCACTTATTCCCACACTTTGCGTTTTCAACTTAACCCAAGCATCAATATACCCACTCATACCTCAGTCGTCGTCAACACCTGGTCCACTTTATACCCTTGCATTACTACCTGAACATTCAACCCCATTAACTCCATTGCCTTGCGACGTGTGTGTTGACTCCGCAAAACACACGCCGACGGCCGATCTCCCCACAAAACCTCCTCAATCCCGCCCTTAAGCCTTTCCCCATCAAACCTCTCATTTTGTAAATTCCGGATATTTTCCTTCAAACTTTCAATTTCAAAACAGGATAATTAGCATTAATTTGTGCATAACATTCGCGCAACTGCCCTCTAAATATTTTGAAAACCGTATTGTAACTGATTATATCTCTTCCCTCGATTAATATAATATTCCTTAATACGTTTTTTAGCTATTGTTTCCCACCAATTAACCATGGCACCATCCCCTGGTGCTTCTACCACTAAACGATCCCACATATGTCCAAAAGACAAAAGACTATCCTCTTCCTTTAATAACTTTACATTCAATTTCCAAAATGATGGACCCCTCCGAGGCACACCCTCAATATCCACATCTATTACCACTCCTCTATGATCCGAAAAAACCACATCTATCACATCCACCCTCCGCACAGTAACCGCACAAGGCACGTACATTCGGTCCAACCTCGCCGCATAACCTCGTTTAATGAAGGTGTGCTCTACCATCCCTCCCTCCCACACACATCCTTTAACCCCACCCCGGTCAATATATCCCCCAATTATACCCAAACAACACCCCGCACCTCTGGGCTCCACATCTTTACGACGTAATCACGCAATTCCAATCTCGCCTATTATTGCAACATTCGGTAAACCACGTAAAAATAGACCAGCACGTCCCGAAACAAATTTAGTTTTTAATACTCACGTCACCCTCAGCCGGACCATATACACATACTAAAACTAATGGGAACCCTACCCCAAGTTCCATCCACCCTAATTACCTCCCCCTCCCCCCCTTCACTACGCCTTACTATAAACGGGCTAGTTTCCTTTACCAAAATGGCAGCCCCACCTTTCAAACGTGTCGCGTGTTCCATGTACACATTATAACCACTCATATCCAACTCATAACCAGGCCTAAAATTATGTTCCTGTAAGAATACCACATCCACACCAAGTCGCACCAAATACTCATTAAACCACTTAAGCTTCCTCTCAGCTCTCAACCCGTTAATATTTATAGTAAAAACACTTGAATTCAACAAATGGGTTTTCCTTTTGTCCCCGGCATTGACTTTACCCCAGTTCGTTTTGCAACACCTCTGTCCCTCCCCCTTTGTTGGGAATCACCTTTGCAATCCCTTGATCTTGTGTTCACCATTCCCTCTCTTCTGTTACCTCCACCCAAGACTTTTTCCCAGGGCGTTGGGCAGGAGTTAGCACATCATCAGAATCCGATGATGCTGCAGTCCTCTTTCGTGTCCCGCCCTCCACCTGCATTTTGACATCTGAAGCACCGTCCTGATGCACCTCCACCTCTACTGCATGCACCTTCAATCCTGTAGACTCTCTCGTCGACAAACCGTCATCTTCTGCCATACCATCATTCACAGCCTTCCCCAGAACTGAGCCTGGGGTCTTCCACCTGATCTAGGACCGATTCCTCTAACAAGTCATCCAACGCCTTTACCAAAGACGCCGCCACTTCTTCACCCATATTAGGTAGTCTCTCCTCAAAAACCTTATGTATGTCCAATGACTGAGATTCTCCTTGTAGCGTTACAACTGGCGATTCAAGCTCCTTTTCTTTGTCTACCTCCTCACTCCATGACAACCGTTGTTGGGGCGGTGTAGCAAGAGACTGTTCTCGCTCATCGCCAACCTCGTCCACTGGCTGCTGTTGCTGCTGTTGCTGTTGCTGCTGTTGCTGTTGCTGCTGTTGCTGTTGCTGCTGTTGCTGTTGCTGCTGCTGCTGTTGCCGTTGCTGTTGTGCCGGGTACCCACTTCGTTTCTCACACTGCGCCGCGATGTGGTCATATGACCCACATAGCCGACACGTACGTTGTTGCCCCGCATACGTTACATAGACTTGAGTCCTTAATTCTTTCAACACAATATATGAAGGAATAGGGTGCCGAAGAGTCATTTTAACTGTATACGCGCCTTCCAGCGCACCTGCATACGGTCCAGTTGCCCATCTCCCTGCTGTGGCTACGTGAACCGTCCCATAAGTACGCAGTTCACTGGTAATATCAAAATCAGTCGCCTCAAAAGGCACATTCCTGATTTTCACCCAGGTGTAATGTCGAGATAACATCATGAAGTCTCACCGACCACAGCTGTATTAACCTGTATGATGGTCTCCTGATACTTGTCGACCACTGCCTCGTAGACTTGTGCAGACGTCATCTTAACGAAGATTCTTGTCATTCCATTTAATGCGACACACATATCTCCTCATTGCTATACCATAGGTATCGCGAAATGATCGCTGGTAATAATAAATCCATGTTGGATCTGTGACAGCACCACGGATCATCTCAATGCAGACGTGTTGATTCTTCTTCTGCTATTCAGCGCCATGTTGGAGAAAATAAAGTTTCCACCAACCAACGCTAGGGGCAGCTCAATCAGGTAAACTGCGCAAAACAAACTCAAACAGGAGCGTCTGCGCAGCTCGTCCACACGGCTCGGAGGCGATGAGGACAATGATCGGGAAAATTAGCAACTGCAAGTTGGTCATCCTGGCTGCAATTCATCTGTACATAACCTCTCAGGGGTCAAAGTAAACTTTCATTATATATATATATATATATATATATATATATATATATATTATATATATATATATATATATATATATATATATATATATATATATATAATATATATATATATATGCCGTGCCGAATAGGCAGAACTTGCGGTCTTGGCTTAAATAGCAACGTTCATCTTGCCATATAGGACAAGTGAAAATTTGTGTATGCAATATTTCGCCAAAATCATTCTGAACCTAACGAAAAAAATATATTTCACTGTGTTTGTTTAGTATTAAATTACTGTAAACAAATCTAAAATATATTTAGTTGGGTTAGGCTAAAATAAATTGCTCTTTGTTATAATAAGGTTAGGTAAGTTTTCTAAGATTTTTTTGGTGCAAAATTAAATTTTTTTACATTAACATTAATGAAAGGACTTAATTTTAAATGAGTTCTTGCTAATTGACCAGTTTTGCATATTCGGCACGACATATATATATATATATATATATATATATATATATATATATTATATATATATATATATATATATAAACACTGATCTCTGGCTGAAGGAGACTCGAACCAACGAGCCTTAGGACAAGGTACGCAGTGCTTTACCAATCTACCCACAATGGACAATACCTTTGCATGTAGCTTGCGCTACACGTTTGATCCAAGGCAGCCAGCTTTCAGGGAGAAGGCTTACAGCTTTTCATCTCATCCCCTGCATGCTTCAGCCTTACTAGAGATTTTAACAATGCAAGGAATTCGTGAGAGCAGGCGATATATACACAAACACTGATCTCTGGCTGAAGGAGACTCGAACCTACGAACCTTGGAACAAGGTACGCAGTGCTTTACCAATCTACCCACACTGGACCAATACCTTGGAGTCCAGGTTGCGCTAGACTCCAAGGTATTGGTCCAGTGTGGGTAGATAGGTAAAGCACTGCGTACCTTGTTCCAAGGTTCGTAGGTTCGAGTCTCCTTCAGCCAGAGATCAGCGTATGTATATTATATATTTATATATATTGAGATATACACCACTGCTCTCAGTGCATATACAATTAAGAAAGCACTGTAGAATTTGCAGAGTGCTGGGAAACTGTATTCTTTCTCTCTTCTCTAGTGCAGAGACCTTCATTTCATGGTCATTAAGTCTTGTGTATGTTATCATTATTCCTTTATTTTGTCCTTACTGTTTCCTTAGCATGTGTTGAGGATATCCTTATCATGCCCTCATTTTCTCCTCATTATATCATTACACAATCATGATTTCACATTATGTTTAAATTGTGTGGGCATTTTCCCCATTTATGACCACACTGTCCCATTATATCTTTTTATTATATCCCTATTATGTCTTTATTATGGATCCACACAATGACCTTATTACACCACACCGAAGATGTCTGTCTCTCTCTTACGAACGTTATTATTTTCGGACGCTTAACGAGGTAGTGTGTTATTTCTAGGGAAAAGGTCGTATTGCAGTGGATAGGAGCTATTCTCCCCTTCCTCGGATCAAGCATGATTACCCCCAAGTACCTAGTTATTGTATGACCTTACGTGTTTAGAGATTTTCACCATGATTATCATAATGATTTTTATAAGGCAATCATCTCATTCAGTGAGGAAGTGAGACTGCTAGTACTACGACTGTTAATTCTAGTACTACTACTAGTTCTACTATTACTACTACTAGTTCTACTATTACTTCTTGTTCTTTTACTACTAGTAGTTCTAATGCTACTACTACTGCTGCTGCTTCTACAACCACTATATCTCTAGTTACTACTACTACTACTACTACTACTGCAACTAGTACTGCAACAACGTGCTACTGCTACACTACACTACTATTACTACTACTATACTGCTACTGCAATAGTACTGCAACTAGTGTTACTGGCAGCTCTACTACTACTACTACTACACTACTACTAATATGAACAGCAGTAACAACATCAACAACAACAACAATAATAATAATAATAATAATAATAATAATAATAATAATAATAATAAAAACATAATATGAATTCTTCCAGACATGAGGAGAAAAAATCCCCTCAACAGGAGCTAGATTCCAACCCCCTTGCTGCAAAGGTCGAAAATTCACGCGTGTGTCTGCACCGACAATCTATTACTGAACTGATTCAACAGAGGAAGAAGACTTTTCTCCCATTGTAATCCAAGATCATTTAGCTGAGATATGAGCGTGGAAGTGATTTTCTGGCGTCTTAACTCATTGGGCGGCTGACGTCAGTAATGGTTCGGAGAAATTCGGGTGTCGAAACTCAGGCGTCGGGCGGGCTGGTCGGTAGCAAATTCGGGGGTGGAGGGAAGGGAAGGGGAAAGGTCGGCACAGTCAGGAGGGATTTTTCTGATTTTTTTTTAATGGTGGTGAGAGTGTAACTGGTGGTTGAGCTTGTAGTAATCTTTAAGATGCTGCTACTACTACTACTACTACTACTACCACCAATAATAATAATAATAATAACAATAATAATAATAATAATAAATAATAATATAGTATATTAATATCATATTAATACTAATAATGATAACAACAACAACACAACAACAACAACAACAACAACAACAACAATAATAATAATATAAAAATAATATAAATAATAATAATAATAATAATAATAATAATAAAAAAGAATAATATTAATATATTAATTTAATAGTATTATTAATATTATTAACTGATCTATAAATAAACGAAACAATAATTGTGGTATGAGAGTGGTACAACCTGGAGAGGTACAAGCCACGAAAGTACTTTTCAGCAGTGGTACCACAAACGGAAAGTATTCCCTGTTCTTTCCCACATACCCTAACCTGAGCCTCAATATCCACACAAGAACGCTTAACATGCTTCAGAAACTTGCTACCAATTCAATACACATGCAACACCTGCTACCCTAGCCACCCTATCACATGCTGTTTTCAAATGCATAGGTCCAATAGCCTTTTTTCTTTTATTAAAGTTCTGCTCACTCATACTGTTCTATGCTGCAATGCAAATTCTTGATCTAGACGCCCTCTTCCCTACCTAATCCACCTTACCATCCTATTTCCTCTACTCTTTTTTTAATAAAACTTATCTGGTACACCCAACAGATTTATTCTTCTATAATTATAACACTTAAGAATTAATCACATGCTCAGTAATAACTCACATGGAGACAGAAACCAAAAGATTAATTGATCTGTATATTTCGATCCCCTTCTGGGATCTTCTTCGATCCTCCCCAGAAAGGTATCGGGAAATACAGACATATTAATCTTCTGAGCTTTTGTGTCCATGTGAGTTATTAGTGAGCGTTGACAAGTGTTCATTTCACTTTAGTTATCAGTTAATCGCATATTTGCATAGTCTGAGGTATCATTTCCCCAGCCAAAACCCCATTACAGTTACTTCACAGCCATCTACCTCCTCAGCCAATAACCTTCAAAGCCAAGCCAACTCACAGCAATAACCTCCCTGACAATGGCTTTCAACATCCAAGTAATCACATAAGCCTCAACAATTGCCAACAAAATTCAACTCAGCAATCAAGACCTTTCCCCAACCATCAATTTACAATCCAGCTCAACCTTTAAAACTATTCATCCCCCCCCAACCAGCTGCAAAGCACTGAATTATTTTCCGTTTATTTGTACTTGTACATAACAAGGATGACCTGGATTCAGGTGCGATGTAAATGTAATAAATTACGTGAACAGATTTTCGTTCCCGTCACAAGGTGCTCAACAGTAACCTCAACGATAAAAGCGCGTAACTGGGATAAACAAAGCTATCGAGGGTTAAAATTTGGATGCGAGAGGTTTGTGTGTGTGTGTTTATTCACCGGGTTGTACTCACCATGGTTCCACACCCATGAGTAGAATTCACTTTAGTAGTCTGGTAGTACTTCACTTAGTATTACTTTCACTGAGTCTCCCTCAGTAGTATTTCGCTGAGTGGCACTTCACTGAGTAGTTCCTTACCCCATGTCAACTTTGCTGGTAAAAATCAAGATTTTTTCACGTTAATTCAATCTTAATGTAGAAATCTATGTGGAAATCTTGTAATTTAACTACAAATCTTTCATATTTTACGTGAATCTGTGAAGAATTATTGTATAAAATTTTATTTCTAAATCAGTAGGGCAATCTGTGCACACTCTCTCCACTTAACCCCGGGAAAAGATGCCATGAGCAGGTAACGTAGGGAGCAGCGTAACCTTAGTAGTGTTGGGGCGTAAAATGTGCGTCCCAAACACCGTATTACTCTAAAAGATAGAGTAATGGGGCAAGTTTGTGAGTTTCATGTGGCTTCTCTCTCATTGTGCTCCTGTCCACTAGTACGTAACACCACCAAACCACACCAACACCAATACCCCACTACTACCCTACCATTTTCCACCACTCCCCAAGATTCCTTGGGTACATCCATGAAACACCCCAGTTATGACTTAGATTTTCATCCCCGTCGCAATGTCAAGAAGTAGAAAGGTGGTCTTGGTAGCTTTTAGTGTCTCTTTTTTAGGTACACGAGAGTCAGGAAGGTAGCAGAGTGGCTCAAGGAACCACCCACGCAACGCCTTAAGAGCTAGGATTTCCAGGGTTCGGAGATAACCGATGTTGAGATAAACAGTCTTGAATATATTATATATATATATAATTTTATATATTTTTTTAAATTTATAATATATATATATAAATATATAATATATATAATATATATATTATATGTATATATATATATTGTATATTTATATTATAATATATATATAATATATATTATATTTATATTATATATATTATATATATATATATATATGTCTTTTTGCGAATATGAAAAAAAACTGGTCAATTAGCAAGAAATCCATTTAAAATTAAGCTTTCTAAATTTTCTCCTATACTTAAAGATATATTTTTTTCTTTATTTTAAATGTAAAAATTTTTAAATTTTCACCAGAAGAATCTTAAAAAACTTACCTAACCTTATTTTAAAAAGAACAATTTATTTTTAGCCTAACCAAACTGTAAAACTTTTAGATTGTTAAAATTTAATTTAATTTTTAAACAAACCCACAGTAAAATATATTTTTTTCGTTAGGTTTCAGAATGATTTTGGCGAAATTATTGCCATACACAAATTTTCACTTGTCCTATATGCAAAGAACGTTGCTATTTAAGCCAAGATGAATTTTCTGCCATTCGGAGACATATATTTAAAATATTATATAAAAATAAATTATTATATATATATAATATATTTATAATATTTTTATATTTTTATATTATATATATATTATATATAATATATTTGTCGTCCCGAATATATAAAAATTTGGTCATTAGTAAAAAACTCATTTAAATTAAGTCGTTTCTAAATTTTCTCTTATACGTTTAAGATTATATTTTTTTCTTAATGTTAATTAAAAAAATTTAATTTGCACCAAAAGAATCTTAAAAACTTACCTAACTTATTATTAAACAAGAACATTTATTTTAACCTAAAACCCAACTAAATATATTTGATTTTTTACAGAAATTTTTTAATTGTTTAAAACAAAACATAGTGAAATATATTTTTTTCGTTAGGTTCAGAATGATTTTGGCGAAATTATTGCATACACAAATTTCACTTGTCCTATATGGCAAGATGAACGTTGCTATTTAAGCCAAGATCGCAAATTCTGCCTATTCGGCACGACACATATAATATTGTAACCACGAACGAGTGGTATTAAACTAATAACAAAGGGGTCTAGCCGAGGACTCGAACCCATGTCATCCGAGCAATTTTATTCAAAAGCTCCTTAAAGTCGTTACTGCCAGTTACATTACACGGGAGACAAAAATTTCAGATTGAGGCAAGACGTTGAGGTGTAGACGCGGCCCAAGTAATTTAAGAGACAATTTACGCACTTAATACCATCTTTTCTTCCAAGGTGGGGGAATAGGCTAGCGAGGGAGGTGAGGAGGAGAACTGAGCACTCGACGCAAGTGTGTTTAGCAGGCTCTCGGACCCGGGCCTCAGTGCTCGAGTATTTGGTTGGTTGGATAATGGGGGGTTAAGATTGCATGTTTCGCATTCATCATGATTGCTTTGATCCTTAAAAAATGGATTAAAAAAAAAACTCTCAGTGTATATACGCTGAGGGACATACACCTCAAAGCATTGTTCGAGCAGTGGAAGAGGACACTGGTGGGTTCAACTGGATCTACGAGATTATAAAACTTTTTTGCGACATTCGTTTGACGGATAGTGTTGGCTACATCAACATTCCTCTAATCACGAGAGAGTCAATACTCTCGCGCCACACTATTTAGGTGGTAGGAAGGACTGCGCAATGAGAATCTTTCCTTATCATGAACGTAACCAGTCGTAAGGTGTACTGGAAACTGAGCCGTTGTTCTTGCGATTGGAAACTGAGCTGTGCTGAGGCCACCACAGAGTCTAACTTCGACGGCTAGGTCAGTATAGTTTTTAGGTCTTATAATTACAAGAGATGAACATATTTTTACATAAGAATTTTGAATGTGAGGAAAACTGGGAAACGATTGTTTAAGGGAAACTGATGGGACAAATAGGAATTTAGTTCCGGTGTATCGATCAAAGCATTCCCATGGCGTAACTATGAACTTCAGCAATGACTATCCTTTTATAATTCAAGGTATGACCAAATTTTTAAATCCTTCAGACACATATTTACATACTCCCATTTCATTTTTTTACGTAATTTTTTAAATAATATTTAAAGTAAACAACGGGAGACACATTTTCACATTGTGTAAATAGGTTAAAAATTCCAAAAATTTCCAAACACGTGTGGTAATACTTCGTTGATTTGGAGTTAAGGGATAAAAAACGTTGGCCTGACGTTACCGAGTTGCTGGCCAGTCCAAAGGTGACGTGTTTGCCTCCAGAGTTGAATGACTGTCAGTGTAAGGTGATTAGTGAACGTGAGTAGTGACCGTGAAAACCCGTGCTCTGTTGTGGAATTTTTAGTGTTTACCTCCAGAGTAAATGGCTGTCAGTGTAAGGTGATTAGTGAACGTGGATAGTGACCGTTTAAAAAAGTGCTCTGTTTGGGATTATTAGTCATCAATTATTTCGCCATTTACATTGCACAGGTTTAAGTTGATTTGGCATTCAAGAGAGGATATAAATAATTTATATTAAAATTTTTTTTGATATATTAATGTGAAGAGCTTGTTTGTGCAAACTATTTAAAAATGATAGAGTTCCACATCAGAGGTTGTTAAGGAAAGTAGAGGCGCACGAAATAGGAGAAATTATTTTTTCTTTGATTAGAGACATAGTTGACAGATAGGCAACAGAGAGTTTCCCTAAATGGGGAAAATCAGAGTGGGAAGTGCAAGGGCAGTTTTTTACAAGGGGGGTTTGTGTTAAATAATTAAAAAATAAATCA
>NC_069460.1:3606775-3671775 GCF_026875155.1 Cherax quadricarinatus
ACCCTCCAGAATAATACAGATATACAGAACAGGCAGCTGCGGTGGTCAAGCTGTCAGTCTGAAGAGCAGGTATAAGACGCTCTAGGTACTGAGATGTAAACACATATAAGACATTCTATCACACATATCTGCTGAGTTTGCGGTCTTCCTGTTATATGTGCTAAAGGGTTGAATCTCAGCTTCTGGTTCCGTCTCTGAGCTGCTTATCTCTGCTTTCACAAATTTCCTGCCTCATAAGCCATGCCGAAGCAATCTTTAAAACCGAATAATGTTTTTTGACGTGATGCAGCTGTTAACTCGGTAAGGTTAGGTAAGAAACAAGACACATGTATCCTGACACGGGTCTTAGTCAGAGGATGACCTGCCTTTGGAGCTTTTGGTCATCTGACCGAGGCCTTCCGCTGACTTACATGGTCATTTATAACCATTTTGTTAATTCGGGAAAATATGTATATTGTGAAGCCACTCATGTCCTTCCTCACACTTCTTCCGACCTTTCCTGGGACGTATGCTACACTTCCTTCGATTTAGTCCAGATTTAAGCATTTTTGTGGTTATAAAATCTAACAGGATTTTTGATATATATATATATATATATTATAATTATTTTAATAATAATTTATTATTATTATTATTATTATTATTATTATTATTATTATTATTATAAATTTTAAAAGTGATCTTATTGTGTATGTATGTGTACCTAAATAATTTTGCCCACCTATTTGTGGTTGGAAGGGTTGAGTTTCAGCTCCTGGCTCTGCTCCTTAAGTTACAGCATGATGGATTTATTCCCCTCCAACTTCGTGAGTCTTGTCATGCCTTTCTTGAAGCTGTTCATGAAACTTGCCTCCACCATCTCGACGCCGAGGTCATTCTACTTCCTGACCACCCTGAGACTGACAAATTACTTCCAGTATCCCATTGACTCATCTGTGACTTACTTCCTACAGTGCCGTCCTGTACCCGTTTCTCTACTCTCGATCGATTTCTTCCTGTGCTCTAAATCAAGTCCTCTGAGTATTCTGTATGTCGTTGTAATGTCTCCCTTGACACTTTTATCTTTTAATAGCATCAGGTTTAATACTTTTAGTGATTCTTCTGACGGTTCATTTCTTGTAGCTCGGGTCTTAATCTTGTTGCCAGGAGGGTGCTCCAGTGCATTCTTTGACCTATACACCTTCCACTAATTTACTGGACACTCTATTACTGCTTCCAGTACTAGAGTGTACAGTACTAGAACTTTGGTGTTAATGAGGATAAGTGACGCTTCGAGGCAACTGCGTCGCGTCAAATCCACCTCCCTGAAGACCAGTTTAGTATCTTCGCAACACATGAGAAGTCCCTCGTACATAGACACTTTTTCTAACATTTTCTCGGCACCTCTTCTGTCTTTGGTTCTACCTCTGTGTTATATATCCTTTCCATATCAATTCTTTCGAAACGTTCGATATAGTATTGAATCTTGTTATCTTTCTCCTCTTGTTCTTCAATGATCTTAAGAGAACATTGTAAATGCCTTCAGTTTTTCTTTGTCATCTAACTATATTTCAGTTCCCTGCCTGTGAAACTATGCGTATGTGTGCGTGCGTGTGAGTATGCATGCATGAGAGTATGCATACACATGCGTACATGTTCATGTAGGTGCGTGTATCTGTGCGTGTACATACGTATGCGTTTCTGCACGTGTGTGTTTCCGTAATTGAACCTGCCTGCCAGGACTAATGTAATGAGTTTTAGGATTTATAGTCCAGTTGTACGTAGGAGGATGGAGATGGGAGGAATGGAGGAAAGAGAAAGAGAAAGAAAAAAAAGAGAGAAAGAAAGAAAGAGAGAGTGAGAGAGATGAGAGAGTTAGATCGGAGAGGAGTTACGAGAGAAGATGAGTAGGAGATGGAGGGAGGAGAGAGAGAGAGAAGAGAGTACCGAGTACTCCTCACCGCTCAATATAAGATTCAGTGAATAGAAGTAATGAAATGTAATTGCTTTACAATGAAGCGGGGAAGAGCGTCAGAGGTGAATATCGATGCGAATAATGCGAAGAAGGTGTGAAACACCATAAAGACGCCCAACTTCAAGGAAAACTTTATCAAGAATTAAGAAAAATTATAAATGGTCAGGTGAAGAGTGAATAGAGTATCCGGGTTATGTACTCGAGTTAATGAGCTGTTTGAGGTCCAGAGGATGAAGAGGTATTGTACCCTCGCATGGGAGACGTGAGGTCTCATGGTACTCTTAAGCCAGGGTGCAGGGAGCCAGGGAGCCAGGGCCGGGTACCATTGGAAAAACCGGCGGACGTACCAACGGAATGAAGGAGGAGGAGGTGAGGGTTTCAGTGTTGTAAAGTGACGTAGGAGAGATATTTATGAAGGAGGAGGAGGTGAGGTCAAGTGTTGAAAAGTGACGTAGAAGAATTTTATGAAGGAGGGAGAGGGGGAGTCAAGTGTCGTGAAACAGGTGACGTAGAGAAGATTTTATGAAGGAAGGTGAAGGAGTGAGTGAGGAAGTGTTTGAAAAGTGACGTAGAAGAATTTTATGAAGGAGGAGGAGGAGGTGAGGTCAAGTGTTTGAAAAGTGACGTAGAAGAATTTTATGAAGGAGGAGGAGGAGGTGAGGTCAAGTGTTTTAAAAGTGACGTAGAAGAATTTTATGAAGGAGAAGGAGGAGGTGAGGTCAAGTGTTTGAAAAGTGACGTAGAAGAATTTTATGAAGGAGAAGGAGGAGGTGAGGTCAAGTGTTTGAAAAGTGACGTAGAAGAATTTTATGGAGGAGGAGGAGGTGAGGTCAAGTGTTTGAAAAGTGACGTAGAAGAATTTTATGGAGGAGGAGGAGGTGAGGTCAAGTGTTTGAAAAGTGACGTAGAAGAATTTTATGAAGGAGGAGGAGGAGGTGAGGTCAAGTGTTTTAAAAGTGACGTAGAAGAATTTTAAGAGCATTTATAAAATGAGTTCACAAGAAACCGGCAATATTTTAATATCCACTATAACTACAGTGGTAAGTATAATTATTACAAGGGTGTCCATTATTGAAGATGTGAGGAAATCACTAAAACCTTGAAATCATTTGACTTTTCACTTTTGGTTATATTGTATATACAGTTATTCTAGGTCTTGAGGTCAAGTACTCTCACACCTACGTAAAATTTACTACAACCGACACAAGGAATGATGTAGAAGACACTTAAGCACTTTTGTGGCTATAATATCAAACAGATTTTGTGTTGTTTTTATAATTATTGTAATTATTATTATTATTATTATTTTATTATTATTATTATTATTTACAGTATTGTTATCGTGTATGTGTACCTACCTATTTTGTTCGCCTATTTGTGAATTAAATGGTCGAGTTTTAGCTCCTGGTCCTAACTTGCAGCATGCTGGAATTACTCACTATCAACTTCCTGGGTCCTGTCATGCCAATTCTTAAAACTGTGCATGGAACGCTGGCTATATTGTAGATACAGGATCTACTTATGTATTTAATCATTTGTTTTCCGATAAAACAAGAGCTACATCAGTTTTGCCCTCACGAAGGATGCTTCCAACAGCAATGACAGAGTCAGAGAAAATACAACACGACTGTCAACACATATACTCTCCCTGTGGGTTTCCAAGACACCTTGTGCTGTCATCCCTATACCTGCAATAATGTATAAGTGCAGTAGCCCCCAGCCTTTTAGTATTAAAGGGCCATTTTGAAAAGCCAAATTTAAAGTAGGGTCTTATTTTATACTTTTTGTGATAATAATATTTTGTAATTAATGACACTGCGAAGTATGGTATCTACTCGGGCATAAGTTCATATGAGGGCAGCATCCATTCCTTACAAGGGCCGCAGGCTGGGGACTCCTGTGCTAAGGGCAACTTCAGGCTAGCAAAGTTGTGGAAAATACAGTGGCACTCCTCAAATAATGATGTTAGGAAAGCGAGGGAGGAAAGGGTGAAGGGACGAAGGGTATAATGAGGGAAATATGTCAGTAAGGAGTGAGAGGGAGATGATAAGGGGAGAGGAAATCATGAAAGGAACGAGGGGAGACTGAAGAAGAGAGGCTCAAGGGAGAGTAAGGAAGAATTAGGAGGAGAGAATGAGAGAAAGAGAGAAAGAAAAGATCGCAAGTGATAAGGGAAAGAAAATCTGGGAAAAGGAGATCTTGGGAGAGGAAAAATATACATATCAAAGGAGATGCAGAGAGAATCAGAAGACGATGGATGGATAGATATATGATATAGATATATTATATATATATATATATATATATATATATATATATATATATGAGCGAGAGAGACAGAAGAGGATTACAAGGAAGAAGCAAACCCCCAAAGAAAATATATATTGTAGGCTCTTCATGGCTGCCTGAATTAAAGTGAGTAATGGAGGCAAGACAGCCTAGCCAGCGAAAAAGTTTGGAGCTCCCAGGATGTCATCATTAAGGGACAGATTAAGGGGCTAGTGGTGTCACCATTAGGGTGAGGGCGTGAAGGGTGTCGTAATTAAGGGTTAGATTAATTTGCCGAGGATATAGTAAAGGAGACTCAAGGCTTATCTTCGGTAGGGGAAGATACCTTGAATTATTTTTTTAAGATTATTATTTATGTTTTTTTTTATTGCTGTATTTCCAGAGGTGTTAAGACAAGACAATCCTATGATCCCAGTAGACCGCAGCATCCAAAACCAGACTTTCACGTACAAGAATTGTACGTCTATCCTCCAAGACTTGAATCCCTCTGCCTGGTTTAGCTGAGTCAGTCATTAAACCATCTCCATTATCTTGTCTGTCGTCTTGCTTTCTACATGACCAAACTCTTTCAAGAACCTCTCTCCGGATCTATGATTTCTTTGTATAATACATCATCTATCATTTTCCTAATATATTCACTACACATTGATCACACCTCATCTTGATCTCAGATATATCTTCACTGTCTCCAGCATCTTCTAATATCTAGAACTCAAAGATTATCCTACACATCAACAGAAAACGTTTCCTATTTTGTGTACAGTTATTATCCTTTTATCCATATATTCCTCACGCTCTTATTTCTTTCCCTCTACCGTTAACCCATCTTGTCCTCTTCCCTATTTTAAATCTACCTTATTACTCTGCTCTGAGTAATGTTTTATATCACTTTTTATAACAATTCTGCCACACGTTATACTTGGTTATACTTAAGATGTTCACTCTCCTATATTTCTAACATTCTTGTCGTATTTTCCCCCTTCATGCAAATTATGCATAAGCTTTGTAAATCGATAGGTACTTTTCTTATTATTGCTTTATACATTAAACTACTGTACCGACCTTTCCAAAAATATCATTACTTACAGTCATCACATCAATCTTAGTTACAGCATCCAACGCTTTTTCCAACTTTTCAGTCTACCTTTACTGATATGGAATTCTCTGACCCTTGTTTAACATCATTCCTTCTCCATATCATCTACCTACTTTACTCTTTCATTAATAAAATTCTTATGTAAATCAACATGTGATGTGAAAGCTGAGAGAAAACGTTATTCCACCAATCATTCGACTTCCTCCCTGTACCCACCTTCCTGTAAACACAAACATCTCCTCTATACTAACACTGCATTTTTCAGTGTCCTCAATTCCTCTTTAACTTCCGTTTCATATATTCTCATTCTAAGCAAACTGTCTTGCTACGCTCGTTTATATCTCTCCCTAATCACATTATTTCATTCACACTCACTTCTCTTTTAGACACTAGTAACATTCTCCTTGTGCACAACATTTCTCTTGCTCTTTATCCAACTGTTATAAGTTATTTACTGTCCCTCTCTATAAATCGGAATACTTTAAGAAATCTACCGATTCTTTATCCATTAAAACAGCCTGCTTTAGCGCCCGTAAAAAAAAAAAAGTACCACGGGTGGGGTAGAACCCGCGATCGGAGAGTCATGAAACTCCGCCCGTGTTATGGTTTGTTTGCAATCGTGTCATTACGATTTCGCGAGTCATAATTTGCCAGTTACCAAATCTGCGATGAACAATTCACTTAATGACCCTCACTGGTATTTAAGAGAGGCACTCTAAACGTTTCTAAAATATACTCTAAAATCCCTCGCTTCAAAAAAAAAAAAAAAAAAAAATCCCAAAGCAGTTGCTCTCTGATTTGGGATAAAAAAAGAAATCCCCATAGTATATCGTTTCCCTCTTCACTCATTTTCTATCAAGGTAGAGACCTAGATGGTGAATGATTTTTAATTCAAGGAACAAAGGCTATCCTTCACGTGAATAGTAAACAATACCGACAAGATGAATAATTATCCATATGTTGCACATGTGTCTATCTTTATTTGTAGACGTTTCCCGTCCAGTGGCTTTATCAATACATGGCCATATTGTGAAAAATGTATTCTATTGATAAAGCCACTGCTTGGCGAACGTCTATCAATAATAGATACCAGATGTTGCAAATGTGTCTATTCTTCAGCAAAGCTGCCTTCCATTCAGTTAGATCAAACGGATTAATTTCCATTTTCAGGCAAGAGTCATCCTTTAATTAGCCTCGTAAAAATCATCTGTTATCACTCACTTCCAATGTACAATGATTCACTGACCTCATATTTACCGAGTAAAAAGACACGTTCGTTAAATTATAAATTCTCACTCCTTTTATATCCCAAACGATTTATTTATTTCAATCATAGTCACTTATATTAAACTCGTGTTTTCTTGAGAAAATCCGACACTGGAATATTGGTTTTAATTCAAAATTTAAGGCAACGAGGGTGTCACCTTTAAGACCCGTCTTCAAACACACACACACACACACACACACACACACCACTGACATAAGACGGATTCATTAAGACTGGGAACTAGTTTCTTGCGACATACACAACACTGTTTATGAGAAGCACAAAATTAAAGTGAGACTATTGAAGGAGGATTAAAAAAACGGGGAGTAAGAGGAAGAGGAGGAGGAGGAAGAAGAAGAATAGCAAGAGAAGGAGGAATAGATGGACGAGTAATATAATGAGGGTGATTTAGTGGATCTGGAGGACGCTTGGAGGTGCTGTGACAATATACAACACACGTACAACGAAGGAGAGTGATGTGAGCCGAGCGACATTGCTGTTGTTGTGAACTTTTAGCGGTGGAGAGCCTCTGGATAGATTACAGAGAACCATTTCTGATCTTTCCTTGAAGAAACCTGTGATCAGGAGGCCTGGTCACAGACCGGGCCGCGGGGGCGTTGACCCCCGGAACTCTCTCCAGGTAAATCTCCAGGTAAACTGTTCCTTTATTCAGAGCCACCGCCAACACTGACTGAACACTGAGAAACTGAAAAGCTACCGACTAGCAGACGGAGGATCGAGCATCCATCACTCCTTACAGACAGGGTATACTCCAGATATACTTCATGCATAATACAGGTACGCAAAATGAGCAGTTGCGGACGATGCTTGTGGTATCAAAAAGGAGAATTGCTACAGCTGGGCCCAGAAATGAGTTAGCCTTTCATGAATATACTAAGATCATATCTCAGTATAACTCTCAGCCAAGCCAAGAAATAAATGAATATATGTACACACACACACACACACACACACACACACACACACACACACGCGCGCGCGCGCGCGCACACACACACACACACAGAGTGGTGGAGCACCTAGAAAGGAATGAACTTATCAGCGACAGCCAGCACGGTTTTAGGGACTGGAAATCCTGTGTCACATACCTACTGGAGTTCTATGACAGGATGACAACAGTAAGACAAGAGAGAGAGGAGTGGGTAGATTGCACTTTCTTGGACTGTAAGAAGGCGTTTGACACAGTTCCACACAAGAGATTAGTGCGAAAGCTGCAGGACCAGGCAGGGATAACAGGGAAGCCACTGCAATGGACCAGGGAATACCTGCCGGGAAGACAACAGCGAGTCATGGTACTTGACGAGGTGTCAGAGTGGGCGCCTGTGACGAGCGGGGTTCTACAGGGGTCAGTCCTAGGACCGGTGCCGTTTCTGGCTTATGTGAACGCGACATGACGGAAGGAATAGACTCAGAAGTGTCCCTGTTTGCAGATGGAGAGGTGATAAGAAGAATTCACTTGGACGAGGATCAGGCAAAACTACAAAGAGATCTGGGCAGGCGCTGCAGACCTGGTCCAGAAACTGGATCCTGGAGTTCAACCCCATTAAGTGCAAAGTCATGAAGATTAGGGAAGGGCTAAGAAGACCGCAGACGGAATACAGTCTAGGGGGGCCACAGACTACAAACCTCACTCAAGGAAGAGATTTTGGGCTGAGTATAACACCAGGCACATCTGAGGCGCACGTCAACCATATAACTGCTGCAGCATATAGGAGCCTAGCAAACCTCAGAACAGCATTCCGACATCTTAATAAGGAATCGTTCAGTACCCTTTACACCATGTACGTTAGGCCTATAATGGAGTATGCAGCACCAGTTTGGGACCCACACCTAGCCAAGCACGTAAGGAAATTCGAAGAAAGTGCAAAGGTTTGCAACAAGACTAGTCCCGGAGCTAAGTGGCACGTCCTACGAGGAGAGGTTAAGGGAAATCGACCTGACGACACTGGAGGACAGGAGAGATAGGAGGGATATGATAACGACATATAAAATACTGAGAGGAATTGACAAGGACAGAGACAGGATGCTTCAGAGATGAGACACAGCAACAAGGGGACACAGTTGGATGTGGAAGACTCAGATGAATCACAGGGATGCTAGGAAGTATTTCTTCAGTCACAGAGTTGTCAGAATGTGGAATAGTCTGGAAAGTGATGTAGGGGAAGCTGGATCCATACATAGCTTTAAGAAGAGATATGATAAAGCTCTTGGAGCAGGAAGAGTGACCCAGTATCGGCCAGTGATGAGGCGGGGACAGGAGTAGTGACTCGACCCCTGCAACCACAACTAGGTGAGTACACTTAGCTTCATACACGTAATTAAGAATGCGTTGTAACATTCTTTCTCAGCTTTCTAAATGTAATTCATGCATTTACTAGTATATTATCATACCAAAAAAAAATTATGAAAATTTAGTTGCTTTCCATAAGTGAAAAAAAAAATAGCCGACTAGCCCTCCCTCTCCATAATTACCTTCAAATTAAGTAATTGCTCCTCTCTCTCTCTCAGGTATAAATTCCTACCCACCACTCCGCATTATTTATTCTATATAATATAAAGCATTTCCTCTGTTTGAGTTTGCAAAATTCTTTCAGTAACAGCAACATGGTTTAATCAAAACATTTGTTTACCCAACATGTACAAACATCCGTTGAAGCCTCACAAGCCAGGCGGAAAAAAAAAGAATTCTGACGAATGGAATTGGTCCATTCTAAAATTACTTTTTTTTTTGATTGCCAATATTACTCCCTGAAATACTTTTACGACATTGTACATTTTGTTATCTCATTTCCTGGTGTCTGATCTTTTGGCTTCATAGATAAGGGTGCATTGTTGCTGATGGAGGGCTCTTGATCCACGGAATTGGACCTGTTCTCTCCCTCAGATGTTGTATGATTAAGATGGAGTTAGTGCTTTCTTTATATATTAAATAATAGTGATAATAATAATAATGATAAAGTATAATAATGATGATAATAATAATAAAATATAATATTAATGATAAAAAATAAGAATGACAAAATAATTATAATGATAAAATAATAATAATAATGATAAAATAATAATCATAAAAATAATAATGATAAAATAATAATGATGAAGATAATAATAATGATAAAAAATTATAAAATAATAATGATAAAATAAATGATAAAAATAATAATAATGATAAAAATAATAATGATAAAATAATAATGATAAAATAATAATGATAAAAATAATAATAATGATAAAAATATAATAATAAAATAATAATGATAAAATAATAATAATGATAAAAATAATAATGATAAAAATAATAATAATGATAAAATAATAATGATAAAAATAATAATAATGATAAAAATAATAAAAAAAATAATAATGATGGACTTGAATTATTGCACTAAGTGCAATAGTAGTAACATTGTGCTGGGAGGACCCTTTTGTAGAGAACGTTTCGCTCAAGCAGAGTTTTTTGAAGTCTATGTCTAGATCGAAACGAAGTTGATAAAGTTTTGTATTCCCACAGCACCTTTCTACCGCAGTTGTTGGTAAGCATCGCCTCTCATACGGCCCAGGAGGCGAGTTCGATTCCCTAATAGCATAAATTCCGCCAGCAGTGGGCGAAACGTCTTCGGAAAAATAATCTTTAACCAACTTGGCTCAACACCCACTTGTCGATTTTCTTCCCCAGTCATCGCTTACCAATATTAACCAAAAGTATGGTTAGTCATATCGTTAGTCGTAGGGTTAGTCGTAAGACCGGAGGTCTTACTCGTAGGGTTAGTCGTAAGACCGGAGGTCTTACTCGTAGGGTTAGTCGTAAGACCGGAGGTCTTACTCGTAGGGTTAGTCGTAAGACCGGAGGTCTTACTCGTAGGGTTAGTCGTAAGACCGGAGGTCTTACTCGTAGGGTTAGTCGTAAGACCGGAGGTCTTACTCGTAGGGTTAGTCGTAAGACGGAGGTCTTACTCGTAGGGTTAGTCGTAAGACCGGAGGTCTTACTCGTAGGGTTAGTCGTAAGACCGGAGGTCTTACTCGTAGGGTTAGTCGTAAGACCGGAGGTCTTACTCGTAGGGTTAGTCGTAAGACGGAGGTCTTACTCGTAGGGTTAGTCGTAAGACGGAGGTCTTACTCGTAGGGTTAGTCGTAAGACCGGAGGTCTTACTCGTAGGGTTAGTCGTAAGACCGGAGGTCTTACTCGTAGGGTTAGTCGTAAGAACGGAGGTCTTACTCGTAGGGTTAGTCGTAAGACCGGAGGTCTTACTCGTAGGGTTAGTCGTAAGACGGAGGTCTTACTCGTAGGGTTAGTCGTAAGACCGGAGGTCTTACTCGTAGGGTTAGTCGTAAGACCGGAGGTCTTACTCGTAGGGTTAGTCGTAAGACCGGAGGTCTTACTCGTAGGGTTAGTCGTAAGACCGGAGGTCTTACTCGTAGGGTTAGTCGTAAGAACGGAGGTCTTACTCGTAGGGTTAGTCGTAAGACCGGAGGTCTTACTCGTAGGGTTAGTCGCAAGAACGGAGGTCTTACTCGTAGGGTTAGTCGCAAGACCGGAGGTCTTACTCGTAGGGTTAGTCGTAAGACGGAGGTCTTACTCGTAGGGTTAGTCGCAAGACCGGAGGTCTTACTCGTAGGGTTAGTCGTAAGACCGGAGGTCTTACTCGTAGGGTTAGTCGCAAGACCGGAGGTCTTACTCGTAGGGTTAGTCGTAAGACCGGAGGTCTTACTCGTAGGGTTAGTCGCAAGACGGAGGTCTTACTCGTAGGGTTAGTCGTAAGACCGGAGGTCTTACTCGTAGGGTTAGTCGCAAGACCGGAGGTCTTACTCGTAGGGTTAGTCGTAAGACCGGAGGTCTTACTCGTTAGGGTTAGTCGCAAGACGGAGGTCTTACTCGTAGGGTTAGTCGTAAGACCGGAGGTCTTACTCGTAGGGTTAGTCGCAAGACCGGAGGTCTTACTCGTAGGGTTAGTCGTAAGACCGGAGGTCTTACTCGTAGGGTTAGTCGCAAGACCGGAGGTCTTACTCGTAGGGTTAGTCGTAAGACCGGAGGTCTTACTCGTAGGGTTAGTCGCAAGACCGGAGGTCTTACTCGTAGGGTTAGTCGTAAGACCGGAGGTCTTACTCGTAGGGTTAGTCGCAAGACCGGAGGTCTTACTCGTAGGGTTAGTCGTAAGACCGGAGGTCTTACTCGTGGGTTAGTCGCAAGACCGGAGGTCTTACTCGTAGGGTTAGTCGTAAGACGGAGGTCTTACTCGTAGGGTTAGTCGCAAGACCGGAGGTCTTACTCGTAGGGTTAGTCGTAAGACGGAGGTCTTACTCGTAGGGTTAGTCGCAAGACCGGAGGTCTTACTCGTAGGGTTAGTCGTAAGACCGGAGGTCTTACTCGTAGGGTTAGTCGCAAGACGGAGGTCTTACTCGTAGGGTTAGTCGTAAGACCGGAGGTCTTACTCGTAGGGTTAGTCGCAAGACCGGAGGTCTTACTCGTAGGGTTAGTCGCAAGACCGGAGGTCTTACTCGTAGGGTTAGTCGTAAGACCGGAGGTCTTACTCGTAGGGTTAGTCGCAAGACCGGAGGTCTTACTCGTAGGGTTAGTCGTAAGACCGGAGGTCTTACTCGTAGGGTTAGTCGCAAGACCGGAGGTCTTACTCGTAGGGTTAGTCGCAAGACCGGAGGTCTTACTCGTAGGGTTAGTCGCAAGACCGGAGGTCTTACTGTAGGGTTAGTCGCAAGACCGGAGGTCTTACTCGTAGGGTTAGTCGTAAGACGGAGGTCTTACTCGTAGGGTTAGTCGCAAGACCGGAGGTCTTACTCGTAGGGTTAGTCGTAAGACGGAGGTCTTACTCGTAGGGTTAGTCGCAAGACCGGAGGTCTTATCTCGTAGGGTTAGTCGCAAACGGAGTTCCTTACTGTAGGGTTAGTTCGTAAGACCGAAGGTTTACTCGTAGGGTTAGTCGTAAGACGGTGGTCTTACTCGTAGGGTTAGTCGCAAGACCCGAGGTCTTACTCGTAGGTTAGTCGCAAGCGAGTCTTACTCGTAGGGTTAGTCGTAAGACGGAGGTCTTATCGTAGGGTTTAGTCTAAGACGGAGGTCTTACTCGTAGGGTTAGTCGTTTAAGACCGGAGTCTTACTCGTTAGGGTTAGTTTGTAAGACCGGAGGTCTTACTCGTAGGGTTAGTCGCAAGACCGGAGGTCTTATCGTAGGTTGTCGTAAGACCGGAGGTCTTATCGTAGGGTTAGTCGTAAGACGGAGGTCATTACTCGTACGGGTTATCGCAAACGGAGCTTACTGTAGGGTTAGTGTAGACGGAGTCTTACTCGTAGGGTTTATCGTAAGACCGGAGGTCTTACTCGTAGGTTGTCGTAAGACCGGAGGTCTTACTCGTAGGTTAGGTAAGACCGGAGGTCTTACTCGTGGGTTAAGTGTAAGACCGGGGAGTCTTACTCGTAGGGTTAGTCCGTATAGACCGGAGGTCTTACTCGTAGGGTAGTGTAAGACGGAGGTCTTACTCGTAGGGTTAGTTTGTAGACCGGAGTCTTACTGTTTAGTCGAAAACGGGGTTACGGGGTTATCGTAAGACCGGAGGTCTACTCGTAGGGTTAGTCGTAGGAACGGTGGCTTAATTCATATGATTATTACCAAAATTTCCTTGGGTATTTCCTCAAAACATTTTTGGACAGTGAATTCCCTCTGACTTAAATCTTAATCTTACACATTATGGGCCAACTTAAGAAATAGTCCTTAAAATAATTTTTACTTATAATTAAGAAATTCAAAAAACATTGTTTGAAAAAAATATAAAATTATAATTTGCCTTGCTATTAAATATATTTTTTTGTGCCAATTCTTATTTATATATTTATTAACTTCATTAACCACCCCCCTTCAAGATGTTCATTTTAATCCTATCTGGGGTAATTACCCAGTTCCAGACTATTCCTAAGACCTTTAATATTTAATCGTCTTCTTGAAAATAGAAATTACTTACGTATTCCGGCAAAAGGCCCACGACCTTGACCTGACTTGAAATACATGGCTGCGGGTGATTTTCCATTACTTTTCGTGAAAAAAACGGTCGCGCTTATATGCGGAAGTGCGGTAAGCTCGTAGTGAAAGACGGTCTGTACTCTCAATTATTGGGCCGACTGCACTACTACACTTCATGTTTTCTAAAGTATGAGGCCTAATGTTAAGTGGTTTGTTTTATTAACACACTGGCCCATCCCACCAAGGCAGGGTGGCCCGAAAAAGAAAAATTTTCACCATCATTCACTCCATCATTGTCTTGCCAGAAGGGTGCTTTACACTACAGTTTTTAAACTGCAACATTAACACCCCTCCTTCAGAGTGCAGGCACTGTACTTCCCATCTCCAGGACTCAAGTCCAGCCTGCCGGTTTCCCTGAATCCCTTCATAAATGTTACTTTGCTCACACTCCAACAGCACGTCAAGTATTAAAAACCATTTGTCTCCATTCACTCCTATCAAACACGCTCACGCATGCCTGCTGGAAGTCCAAGCCCCTCGCACACAAAACCTCCTTTACCCCCTCCCTCCAACCTTTCCTAGGCCGACCCCTACCCCGCCTTCCTTTCACTACAGACTGATACACTCTTGAAGTCATTCTGTTTCGCTCCATTCTCTCTAAATGTCCGAACCACCTCAACGACCCTCCCATTGCCCTCTGGACAACAGTTTTGGTAATCCCGCACCTCCTCCTAATTTCCAAACTACGAATTCTCTGCATTATATTCACACCACACATTGCCCTCAGACATGACATCTCCACTGCCTTCAGCCTTCTCCTCGCTGTAACAATCATCTCCCATGCTTCACACCCATATAAGAGCGTTGGTAAAACTATACTCTCATACATTCCCCTCTTTGCCTCCAAGGACAAAGTTCTTTGTCTCCACAGACTCCTAAGTGCACCGCTCACCCTTTTCCCCTCATCAATTCTATGATTCACCTCATCTTTCATAGACCCATCCGCTGACACGTCCACTCCCAAATATCTGAATACATTCACCTCCTCCATACTCTCTCCCTCCAATCTGATATCCAATCTTTCATGGTGGGCAATATCAGTTGGGTGTGAGATAATTGCATAAACACAAATTTGGTTGAAGACACAAAAAAACATCGCTTCTCTCTACAGAGTTCTATCATTTCATGAGTTTTCCTGGTATGAGCTTCTTCGATAACTAATATTTTCTTTGCTATTCCCGCCAGTACATTATTCGGATCCTTTCAAGTCGTGACTTTTCCTGGTATAAGCTTCTTCTGCAACGAATTTTTCTTCGCTATTCTCGTCGGTACAATATTCGGGTCCAGCCAATTTTAACTGACTTATATATACGTCGACGGACGTAATTTTCTTAAGTCTACAAGTCTCTCTGGAAGAATTTAATAACTGCCCAATTTTTTATTATTTTAGAATTTCATTCTGTATCATATAATAATAATATAATAATAATAATAATAATAATAATAAAATAATATAATTTCATTCAAGAATGGTTAGAACACCAAATTAAAACAAAATAATTCACTGCAGTGTTTTTTTCAGTGGGTGTGCTCAACTCGTGTTGGTCATTAAGTGAAAGGAGAATTGGAAGCTCGATCCTCCGTCCGCTAATAGTAAGGCAAACATGGTATCGAATTGCCCGTTCACTACATCGAGCTTTGAGAGAACAGCATTTGTTTGCATGTTTGTCGTTCGTGGCTTAATTTCGTTTCAGGTTTATTGGCGTCATCATCAAATATTTTCTCTTCTCGGTTATCATCATCCTCACCTAAAAGGGATATTTTTAGCAATGGTATTAGCAAATACTGGTGGCTGGTGCATTTTCAAACACTGAAAGCTAGGGCATTAATAGACACTAAGACATATGAGACAAATCTCAAGTTCACCTAAAGTGAACGAGGCCCAACAGCTCTCTATTGAACTTTCCAAACATAGATTTTAGGATCTTCTATCATAGGTTTTAGGATATGCTAGTAGCCTGGGTTCTGTGACTCGGCTAGCATAAGCCAGTAAGTTCAGGTGCAGTGTTCTTAAGTTCGTACGTTCTATCAATGTTGGTTTTGCGAAGGTGAAGTATTTGAACTTTGTGCAAGAATACCCTCCCATGCAGTACCTCAACAGTAGTCTTTCAGACCATTATTATTTATTATATAATTATTACTACCACAACAACAACAACTACTATTACTATTATGCTATGGTCCATACCTCTTTTTCTGTTGCTCGTGGAACTCATTCAATTGAGAGGTTGGAGCACTTTTTTTCTCTCCCTCCGGCTCAACTGCTGGCAGAAACACGATAGCTCACATTCAGCCATGACGTATTGGAAAACCTGCATGGAATGTAAAGAGGTTAGAGTAAAATATGGATCCTTATAATACTAGAGGTGCAAGAACTGCCAGCCTCTCCTACTGCTAATACTACCTTTACCACTAGTTCTACCGCTGCTGTTACTGCTATTCTTATTACTGATTTAGCTATTACTATTATTATTATTACTATTAGTGGTGTTATAGTAGTAGTAGTAACAGCAGGAGTATTAGCACTGCTCTTACTGTTTATAGAACTGCTACCACTGCTGATACGACAATGTTTAATTCTGGAAAAGTAGCTCACAGGCTTTTTTAATAGAGAGTTAGATTAGTTAGAAACTCCCTTTCCAGGTGAAGCTCATAGAGGTGACCATTTCCTTTACAAAACTATCTTCAGACGGGTCTCTGTACACGATACACTGGGGAGTACATGCAGGATTTGGCTGCCACATTCTTCAGACACTTCAGACATGTGGCGTCCCTCCACGGTGTATACTGCCGACATTTTCGTATTACAAAACCCTCTAGACATAGTCGTCTATTGTCTCTCTAGGTCTAATGAAACAATTTCGAAAAAGAATACGCGCGCCGAACGAAGTCTCTTCCTCAATACTCGCCGAAGTGAGAGATACAATCTAGTGTCTGTCGTTTACTGAATGCAGTCTTATCTCTTGTTCTATAGCTGGTCATCTGTGGGAAATTACTCCTGGAGTGCTGCCTGTGTGATCGATTTGCCTACACGACATTTCAATCTGGTAGACTATGCCGGCTATGGAGACAACACTCACGTACTAATGTCTTTTCGTTAAAGGAAATGCTGAGTTCGTCAGTGTTAGTGTGACAACAGTAGTAGTAATAATAAATTAGACACGTGTGCAACACTTGGGTACCTGTAAAGATACCCAAGTGTTGCACATGTGTCTAATTTATCAACTAGTCGGTTCTCTGAACCACTCATATACAGTAGTAGTAATGTTCTCTCGATGGCGAGTTTAAACCTAAAATTTGGTCTCTTCAGCATTCGCATTTTACCAATTTTCATGTGCAGGATGCGTTTGAAAACTGGGTGAGTGCCGTGAGTGTGTACGCTTGTTTGTGTGTCTAGCTGTGAGCCAATTTT
The DNA here is from genome assembly GCF_026875155.1 of Cherax quadricarinatus. NCBI lineage: Eukaryota > Metazoa > Arthropoda > Malacostraca > Decapoda > Parastacidae > Cherax > Cherax quadricarinatus. The sequence goes on from NC_069460.1 coordinate 3,623,843, forward strand.
GAATTGTTTCTGTCATACAATTTTTTTTCTTTCCCTGTACATTGAATTGCATTCATTATTTACATTTCCAAATACATTTATATTTATTTTTTCTGTTTAATTTGTTTAAATCTGCGTTTTTTTTTATAATTTTTCTTTTGAACCATCACACTGACAGACAGACACACACACACACACACACACACACACACACACACACACACAAACACACACACACGTTTACACTCACACATTCTCACATATACAGACTCACACACACTCTCTTCCCCCCTGCACCCTCTCTCTCTCACTTACCCTCCTTCTCCCCCTCCTCTCCCTCTTTCCCCTCTCCCTCTTTCCCCTTTCCCTCTCCCATTCTCTCTCCCCCTTTGCTTCTCCCTCCTCCTCTCTCCCCATATTCTCCCCTCATTCCCCTTCCCCACCCCTCTCTCATTTCGCCACTATCTCCAGCTTCCTCCTCTCCCTCCCTCCGCCCTCCCACACACACTCGGACAAGCACACCACAAAAGAAACACACAGAATTACATAAGTTTTTCGTTCTGTGGCAACCAAAATAAAAAAAAATGGGTTGCCAGAGAGCGGGAAGGAAAACCAGGGGACTGGAGGATGAGCCTGCCAAGGAAGATTGGGCAACAGAGCTCATGAAAAGGGAACATGAGTGGGGAAAGAAGCCAGAAGAGCTAAGTACGAGAATGGAGGAGAGGATAGATGCATAAAGCAAGAAGTGGGAGATGCAAGTCACAGCAGCAGAGGCTAAGATTCAAAGACTATAATAGGAACTGAAAAATCTGAAACAGCCTAAACAACTAAAGAACAACTTGGGAATGACATCAGAGACTGCTACCTCAGTCACAAACAAGGGGACTGTAGGGAACAAAGTAATGAAAATGTATGCAGAGGCCCTATCAGACCATCGCAGAGCCCGACAAAAAGAGAGAATCACATCAGGAGCAATCGAGGAAACTGTAGAAAATGAAAGACCTAAGTTATATGTAGAGGCCCTAACAGACCATAGCAAAGCCCAGGGAAAGCTGAGAAGCAAAAATGATAGGCCACTGGGCAAAGGACAAGAGATAGTGAAAAAACTGAAAAAAAAGCTTCAATGGAGGCAACTAAATCGTATCAGGGGATACATAGGGATATGCAGTGGGAGAATGAAAGGGAGAGGACAGTCTTTGTTTATGGGCTCAAGGAAATTGAAGAGGAAACTTACGAAGTAAGAAGACAAGGGGAGAAAAATACGATTGAAATCATTATGAAAGCAATAGGAGATGGCATGACCAAGCTGGCAAATTTTTGGAAAATAGGGGGGGGGCTTGTAAGAAGAAAAACCCGGCCAGTCAAAGTGACTTTCAAGGCAGAATCGACTCGAAACAGGAACCTGCAGGAGAAAGCAAGACTAAGAAACATGCCGGCATACCAAAAGGTGTATCTCGATCGCGACATAACACGAGAAGGCAGAAACTGAAAGAGATGGTACAAAGACGAAAGGAGGAAAGACAGGTGAAGATGGACAGGAGAACCCAGACTCAGGAGGAAGATGAAATACAGCCTCCCTCATAACCATGTACAGAAGCCCCCAACCAGGACAACCACTATGCAACCAAACATTCTAACCCAAAACGCACATGCCATATCCAGTGCCACCACCCACCTCATTACAAACTCCACCCTCACAGCAACCACGCATATTTCCTTATCAGGTCTCCACTTCCCCAACCCCAACGTACCTTACCCCCCCCAGACCACAGTTTTTGAAAAGAAGTTTAAGATTTGGTATACAAATGCAGTCAGAACAACAAATAAGTGTGAGGAGTGGCATGATAGAATCAAGGAGGCATCCCCAGACTTAACAGCACTCACAGAAACGAAACTCACCAGAATGATAACAGGTGCAATCTTTCCACCCGGATATCAAATCCTCAGGAAAGATAGAGGGAAGGGGGGAGGAGGAGTTGCACTGCTCATTAAAAACCACTGGGGAAAGGATGGAATGTGCGAATGGGACTATTTAGTAGGAACAGTCCAGTTTGAGGGCCATAAGGTGGTAATTGCAGTAATGTACAACCCGCCACAGAACTGCAGGAGGCCAAGAAAAGAATACAACGAGAGCAACAGAGCCATGGTGACACATTAGCCGAGGCAGCCAGAAGAGCTCACATGGGAGGGAGCAAAGTTACTAGTTATGGGTGATTTCATAGAGTTGTCAGGAAGCGGAATAGCCTAGAAAGTAACATAGTGGAGGCGGGAACCATGCATAGTTTTAAGACGAGGTCTGATAAAGCTCATGGAGCAGGGAGGAGGAGGACCTAGTAGCAATCAGTGAAGAGGCGGGGCCAGGAGCTTTGACTCGACCCCTGCAATCACAAATAGGTGAGTGCACATGAGTGGCTGCTCATCAATTATATTTATTATTCACACATCGGCCGATTCCCACCAAGGCAGGGTGGCCCGAAAAAGAAAAACATTCACCATCATTCACTCCATCACTGTCTTGCCAGAGGGATGCTTTACACTACAGTTTATAAAACTCCACCTTTAACCCCCTCAGAGAAGGTTCCTTGATATTGGTGAGGGGCTCTTGATTTAGGGAATTGGATCTGTGCTCCATTTCCCCGAATTAAGCCTGAATGCCTTCCACTCCCCCCCCCCAGGCGCTGTATAATCCTTCGGGTATAGCGCTTCCCCTGATTATAATAATAATAATAATCCACGTTTAACACCCCTCCTTCAATTACATATCACAGTAAATTAATATTAGATATAGATGTTCTCGATAATAATGGCGAGTTATTGGACTCTGAGAATGCTAACTTGGCGTGTACATTATCACCTTGCTTCCTCTGTCCTTGCTATGTCATCCGTATTGTTTCTTTCTCGTTCTCCTCCTGTTCTACGCCCTTCACATCTGATACTTCATTCACCTTTATTTCTTCTTATACGCTGTTTTCCTAATTTATTGTTCTCTCCCTCTATATATATATATTTTTTCTTTCTAGACCATTGTTACTTTCTCTCTCTTTCTGTCATCACATCACTTCCACTATTCTTCACCATAACCACCACCACCATCACTACACCACTACTATCCTCAGTACCATCCCCCACCACCACCACCTACCCACCACCACCACCATATCACCAAACACCAAACTATCCTCACACCACCACCACCACCACCACCCATCACCACCACCCACCACTGCTACCCTCACCACCATCCCCACCACCACCATCACCACCAAACACCACACTACTACCCTCACCACCATCCCCCACCACCACCATCACCACCAACACCACCACTACTACCCTCACCACCATCCCCACCACCACCATCACCACCAACACCACCACTACTACCCTCACCACCATCCCCACCCACACCCATCACCACCAACACCACCACTACTACCTCACCACCATCCCCACCACCACCATAAACCACCAACACACCATTAAATACCCTCACCACCATCCCACACCACCATCACCACCAACACACCATACTACCCTCACCACCATCCCCCACCATCACCACAAACACCAGCACTACTACCCTCACCACCATCCCCACCACCACCATCACCACAACACCACCACTGCTACCCTCACCACCATCCCCACCACCACCATCACCACCACTACTAACCTTACCACCATCCCACCACCACCATACCACCAACACCACCAACACACCACTACTACCCTCCACCACCATCCCCACCACCACCATCACCACCAACACCACCATTACTACCCTCACCACCATCCCCACCACCACCATCACCACCAACACCACCACTTACTACCACTCACCACCATCCCCCACCACCACCATCACCACCAACACCACCACTACTACCCTCACCACCATCCCCACCACCACCATCACCACCAACAACCAACCACTACTACCCTCACCACCATCCCCACCACCACCATCACCACCAACACACACTACTTACCCTCACCACCATCCCCACCACCACCATCACCATAACACCACCATTGCTACCCTCACCACACATCCCCACACCACACATCAACACCACCACTCTACCCTCACTCACCACTAACCCACCACCACCCTACACCACCAACACCACCATTGCTACCCTCATCCACCAGTCACCCACCATCCAACCCTCATCACACCAACACCACCACTACTACCCTCACCACCATTCCCACCACCACCATCACCACCAACACCACCACTACTACCCCTCACCACCATCCCCACCACCACCATCACCACCAAACACCACCACTGCTACCTCACCACCATCCCCACCACCACCATCACCACCAACACCACCACTGCTACCTCACACCATCCCCACCACCACCATCACCCCCAACACCACCACTGCTACCGCTCACCACCATCCCACCACCATCACCACCAACACCACCACTACTAACCCTCACCACCATCCCCACCACCACCATCACCACCAACACCACCAACTACTACCATCCCACCACCCCACCACCATCACCACAAACCACCACTACTACCCTCACCACCATCCCCACCACCACCATCACCACCAACACCACCACTGCTACCCTCACCACCATCCCCACCACCACCATCACCACCAACACCACCACTACTAACCTCACCACCATCCCCCCCACCCCACCACACCACAACCACCAACACCACCACTACTACCCTCACCACCATCCCCACCCCCACCATCACCACCAACACCACCATTACTACCCTCACCACCATCCCCACCACCACTATCACCACCAACACCACCACTACTACCCTCACCACCATCCCCACCACCACCATCACCACCAACACCACCACCATCACCACCAACACACCACTACTACCCTCACCACCATCCCCACCACCACCATCACCACCAACACCACCACTACTACCCTCACCGCCATCCCACCACCACCATCACCACCAACACCACCACTACTACCCTCACCACCATCCCCACCACCACCATCACCATCAACCCACCCATTGCTACCCTCACCACCATCCCCACCACCACCATCACCACCAACACCACCACTGCTACCCTCACCACCATCCCCACCACCACCATCACCACCAACACCACCACTGCTACCCTCACCACCATCCCCACCACCACCATCACCACCAACACCACCACTACTACCCTCACCACCATCCCCACCACCACCATCACCACCAACACCACCACTACTACCCTCACCACCATCCCCACCACCACCATCACCACCAAAACCACCACTACTACCCTCACCACCATCCCCACCAACCACCATCACCATCAACACCACCATTGCTACCCTCACCACCATCCACCACCACCATCACCACCAACACCACCACTGCTACCCTCACCACCATCCCCACCACCACCATCACCACCAACACCACCACTGCTACCCTCACCACCATCCCCACCACCATCACCACCAACACCACCACTACTACCCTCACCACCATCCCCGCCACCACCATCACCACCAACACCACCACTACTACCATCACCACCATCCCCACCACCACCATCACCACCAACACCACCACTGCTACCCTCACCACCATCCCCACCACCACCATCACCACCAACACCACCACTACTACCCTCACCACCATCCCACCACCACCATCACCACCAACACCACCACTACTACCATCACCACCATCCCCACCACCACCAACACCATCACTGCTACCCTCACCACATCCCCACTACCATCACCACCAACACCACCACTACTACCATCACCACCATCCCCACCACCACCATCACCACCAACACCACCACTACTACCATCACCACCATCCCCACCACCACCATCACCACCAACACCTCCACTACTACCCTCACTACCATCCCCACCACCACCATCACCACCAACACCACCACTACTACCCTCACCACCATCCCACCACCACCATCACCACCAACACCATCACCACCAACACCACCACTACTACCCTCACCACCATCCCCACCACCACCATCACCACCAACACCATCACCACAACACCACCACTACTACCCTCACCACCATCCCCACCACCACCAGTAACACTAGAGTGTAGTTTACAGCAGCTCTGAGAGCTGTGATGAGAGTTTTCATAAAGTTTTATTAATCCGCTCATAGCCTTCATGTAGGTACACTTCCTTCCTTCCTTCCTTCCTTCCTTCCTTCCTCTTCCTTCAATCCATCATTCCTACCTTACTTCGTTCTCTATTTTCCTTCCTTCGTTTCTTACTTCGGTCCTCCCTGCCTCCCTCTCTTCCTCTGTCTGTCTGTCTGTCTCTCTCTCTCTCTCTCTCTCTCTCTCTCTCTCTCTCTCTCTCTCTCTCTCTAAGAACAGCATCCTCACAGCAACTGCTGATTGCAGATCTATCAAGGAGACGAAGTAGTACAAACTTCCCACAGGACATCCCTAGCCAGGCGAGGCCAATCCAAGTCTTGAAAATTCAATCTCTCACTAAGTCACTGCTGCTGCTGCCTAACAGATATGCTTCCAACTTTCCTTTTAACCCCAGACTTCTTGTAAGGCCATTCTTATCCCCTATTAACGTAAGATATCCCCTACACACACAGAGAACCCAAAAAGAAAAGGCAGGGCAGCGGGTGAGAGAACAGGGTGCAGGAGAAATGGGGAAATGCGGAAGGAATTAATAACAGATGGACGGATTGCTGGACAAATAGGTGAACTTCTTGATGAAGTGATGTGTGGATCGATACATTAACCGGAAAACAAACCGTTAATTTTGTGTTATGTATTCTGTATTCGTTGTTACAGTAACGAAATTTTGTGCTTGTTCCATTATTTGTCTCCGCAATGGCCGTTTTATATCCCATTGATGCTGTACACGATTCCTACACATCTTCACATGCACTTGTTCCTCCACAAGTTATTAATTTAAATGGCTATGAGTATTTATGCTTAGTGTCTTTATATACATGGCTAATTGCAGTCACATTTTTTTGAAAGGTACAAGAAGATAGATGAAAAAGACGTGTGATACTACACAGAATTTAAGATTTTTTTAAAATCAAAGTTGTATTTGAAATTCTTGATAGAGTAAAATAAATTGATTAAGAATTCTCCTGTTGCAGGTGATAGGTGCTTCTGTATTTCTGTCAGTTACAAAGATTGTTGGCACCTTTGTAAAAGTAACAGGTGATGGGTGTTACCTGTGTCAAAGGCAGACGTGATTGATGTCACCTTTGACAAGGATATTGGTGTTCCTTTATACTAGCAAAAAGTTCTTTACATCACCTCTGTCACCGAGCAATACGGCATTAACAGATATACGTCCATTATTAATAACGTCACAGTAAACCGGTTATATCACAATATGCAAAATGGCCACTGTGAAAAACAGTGAATTCCCAAGGGTTTTGCATTCATACATTACACACACACATACATACACATACTTCTCAGTATATACACAAAATATACGCACCTCATGGTTTATATACACGGGAAATGTTCACAGTTCTCGGTGCATATATTCTGTTAGAGAAGCGTCAAGATTATACTAACTCCAGTTATTTTAAATACTGTTACAATACCATCCCTTAATTCATTCTCTCTCTCTCTCTCTCTCTCTCTCTCTCTCTCTCTCTCTCTCTCTCTCTCATGTTTATTTCTTCCTTCGGCTTTTCACTTTCTGGATTCCATTTCGATGATATATAATTCTTGCATTCTATTTTGTAATCACTGCCATGACCTTGAACAGTTCTTAGAATATTACGACCTATTTCTCATTCGTGCACTATTTTTTAATTGCATTTCTCGCGTCTCTCCTCTCTCATTTCACTTAGATACTGTATCATTTCCCCTCTATCTGCAGTATATTTCCTCACTTCCCTTCACCCTCTCTTCAGTTTTCCCTCTGCTTCCTCTCTGCAATTGCTTAATTTATATTCCATGTATATAGACATCTTCAATCACACATCCCATTTATCTGTACCTGTGTACCAGCACCGTTTCACTGCATTTTTTTTTTCATTATTCATATGCATAGATATGCTTAACAGTTCGCAAACGAGCGAATTCACAAACATTATCTCTCGGTCCACAGCAGGATTCGAACCTGCACACTCTGTATCAAAGTACACAGTACTTTCACCACTCAGCGCGACAGTACTCTGTGGACTTTGATACAGAGTGTGCAGGTTCGAATCCTGTTGTGGACTGAGAGATAATGTTAGTACATTTATGCACTTTAGAGAGAAAGAGAAACAAATCGAATATCTCTCCCTTGTAATCCCTCATCACGTCTCCAATCAATATCACATTAAACATCCAGTGGGGAGACATCATCAATCATCTCGATGTCTCCACACGCACCGTCTTGTCCAATTCTCAACTTATCCTCATTTTGTTAAGGCAATTTTCTTTCGCTATTCCTGTAGTCAGCTTTCTAACGCTAGCTGTGAAATTACAAATATTTTCTATATTTTTTAGCTGTGTTAGACAAAGTTTGGTTATTTTATGGTGGGCTAGCTTAAAATAACTTAGGCTCGTTTAGATTAGATAAAGTAAATATAACCTCAAATAAGTAGCTGAGACTGGATAACAGCTCTAATCCTATAAATTCAACAACGGGAAAAAAATATGAATAACTCGTCAATAATACCTGCAAATTTTTCTATATCAATATGTCTAACAATTTTACCCAAACGTTGAGCACACCAATCAATAGGAACATAAAAAAGCTAAATTAAAACACGCTTTCTTGTCCGTTCCTTTAAGAGATTTAGGAACCAAAGGCCGCCAACTTTCTATTAGTTTCACGGAGACACTCGGCAGCTGCCTCCCAAACTTGGGTGATTTATGTCGCTTCTTGTGCCTTTCTGTGTCTCTGGCCTGGCCAATGGACCGCGTCGATCTGCCTTACTGTTGCGGTCCTCTTTGCATGAGTGAGTCCTCCTGGTCTTCGCTGCTGGAATCCCTTTACATAGCTGAATCCACACTGCTACGTACAGCACGGTTGTTCTGTGTGCTTATATATGGCAGGAGCGGAGCATCAGTATAGAGTAGCAATATACAAATAACCCGCATACTGAAGTGAGAAGCTTATGACGAGTTTCGGTCAGATTTGGATAATTTACGAGTCACAGTCACACACTTCTACTACTAGCATCAGAACTACCACTACTTTTTTCTTACTCTCTTTGACCCTTCCTTGACCCCCTCGCCTATTTATACACTGGTCCTCACTCTCGTGTGTTAGTGTGACTCGCAAAGAGCCCAGGTCGGACCGAAGCGTCGTTATAAGCTTTTCTCTCTCCTATTTGCGGGTTATTTGTGTTTTGTTCCAGTCACGGTATTGTGCCTTTGTTCCAGTCACGGTATTGTGCCTTTGTTCCAGTCACGGTAGCTTGCCTTTGTTCCAGTCACGGTATTGTGCCTTTGTTCCAGTCACGATAGTGTGCCTTTGTTCCAGTCATGGTATTGTGCCTTTGATTCAGTCACAGTAGTGTGGCCTTTGTTCCAGTCCCCTATTGTCCTTTGTTCCAGTCACGTAGTGTGCCTTTGTTCCAGTCACGTTATTGTTGCCTTTGTTCAGTCACCGTAGTGTGCTTTGTGTCCAGTCACGGTATTGTGCCTTTGTTCCAGTCCGGTATTGTGCCTTGTTCCAGTCACGGTATTGTGCCTTTGTTCCAGTCACTGTAGTGTGCCTTTGTTCCAGTCACGGCATTGTGCCTTTGTTCCAGTCACCGTAGTGTGCCTTTGTTCCAGTCACGGTATTGTGCCTTTGTTCCAGTCACGGTAGTGTGCCTTTGTTCCAGTCACGGTAGTGTGCCTTTGTTCCAGTCACGGTATTGTGCCTTTGTTCCAGTCACCGTAGTGTGCCTTTGTTCCAGTCACGGTATTGTGCCTTTGTTCCAGTCACGTAGTGTGCCTTTGTTCCAGTCACCGGTATTGTGCCTTTGTTCCAGTCACGGTATGTGCCTTTGTTCCAGTCACCGTAGTGTGCCTTTGTTCCAGTCACGGTATTGGGCCTTTGTTCCAGTCACGGTATTGTGCCTTTGTTCCAGTCACCGTAGTGTGCCTTTGTTCCAGTCATGGTATTGTGCCTTTGTTCCAGTCACGGTATTGTGCCTTTTTGTTCATGAGAGAGTAGCAAGCTGGCACCTCAGAATGCAAGTAGACCTTATTTACCCCTGTGACTCGGACAGCTACAGGAGGAGGCGCTGTTGTTATTGTATTCGTGAGGGATAAAATCTATTTAATGAACCAATAATGACGAATTTTAAGTCATGCGTCTGGTAGCGCGGGGAGGCTTGTAAAATCTCATGCGTGCTTTTCCATACGAAATGTAAAAAGAAATTGAAGGATGAGCTAAATTATTGAGAAATCTGAGCTTGTATTGATTGCAGTGATGGGAACATTGGAATGAAGGGAACATTGTAGTGAAGGGAACATTGTAGTGAAGGGAACATTGCAGTGATGGGAACATTGGAGTGAAGGGAACATTGTAGTGAAGGGAACATTGCAGTGAAGGGAACATTACAGTAAAGTGAACATTACAGTAAAGTGAACATACAATGAAGGGAACATTACAGTAAAGTGAACATTAAAATGAAGGGAACATTACAGTAAAGTGAACATACAATGAAGGGAACATTACAGAAAAGGAACATTACAGTGAAGGGAACATTACAGAAAAGGAACATTACAGTGAAGGGAACATGCCAGTGAAGGGAACATTATAGTGAAGGGAACATTATAGTGAAGGGAACATTATAGTGAAGGGAACATTATAGTGAAGGGAACATTACAGTAAAAGGAATATTACAGTGAAGGGAGCATTACAGTAACGGGAACATTACAGTAAAGGGAATATTACAGTGAAGGGAATATTACAGTGAAGGGAATATTACAGTGAAGGGAACACTAAAGTGAAGGTAACTTTACATTAATAGCATCTTAGTTATCAACAATAAAAAAAAACATCAACAATTACATTTTCGCTACATTACCTTCACGACGATCACTTCAGTGTTATTGCTATATGTTCAAGGAAAGGTGCTAAACCCTCAAGGGCCATACAGCGCATATGGAATGGGAAGTAATGAAATCTGATCCCCCCAAAATTGGAAGACAATTTCGGTTAAGTGGTTCAACAGACCATCAATAGCATCATTTCTCTCCAATTAATAGGATAGAGCTTTATTAAATCATGGCTTGATAAAGCTCTACATAGAGCGTAACGATACCTCAGAAAAAGTTTTTTTCTCAGTGATTTGTATTTTCTTCTCCATTGTCGGGTGTATGCTATTGGGATGCAGCCTAGAAACTGATCGTTGATTCTTATGTACGTTTAATGGGGTGGTAACGGTGGCTGTGTGCTGATTTCTGATGGTTGTTCGAGGCTATTGTGCTTTGTTGAATGCAATTTGTTCTTTTTATTGGGTGTATGTGTGTGTGTGTGTGTGTGTGTGTGTGTGTGTGTGTGTGTGTGTGTGTGTGTGTGTGTGTTGGTTCACCTATTTGTACTCACTTATTTGTGGTTGCAGGGGTCGAGACTCAGTTCCTGGCGCCGCCTCTTCACTGATCACTACTATCTTCTCACTCTCCCTGCTCCATGAGCTTTATCATACCTCGTCTTAAAGCTATGTATGGTTTCTGCCTTCTCTACATCAATTGCCAGACTATTCATCTTCCTGACAATTCTATGACTGATGAAATACTTCCTGACATCCTTTTTGATTCATCTGAGTCTTCAGTTTCCAATTGTGACCCCTTGTTTCTGTGTCCCCTCTCTGGAACATCCTGTCTCTGTCCATCTTATCTATTCCTCGCGGTATTTTGTATGTTGTTATCATGCCTCCCCTAACCCTCGTGTCCTCAAGTGTCGTCAGACCGATTGTGTGTGTGTGTGTGTGTGTGTGTGTGTGTGTGTGTGTGTGTGTGTGTGTGTGTGTGTGTGTGTGTGTGTGTGTGTGTGTGTGTGTACTCACCTAATTGTGGTTGCAGAGGTCGAGACACAGCTCCTGGCCCCGCCTCTTCACTGGTCGTTACTAGGTCCTCTCTCTGCTTCCAGAGCTTTGTCATACCTCGTCTTAAAGCTATATATGGTTCCTGCCTCCACACATCACTTGTTAGGCTATTCCACTTCCTGACGACTCTCTGAAGAAATACTTCCTAACATCCCTATGACTCGTCTGAATTTTTCAGCTTCCAATTGTGACCCCTTGTTTCTTTGTCCCCTCTCTGGAACAACCTGTCTCTGTCTACCTAATCTATTCCACGCAGTATTTTGTATGTCGTTATCATGTCTCCCCTGATCCGCCTGTCCTCCAATGTCGTCAGTCCAATTTCCCTCAACCTTTCTTCGTAGGACATACCCCTGAGCTCCGGAACTAGCCTTGTTGCAAATCTTTGCACTTTCTCTAATTTCATGACGTGTTTGCCCAGGTGTGGGTTCCAAACTGGTGCTGCATACTCCAGTATGGGCCTGATGTACACAGTGTACAGTGTCTTGAACGATTCCTTACTAAGGTATCGGAACGCTATTCTCAGGTTTGCCAGGCGCCCGTATGCTGCAGCAGTTATCTGGTTGATGTGTGTGTGTGTGTGTGTGTGTGTGTGTGAACATATGTAAGCGTGCATGCACATACGTACGTATGCGCGAGTCTTTTAAACGCTCTTTAATATCTACTTTAAAAAACATTACCGGTTACATTTACACATTAAAAAAAATCTTTGTGCTCCAATGAACTAATATGAAAAAAAACATAATTGTTTTGATAATTATTTTAATTACTGTCGACATGATATTGCATTACACATTCCAATTTGCGAGCATTGTCAGAGGCACAAATGAGAGACAAATATTTCCGTGGCAGCGGCTTTGTTGACACTGTCCAGCCCACGAGAACGCTGACGGATTCATTTGTTTGTCTTGCTCAATAATACGCATTTCGTTTCGGATACTGTGTCAAAACGAAGGGTAGAGGAATATTTGTACTTGTGCTATTTCACGGAGTAAAGAAGTTATAATATATATATATATATATATATATATATATATATATATATATATATATATATATATATATATATATATATATATATATATTATATACACAAAAAGTAATGCAGAAGGCGGATTCTAATGTTTTTATTATTGTTTCAGCACTGAAAAGGAATAGATCAATAGAATTAGCGTGCAATACTTTTGTATCTTGACTGCTGATGTCCAAGTATTGCATATGTGTGTACTATTTGTGTCTGCTACACGCTAATCTCTGTGTCTCTGCCTGCAGACGACAGTGGCTGGCAACGTGAGTGTGAGCACAGTCAGCCTGACACCTGAACCTGGTGATCACGGTGTTCCGCTTGTGTGTAAGGCATACAGTCCCAACCTGCCTGGTTCTGTACTCCACGACCAGATCACCCTCGCTGTCCACTGTGAGTCCTCAAGGTGATTTGGGATTGTGTGTAGTGGCGGTGATGGTGGTAATAGTGGTAGTGGTGGTGGTAACAGTGATGGCGGTGGTGATGGTGGCAATAAGAATGGCGGTAGTCGTGATGGTGGTGATAGTAATGGTGGTAGTGATGATGGTGGCAACAGTGACGGTGGTAGTGATGGTGATAGTGGTGGTGAAAATTGTGATGGTGGTAGAGTGGTAATAGTGGTCGTGGTGACAGCAGTGATGTTGATAGTGGTCGTGTTGGCAGCAGTGATGGTGGTAGTGGCGGTAGTAGTATTAGAGGTGGCAACAGTGATGATGGTAGTGATGGTGGCAGTGATGGAGGGTGAATGGTGATGGAAATATTATTAGAGGTGGTGGCAGGGGAGGCAGATTTGGGTGATGGAAGATTGAATGATGGCGTTGGAAGGGTTCTGAGGGGAAAAGAGGGGTTAGTGGTGGAGGATGAGATGAGGGAGACCTTTTTGTGATGACTGTGGTGGGGGATGAGGGGTGGTAAAGTGCCGGCAAAGTGGTGGTGCTGGTGGAAGTGCTGTTGATGATAGCGAGGGTGAAAAGGCGTTAGTGTTGACTGCAAATGACTGCTTGCGTGTTAGAAAGATTGTGGTAGCTGGTCTCATTAGAGTGTGGTAGCTGAGCTCACTAGATAGATTGTGGTAGCTGGGCTCAATAGATTGTGGTAGCTGGGCTCAATAGATAGATTGTGGTAGCTGGGCTCAGTAGATTGTGTTAGCTGGGCTCACTAGATAGATTGTGGTAGCTGGGCTCATTACATAGATTGTGGTAGCTGGGCTCATTACATAGACTGTGGTAGCTGGGCTCATTACATAGATTGTGGTAGCTGGGCTCATTACATAGATGTGGTAGCTGGCTCATTACATAGATTGTGGTAGCTGAGCTCATTACATAGATTGTGGTAGCTGGGCTCATTACATAGATTGTGGTAGCTGGGTTCATTACATAGACTGTGGTAGCTGGGCTCATTACATAGATTGTGGTAGCTGGGCTCATTACATAGAGTGTGGTAGCTGGGCTCATTACATAGATTGTGGTAGCTGGGCTCATTACATAGATTGTGGTAGCTGGGCTCACTAGATAGATTGTGGTAGCTGGGCTCATTACATAGATTGTGGTAGCTGGGCTCACTAGCTAGATTGTGGTAGCTGGGCTCATTACATAGACTGTGGTAGCTGGGCTCATTACATAGATTGTGGTAGCTGGGCTCACTAGATAGATTGTAGTAGCTGGGCTCACTAGATTGATTGTGGTAGCTGGGCTCATTACATAGATTGTGGTAGCTGGGCTCATTACATAGATTGTGGTAGCTGGGCTCATTACATAGATTGTGGTAGCTGGGCTCATTACATAGATTGTGGTAGATGGGCTCATTACATAGATTGTGGTAGCTGGGCTCATTACATAGATTGTGGTAGCTGGGCTCATTACATAGATTGTGGTAGCTGGGCTCATTACATAGATTGTGGTAGCTGGGCTCATTACATAGATTGTGGTAGCTGGGCTCATTACATAGACTGTGGTAGCTGGGCCTTACATAGAGTTGTAGCTAGGCTCATTACATAATTGTGGTAGCTGGGCTCACTAGATAGATTGTGGTAGCTGGGTCATTACATAAGATTTTTATGGCTCATTCATAGATTGTGGTAGCTGGGCTCATTATAGATTGTGGTAGATGGGCTCAAATTCATGATTGTGGTAGTTGCTCATTACCATACGATTGTGGTAGATGGCTCATTACATAGATTGTGGTAGCTGGGTCATTACAAGATTGGTAGCTGGGCTCATTACATAGATTGTGGTTTGCTGGTCATTACAAAAGATTGTGGTAGCTGGGCTCATTACATAAAATTGGGTAGTGGGCTCATTACATAGATTGTGGTAGCTGGCTCATTACATAGATTGTGGAGCTGGGCTCATTACATAGATTGTGGTAGCTGGCTCATACATAGATTGTGGTAGCTGGCTCATTACATAATTGTGGTAGCGGGCTCATTACTAGATTGGTAGCTGGGCTCATACTAGATTGTGGTAGCTGGGCTCATACATAGTTGTGGTAGATGGGCTCTTACATAGTTGTTAGATGGCTCATTACATAGATTGTTGGTAGATGGCTCATTACATAGATTGTGGAGTGGGCTCATTTACATAATTGTGGTAGTTGGCTCATTACATAGATTGTGGACTGGCTCATTACATAGATGTGGTAGAAAGGGCTCATTACATAGATTGTGGTTTGATGGCTCATTACATAGATTGTGGAGCTGGGCTCATTACATAGATTGGGAGGGGCTCATTAGATTTTATGGTGGCCTTCAACACTTCAACAATCTAATTACAATACTACACCAAGGGCATTAAAGAATTTATTACTTCAATTGAGAGATCCTGATCATGAAAGGCATTTTATAGCTCCAATTCCATGGATCATGATCACCATTTAAACAGCATAAGAATGGAAGAAATCCATTAAATATACCGTTACGTGGGAACAAGTCTGCAGAAATTCCCCCAATTAATAAATGATATATGTAGATACAATATATATATACTATAATATATATATATATATATTATAATATATATATATATATATATAATATATATATGAAGACCGCATATATTATTATATATTAATATAGTTTTATTATATAATATATATATATTAATATATATATATATATATATATGTTATATATTTAATTATGCGGTTGTCAGTGCTTATAGAAGGTAAACGTTCAAATTGGTGATGACCTAAACCATAGTATAAATAAATTTAACGTCTTCTGGGATATTATAACTGACTTACTGTCAAAAGTTTCAGTCGAACGCATTGTTTTAGCAAAAAAATAATTTTTTTTCGTTGCGAATAAAAGAATCAAGCTAATTGAAGAAATATATCAGACAGTCGTGTGTGTTTCGCTGACTGACACTCACGGATACTGTTCTTACATAAATACAGTAACAATGTGTGTTTTGACAGTCGTTTGTGCCACTATCAGTATCAGTGGAGGCGCCTGGTAGGAAGCGGGTTCGTGAGGAGGCGCCGTCACGTTCTACTGGGCACCTGAAGGCCAAATCCTAGGTGTACAAGTCACCTGGTTCATAATGTAAGTGGCAGGATTTATGTATCTTTGATGGTTTCCAAATTGCTCCTGACAGGAGGTTTGTAAACAAAAGAGAGAGACAGACAGACAGAAATACAGGCGAACAGCAGACTCAGATAAACCTTCCCCCTCTAATCTTTAGGGTAGGAACACCCTTCTAACCACCTCAACCTAATCAACTCCATGTTGTATAAAAATTCAACGTAACTCATGGCGTCAATTTCCGTGAAATTTGACGGTTTCTTAATATCTAAACAGCTCTTTATGTAAGGGTAACTCTTAAACGTAATTGAGTTGTTGAAGATTTAGAGTTTGCGGGTAGTGATGGGAGAGAGAATGAAGAATGCAATTTATAGGAGCCAAGACCGTGTGAGAGACACTAAAACAAGAGGGATAGCTTACTTCATGACGCAGATGAATGGAAGCAAGACTAGATATTCTCGATAACACGAATAAATCTAAATTGAATTTTAGCGAGGATTTGCCTCGGCGTGCTGTGGAGAAACATATCCACTCTTATAGTGGAAGTAGCACATTGCTGGGAGACAGAGTACATTATTTTGGACAGCGACCAGCTAGCAAGAAAATGGGTCAGCACACTAAAAGCCTTTCTTGGAAGATGAGGTGATCCCGAGGGGAAGATCGTGGGATAAGAACAGAGTATACTGTGAGAATGGAGTGGTGTATACAAATCATGGTTATCGTCGATCTGGGCAAAGAGCACTGTGAGAGGGAGAGTGTACGCTAATCACTGTTACTGAGTTATAGGTAGTTTTTGAAAGGGATTTACGAGGTCAATTTCTTTCTGTGTATGACAGCCCTGAGGTCAGGGAATGAGGGTACAATTCACAATAAAATTCACTTGCACGTTAGTAAATAGAATTATTACAGCTTATTGCTTGGGTAGTTTGTAGTCTGTTAGTGGGGTTGGATTTGTGAAGGACGTCCCTTAGCAGGGGCCCAAACAGGCCTCCTGCAGTGTTCCTCGTTTCTTATGTTCTTACAGGAGAAAAAAAACTTGTGACGACGTTTAATGATTACAGATTTAAATGTTATAAGTACGATTTTTTCTGTTTGTAAATCTAGAGTCATAAAATTATATTTTATCTATACTTATAAACAGAACTTCGATGTCTATGAAGAGATAATAGAACTTTATCACATACCTGGAGTACACCTGGAGAGGGTTTCAGGGATCAACGCCCCCTCCCCCATCCGCGGGCCCGGTCTGTGACCAGGGCCCAGGCCTGGATACTTTTTTCAATTCCCGGAAAGCTAAATAAGAACAGTGCAAAGTGACATGCAGAGAAAAAAAAAACACAGAATCGTATGTCAGGTCCTGGATGATGCTTACAGTAGTCCACTACAGTTGATCTACTGAAGAGAAGTGGTACTAACGAAGCAGTCGCTAAGTCAAACACTAAATATCACCATTGTTAGTGTACGCACCGTTTTCCCGGGGCAGATTGTAATAAACAATGCGTAAGGAAAACGTCAGAAATCAGGGCACAAAAAAGTTACAGAACTCACAGTATAAATAATGCGTGTGTCACTGCGACAAACACGCCATCTAATGGCTAGGGGTAAGTTAGGTAAGATTTGTCAGGAAACAGGATAAGTGTTTCCCGGCGCTGGTCTTAGTCATATGATGACCCGCAGCTGGAGCTTTTGGTCATCTGACTGAGGCCTACGTGGCTTACCCTCCACCCCTTTAAAATTATGGTTATATTATTAACCATTTAATATATATATATATATATATATATATATATTTTATATATATATATATATATATATTATATATATTATATGTGGGATTAAAAAGGCTTCAAGGAAGAATATCTGGATTTCTTCCTGAAGCCGTTTGAATATTCCACTTCCCCTACCACCCCATCTTTTCATTCTTTTACCAATAGGTAAAACAAAGATTCAGAATACACTGCCTGAAAGTAGCGAGCACTGGCACAACAGACACTGTAGCTAAGAGCCAAACTGTTGACACCCTGGCATACATCACATTACAGTGTAAAAAATCAGGCCCATAATTAAACGGAAATGCAAAAAGCTCGTAATTATGGAACAGTAGGCCAAGCATAGTGCTTCGCTGTTCTCATCATCAGGACCTGACATACGATCCGCTTTTTTTCCTTTCTCTACACTGGTGAAATGTTGTGCAATAAAGGTCTCCACTGTATTCATGTCTCTCTTTTATTACTAAATCAAGTTTTTTTTTCACCAAATCAAGGTTGCTCTCTACATTTTTCTTTCTACTGAAGGCTTTGGGAAGCCTTCCCAGTACAAACACGAAATGTTCCTATTAGGGCCATCTATCTGCTTTTCCTACAATGTAAGTTAAATGTATTGGAGTGTGTGGAGAGAGCCTTCTAATTATCACCTGTCCAGATATGATCTGTAGAAGTAGCACTTCACGCAAAAATTAATTTTTTTTGTCCAGGTGATAAGAATTTATGTAAATATATCTCTTGGTTCTGTGTTGTAGTCTAATACGTGGGTTGATGTAGAGGCGATTGGAAAGACATGATTTCCCATATAAAAGTTTGATATTCAATGATCTGGAACATCAAAGTGTAATGGAAACGTATCGATAAATTTAGGAAATCAATTTGAAAATACTGTAGAAGGACAACGTACGCGAAGTACAACTGAAGAGGGTCTCAGGCGGAGACCGAAATATGCAATCTCTTTTCACACACTTTTGCTGTCTCCATGTGTATTTCCTGAATACGTATTCAAATACATTGAGATTCACGGGCTATTACGCAGCGATCACCAACAGCCTGGCGAGGCAGTGCTAACGGACGGAGGATCGAACCTCCACCACAACTTGGGCTGAATGCTTCTATACAGCTCAAATACAAACAGGTTTGACCTTCACGTCAGCTTCAACTGCTGTATGAGTTATCACTTGGCACAATAATCTCACACAATTGACTGGTGTCACATCGCAAGCCTCCAATATAAAATTTCATACCTAAATTTCACTCCCCCTGTTCCGAAATAGCACCAAAAAAATCTGCAGTTCTCTCACTCGGTTCGAAAACCCACTTTTGGAGGGATTAATTAGGAAATTGTGTAAAAAAAATAAATTTGGAATAGAGTGATATTCGCGCTGCCGAGGGACTGAAATTAAAGAATAATAACGTTATCAACAAAGGACTAAATATTCGGTAGGCCAGTTAAATTATGTGTGATGGAGAGGGGAGGAAGAGAGAGAGAGAGAGAGAGAGAGAAAAGAAGAGAGAGAGAGAGAGAGAGAGAGAGAGAGAGAGGAGAGAGATACGGAGACAGAAATAGAAAGATTGATTTTGAGATAACAAGCTCTGACCACAGACAACACACATCACACACACCAATATCTCCCAGTAGTATTAAAAATAACTAGTCAGAGTCCTTTAAGACTGGAGCATTGGATACTGGATACTGGGGACGGCCTCTCGATCCGAGAAAAATGGAACAAACCCTTTCCCCATGGATAAAAAACTGAACCGCTCCCATTATCCCAGGCCACATAAGACCTCTACTGTATATTAAATATATATCTACAAATATATAATGGCAATTATGTAGTTAAAAATGCCGTTACGCATTCAGGAGCTGTGATTCGACCCTCGCAATTCGAGATTGGTGAGTACACTTCCCACACGGCCCTTCCTCCCTTGTAAATCAAACTCATTACATTCAAAATTATATTAGGTCTTGCTGTGGTTACGCATATTTCTCCCCTGCCTTGTTTCCTGAACTTTGTTACGTCAAACGTGCGTAACTGAACGTTCTAACCGCAATCAATTAAAAAAATGTTTAGTGGTGTTGTATAATGTGTTTTGCGAAGGACACTGAACTTGACATCTCGTACTGGTGGCGGTAGTGATGGTGGTAGTAGTAGTGGTAGTAGTAGTAGTAGTAGTAGTAGTGGAAATATAAACACAAATGCAGTATAATGTGATCCTTTATTGACAACGTTTCACCCACGCAGTGGGCTTTTTCAAGTCACACACGGATCTACCTGGGGTTGGAAGATACGGGAGTATTTATAGTTCAGAACGTTGAGGTCAGGTGAAGATTGCTGCATCAGATGATCTACCGGGGGTTAAGATATTTTTGGGGTAGAGGGGGCTCATTAAAAATTTTATGGTGGCCTTAAAACACTTCAAAATTCTAATTACAAATTACTACCCCAAGGGCATTAAAAAATTTTTTATTACTTCATTTGAGAGATCCTGATCCAGAAAGGCATTATAGCTCCAATTCCATGGATCATATCACCATAACCAGCTTTAAATGGAAAAATCCTTTTAAATATCCTTACTGGGGGAACAAGCTGAAAAATTTCCCAAAAATTTAATAAATGAAGTATATGTAATACAAAATATATAATAATATATATATATAAAATTTAATATATATATATTATATATATATATATATATGACAACCGCATATATTTTTTTTATTAAATATATTATATATTATAATATATATATAATATATATATATTATATATATTATATTATATATAATATATATGCGGTCTGTCAGTGCTTATAGAAGGTAAACGTTCAAATTGGTGATGACTAAACCATCAAGTATAAATAAATTTACGTCTTCTGAATATTCATAAGCTGACTTACTGTCAAAAAGTTTCAGTCGAACGCATTGTTTTTAGCAAAGAAATATATTTTCTTTTCGTTAGCGAATAAAAGAATCAAGCTAATGTGGAAGAAATATATCAACACAGTCGTGTGTGTTGCGCTGACTGACACTCACGGATACTGTTCTTTACATAAATACAGTAACAATGTGTGTTTTGACAGTCGTTCCTGTGGCCACTATCAGTATCAGTGGAGGCGCTGGTGGAGACGCTGGGGTTCGTGAGGGAGGCGCCGTCACGTTCACCTGTCACCTGAAGGCCAATCCTAAGGTGTACAACGTCACCTGGTTTCATAATGTAAGTGTGCAGGATTTATGTATCTTTGATGGTTTCCAAATTGCTCTGACAGGAGGTTTTGTAAACAGAAAGAGAGAGACAGACAGACAGAAATACAGGCGAACAGACAGACCTCAAGATAAACCTTCCCCCTCTAATCTTTAGGCTAGGAACACCCTTCTAACCACCTCAACCTCAATCAACTCCATGTTGTATAAATTCAACGTAACTCATGGCGTCAATTCCTCCGGTGGAAGACTTCGACTGGTTTCTTAATATCTAAGACAGCTCTTTTATGTAAGGTAACTCTTAAAAACGTAATTGAGTTGTTGAAGATTTAGAGTTTGCGGGTAGTGATGGGAGAGAGAATGAAGAATGCAATTTATAGGAGCCAAGACCGTGTGAGAGACACTAAAACAAGAGGGATAGCTTACTTCATGACGCAGATGAATGGAAGCAAGACTAGATATTCTCGATAACACGAATAAATCTAAATTGAATTTTAGCGAGGATAGCCTCGGCGTGCTGTGGAGAAACATATCCACTCTTAAAGTGGAAGTAGCACATTGCTGGGAGACAGTACATTATTTTGGACAGCGACCAGCTAGCAAGAAAATGGGTCAGCACACTAAAAGCCTTTCTTGGAAGATGAGGTGATCCCGAGGGGAAGATCGTGGGATAGAAAAGAGTATACTGTGAGATGGAGTGTGTATACAAATCATGGTTATCGTCGATCTGGGCAAAGAGCACTGTGAGAGGGAGAGTGTACGCTAATCACTGTTACTGAGTTATAGGTAGTTTTTAAAAGGGATTTACGAGGTCAATTTCTTTCTGTGTATGACAGCCTTGAGGTCAGGGAATGAGGGTACAATTCACAATAAAATTCACTTGCACGTTAGTAAATAGAATTATTACAGCTTATTGCTTGGGTAGTTTGTAGTCTGTCAGTGGGTTGGATTTGTGAAGGATGTGCCTAGCATGGGCCAACAGGCCTCCTGCAGTGTTCCTCGTTTCTTATGTTCTTACAGGAGAAAAAAACTTGTGACGACGTTTAATGATTACAGATTTAAATGTTATAAGTAGGATTTTTTCTGTTTGTAAATCTAGAGTCATAAAATTATATTTTATCTATACTTATAAACAGAACTTCGATGTCTATGAAAACATAATAGAACTTTATCACATACCTGGAGTACACCTGGAGAGGGTTTCAGGGATCAACGCCCCCCCCCCCTCATCCGCAGCCAGGTCTGTGACCAGGCCTAGGCCTGGATATTTTTGCAATTCCTGGAAAGCTAAATAAGAACAGTGCAAAGTGACATGCAGAGAAAAATAAAACACAGAATCGTATGTCAGGTCCTGGTGATGCTTACAGTAGTCCACTACAGTTGATCTACTGAAGAGAAGTGGTACTAACGAAGCAGTCGCTAAGTCAAACACTAAATATCACCATTGTTAGTGTACGCACCGTTCCAGGCGCAGACTGTAATAAACAATGCGTAAGGAAAACGTCAGAAATCAGGAGCACCAGAAGAGTTACAGAACTCACAGCATAAATAATGCGTGTGTCACTGCGACAAACACGCACACCTAATGGCTAGGGTAAGTTAGGTAAGATTTGTCAGGAAACAGGATAAGTGTTTCCTGGCGCTGGTCTTAGTCATATGATGACCCGCAGCTGGAGCTTTTGGTCATCTGACTGAGGCCTACGCTGGCTTACCCCTCCACCCCTTTAAAAATTATGGTTATCATTATAACCATTTAATATATATATATATATATATATATATATATATATATATATATATATATATATATATATATATATAATATATATATATATAATATATTAATTAATTATATATATATAAGTGGATAAAAAGGCTTCAAGGAAGAATATCTGGATTTCTTCCTGAAGCCGTTTGAATATTCCACTTCCCCTACCACCCCATCTTTTCATTCTTTTACCAATAGGTAAAACAAAGATTCAGAATACACTGCCTGAAAGTAGCGAGCACTGGCACAACAGACACTGTAGCTAAGAGCCAAACTGTTGACACCCTGGCATACATCACATTACAGTGTAAAAAATCAGGCCCATAATTAAACGGAAATGCAAAAAGCTCGTAATTATGGAACAGTAGGCCAAGCATAGTGCTTCGCTGTTCTCATCATCAGGACCTGACATACGATCCGCTTTTTTTCCTTTCTCTACACTGGTGAAATGTTGTGCAATAAAGGTCTCCACTGTATTCATGTCTCTCTTTTATTACTAAATCAAGTTTTTTTTTCACCAAATCAAGGTTGCTCTCTACATTTTTCTTTCTACTGAAGGCTTTGGGAAGCCTTCCCAGTACAAACACGAAATGTTCCTATTAGGGCCATCTATCTGCTTTTCCTACAAACAATGTAAGTTAAATGTATTGGAGTGTGTGGAGAGAGCCTTCTAATTATCACCTGTCCAGATATGATCTGTAGAAGTAGCACTTCACGCAAAAATTTATTTTTTTGTCCAGGTGATAAGAATTTATGTAAATATATCTCTTGGTTCTGTGTTGTAGTCTAATACGTGGGTTGATGTAGAGGCGATTGGAAAGACATAATTTCCCATATAAAAGTTTGATATTCAATGATCTGGAACATCAAAGTGTAATGGAAACGTATCGATAAATTTAGGAAATCCATTTGAAAATACTGTAGAAGGACAACGTACGCGAAGTACAACTGAAGAGGGTCTCAGACGAAGATCGAAATATGCAATCTCTTTTCACACACTTTTGCTGTCTCCATGTGTATTTCCTGAATACGTATTCAAATACATTGAGATTGAACATTAAAATGAATTATGAAACGTTTCGCCTACTGTGTAGGCGAAACGTTTCATAATAAAGATACCTAACTGTTGCATATGTGTCTTACCTAACACTACATTGAGATTCACGGGCTATTACGCAGCGATCACCAACAGCCTGGCGAGGCAGTGCTAACGGACGGAGGATCGAACCTCCACCACAACTTGGGCTGTATGCTTCCATACAGCTCAAATGCAAACAGGTTTGACCTTCACGTCAGCTTCAACTGCTGTATGAGTTATCACTTGGCACAATAATCTCACACAATTGACTGGTGTCACATCGCAAGCCTCCAATATAAATTTCATACCTAAATTTCACTCTCCCCTGTTCCGAAATAGCACCAAAAAATCTGCAGTTCTCTCTCTCGGTTCGAAAACCCACTTTTGGAGGGATTAATTAGGAAATTGTGTAAAAAAATATTAGGAATAGAGTGATATTCGCGCTGCCGAGGGACTGAAATTAAAGAATAATAACGTTATCAACAAAGGACTAAATATCGGTAGGCCAGTTAAATTATGTGTGATGGAGAGAGAGAGAGAGAGATACGGAGACAGAAATAGAAAGATTGATTTAGAGATAACAAGCTCTGGACCACAGACAACACACATCACACACACCAATATCTCCCAGTGGTATTAAAAATAATTAGTCTGAGTCCTTTAAGACTGGAGCCTGGATACTGGATACTGGTGACGGCCTCTCGATCCGAGAAACTGGAACACCCTTTCCCCATGGATAGAAACTGAACCGCTCCCATTATCCCAGGCACAATAAGACCTCTACTGTATATTATATATATATCTACAAATATATAATGGCAATTATGTAGTTAAAAATGCCGTTACGCATTCAGGAGCTGTGATTCGACCCTCGCAATTCGAGCTTGGTGAGTACACTTCCCCACACGGCCCTTCCTTCCTTGTAAATCAAACTCTTTACATTCAAAATTATATTAGGTCTTGCTGTGGTTACGCATATTTCTCCCCTGCCTTGTTTCCTGAACTTTGTTACGTCAAACGTGCGTAACTGAACGTTCTAAACGCAATCAATTAAAAAAATGTTTAGTGGTGCTGTATGATGTGTTTTGCGAAGGACACTGAACTTGACATCTCGTAGTGGTGGCGGTAGTGATGGTGGTAGTAGTAGTGGTAGTAGTAGTAGTAGTGGTGGTGGTGGTTGTAGGGGTGGAGGTAGTGGTGGTAGTAGTGGTAGTAGGGGTGGTGGTGGAGGTAGTGGTGGTAGTAGTGCTAGTAGGGGTAGTGGTGGAGGTAGTGGTGGTGGTAGTGGTAGAAGGGGTGGTGGTGGAGGTAGTGGTGGTAGTAGTGGTAGTAGGGGTAGTGGTGGAAGTAGTGGTAGTAGTAGTGGTAGTAGGGGTGGTGGTGGAGGTAGTGGTGGTAGTAGTGGTAGAAGGGGTGGTGGTGGAGGTAGTGGTGGTAGTAGTGGTAGTAGGGGTGGTGGTGGAAGTAGTGGTAGTAGGGGTGGTGGTGGAGGTAGTGGTGGTAGTGGTCGTAGTAGTGGTAGAAGGGGTGTGTTGGAGGTATTGGTGGTAGTAGTGGTAGTAGGGGTGGGGTGGAAGTAGTGGTAGTAGGGGTGGTGGTGGAGGTAGTGGTGGTAGTAGTGGTAGAAGGGTGGTGGTGGAGGTAGTGGTGGAAGTAGTGGTAGTAGGGGTGGTGGTGGAGGTAGTGGTGGTAGTGGTCGTAGTAGTGGTAGAAGGGGGTGTTGGAGGTATTGGTGGTAGTAGTGGTAGTAGGGGTGGGGGTGGAAGTAGTGGTAGTAGGGTGGTGGTGGAGGTAGTGGTGGTAGTAGTGGTAGAAGGGGTGGTGGTGGAGGTAGTGGTGGAAGTAGTGTAGTAGGGTGGTGGTGGAGGTAGTGGTGGTAGTAGTGGTAGTAGGGGTGGTGGTAGTAGTAGTGGTAGTAGGGGTGGTGGTAGTAGTAGTGGTAGTAGGGGTGGTGGTGGAGGTAGTGGTGGTAGCAGTAGTAGTGGTGGTGGGGAAGGAAGGAGATCAAATCTACAAAAATTAAACTTTTTGTTCCCGGTGTGGTAATAATTGCTGAGGTAATGGTAATACTGGCGATGATAGTGCCACTGGTGATAGTAGATAATAGTGCCACTGGTGATAGATGATAGTGCCACTGGTGATAGTAGATGATAGTGACACTGGTGACAGTAGATGATAATGACATCGGTGATAGTAGATGATAGTGACACTGGTGATAGTAGATAATAGTGCCACTGGTGATAGATGATAGTGCCACTGGTGATAGTAGATGATAGTGCCACTGGTGATAGTAGATAATAGTGCCACTGGTGATAGATGATAGTGCCACTGGTGATAGTAGATAATAGTGCCACTGGTGATAGATGATAGTGCCACTGGTGATAGTAGATGATAGTGACACTGGTGACAGTAGATGATAATGACATCGGTGATAGTAGATGATAGTGACACTGGTGATAGATGATAGTGACACCGGTGATAGTAGATGATAGTGACACCGGTGATAGTAGATGATAGTGACACTGGTGATAGATGATAGTGACACTGGTGATAGTAGATAATAGTGCCACTGGTGATAGATGATAGTGCCACTGGTGATAGTAGATGATAGTGACACTGGTGATAGATGATAGTGACACTGGTGATAGTAGATAATAGTGCCACTGGTGATAGATGATAGTGCCACTGGTGATAGTAGATAATAGTGCCACTGGTGATAGATGATAGTGCCACTGGTGATAGTTGATGATAGTGACACTGGTGACAGTAGATGATAATGACATCGGTGATAGTAGATGATAGTGACACTGGTGATAGATGATAGTGACACCGGTGATAGTAGATGATAGTGACACCGGTGATAGTAGATGATAGTGACACTGGTGATAGATGATAGTGACATCGGTAATAGTAGATGATAGCGACACTGGTGATTGTAGATGATAGCGACACTTGTGATTGTAGATGATAGTGACACTGGTGATAGATGATAGTGACATCGGTAATAGTAGATGATAGCGACACTGGTGATTGTAGATGATAGCGACACTTGTGATTGTAGATGATAGTGACACTGGAATAGTAGATAGTGACACTGGTGATAGTAGATGATGGTGACACTGGTGATAGTAGATGATAGTGACACTGGTGATAGTAGATGATAGCGACAATTGTGATTGTAGATGATAGTGACACTGGAATAGTAGACAGCGACACTGGTGATAGTAGATGATAGTGACACTGGTGATAGTAGATGATAGTGACACTGGTGATAGTAGATGATAATGACACTGATGATAGTAGATGATAGTGACACTGGTGATTTTAGATGATAGTGACTCTGGTATAGTAGATGATATCGACACTGGTGAGAGTAGATAGTGACATTGGTGATAGTAGATGATAGTGACACTGGTGATAGATGATAGTGACACTGGTGATAGATGATAGTGACACCGGTGGTAGTAGATGACAGTGACACCGGTGATAGTAGATGACAGTGACACCGGTGATAGTAGATGACAGTGACACTGGTGATAATAGATGATAGTGACACTGGTGATAGTAAATGATAGTGACACTGGTGATAGATGATAGTGACACTGGTGATAGATGATAGTGACACTGGTGATAGATGATAGTGACACTGGTGATAGATGATAGTGACACTGGTGATAGTAGATGATAGTGACACTGGTGATAGTAGATTATAGTGACACTGGTGATAGTAGATTATAGTGACACTGGTGATAGTAGATTATAGTGACACTGGTGATAGTAGATTATAGTGACACTGGTGATAGTAGATGATAGTGACACTGGTATAGTAGATAACAATAATAATGTTGATAGTACATATAAATTCGCCCTATTTTTGCCCAACACTATTTTCGTCTAGAATAGAGAAACACAGAACCCAGCTACCTTCTCCTAGTCAACCCATGACAACCTCGCGACTACATGTCTCCAACAACAAAGTCATGCTCTGACGATCCTTCCCCGAGGCAGAAAGGCAATACCTCTTTAATTAATGGTATCGCCAGGGTGCCTCTCGTTCGCCAGATTTTATTAATTTCGTCACTGGGGGTAGGTACATCATGGGCCTGCTGGCACGAGAGCTCAAGCAGAGGGTCACAGCACCGAGGGAGGATTCTTTCACCCGTGGATCGATTAGTCTTCATTAGCCGCCTCGGGAGTATTTCTAGCTAAATATAATTTGAAATTCGTGTATTATTATATTAGATGCTCGAAAAACCTTGAATATAATTGATGTATCTTTAAAGACGATTGAGCTTCAAGATAATAGATTATAATTTAATACTCTATTAAATTAGGTCAGGTAAGTTCTGTTAGGAAACAGGACAAGCGTTTCCCGACGTGGGTCTTAGTCATACGATGACCCACCGCTGGAGATCTTTTGGTCATCTGACCGAGGCCTTCCACTGGCTTACCGGTCAACCCTCTTTAAAATTTAGGTTTTTAAGTTAAATGTCTTAAGAAAATGCAAATCTTTCCCCCACTTGTTATGAACTGGTGTGTTTTATGGAGACGTTTCACCATCTAGTAGCATTATTAATCCACTATAGAGAATACACAGTGGAAGATGCAAAGAGCTGATTATCATTTTTCACGGGAAAAACATCAAAACGTGAAAATGTATTGTTTTGTCCCAGTAATTCTTAATTTTTAGTATGAAAGGGCCAATTTGAAGAACCAAATTTAAAGAAGGGTCACATTTTTTTTTGTTTTGTTTTTTTGCAATTTTTGTGAATAATAGCAATAATATTTTGTGGAGTGTGGAACCTACGTAAGAGTGAATTCATAATTTCATGCGAAGGCCGCATATATTTCCTAGAAGGGCCACATGCGGCCCTCGGGCCGCAGGTTGGGGACCACTGCACTAGACCCATAGAATAACTACGGTCACCTTTTACCTCCCTACTCCCACAGTGTAACTTCCACTATCCTACTCCCACAGTGTAACTTCCACTATCCTACTCCCACAGTGTAACTTCCACTATCCTACTCCCACAGTGTAACTTCCACTATCCTACTCCCACAGTGTAACTTCCACTATCCTACTCCCACAGTGTAACTTCCACTATCCTACTCCCACAGTGTAACTTCCACTATCCTACTCCCACAGTGTAACTTCCACTATCCTACTCCCACAGTGTGACTTCCATTATCCTACTCCCACAGTGTAACTTCCACTATCCTACTCCCACAGTGTAACTTCCATTATCCTACTCCCACAGTGTGACTTCCACTATCCTACTCCCACAGTGTAACTTCCACTATCCTACTCCCACAGTGTAACTTCCACTATCCTACTCCCACAGTGTGACTTCCATTATCCTACTCCCACAGTGTGACTTCCATTATCCTACTCCCACAGTGTGACTTCTACTATCCTACTCCCACAGTGTGACTTCCATTACCCTACTCCCACAGTGTGACTTCCACTATCCTACTCCCACAGTGTGACTTCCACTATCCTACTCCCACAGTGTGACTTCCACTATCCTACTCTCACAGTGTGACTTCCATTCTCCTACTCTCACAGTGTGACTTCCACTATCCTACTCCCACAGTGTGACTTCCACTATCCTACTCCCACAGTGTGACTTCCACTATCCTACTCCCACAGTGTGACTTCCATTATCCTACCCCCACAGTGTGACTTCCACTATCCTACTCCCACAGTGTGACTTCCACTATCCTACTCCCACAGTGTGACTTCCACTATCCTACTCCCACAGTGTGACTTCCACTATCCTACTCCCACAGTGTGACTTCCACTATCCTATTCTCACAGTGTAACTTCCACTATCTTACTCCCACATGTGACTTTCCACTATCCTACTCCCACAGTGTGACTTCCACTATCCTATTCTCACAGTGTAACTTCCACTATCTTACTCCCACAGTGTGACTTCCATTATCCTACTCTCACAGTGTGACTTCCATTATCCTACTCCCACAGTGTGACTTCCATTATCCTACTCCCACAGTGTGACTTCCATTATCCTACCCCCACAGTGTGACTTCTATTATCCTACTCCCACAGTGTGACTTCCACTATCCTACTCCAACAGTGTGACTTCCATTATCCTACTCCCACAGTGTGACTTCCATTATCCTACCCCCACAGTGTGACTTCCACTATCCTACTCCCACAGTGTGACTTCCACTATCCTACTCCCACAGTGTGACTTCCACTATCCTACTCCCACAGTGTGACTTCCACTATCCTACTCCCACAGTGTGACTTCCACTATCCTATTCTCACAGTGTAACTTCCACTATCTTACTCCCACAGTGTGACTTCCACTATCCTACTCCCACAGTGTGACTTCCACTATCCTATTCTCACAGTGTAACTTCCACTATCTTACTCCCACAGTGTGACTTCCATTATCCTACTCTCACAGTGTGACTTCCATTATCCTACTCCCACAGTGTGACTTCCATTATCCTACTCCCACAGTGTGACTTCCATTATCCTACCCCCACAGTGTGACTTCTATTATCCTACTCCCACAGTGTGACTTCCACTATCCTACTCCAACAGTGTGACTTCCATTATCCTACTCCCACAGTGTGACTTCCACTATCTTACTCCCACAGTGTGACTTCCACTATCTTACTCCCACAGTGTTACTTCCACTATCTTACTCCCATAGTGTGACTTCCACTATCTTACTCCCACAGTGTTACTTCCACTATCTTACTCCCATAGTGTGACTTCCACTATCTTACTCCCACAGTGTGACTTCCAATATTTTTTCATCCCCCCTCACAGGGTGATTCACAACGCTCTGTATCCTCATTATAACTCCTACCACCCAGAGTGACTACAACCACTCTCCTCCCACAGTAAATGCTATTTCCACCTACAGAAATGTCAGTATCTATTTCTCTCTCTCTCTCTCTCTCTACCCAATTAATCTAGCATTTTCCTGATCTGGGTTACAGGGACGCCCTCTACGACGGCAGGACTGGGGCAAACAGATGACCAACACCACCCTCAGACTTCGTAACGTGACGGCGGCGATGCGAGGTCTATACACCTGTGTGGGCAGCAACCTGGAGGGTGACGGCCAGAGCAACGCTGTCAACCTTAACGTTGAGTGTGAGTATTATCATTCCCTCAGGATGAAAATTTACTACTACTGATGTAAGCGATCAAGAATTCAGTCTCCAATGTGACTTCATATCTACACCATAGTATGAAATTCTAGCATTACAACACACACACAAACTTATATATATATATATATATATATTATATATATATATATATTATTTTTTTTATTATCACACTGGCCGATTCCCACCAAGGCAGGGTGGCCCGAAAAAGAAGAATTTTCACCATCATTCACTCCATCACTGTCTTGCCAAAGGGTGCTTTACACTACAGTTTTTAAACTGCAACATTAACAACCCCTCCTTCAGAGTGCAGGCACTGTACTTCCCATCTCCAGGACTCAAGTCCGCCTGCCGGTTTCCCTGAACCCCTTCATAAATGTTACTTTGCTCACACTCCAACAGCACGTCAAGTATTAAAAACCATTTGTCTCCATTCACTCCTATCAAACACGCTCACGCATGCCTGCTGGAAGTCCAAGCCCCTCGCACACAAAAAGTCCTTTACCCCCTCCCTCCAACCTTTCCTAGGCCGACCCCTACCCCGCCTTCCTTCCACTACAGACTGATACACTCTTGAAGTCATTCTGTTTCGCTCCATTCTCTCTACATGTCCGAACCACCTCAACAACCCTTCCTCAGCCCTCTGGACAACAGTTTTGGTAATCCCGCACTTCCTCCTAACTTCCAAACTACGAATTCTCTGCATTATATTCACACCACACATTGCTCTCAGACATGACATCTCCACTGCCTCCAGCCTTCTCCTCGCTGCAACATTCATCACCCATGCTTCACACCCATATAAGAGCGTTGGTAAAACTATACTCTCATACATTCCCCTCTTTGCCTCCAAGGACAAAGTTCTTTGTCTCCACAGACTCCTAAGTGCACCACTCACCCTTTTCTCCCTCATCACTTCTATGATTCACCTCATCTTTCATAGACCCATCCGCTGACACGTCCACTCCCAAATATCTGAATACATTCACCTCCTCCATACTCTCTCCCTCCAATCTGATATCCAATCTTTCATCACCTAATCTTTTTGTTATCCTCATAACCTTACTCTTTCCTGTATTCACCTTTAATTTTCTTCTTTTGCACACCCTACCAAATTCATCCACCAATCTCTGCAACTTCTCTTCAGAATCTCCCAAGAGCACAGTGTCATCAGCAAAGAGCAACTGTGACAACTCGCACTTTGTGTGTGATTCTTTATCTTTTAACTCCACGCCTCTTGCCAAGACCCTCGCATTCACTTCTCTTACAACCCCATCTATAAATATATTAAACAACCACGGTGACATCACACATCCTTGTCTAAGGCCTACTTTTACTGGAAATAATTTCCCTCTTTCCTACATACTCTAACTTGAGCCTCACTATCCTCGTAAAAACTCTTCACTGCTTTCAGTAACCTACCTCCT
Source organism: Cherax quadricarinatus (assembly GCF_026875155.1). Taxonomy (NCBI): domain Eukaryota; kingdom Metazoa; phylum Arthropoda; class Malacostraca; order Decapoda; family Parastacidae; genus Cherax; species Cherax quadricarinatus. Next base: position 3,656,795 of record NC_069460.1, read on the forward strand.
ACACCATACACCTGCAACATCTGCCACATTGCCCCCCCTATCCACCCTGTCATACGCCTTTTCCAAATCCATAAATGCCACAAAGACCTCTTTAGCCTTATCTAAATACTGTTCACTTATATGTTTCACTGTAAACACCTGGTCCACACACCCCCTACCTTTCCTAAAGCCTCCTTGTTCATCTGCTATCCTATTCACCGTCTTGCTCTTAATTCTTTCAATAATAACTCTACCATACACTTTACCAGGTATACTCAACAGACTTATCCCCCTATAATTTTTGCACTCTCTTTATCCCCTTTGCCTTTATACAAAGGAACTATGCATGCCTCTGCCAATCCCTAGGTACCTTACCCTCTTCCATACATTTTTTTAAATAATTGCACCCAACCACTCCAAAACTATATCCCCACCTGCTTTTAACATTTCATCTTTATCCCATCATTCCCGGCTGCCTTTATTATATATATTATAAAATATATAATATAATATATATATATATATATATATATATATATATATATTCAATAACACAGCGCTAGCCAAGGATTCGAAGCCATGTTGTACTGGCCGCCTCATGGTAAGCGAGAACCACATGACACTTTCGCTTTAAACCACAGGACTACCCAACCCTACAGAATGGCGCAGCCAGCAGGCCAGTACAACATGGGTTCGAATCCTATGCTAGCGCAGTGTTGTTATTGATCAATACCACTCGTCCGCGGTTACAATAATATATATATATATATATTATATATATATATATATATATATATATATATATATATATATAGTAGGTTGGTAGACAGCAACCACCCAGGGAAGTACTACCGTCCTGCCAATGACTGTGAAACAAAAACCTGTAACTGTTTTGCATGATGGTAGGATTGCTGGTTTCTTTTTCTGTCTCATAAACACGCTAAGATAACAGGGATATCTTGCTACTCCTACTTACACTTTGGTCACACTTCACAGACACGCACATGCATAATATATATACATACATCTAGGTTTTTCTCTTTTTTCTAAATACTCTTGTTCTTTTTTATTTTTTTCTATTGTCCAGGGGGAAGTGGAAAAGAATCTTTCCCCCGTAAGCCATGCGTGTCGAAAGGGGGCGACAAAATCCGGAGCAATGGGCAGAAACCCCCCTTCTCCGTATAAATTACAAAAAAGAGAAAGAAAAACTTTAAAAAACTGGTTGCTTAATGTGCCGTGGATGTAGTGCGGATGACAAGAAACAGATGATTGCTGATGTTATGAATGAAAAAAGTTGGATGTCCTGGCCCTAAGCGAAACAAAGCTGAAGGGGTAGGAGAGTTTCAGTGGGGGAAATAAATGGGATTAAATCTGGAGTATCTGAGAGAGTTAGAGCAAAGGAAGGGGTAGCAGTAATGTTAAATGATCATTATGGAAGAGAAAAGAGAATATGAATGGAAAAATTCAAGAATTAGTGGATTAAAGTAAAGGTTGGATGCGAGAAGTGGTCATAAAAGCGTGTATGCACCTGGAGAAAGAGGAATGCAGAGGAGAGAGAGAGATTTTGGGAGATGTTAAGTGAATGTATAGGAGCCTTTGAACCAAGTAAAGAGAGTAATTGGGGTTTAGGGGACTTGAATGCAAAAGTAGGAGAAACTTTAGAGAGGGTGTGGTAGGTAATTTGGGTGGCCAGGTGTAAATGATTTAATGGGAGCCCTTGATTGAACTTTTAAAAGAAAGGGGTTTTAGTTATAGGTAATACATATTTTAAGAAAAAGAGGATAAATAAGTATACACGATAGATGTAGGGCGAAATGAAAAGTAGTTTGTTGGATTATGTATTGGTAATAAAGACTGTTGAGTGACTTCAGGATGTACATGTTTATAGAGGGCCACAGATATATCAGATCACTTTCTAGTTTTTAAACTATACTGAGAGTAAAAAGGTAGATGGGATACAAGGAAATAGAAGCATCAGGGAAGAGAGAGGTGAAGGGTTTATAAACTAAAAGAGGAGGCAGTTAGGGTAAGATATAAACAGCTATTGGAGGATAGATGGGCTAATGAGAGCATAGGCAATGGGGTCGAAGAGGTATGGGGTAGGTTTAAAAATGTAGTGTTAGAGTGTTCAGCAGAAGTTTGTGGTTACAGGAAAGTGGGTGCAGGAGGGAAGAGGAGCGATTGGTGGAATGATATGTAAAGAGAGTAGTAAGGTGAGAAAAAGTTAGCATATGAGAAGTTTTTACAAAGTAGAAGTGATGCAAGGAGGAAGAGTATATGGAGAAAAAGAGAGAAGTTAAGAGAGTGGTGAAGCAATGTAAAAAGAGAGCAAATGAGAGAGTGGGTGAGATGTTATCAACAAATTTTGTTGAAAATAAGAAAAAGTTTTGGAGTGAGATTAACAAGTTAAGAAAGCCTAGAGAACAAATGGATTTGTCAGTTAAAAATAGGAGAGGAGAGTTATTAAATGGAGAGTTAGAGGTATTGGGAAGATGGAAGGAATATTTTTGAGGAATTGTTAAATGTTGATGAAGATAGGGAAGCTGTGATTTCGTGTAAGGGCAAGGAGGAATAACATCTTGTAGGAGTGAGGAAGAGCCAGTTGTGAGTGTGGGGGGAAGTTCGTGAGGCAAATAGGTAAAATGAAAGGGGGTAAGGCAGCCGGGATATGATGGATAAAGATAGAAATGTTTAAAAGCAGGTGGGGATATAGTTTTGGAGTGGTTGGTGCAATTATTTAATAAATGTATGGAAGAGGGTAAGGTACCTAGGGATTGGCAGAGAGCATGCATAGTTTCCTTTGTATAAAGGCAAAGGGGATAAAAGAGAGTGCAAAAATTATAGGGGGATAAGTCTGTTGAGTGTACCTGGTAAAGTGTATGGTAGAGTTATAATTGAAAGAATTAAGAGTAAGACGGAGAATAGGATAGCAGATGAACAAGGAGGCTTTAGGAAAGGTAGGGGTGTGTGGATCAGGTGTTTACAGTGAAACATATAAGTGAACAGTATTTAGATAAGGCTAAAGAGGTCTTTGTGGCATTTATGGATTTGGAAAAGGCGTATGACAGGGTGGATAGGGGGCAATGTGGCAGATGTTGCAAGTGTATGGTGTAGGAGGTAGGTTACTGAAAGCAGTGAAAGAGTTTTTACGAGGATAGTGAGGCTCAAGTTAGAGTATGTAGGAAAGAGGGAAATTTTTTCCCAGTAAAAGTAGGCCTTAGACAAGGATGTGTGATGTCACCGTGGTTGTTAATATATTTATAGATGGGTTGTAAGAGAAGTAAATGCGAGGGTTTTGGCAAGAGCGTGGAGTTAAAAGATAAGGAATCACACACAAAGTGGGATGTTGTCACAGCTGCTCTTTGCTGATGACACTGTGCTCTTGGGAGATTCTGAAGAGAAGTTGCAGAGATTGGTGGATGAATTTGGTAGGGTGTGCAAAAGAAGAAAATTAAAGGTGAATACAGGAAAGAGTAAGGTTATGAGGATAACAAAAAGATTAGGTGATGAAAGATTGAATATCAGATTGGAGGGAGAGAGTATGGAGGAGGTGAACGTATTCAGATATTTGGGAGTGGACGTGTCAGCGGATGGGTCTATGAAAGATGAGGTGAATCATAGAATTGATGAGGGAAAAAGAGTGAGTGGTGCACTTAGGAGTCTGAGGAAAAAAAGAACTTTGTCCTTGGAGGCAAAGAGGGGAATGTATGAGAGTATAGTTTTACCAACGCTCTTATATGGGTGTGAAGCGTGGGGTGATGAATGTTGCAGCGAGGAGAAGGCTGGAGGCAGTGGAGATGTCATGTCTGGAGGGCAATGTGTGGTGTGAATATAATGCAGAGAATTCGTAGTTTGGAAGTTAGGAGGAGGTGCGGGATTACCAAAACTGTTGTCCAGAGGGCTGAGGAAGGGTTGTTGAGGTGGTTCGGACATGTAGAGAGAATGGAGCGAAACAGAATGACTTCAAGAGTGTATCAGTCTGTAGTGAAGGAAGGCGGGGTAGGGGTCGGCCTAGGAAGGGTTGGAGGGAGGGGGGTTAAAGGGGGTTTTGTGTGCGAGGGGCTTGGACTTCCAGCAGGCATGCGTGAGCGTGTTTGATAGGAGTGAATGGAGACAAATGGTTTTTAATACTTGACGTGCTGTTGGAGTGTGAGCAAAGTAACATTTATGAAGGGATTCAGGGAAACCGGAGGCCGACTTGAGTCTGGAGATGGGAAGTACAGTGCCTGCACTCTGAAGGAGTGGTGTTAATGTTGCAGTTTAAAAAACTGTAGTGTAAAGCACCCTTCTGGCAAGACAGTGATGGAGTGAATGATGGTGAAAGTTTTTTCTTTTTCGGGCCACCCTGCCTTGGTGGGAATCGGCCGGTGTGATAATAAAAAATAAAAAATATGAAAAGATGAGTGGTAGGGGAGGGAATGGAAATTCAAACGGTTATCAGGAAGAAATCAAATATTCTTCCTTGAAGCCTTTTTATCCACTTCTCCGAGGCTATGGGTCCCACAATTTACATCAGAGGTGGACCCCAATAGATATATATATATATATATATATTTTATATATATATATATATATATATATATATATATAATATATATATATATATATATATAAAATTATATATCGTCCCAAATAGGTAAAACTTACGATTCTGGCTTAAAATAGCAACGCTCTTCTTGCCGAATAAGGCAAGCGAAAATTTGTGTATTGAATAATTTCACAAAAATCATTCTGAACCTAACGATAAAAATATATTTGTGTTTGTTTATTAAATTATTGTAAACTTATGTAAAATATATTTAGTTGGATTAGGCTAAATTAAACTGCGCTTGTTATGATAAGGCTAGGTAAGTTTTCTAAAGTTTTTATGGTAAATTATTAAATTTTTACAACATAAATGAAAAATATATCTTTAAACGTATAAGAGAAAGTTTTGGAAAGGACTTAATTTTAAATGAGCTGTTGCTAATTGACCAGTTTTACCTATTAGGCACGACATATTTATACATATATATGTATATATATATATATATATATATATATATATATTTATATATATATTATGACAGAGAACGAATATATACACATAGTGTACATATAAACACTCAGTACAAACACATGTAATTTATATACTCATAATTGGTGTACACGGAGGTAATATACATAAAAATGCTTAAAGTACATACACGTAACCTAAACGAGGTTGTGCTCACACAGTGTGCATAGATTCAGTGTACACACTGACGCGAGCACACACACACACACACACACACACACACACACACACACACACACACTGCCAGGAGCAGAGTCTCGACCCCTGCAACCACAATTAGGTGAGTACACGTAGCGTACTCAGTAACATTGTGTATACACTGAGGGAGGACGGTCTTGGGAGAACACAAACATATAGGTTTGTTGGTCAGCCTAAGACACAGTCTGTTATCATTAAGGTGACAGCGCCTGTCGTTCAGCTTTATTAACGACCTTATACTGACGCAGAGGTGCTGCTGCTTCTTCACCTCACACTGACGTGAAGGTGCTGCTGCTTCACCTCACACTGACGTAGAGGTGCTGCTGCTTCCTCACCTCACACCGACGTTGAGGTGCTGCTGCTTCTTCACCTCACACTGACGTAGACGTGTTTCCTCTTCTGAGAGTCTTTCACCTCACCTTATATTCCTCTCTGTTGTTCCTAGTCTTCCTACTGTTTGTTTTCCATTACTGTTTTCCCATAGTCTTGTTCTTATCTAATTTCACGTAAAATAACAGCTGTACCAATGACTGACAAGCAGAAAGCTGTCTAACAGAGCAAAAAACATTATTAAAAACTATGTTTTGCTTACTGAGAACTTTGATAAGTGTCTCACTGAGCGAAAAGTTGCTTACAGAAAAGTGCTTCCTTAGTCTATTTGTCTTTTACTTACAACTTCTGTACCTGTTGTACCTCTTCTGTGGGTCTCTCCTTCTTTTTAGCTTTCCTTTTCGACTACTGTTCGTTGTTCCTCCTTACGAGGAGAAAATCTTCTTTCTTTATCTTTATCATATGTTATTACAAAATCATAGGTTTCGTTCTTCTCATACTCTCTTTATTCTTGCATTTCTTCTGTTCGTTGTTTTCAACTTTGACAGGTTCCTGGGGACCGATAAGTTGCCACAATAAAATGTTACATTAGTTACATTTGTTCCTATTATCTAACAATTTGTTATTAATTCTGCCATTATTAGTAACTTAAACTAACCTTCAGTCGTCTTCGTTACTCTCGGTAAATATACATCTTCAAGAGCTCTCTAAGTATAGTCGCCACACTGTCATCTCTTTGAAGTCAGATGTCCCCTTGTTGTGTCGTCATTAACAGATATCTCATGATCACTGTGTCTAAATTAATGACAGAATTAAGGGTAAGTATTTAGATCTCATCAGAAAATAAATATAATAAAAAAGAATAAAGCTGGGGAAAGCAGTGATTTATTTTTTAATTATTTAACACTAACCCTTGTAGAAAACTGCCCGTGACACTTCTCCACTCTGATTTCTCCCCATTTATGGAAACTCTCTGTTGCCTATCTGTCAACTATGTCTCTATCTAAGAATATAATTTCTCCTATTTCGTGCGCCTCTACTTTCCTTAACAACCTCTGATGTGGAACTCTATCAGTTTAAAATAGTTTGGCACAAACAAGCTCTTCACATTAATATATCAAAAACAATTAATATAAATTATTTATATCCTCTCTTGAATGCCAAATCAACTTACCTGTGCAATGTAAATGGCGAAATAATTGATGACTAATAATCCACAACAGAGCACTGTTTTCACGGTCACTATCCACGTTCACTAATCACCTTACACTGACAGCCATTTACTCTGGAGGTAAACACTAATAATCCACAACAGAGCACTGGTTTCACGGTCACTACTCACGTTCACTAATCACCTTACACTGACAGTCATTCACTCTGGAGGCAAACACGTCACCTTTGGACTGGCAGCAACTCGGTAACGTCAGGCCAACGTGTTTTATCCCTATAACTCCAAATCAACGAAGTATTACCACTACGTGTTTGGAAATTTTGGAATTTTTACCTATTTACACAATGTGAAAATGTGTCTCCGTTGTTTACTTTTAAATATTATTTAAAAAATTACGTAAAATAAATGAAATGGGAGTATGTAAATATGTGTCTGAAGGACTTAAAATGGTCATACCTTGAATTATAAAAGGATATTCATAGCTGAAGTTCATAGTTACGCCATGGGAATGCTTTGATCGATACACCGGAACTAAATTCCTATTTGTCCCATCATGTTCCCTTAAACAATCGTTTCCCAGTTTTCCTCACATTCAAAATTCTTATGTAAAAATATGTTCATCTCTTGTAATTATAAGACTACAACTATACTGACCTAGCCGTCGAAGTTAGACTCTGTGGTGGCCTCAGCACAGCTCAGTTTCCAATCGCAAGAACAACGGCTCAGTTTCCAGTACACCTTACGACTGGTTACGTTCATGATAAGGTAAGATTCTCATTGCGCAGTCCTTCCTACCACCTAAATAGTGTGGCTGCGAGAGTATTGACTCTCTCGTGATTAGAGGAATGTTGATGTAGCCAACACTATCCGTCAACGAATGTCGCACACAGTTTTATAATCTCGTAGTTCCAGTGAACCCACCAGAGTCCTCTTCCACTGCTCGAACAATGCTTTGAGGTGTATGTCCCTCAGCGTATATACACTGAGAGTTTATTTTAATCCATTTTTTAAGGGATCAAAGCAATCATGATGAATGGGAAACATGCAATCTTAACGACCCCATTATCCAACCAACCAAATACTCGAGCACTGAGGCCTGGTCCGAGAGCCTGCTAAACACACTTGCGTCGAGTGCTCAGTTCTCCTCCTCACCTCCCTCGCTAGCCTATTCACCCACCTTGGAAGAAAAGATGGTATTAAGTGCGGTAATTGTCTCTTAAATCACTTGCGGCCGCGTCTACACCTCAACGTCTTGCCTCAATCTGAATATTTTTGTCTCCCGTGTAATGTACTGGCAGTAACGACTTTAAGGAGCTTTTGAATAAATTGCTCGTGATGAACATGGGTTCGAGTCCTCGGCTAGACGCAGTGTTGTTATTGAGTTTAATACCACTCGTTCGTGGTTACAATATATATATATATGTCGTGCCGAATAGGCAGAATTTGCGATCTTGGCTTAAATAGCAACGTTCATCTTGCCATATAGGACAAGTGAAAATTTGTGTATGCAGTAATTTCGCCAAAATCATTCTGAACCTAACGAAAAAAATATATTTCACTATGTTTGTTTAGTTTAGGGAAGTGGAACAGAATTCTTCCTCCGTAAGCCATGCGTGTTGTAAGAGGCGACTAAAATGCCGGGAGCAAGGGGCTAGTAACCCCTTCTCCTGTATATATTACTAAATTTAAAAAGAGAAACTTTAGTTTTTTCTTTTGGGCCACCCTGCCTCGGTGGGATACGGCTGGTATGTTGAAAGAAAGAAAAGATATATATATATATATATATATAATATATATATATATATATATATATTATATATATATATATATATATATATATATATATATATATATCGTGCCGAATAGGCAGAACTTGCGATCTTGGCTTAAATAGCAACGTTCATCTTGCCATATAGGACAAGTGAAAATTTGTGTATGCAATAATTTCGCCAAAATCATTCTGAACCTAACGAAAAAAATACATTTTACTGTGTTTGTTTAATATTAAATTATTGTAAACAAATCTAAAAGATATACAGTTGGGTTAGGCTAAAATAAATTGTTCTTTTTATAATAAGGTTAGGTAAGATTCTTCTGGTGCAAAATTAAAATTTTTTACATTAACAATAATGAAAAAAATATATCTTTAAACATATAGGAGAAAATTTTAGAAAGGACTTAATTTTAAATGAGTTCTTGCTAATTGACCAGTTTTACATATTCGGCATGACATATATATATATATATATATATATATATATATATATATATTTATATATATATATAATATATTATATATATATATATATATATATATATATATATATATATATAATATATATATATATATATACATTCAAGATCTGTTATCTCAACATCGTTATCTTCGTACCCAAGGAAATCCTAGGCTCTTAAGGCGTGCGTGGGTGGTTTTTGAGGCACTCTGCTACCTTCCTGACTCTCGTGTACCTACAAAAAGAGGCACTAGAGCTACCAAGACCACTCTTTCTACTTTCTTGACATTGCGACGGTGATGGAAATCTAAGTCATAACTGGGGCTGTTTCATGGATGTACGAGGGAATCTTGGGTAGTGGTGGTAGTGGTAGTGGTAGTAGTGGTGGTATTGGTGGTGGTGGTGGTGGTGTTACGTAGCTAGTGACAGGAGCACATGAGAGAGAAGGCACATGAAGCTTCACATACTTGCTCATTACTCTATCTTTATAGAGTAATACGGGGTTAAGGACGCACATTATTACGCCACAACACTACTAAGGTTACGCTGCTCCCTACGTCTACCTGCTCATGGCATCTTCGCTGGGATTACGCTGGGGAGAGAATGTGCACAGATTGCCCTACTGATTTAGAAATATATTTTTATAAATAATTCTTCACAGATATCTACGTAAATATATAGAAAGATTTGTAGTTAAATTTTTACAAAGATTTCCACATAGATTTCTACATTAAGATTGAATTACGTGTAAAGTAATCTTGAATTTTTACCAGCAAAGTTGACATTGTAGTAAGGAACTACTCAGTGAAGTGCCACTCAGTGAAGTGCCACTCAGCGAAATACTACTGAGGTACTACTCAGTGAAGTACTACTAAGTGAAGTACTACTAAGTACTACTAAAGTGAGGTACTACTCATGGATGTGGTACCTTGGTGAGTACAACCCGGTGACTAAACACACACACACACAATATCCTCTCGCATCCTATTTACCATCGATAGCTTTTGTTTTATCCCAGTTACGCGCTTTTATCGTTGAGGTGTACTGTTGAGCACCTTTGTGACGGGTAACGCCACTCTGTTCACGTATTTATTACATTTACATCGCACCTGGAATGCCAGCGTCATCTGTTATGATACAGTACCAAATGAAACGGGAAAATAATGCAGTGCTTGCGAGCTGGTCTGGCATTGATGCTGCTGTTAGTAATGGATCTGACGCTGGATTGTATTTGATGTGATTGTGAGTTGACTGTGATTGACTTGGAGTTGATTGTCTGTGGGGCAATTGTCTGTGAGGCGATTATGCCTGAGGTCTTTGTGAGGTGGTTGTAATGCCATTGTCAGGGAGGTAATTGGCTGTGATGTGCTTGGCTGTGAAGTTATTGGCTGGGAGGTAGATGGCTGTGAAGTAACTGTAATGTGTTTGGCTGTGAAATGACTACCTCAGACTTATGCAAATATGCGATTAACTGATAACTAAAGTGAAATGAACACTTGTCAACGCTCACTAATAACTCACATGGACACAAAAGCTCAGAAGATTAATATGTCTGTATTTCCCGATACCTTTCTGGGGAGGATCGAAGAAGATCCCAGAAGGGGATCGAAATATACAGATCAATTAATCTTTTGGGTTTCTGTCTCCATGTGAGTTATTACTGAGCATGTGATTAATTCTTAAGTGTTATAATTATAGAAGAATAAATCTGTTGGCTGTACCAGATAAGTTTTATTAAAAAAAGAGTAGAGGAAATAGGATGGTAAGGTGGATTTAGGTAGGGAAGAGGGCGTCTAGATCAAGAATTTGCATTGCAGCATAGAACAGTATGAGTGAGCAGAACTTTAATAAATGAAAAAAGGCTATTGGACCTATGCATTTGAAAACAGCATGTGATAGGGTGGCTAGGGTAGCAGGTGTTGCATGTGTATTGAATTGGTAGCAAGTTTCTGAAGCATGTTAAGCGTTCTTGTGTGGATATTGAGGCTCAGGTTAGGGTATGTGGGAAAGAACAGGGAATACTTTCCGTTTGTGGTACCTTCCTGAGTGGTACCTTGTGGTACCTTCGTGGCTTGTACCTCTCCAGCTTGTACCACTCTCATACCACAATTATTGTTTCGTTTATTTATAGATCAGTTAATAATATTAATAATACTATTAAAATTAATAATATTAATATTATTCATTTTTATTATTATTATTATTATTATTATTATTATTATTATTATTATTATTATTATTGTTATTATTATTATTATTATTATTATTATTACTATTGTTGTTGTTGTTGTTGTTGTTGTTGTTGTTGTTATCATTATTAGTATTAATAATGATATTAATATACTATTATTATTATTATTATTATTATTATTATTATTATTATTGGTGGTGGTAGTAGTAGTAGTAGTAGTAGTAGTAGTAGTAGTAGTAGCAGCATCTTAAAGATTACTACAAGCTCAACCACCAGTTACACTCTCACCACCATTAAAAAAAAATCAGAAAAATCCCTCCTGACTGTGCCGACCTTTCCCCTTCCCTTCCCTCCACCCCCCGAATTTGCTACCGACCAGCCCGCCCGACGCCTGAGTTTCGACACCCGAATTTCTCCGAACCATTACTGACGTCAGCCGCCCAATGAGTTAAGACGCCAGAAAATCACTTCCACGCTCATATCTCAGCTAAATGATCTTGGATTACAATGGGAGAAAAGTCTTCTTCCTCTGTTGAATCAGTTCAGTAATAGATTGTCGGTGCAGACACACGCGTGAATTTTCTGACCTTTGCAGCAAGGGGGTTGGAATCTAGCTCCTGTTGAGGGGATTTTTTTCTCCTCATGTGTGGAAGAATTCATATTATGTTTTATTATTATTATTATTATTATTATTATTATTATTATTATTATTATTATTATTATTATTATTATTTGTTGTTGTTGTTGTTGATGTTGTTACTGCTGTTCATATTAGTAGTAGTAGTAGTAGTAGTAGTAGTAGTAGTAGTAGCAGTAACACTAGTTGCAGTACTATTAGCAGTAGCAGTAGTAGTAGTAGTAATAGTAGTGGTAGTGGTAGCAGTAGCACTAGTTGCAGTACTAGTAGCAGTAGTAGTAGTAGTAGTAGTAGTAGTAGTAGTAGTAGTAGCAGTAACACTAGTTGCAGTACTATTAGCAGTAGCAGTAGTAGTAGTAGTAATAGTAGTAGTAGTGGTAGTAGAAGCAGCAGCAGTAGTAGTAGCATTAGAACTACTAGTAGTAAAAGAACAAGTAGTAATAGTAGAACTAGTAGTAGTACTAGAATTAACAGTCGTAGTACTAGCAGTCTCACTCCCTCACTGAATGAGATGATTGCCTTATTAAAAATCATTATGATAATCATGGTGAAATCTCTAAACACGTAAGGGTCATACAATAACTAGGTACTTGGGGGTAATCATGCTTGATCCGAGGAAGGGGAGAGTAGCTCCTATCCACTGCAATACGACCTTTTCCCTAGAAATAACACACTACCTCGTTAAGAGCGTCCGAAAATAATAACGTTCGTAAGAGAGAGACAGACATCTTCGGTGTGGGTGTAATAAGGTCATTGTGTGGTCCATAATAAAGACATAATAGGGATATAATAAAGATATAATGGGACAGTGTGGTCATAAATGGGGAAAATGCCCACACAATTTAAACATAATGTGAAATCATGATTGTGTAATGATATAATGAGGAGAAAATGAGGGCATGATAAGGATATCCTCAACACATGCTAAGGAAACAGTAAGGACAAAATAAAGGAATAATGATAACATACACAAGACTTAATGACCATGAAATGAAGGTCTCTGCACTAGAGAAGAGAGAAAGAATACAGTTTCCCAGCACTCTGCAAATTCTACAGTGCTTTCTTAATTGTATATGCACTGAGAGCAGTGGTGTATATCTCAATATATATATATATATATATATATATACATACGCTGATCTCTGGCTGAAGGAGACTCGAACCTACGAACCTTGGAACAAGGTACGCAGTGCTTTACCTATCTACCCACACTGGACCAATACCTTGGAGTCTAGCGCAACCTGGACTCCAAGGTATTGGTCCAGTGTGGGTAGATTGGTAAAGCACTGCGTACCTTGTTCCAAGGTTCGTAGGTTCGAGTCTCCTTCAGCCAGAGATCAGTGTTTGTGTATATATCGCCTGCTCTCACGAATTCCTTGCATTGTTAAAATCTCTAGTAAGGCTGAAGCATGCAGGGGATGAGATGAAAAGCTGTAAGCCTTCTCCCTGAAAGCTGGCTGCCTTGGATCAAACGTGTAGCGCAAGCTACACGCAAAGGTATTGTCCATTGTGGGTAGATTGGTAAAGCACTGCGTACCTTGTCCTAAGGTTCGTTGGTTCGAGTCTCCTTCAGCCAGAGATCAGTGTTTGTGTATATTTCGCCTGCTCTCGCGAATTCCTTGCATTGTTAAAATCTCTAGTAAGGCTGATGCATGCAGGGGATGAGATGAAAAGCTGTAAGCCTTCTCCCTGAAAACTGGCTGCCCTGGATCAAACGTGTAGCGCAAGCTACACGCCAAGGTATTGTCTAGTGTGGGTAGATTGGTAAAGCACTGCTTACCTTGTCCTAAGGCTCGTTGGTTCGAGTCTCCTTCAGCCAGAGATCAGTGTTTATATATTATATATATATATATATATATATATATATATATATATATTATATTATATCTATATATATATATATATGTCGTGCCGAAATATGCAAAACTGGTCAATTAGCAAGAACTCATTTAAAATTAAGTCCTTTCATTAATGTTAATGTAAAAAAATTTAATTTTGCACAAAAAAATCTTAGAAAACTTACCTAACCTTATTATAACAAGAGCAATTTATTTTAGCCTAACCCAACTAAATATATTTTAGATTTGTTTACAGTAATTTAATACTAAACAAACACAGTGAAATTATATTTTTTTCGTTAGGTTCAGAATGATTTTGGCGAAATTATTGCATACACAAATTTTCACTTGTCCTATATGGCAAGATGAACGTTGCTATTTAAGCCAAGACCGCAAGTTCTGCCTATTCGGCACGGCATATATATATATATTATATATATATATATATATATAATATATATATATATATATATAATATATAATATATATATATATATATAAATATATATATATAATGAAAGTTTACTTTGACCCCTGAGAGGTTATGTACAGATGAATTGCAGCCAGGATGACCAACTTGCAGTTGCTAATTTTCCCGATTGCTACAACATTGTCTGAACGCTGTGACGGGACGAGTTAATAGTGTTGTTATCGTCGACTCTTTGTTTCGGTGTAAATAAATCGTTTATTAATGTAGCTCGAACCTTGGCCCTGGTTTATGAATGTTTCAACACCATGGGTACTCGAGGGGGTCATTACGGCTGCCAGTTAGGGATTCACTAATTCCTTCAATGGAGACTGAAGGGTACTCTTACTGCTCAGCACTACCACCGCCACTACAACACCCAAAAGTAACACCACTACGCTACCAGTATCACTACTAACACCACTATACCCCTACTAACACTACCAGTACCACCACTACCCACACCAGTACCACTACTAACACTACCGTACCACCACTACCACCCCCAGTACCCCACTAACACCACCAATAATACCACTAACACCATCAGTACCACCACAAACGCCAGTACCACCACTAACACCATCAGTACCACCACTAACACTGCAAGTACCAAACCTTTAAGTACACCCCTAACACCATCAGTTCCTCCACTAACACCCACAGTACCCCCACTAACACCACAAGTACCACCACTTACATCAGTACCACCACAAAAACACAGTACCACCACTAAAAACTATCGGGACCACCACTAACACCATCAGTACCACCACTAAAATCATCATACCACCATTAACCTATCAGTACCACCATTTACACCACCAGTACCAACACTAACACCATCAGTACCACCACTAACACCACCAGAAAACCCCCTC
>NC_069460.1:3691775-3701775 GCF_026875155.1 Cherax quadricarinatus
CGTCACTTACGGTACTGCGCAGTGACATCTGACTGTACCGTCACTTACGGTACTGCACAGTGACGTCTGTTTGTACCGTCACTTACGGTACTGCGCAGTAACGTCTGTTTGTACTATCACTTACGATACTGCGCAGTGACATCTGACTGTACCGTCACTTACGGTACTGCACAGTGACGTCTGTTTGTACCGTCACTTACGGTACTGCGCAGTGACATCTGACTGTACCGTCACTTACTGTACTGCACAGTGACGTCTGTTTGTACCGTCACTTACGATACTGCGCAGTAACGTCTGTTTGTACCGTCACATACGGTACTGCGCAGTAACGTCTGTTTGTACCGTCACATACGGTACTGCACAGTGACGTCTGTTTGTACCGTCACTTACGGTAATGCGCAGTGACTTCTGTTTGTACCGTTTTGTGAAACATCAAGATTATTTATTTCCAGTATGTCTTTCTCTCTGTCTCTGTCTCTCTGTCTGTCTCTCTCCCACTCTCTGTCTCTCTGAGGCTGTCTGTCTGTCTGCCTCTCTCTCTCACTCTCTCTATCTCTCTCAACATACTGAATGTTTCCTACTGAAAATTCAAACACCTCATTTGTGATGCGTTTCTCCAGTTGAGTTTAAGTGAGACACAATAACAATCATCTATTGTATTGATGAACTCTCAAAAATCATCTTCTCAAAATGACTACCCACATCTATAAGTGTGTCTAATATATTTATAAACCTGTTCGTCTCTAATGGCACACATGAGGTATCTCTGTTTTCCTGACCCTTGGTCTGTGTTTTAAAGTACGGCTTGTTAGATCGGAATGAAACTTTTCAACTGTAAAACTCGCTTCAGTTGTCGTGTGTGTGTGTGTGTGTGTGTGTGTGTGTGTGTGTGTGTGTGTGTGTGTGTGTGTGTGTGTGTGTGTGTAATCACTTATACTCAACTACTGTATATGTGGTTGCAAGGGTCAAGTCTCAGCTCCTGGCCTTGCCTCTTCGCTGGCCGCTACTGGGTTTACTCCTGGCTTTGAAAGCCTTATTGTACCTCTTCTTGAAACTATGTATGGATCCTGTCTTGATTACTTTACAGTCCATGTCATGTGTGTGTGTGTTTATGTGTGTGTGTGTGTACTCACCTAGTTGAGGTTGCGGGGGTCGAGTCCGAGCTCCTGGCCCCGCCTCTTCACTGATCGCTACTAGGTCACTCTCCCTGAGCCGTGAGCTTTATCATACCTCTGCTTAAAGCTATGTATGGATCCTGCCTCCACTACATCGCTTCCCAAACTATTCCACTTACTGACTACTCTGTGGCTGAAGAAATACTTCCTAACATCCCTGTGATTCATCTGCGTCTTCAACTTCCAACTGTGTCCCCTTGTTACTGTGTCCAATCTCTGGAACATCCTGTCTTTGTCCACCTTGTCAATTCCCCTCAGTATTTTGTATGTCGTTATCATGTCCCCCCTATCTCTCCTGTCCTCCAGTGTCGTCAGGTTGATTTCCCTTAACCTCTCCTCGTAGGACATACCTCTTAGCTCTGGGACTAGTCTTGTTGCAAACCTTTGCACTTTCTCTAGTTTCTTTACGTGCTTGGCTAGGTGTGGGTTCCAAACTGGTGCCGCATACTCCAATATGGGCCTAACGTACACGGTGTACAGGTTCCTGAATGACTCCTTATTAAGATGTCGGAATGCTGTTCTGAGGTTTGCTAGGCGCCCATATGCTGCAGCAGTTATTTGGTTGATGTGCGCTTCAGGAGATGTGCCTGGTGTTATACTCACCCCAAGATCTTTTTTCCTTGAGTGAGGTTTGTAGTCTCTGACCCCCTAGACTGTACTCCGTCTGCGGTCTTCTTTGCCCTTCCTCAATCTTCATGACTTTGCACTTGGTGGGATTGAACTCCAGGAGCCAATTGCTGGACCAGGTCTGCAGCCTGTCCAGATCCCTTTGTAGTTCTGCCTGGTCTTCGATCGAGTGAATTCTTCTCATCAACTTCACGTCATCTGCAAACAGGGACACCTCAGAGTCTATTCCTTCCGTCATGTCGTTCACAAATACCAGAAACAGCACTGGTCCTAGGACTGACCCCTGTGGGACCCCGCTGGTCACAGGTGCCCACTCTGACACCTCTCCACGTACCATGACTCGCTGCTGTCTTCCTGACAAGTATTCCCTGATCCATTGTAGTGCCTTCCCTGTTATCCCTGCTTGGTGTGTGTGTGTGTGTGTGTGTGTGTGTGTGTGTGTGTGTGTGTGTGTGTGTGTGTGTGTGTGTGTGTGTTTCACACAGCCAGACACACAAACCATTAATGTCCATTGCAAAATACAGCAAAACATCTGTACTTAAAATATTTATATTTTAGTTTTTTCGACATAACTCTTTTCCTCGCCAAAATTTTAATCGTCATTCTGAAAAAATGAAAGCAAAATGCCTGGCACTGTGCCAGGTTGAGGTTGGGTAGCCAAGTGGCATTGAGGGAGGCCTTGATATGGTTATTCTGGGTGGCACTCTTTTAGCACCGTCAGCCATTATGAGTTTAAAGGAGAGAGAGACGTGGGTGCCCAGCCTACTGGCACTCCAGCTGCTGCTGCTGCTGCTGCTGTGCTGCTGCTGCTGCTGCTGTTGCTGCTGCTGCTGCTGCTGCTGCTGCTGCTGTGCTGCTGCTGCTGCTGCTGCTGCTGCTGCTGCTGCTGCTGCTGCTGCTGCTGCTGCTACTGCTGCTGCTGCTACTGCTGCTGCTGCTGCTGCTGCTGCTGCTGCTGCTGCTGCTGCTGCTGCTGCTACTGCTGCTGCTACTGCTGCTGCTGCTGTTGCTGCTGCTGCTGCTTGCTGCTGCTGCTGCTGCTGCTGCTGCTGCTACTGCTGCTGCTACTGCTGCTGCTGCTGCTGCTGCTGCTGCTGCTCTTGTTTCTGCTGGTGCTGTTGATGGTGCTATTGGTGTTCTTGATATTGCCACTGCTGTTGTTGGTGGTGCTGATGCTACCGCTGCTGTTCCTGCTGCTGATGCTGTTTACAGTGTTTTTGAGGCAGCTGCTGTTCCTACTTCGTCTGAGTCTGCTATTGATGATGATGCAGCTGCTATTAATGTTCTTGGTACTGCTGCAGCTTTTGTTGGTGGTGGTGCTGCTAATACTGCTGATCGAGTTTATTTTAGACAGCTGCAATTGCTGCTTCAACTCCGTCTGATTCTGCTAATGATAAGGATCCTGCTGCTACCGTTACTTCTGCTCTGCTGCATTCCACTATTCAACCCAGCGAGTTCAAAATTAAGAAAATCATGGAAATGAAAAGAAAACTGGAGACGGAGTATATACAGTACGAACAGAGGCAGGAAACTTTGATTCCTTCGTGCTGTGTAAGCTTAGTGCTGAATCATGCTTAGCTAGCTCTGGAGTAATATGGAGTTAATAAGGATTTCAAAGCATATTCCCTGGGTAGAATCGAAAATGGTTTGGGCAAATATTTTTGTTGGTGAGTTTGGGTTTGAGAAGAACTCACCATGCATGGGCTAGTAGGACTGCTGCAGTATTCCTCTATTCGTATGTTCTTATATCAACCAAATCACGTCACCGGCTCGTTATTCCCTAACAATCAAACAGGCTGTTAGTGAATGAATAGAAAAGACAAGACATAGTAATGACGTACATGATACTCTCAGGAATAAACAGGAACAGATACTCTCAAAACAGAAACAGGGGCAAAAATTGGGCATGGATGAAAGTCTGAGATGAAAATAGACCACAGGGATGTCAGCGAATAATTCTTCAGCCTCAGGATACTGTGGGCAGGTTCTATACGCAGTTTTAAGAATAGAAACGGCATGGAAAACGTAGCACAGGATTGGTGAAAATGGTTGTATGTCCCTAACAGGCAGAAGTTAAGAGCTGAGACTCGAATCCCAATAAGTATAAATTGGCTCATACAACTAGATAAGTAGAAATGTGTGAGTACAACTAGGTGAGTACAACTCGATGAGTACAACTAGGTGAGTACAACTAGGTGAGTACAACTAGGTGAGTACAACTAGGTGAGTACAACTAGGTGAGTACAAGTAGCCTTGGTGTGGACTCTAAGGTCTTTGGAA
Source organism: Cherax quadricarinatus (assembly GCF_026875155.1). Lineage (NCBI taxonomy): Eukaryota > Metazoa > Arthropoda > Malacostraca > Decapoda > Parastacidae > Cherax > Cherax quadricarinatus. Next base: position 3,695,858 of record NC_069460.1, read on the forward strand.
TTTGACAATTTCGTGTGCTTCCATGTACTCTCTCTCTCTCTCTCTCTCTCTCTCTCTCTCTCTCTCTCTCTCTCTCTCTCTCTCTCTCTCTCTCTCTCTCTCTCTCTCTCTCTCTCTCTCTCTCTCTCTCTCTCCCTTTCTCTTTCTCTCCCATAATTCCCTGAACACCTCTTTGACTCATATGGTTGACCTGAAATTGCTTTTCAATCAGAATATCGACGCAATTCACATATTAGTGCATCCACGGATCTTTATTACTCGTGCTTTCTCCTCTTTACCTTTATCACTTCCCGGTATCCCTTTTTTTCTTACTTTCATCCCCTCTTCCCCAAATTCTCCGATATTCCTCCTATTACTCAGTGTTTATCGCATTTTATCTGTTACGCTTCGATCGTCTCCTCGTTATGTTTCTAAACTGTGGTAATTCTGTGTTAATACTATTATTATCATTGTTATTATTATTATTATTATTATTATTATTATTATTATTATTTATTATTGTTATTATTATTATTATTATTATTATTATTATTATTATTATTATTATTATTATTGTTATTTATTATTATTATTATTATTATTATTATTATTATTATTATTATTGTTATTATTATTATTATTATTATTATTATTATTATTATTATTATTGTTATTATTATTATTATTATTATTATTATTATTATTATTATTATTATTATTATTATTGTTGTTGTTGTTGTTGTTGTTGTTGTTGTTGTTGCTGCTGCTGTTATTGTTGTTTCTATTATTATTATTATTATTATTATTATTATTATTATTATTATTATTATTATTATTATTATTGTTGTTGTTGTTGTTGTTGCTTCAATTATCATTATTATTATTATTATTATTATTATTATTATTATTATTATTATTATTATTATTATTATTATTGTTATTGCTGCTGTTATTATTATTATTATTATTATTATATGTTTTGTTTCTGGAAATTATAAAATTATTATGCACTGAAATTTTTGTATGAGGTTTTCCTTTCCCTCTTTACAGAACACCGGTGTATATACACCGTGAGTTCTATACCTCCCCATGGATATACACAGGGAGGTATACAATCTTAGGAATTAAAGTATATTTGACTACTCGTGTACAGGTAATATGCAGTGTTAATGACCCCTCGTATGGTCGATAAGCTTGAAACCTAACAGACCTACTGGGTAAATATGTTACCTAAAAACCTGGAACCCCACGTATTTCTCTCTTATGGTAAATGTTTAAGGGTTTGGAACCTTTCGGAATTCTTTTGGAAGAGAATCGTTATTAAATTATATTATCATTCGTGGAAATAAATAGTATAAAATACCGACACAATAGAAAAATAAACACATAAAAACCACAAAACCACTGCTTATGTGTTTTTTTTTTTTTGTCATTCGTTCTGACGGGATGAAACCATGAGAAGAAAAAGAGGAGGAGGAGAAAGCGGAAGAGACAGAGGAGGAGAAAAAGGAGAAGAAAAAGGAAGAGAGAGAGGAGCAGTAACAGCAACAGCAGTAGCAGCAACAGCAGTAGCAGCAACAGCAGTAGCAGCAACAGCAGCAGCAGCAACAGCAGTAGCAGCAACAGCAGTAACAGCAACAGCAGTAGCAACAACAGCAGTAACAGCAACAGCAGTAGCAGCAACAGCCGTAGCAGCAACAGCAGTAGCAGTAACAGCAGTAGCAGCAACAGCAGTCAACGCAGTAGCAAACAGCAGTAACAGCAACAGCAGTAACAGCAACAGCAGTACACAACAGCAGTAGCAGCAACAGCAGTGACAACAGCAAAACAGCAGTAGCAGCAACAGCAGTAACAGCAACAGCAGTAGCAGCAACAGCAGTACAGCAACAGCAGTAGCAGCAACAGCAGTAGCACACAGCGTACAGAACAGCAGTAACAGCAACAGCATAGCAGCAACAGCAGTAACGCACAGCAACAGCAACAGCAGCAAGCAACAGCAGTACAGCAACAGCAGTAACAGCAACAGCAGTAACAGCAACAGCAGTAACAGCACAGCAACAGCAGCAGTAGCAGAACAGCAGTACAGCAGTAGCAACAACAGACAGCCGTACAGCAACAGCAGTAACAGCAACAGCAGTAAAACAGCAACAGCAAGAGTAGCAGCAACAGCAGTAGCAGCAGTTTGAGATGCCGCATACACAGACGCCAGTCGAATTTACATTCCCAAGCGTACTGACGCTTTAACAGTACACATCAGCCGGCATAGCAGACGTTTAAAGTGTCGACTCGCTTGGTCGGGCAGGCGTTAAATGTCGTCTCGCCAGAGTCGGGCTAGGCGTTTAAATGCTCCCAGCGCGTCGATGTGACAGTGCGCACGCAGTTTAAATTTCTAACGCAGTAGCACGGCGTTATAAAATGATATCTAGCACGGGTTAGCAGTATAGTTTAAATGTACCCAATATAGTCGTTTTAGTTGAAGAGTACGCTAACCTTTACATGGTCCAGCACAGGAGTATGTATCATTATTAATATATATATTAATATATATTATTATTAAAATTATTATATATTATTATATTATTATATTATTATTATTATTATATATTATGATATATTATTAGCTTCGAATTATTTTACTGGTACTATATTATGTACAATGCTACGCAAGAAAGGGAGTAATCAAATTGATTATATATTATTATATAAATTCATTATAATATATATATATATATATATAATATATTATATATATATATATATATGTATAAATATATATATTATATTACGCTTCAAGCAGATAATCATTTCTGTGAATATATATGTTTGCACATACAGCACACCCAGTCAGTCGTTATTATATTATCATTTTTTATTCGTTACTCTGGACTTTTATGAAATACATTCATGATCCAAAGCAGCATCCATCGCAGTTTTATTTCACTGATCCAAGATCTATCTCTTTTGTTACTCATGACAACAGCACTGACGAATGGCCTTCGGGAGCTGCCACACCCTCGTGCAGATGATGGTATGAGTGCTGTCGCGGCTCCAGTCAATGGAAAACGTTACCAACGAAATTTTCTCTTCATTTATTTCTTTCGTTTCAGTCAGACTGACGACTGTCACTCTACTCCAGCCCTCTCCTGTTTTTCTTTCTTTTCTGCTATGTTAACATACTTTTTCCTACTTTTTTTTTCTAGTGGAATCGCAAGGAGGTTCACTAGTCAGAGACCGGACCACAATCTGGAATCCCTGAATCGATCCTCCGCTACTCTTGGCTCTGGGTGACCCACACGGACTCACGGCCTGATGGAATACTGACCATTTTTCTCGAAATTCATCCTTGTACCTATTTTACACACAGGAGTGCAACACCTATATTACGTCGCATCCCAGTATGTGAAAGCCTCTCGTGCAAACAGACCAAACTGACCAGCAATACTTATAGCTTCTTAAGACTGTACTTCCAGTTTCCTCGTCCTGTTTCACGGCATTCAGTTAAAGGGTAAAGAAAAATCTGTCAGAGAATACAAGTTATTCAACGGGGTTCGACAACCCCAACTTCAGTCTGGGAGTATTATCATTGCATTAGCTGGGAAGCGAGTATTCCGCAGTATCACCTGCCTAAATGGAAGAGGGTCTGTGAGATCAGGCACAAGTGACCAAGAGCGAGCGAGAGCTGGGATTAACAAGAATGAGAGCCAGCAAGAGTCAGGGTAAGCAGGAGTGCAAGAACGAGTGCCAATGAGAGCTAGTCAGCAAAAGCCAGAGGCAGTAAGAACCAGTCTGAGATCGTTCATTATTATCTATACTTGCGTGTACTCACCTAGTTGAGGTTGCGGAGGTCGAGTCCGAGCTCCTGGCCCCGTGTGTGTTTGTGTGTGTGTGTGTGTGTGTGTGTGTGTGTGTGTGTGTGTGTGTGTGTGTGTGTGTGTGTGTGTGTGTCTGTGTGTGTGTATGTGTGTACTCACCTATTTGTACTCACCTATTTGTGGTTGCAGAGGTCGAGTCACAGCTCCTGGCCCCGCCTCTTCGCTGTGTGTGTGTGTGTGTGTATTGTGTGTAAGTGTGTGTGTGTTGTGTGTGTGTGTGTGTGTGTGTGTGGTGCGGTGTGTGTGTGTGTGTGTGTGTGTGTGTGTGTGTGTGTGTGTGTGTGTGCGTGTACTCACCTAACTGTACTCACCTAATTGTGGTTGCAGGGGTCGAGACTCAGCTCCTGGCCCCGCCTCTTCACTGATCGCTACTAGGTCCTCTCCCTCTCTGCTTCCTGAGCTTTGTCATACCTCTTCTTAAAACTATGTATGGTTTCTGCCTCCACTACTTCACTTGCTAGGCTATTCCACTTCCTGACGACTCTATGACTGAAGAAATACTTCCTAACGTCCCTGTGACTCGTCTGAGTCTTCAGCTTCCAATTGTGACCCCTTGTTTCTGTGTCCCCTCTCTGGAACATCCTATCTCTGTCCACCTTGTCTATTCCCCGCAGTATCTTGTATGTCGTTATCATGTCTCCCCTGACCCTTCTGTCCTCCAGTGTCGTCAGTCCAATTTCCCTCAACCTTTCCTCGTACGACATTCCCCTGAGCTCTGGGACTAGCCTTTGTACTTTCCCTAACTTCTTGACGTGCTTGACCAGGTGTGGGTTCCACACTGGTGCCGCATACTCCAGTATGGGCCTAACATACACAGTGTACAGTGTCTTGAACGATTCCTAATTAAGGTATCGGAACGCTATTCTCAGGTTTGCCAGGCACCCGTATGCTGCAGCAGTTATTTGGTTGATGTGTGCCTCCGGTGACGTGCTCGGTGTTATGGTCACCCCAAGGTCTTTCTCCCTGAGTGTCTGTGTGTGTGTGTGTGTATACTCACCTAGTTGTAATCACCTAGTTGAGGTTGCAGGGGTCAAGTCCGAGCTCCTGGCCCCGCCTCTTCACTGATCGCTGCTAGGTCACTCTCCCTGAACCGTGAGCTTTATCATACCTCTGCTTAAAGCAATGTATGGATCCTGCCTCCACTACGTGTGTGTGTGTGTGTGTGTGTGTGTGTGTGTGTGTGTGTGTGTGTGTGTGTGTGTGTGTATGTGTGTGTGTGTGTGTGTGGTTGCAATTCACAGTTCGTGTGAGACTTCAGAAACAATTTTCAGAAACTCTGCTCAGCGACGTCACCGTCATCAGACTTCACCAGAAACATCAGTGAACAACTCCTCTGAAGTAATCAGGAGACTCGATATTAATATTTGTATTTCGTGTTAAGCTAACTCTTCATTAGCAATATTAGCCATGCAAATTAGTTGTATGTAAATTTAGTTCCGTTTTAAGATTTGTCTTTGAGCTCAGTGAATCAACTCGTACTTGAAATTTTTGAGCTCTTAAGCATATAAAAAAAATCATATGTAAAACAAGAATATGGTTGTAACAACTGTAAATGCTACAAAAATATTAATAAAATTATAAAAATCTCTAAATTTAAAACCAAAAAAAAAAATGATTTTTTTTGTGTCGAAAAAGGGAGAAATATGAAAAAAAAGGAGAAAGTATTGTGTGCAAAAAAGTCTAGACTATATTATTTTTTTTATATATTAATGATTTTCCTAAAGTTTACGTTAGTAACATCAATTTCGTATAAAAATAATTATCTTAAACAGTAAACCCCTCAGGGAAAGTTCCTTGATGTTGGTGAAGGGCTCTTGATTTAGGGAATTGGATCTGTGCTCCAGTTCCCCGAATTATAGCCTGAATACCTTCCACATCTCCCCCCCCAGGCGCTGTATAGTCCTACGGGTTTAGCGCTTCCCCTTGATTATAATAATAATAATAATTCATCAGTAACACTACTATTACTACCAACACAACTAACTATCTTGACCATCACTACCACTACCACCACAACTGCCATCCCCAACGACACTCATCACTACCACTACCATGAAAAATCACCAT
>NC_069460.1:3709275-3746775 GCF_026875155.1 Cherax quadricarinatus
CTGGTAATTATTTCAGTCATTTCTGTAGCCATTATTTTATTGGGAACGTTGCTAATTGTGCTGGTGAGGGGCTCTTGATCTAGGGAATTGGATCTGTGCTCCGGTTCCCTGAATTGAGCCTGAATACCTTCCATCCCCCCCCACTTGCGTTGTAAAATCCTACGGGTTTAGCGTTCCTCCAGCATTATATAATTATAATCTTAAACTTTATAATAAAAATAACGAAGCAGTTTTTTTGAAGGCCAAAGGCTAATTTATTTTACATTTTAGAGTTTAATTAAAATTCACGATGATCATGATGGTCATGATCATAATAATAATAATAATAATAATAATAATAATAATAATAATAATAATAATAATAATAATAATAACAGTAGTAATAGTAGTAGTAGTAGTAGTAGTAGTAGTAGTAGTAGTAGTAGTATGAGTTAATCTCTCTCTCGGTTTCTCTCTCTCTCTCTCTCTCTCTCTCTCTCTCTCTCTCTCTCTCTCTCTCTCTCTCCTCTCTCTCTCTCTCTCTCTCTCTCCTTTTCACTCTTTCTCCTCACTCTCTCTTTTCACAAGTATGATTTTAAATACGCTTTTAAAATCCACTTCACTAACCCTCTTCATGCCAGCAGTATGCCCACAGACAGTAAAGTGTGGAAAGAATCTCCAGCATTCCTCTCCTAATACCCATGTGTCTTAGCTGTAGTGACCGTACCTAGATACCAGAGCAGTTAGTCTCGCTATAGACAGTAAGATCTGGTATCTCTCGTTCCCATGTTCTCATTCCTCCCTCTACTTTTAAACTCGCCCCGAGGATACTGTTGATGATAGCTGGAGAGTGCTGGGATGGCTTCAGGAGGCAATAAGCTAAGAGCTTACCACAGGGCTGGCTGGTGAAGCTGGCTTCGTTCTGGACCGAAGAAGCTAAGGTCGAAAACCCTGCACGCTCTGGCACCTGCAGAACTTTTTGCTGGTCCTGGAATTCTGGAAGAGATATCAGAGCGTACCTGCCAAGATGCCCTGACATCTGGAAGTGTGATAGGGACTTTTTCCAGTGGCTAAAGACTTCGGCTTCGTAATTTTAGGGGTAGCCTTTTAGGGTAGCCTCGAATGTCACCCTGAGCTGTTACAGGGGTATTTATTTTATAAGGAAACCGTATTTTAATATATTCTGAAATCCCCGTATCTATAATACTATTTTAGTATTGGTTTTCTAGCACAGAAGAACTGATATCGAAGTGCATACGCCATTTGACTCTGAGTCCGGAAAAAGGAGGAGCTGATATCGCAATAGTTAAGCCATTGTGCCGCGGTATTTGTTAACCTGCCAAAAGGAGCTAACACTTTAATACCCTGGCATTATTTACGTTATGATGCTACTTTGTCATTAACTCTGGAATAAATAAGCTTCTACTGTGCAGCCTTGGTGCCTGGAATAGATGAAGTTTATGTACCTTATGATGCTTCGGTATCCTGAGCTCTGGAATAGGTATAATTAGGCTATAATTCCCCTAGTAATTAGAATAGATGGCACCTTCGTGTCTGGAAATCTGCAGCTGAGAAGCAGAGTAAGAGGATACACCTTCCATGACAGATAAATTCTGGGTGACTTTGTAAGTCACGACTTTAGAAACCAAGGAAGGTAAAAAACTCTAAACTTGATATCAAGACCTCGCTTCAAGAGAACATTCAAAACTTCTAAGACATCTTATTTTCCTGGAATGCTGAGAGAGAGTAACCGAAATAGCATGTCCAGAATTACTGAGTCTTGCAGACTTTGGCTGAATGGAATGACAGACGAGTTGGGTAGTTAACACAAAAAAGGCAAATATTTTGATATACATTTTTGTGCGTATATACATTTGCATATACTACAACTACGGAAGAAAGAAAATAGCCACATAAGTGGATGCAATTAGGTTGTTGTTGTTCTTGATTCGCCGGTACTCTCCCGGCCCGGGTCTTTTCCAGTTGGTGACCCCGGCCTTGGCTCCCTGTCTTGGGAGTGTCTAAAAGCTGTCTGCCATGGGAGGAGGTACAAGTACCTCCTTATCTTCCGGGACCAACTCTCCCCATGCCTAGACCCAATCCTCGCCCTCACGGGGCTCGTAGGGAGAATCTAGGCCTTGGTCTGATATCTCCCCCGCCACAGGTGGGCTCGTGGGAATGGCAGTCTTATTGCAGTTAGACAGCGTGTCTCTTGCCCTAGCAGACGGAGGATCGAGCCTTTGCTACTTCCTCAGAAGGACAACAAAGGCATTGCCCTACAAATTAAGAATACTGAATCTTGGACTGGGAATGTGAGAAGTGATAACTAGACCTGCAAAGCCGAATAGTATTTTCGTTTTTTTGTTGTTATAAGCTTTGCTGACACTAAAATACCGTCAAGGCGAATTTTGAATATTTTCTCCTGTTTAGAGTTTAACATTTTATCAGGTTTAGATAAACAGATAAAACACCGATGGCCTGACTTAATCTATAAACGATAAAGGATATCAATGTTAGCCAATAGAGATACACTTCTCTCTTTCTCCTGTCTCTTGCTCTCTCACTCATTGGCTCTTTTCACTCCCTTTTTATTATACTCAAGAGTTCTTTTTTTAAAGATAAGAGCACCTCTAGCATTTTTATTAAGATGAAAGCTGTGATAATAACTAAGCTTATTTTAAAGCCAGAGCATTATTTGAGAAATATGCTTTATATTTTAATAAAACATTATACTCATTGTAGCCAGAGTATATTTGGAGGTATTTGGGAACCAGAACTCCTCAAGGGAGATTCCCCAGTGCTAGGGAGGAGCTCTTGATCCAAGGAATTAAAGCAACCCTTACCTTGTATTACACTTTATTACCTCCCAGTCTCCAGACTCTGTATGACCCAATGCTTTCCCATGATTATGATAATAATAATAATAATAATAATAATAATAATAATAATAATAATAATAATAATAATAATAATAATAACAATAACAATAATAATAAAAATAATAATAACAATAATAATAACAACAACAATGATAATAAAAATAATAATAATAATAATAATAATAAATAATAATAATAATAATATAAAAATAATAATAATATAATAATAATAATAATAATATAATAATAATAATAATAATAATAATAATAATAATAATAATAATAATATAATAATAATAATAATATTAATATAATAATAATAATAATAATAATAATAAATAATAATAATAATATAATAATAATAAATAATAATAAATAATAATAAATAATAATAATAATAATAATAATAATAATAAATAAGAATAAAATAAGAATAATAATAAATAATAATAATAATAATAATAATATAATAATAATAATAAATAATAATAATAATATAATAATAATAATTAATATATATGGCATTTTGGAATATGATAGAAATACTTCAGTTGGAGCTAATTTTTCAAGCAAGCTAAAATAGGGTATTAGCTTTAAGTAGCAGCTCAGCCGCCATCGATACAATGCCTAACCCTTCTAGGGTAGGGTAGGTGCCTGAGCCCGAGCCTTTAGCTCATAAGACTGTCATTCCCATTAGCCCCCTTGGGGCGGGGATGGCAGACCAGAGAGGCCTAGCTTGTGGCTAGGCCTGGGGAGAGTTGGTCCCAAAGATGAGGAGGTACTTGTGCCTCCTCCCATGGGAGACTTAGGTCTCAGACACTCCCTAAAGAGGGAGCCAAGGCCGGGCCACCACTTGGAAAAGGCCCGGGCCGGGAGAATACCGGCGAATCTTTAATAATAATAATAAATAGCTCAGCCGCCGCCACCATGCCTAACTCTTCTAGGGCAGGGTAGGTGCCTGAGCCCGAGCTTACAGCTCACAAGACTATCATTCCCATTAGCCCCCTTAGGGCGGGCTTGGCAGACCAGAGAGGCCTAGCTTCTCCCTACGAGCCCCGTGAGGGCGGGGATTGTGGCTAGGCCTGGGGACAGTTGGTCCCATAGATGAGGGGGTACTTGTGCCTTCCCCCATGGGAGACTTATCTCTCAGCCAGCAAACGAATTTAGCTGAGATAGCAGCTCTAAGCCAGTAAATAAGCTGAGGGAGGATAACAGCTCTAAGCCAGTAAATAAGCTGAGGGAGGATAACAGCTCTAAGCCAGTAAATAAGCTGAGGGAAGATAACAGCTCAAAGCAAATAAATAAGCTTAGGTAGGCTATCAGTTCTAAGCCAATAAATAAGCCTAGGTATGATAACATTTCTCAGAACAGGACAAAGCTGCAAGCTTGGATGTCATTCTCTATATTGGATTGATCAAGCCACTGGTGGGCGAAACGTCTCTACAATAATTATACCCAAGTGTCTAATTCATCCACTTGTCAGTATTGCATATTAATAATTCAATAACAGCTCTTTAACAGTAAATGAGCTGGAGCAGAATAAGAACTCTTAGTGTATACCTTTGATATACCTTTGAAGAGTTTCGATAGTTTCTCTACTCTCTGGGCCCGGCCATGGGCCAGGCTCGTCTGGTGCTTGCCTGGTCAACCAGGCTGTTGCTGATGGAGGCCCGCTGCCCCATATACCCATTACAGCATGGTTGATCTGGCTTCCTCTTGAAGGCTTCTACACTTGTTCCAGCCACGTTTCTGATATATTCTGGTAAGATGTTGAATAGTCTGGGACCCAAGATGTTGATATAGAGTTCCCTTATTGTCCCCACCGCCAAGTGCAAATGTATATAAAGAAATGCCAGAGAGCATAGAGAGGCACGCAGTCAGAAGACCCAAGCAGTAATCTTCGGTGTTGACCTCGATCAGCCCACCAACCTTTTGTGTATCTAGTGAGATACGAAACAGATGGACACTTCCCTGTTTCACTGTCGCCAGCGATAGTTTCTCTCCCCAAGTGTACACTTGTATAGTTCTGATGTTGCTTGTTCAAGATATTTTTCACCAGGAAACAATAGAGAGACGGGAATACTGTAAGGCAGCAATGGTGCTTTTCAGAGGCTTTCATATTGTGGCCATTTCCACCAATGTATTGTTTGCTTTGTCACACGGGAAAGCACACACACACACACACACACACACACACACACACACACACACACACACACACACACACACACACACACACACACACACACACACAGGATGTTCCAGGGAGGGGACACAGAAACAAGAGGCCACAATTGGAAGTTGAAGACACAAATGAGTCAGAGAGATAGTAGGAAGTATTTCTTCAGTCATAGAGTTGTAAGGCAGTGGAATAGCCTAGAAAATGACGTAGTGGAGGCAGGAACCATACACAGTTTTAAGACGAGGTTTGATAAAGCTCATGGAGCGGGGAGAGAGAGAGGGCCTAGTAGCAACCGGTGAAGAGGCGGGGCCAGGAGCTAGGACTCGACCCCTGCAACCACAAATAGGTGAGTACACACACACACACACATACACACACACACACACACACACACACACACACTCTCTCTAAACTCCTGCAAAACTCCCATGGGACATTATAGGGCCCACGCTTAAAATCAAAACATTTCGAAAAAAAAATACCAAAACTAGGTCAAAGATGTTCTCCACATCAGCAGCCAGTACTAAAAACTATGAATTATGAGGAACTGCTGAGGACATTATGCATGTCCTCACTGACTCATAGAAGGAAAGCAAAAGGCATGGTAGCTTAGGATATAATGAAAAGATACGAACGAGTATGTAAGAAAGATTTCGTAGGAACAGCATCATAAAGAACAAGAATCCACTGATATTAATTAAGAAAGAAGAGAGGCCAAAAAGAATATTATAAATTTATTCTTAAGAGAGTGATAGAGCAACAGAAATAGTTAGTAGAGGAAATGGTAAGTTCTTCTTCTCCTGGAGGAGGTGGCACGTTCTACTGCCACTGGAGGTGGTAAGTGCTGCTACCACTGGAGGAGGTGGTAAGTGCTGCTACCACTGCAGGAGGTGGTAAGGGCTGCTACCACTGCAGAAAGTGGTAAGTTCTGCTACTACTGGAGGAGGTGGTAAGTGCTACACCCACTGGACGAGGTGGCAAGTCTTCAACCAGTGGAGGAGGTAGAAACCCCTACAACCACTGAAGAAGGTAGCAAGCCATACAACCACTGAAGGAGATAGCACGACTACACGCAATGGTTGTAGCTTACCTCGGCTCCTGCAGCTACACAGAAATAGTGAAAAATCGATTATTTAATACACAGAAGAAGGCAGTTTTCGCACTATTGCCGTAATAATGGGGAACCGCTAAAACAGTAAGGATCATACTGTTCCTGGGAAATGGGAGGAAGCCAGGTTTCATGTGAGGAAAGTAAAGTGTAGCACCAGTTCCTAAGATCAAGAGCCCTTCACCGGCATCAAGGCACGTCCCTTCAAGGTAGTTTGCGCTCCAACTAATGTGAAAACCGCGGGCCGCTTAAGAGACCGGATGCGCTAAGAACAAGACTAATGGAGGCAGTAATGGAAAATTTCACGACCCGATATGACGACATAACAAGACGCTTATTATATACCGCATGTGGTCGCATTATGAGAGAGTGTTTGCTCCTGAAGTAAAAAAAAATAAATCTTATTTTGGTGAATTTTGAAAATTTGGTACAGATGTGAACATTAAAATGGTATAAAATACCGACAGGTTGTTAGGTAAGACACATATGCAACAGTTAGGTATCTTTATTTCGAAACGTTTCGTCTACACAGTAGGCTTCTTCTTCAAGAAGCCTACTGTGTATGCGAAACGTTTCGAAATAAAGATACCTAATTGTTGCATATGTGTCTTACCTAACAATTGGTACAGGTGTATTTGGAGAGGATATGCAGATTAGACCACTCATGTGGAAGAGATTCCCAACACGGAGTCCAGTAGGAAAGTGAATTGCATGCTTTCAGAACCCACGAGGTGTTTGACAGCTTGGCCAGAATGAGCCCAGAGGTCTCATAAACGATTATATATAGAGATGTATTGGATGTGAAAATTTAGATATCCTCGGATGCGGATGTGTATGAGGATGTCTTACTTATTTCGCGGATGTGGATGCGGATGAAAGAAATTGTGCGGACGTTCCACGGATGTTGATGCGGATGTAAGAAATTGTGCGGATGTTTCGCGGATACGGATGTTTCGCGGAAGCGGATGGGGATGCTGATGCGGATATCCTATACATCACTATATCACAGCTGCATAGAGGGCAAAACGAGGAGAGAAATAGCAGGGGGTAAAAAGTTCACAAAACGATGGAAGAGAATAGGAATGTAAACAAAAAAAAGGAGCTAGAAATAAATGTGTAAATAAAAGAAGTGTAACGAAGGTGCATTTAAAGCACAAATAGGAATCGAAATCTCTCCTAACCCATTTAAGAAGGAAGATGACCTTAAAGAATGTGGCAAAATGATCAGTTTATTTAAGAAGGTATTCACTAAGAAGACAAGAGCTATTCCCTGAGAGCAAGGAGTAACATACAAGAAGTGGACAGCATCCACACAGTAATGATGAAGAAGCTACTGAAGGAGTAGGGAGAACGACAGCTGTTTTTTCTGTGAATTGTGTGTATGAGAAGGGATACGAACTTATAGCAAAGATCTACACCAAACTCTTTCACACACACACACACACAAACAAACAAACAAACACACACACACACACACACACACACACACACACACACACACACACACACACACACACACACACACACACACACACACACATAGTTTTAAGACGAGGTTTGATGAATCTCATGGAGCAGGGAGAGAGAGGACCTAGTAGCAATCAGTGAAGAGGCGGGGCCAGGAGCTATGAATCGACCCCTGCAACCACAAATAAGTGAGTATAAATAGGTAAGTACGCACACTTCGAGAGCTACCAAGAAATTTAGTCGAATGAGTAAATCTTACTGACACCCTAACCTGCGTGATAAGCTTGCTAATTCCATGACTGATTTCTTCCAGCAATTCATTTACAACAGTACTAACCCCGTATTAAACATTCCTAGCCGATAAACCGATACAGAAACCCGCACACTGTAGCTTGTTAACGAATACATCAGATTAGCTAATTCACTCAGAGGGGAGAGGTAGTGCAAACTTACCGATTAAAGTTGAGGTTAATTGATTAACTTAGTTTAGTTAGCGGAGTTCTCTTCAACGGCTAAGTTCTGCGGGAGGTGTTCACGATTTCAGCAATTGAGCGAGACTGAACAAGTTATACATCTCTGTTGATACTAGCATTTATTGTGAAGGTGGAGTTTGTGCAGCTGAGTATATTCAACTCAACCTTCTAATCAAAGTTAGTATCTCACTGTAGCTATGACAGTCTTACGAATGTCTGTTTACAAGTTCTAAACAGTGAGTTTTTGTGTGTTACAGAGAGCACTCGGTGGATCCACGATTTTTTTATCGCGTTACAAGACTTTTTGTCTCCTCTGTGTAATATTTTTTATTGGCATTGAGGTATGTAGTAATTGCTTATTATTTTTTAATTAAGAGGCGACGATCTAACTCAGGCAATATGACGCAAATCTAGAAATTTGCTGAAAAAAGTATGTGATAAATCGACTTTGACTTAAGGAAGGCGTGTTTCTACGTTACACTCCAGTTTGGGTGCACATACACACACACTCACACACACACACACACACACACACACACACACACACACACACACACACACACACACACACACACACACACACACACACACATATATATATATATATATATATATATATATATATATATATATATATATATATATATATATATATATATATATATACATATATATATATATATATATAATATATATATATATATATATATATATATATATATATATATATATATATATATATATATATATTCTTTCTTTCTTTCAACACACCGGCCGTATCCCACCGAGGCGGGGTGACCCAAAGAAAAAACGAAAGTTTCTCCTTTCACATTTAGTAATATATACAGGAGAAGGGGTTACTAGCCTCTTGCTCCCGGCATTTTAGTCGCCTCTTACAACACGCATGGCTTACGGAGGAAGAATTCTGTTCCACTTTCCCATGGAGGTAAGAGGAAATAAACAAGAACAAGAACTGGAAAGAAAATAGCAGAAAACCCAGAGGGGTGTGTATATATATATATGCTTGTACATGTATGTGTAGTGTGACCTAAGTGTAAATAGAAGTAGCAAGACATACCTGAAATCATGCATGTTTATGAGACAGAAAAAAGGACACCAGCAATCCTACCATCATGTAAAAGAATTACAGGCTTTCGTTTTACACTCACTTGGCAGGACGGTAGTACCTCCCTGGGCGGTTGCTGTCTACCAACCTACTACCTATAATATATATATATATATATATATATATATATATATATATATATATATATATATATATATATATATATATATATGTCGTGCCGAATATGTAAAAGTGGTCAATTAGCAAGAACTCATTTAAAATTAAGTCCTTTCTAAAATTTTCTCTTATATGTTTGAAGACATATTTTTTTCATTAATGTTAATGCAAAAATTTTTAATTTTGCACCAAAAGGAACTTAGAAAACTTACCTAACCTTATTTTAACAAGAACAATTTATTTTAGCCTAACCCAACTAAATATATTTTAGATTTGTTTGCAGTAATTTAATACTAAACAAACACAGTGAAATATACTTTTTTTCGTTAGGTTCAGAATGATTTTGGCGAAATTATTGCATACACAAATTTTCACTTGTCCTATATGGCAAGATGAGCGTTGCTATTTAAGCCAAGATCGCAAGTTTTGCCTATTCGGCACGACATATATACATACATACATATATATATATATATATATATATATATATATATATATATATATATATATATATATATATATATATATATATATTACTTATTTTAAAATCTAATTTTATTGTATTATTATTAATAGTATTATTTATATTAGTAGTACCAGTAATAATAACAGTAGTAGCAATAGTAGTAGTAGTAATAGTAGTACTAGTAGTAGTGGTAGTAGTAGTATAACTATTTTGTTCAGTTCATTTGTTCTTATTTGTCTCAGCTTCAGTCTTCCTGCCTCGTTATGTTTGCATTTATTATTTATTACTCTTGTTATACTTTTTCTTTATTCATTAGCATTTTCCTCTTCCACTTTCTTATATATGAACATACGATTTCCCTTCTAAATTTTTTTTCGACTACTGTATTCCAAATTTCCCCCTCTTTTCTAGTGTGTATTGAGCCATTGCTTCTGTTTTCCCCTTCACTATCTTCTTTCTTCCCCTTCTCTACCTTTTCTTATCCTATTTTCGTTTCCTCTCTCTTCCCTTGCCATACCATCCCTCTTCTTTCTATCCCTTCCCTATCCCTTCAACCATCATCCGTATCTGTTTGTTAAATCAATATCATACTCTCTGGCTCTCTCTCTCTCTCTCTCCTCTTTCTCTCTCTCTCTCTCTCTCTCTCTCTCTTTCTCCCCTTCCTCTTGCCTCTCCCCTCTACGCATATTTCCCCTCTACGCAAACGCCCATCACTGATATTCTCAGGCTCCCTGTTTACATCAGTTAGTCTGAAACTGTAAACACGCACCTCCTCTTCTTCCTCCTCTTCCCCCTTCTCCTCTTCTGTCTCCTCCTCTTCCTCCTCCTCCTCCTCTTCTATTTTTGTACCTAGCTTCCTAATCATTCATTCTTCTCTTTCTCCCCCTGTTCCTTCTCTTGTTTCCCCATTTTTTTTTTAAATTTAGCTCTCCTCCTCCTCGTTTTCTTTCTCCATTTCTTCATCTCCCTTCTTCTTATCTCCAATTCTCCTTGCTTCTTTTCTCCTTACTTTATCTTCCTCTTCTTCACCCTTACACAGCATTGTCACTATCTTCACTATCATCTTATCGCCGCCACTTCTACTTTATGCTCCTCCCCTCCTCTCCCCCCTCTCTCTCTCTCTCCTCTCTCTCTCTCTCTCTCCTCTCCTCTCTCTCCACTCTCTCGTCTCTCTCTCCTCTCTCCTCTCTCTCTTTTCTCTCTCTCTCTTTTTTTTTTTTTTTTTTTTTTTTTTTTTTTTTTTTTTTTTTTTTTTTTTTTTTTACACATGGTTTGACAAGGTTAAGGATCCCTAGCTTTATTGACAAGATATTTACAGGTTAAGGATTCCTAACTTTATTGGCAAGCTAAGAGCTGTTACCTACATCAGCTCATTGAAAGCATTTTTATTGTTATGAGACATACAAGTAGGGAACAGGATGAAGTTGGAGCCATCTGTGGGCCAGCATTTTCATTTGATCAACTGACGTTATCTCGTTGACTCATTATGCTGTACAAATGTGTTCCATACTCGAGTCATCCTGGGTATGTATGATCTCAGATGGAGTGATGTTCTGGAGAAGGGTACAGCCAGAGTGAAGTTGCTGCTTTCTGCCGCTTGTGGCATAAAAGCTTGTTTCGCGCTGTCCTCGAAGTGGATCCAAGTGTGGTATTTTGACAATATTGGCCTTGTACATAACAGTAAGGCCACCCACATCCCTCCTATGTTGAAGGCTCTGCTGAAATGACAGATCCATCCAGGATGGGTCCAGGCGAGAGATGAGACGTCTTGCTCTGTTCTCTACTCTGTCAAGCAGTCGCAGATGAGAGGGGGGACAGGCAAACCAAGAAAGTGGAGCATACTCAAGGTGTGAGCGTACTTGTGCCTCGTACAGGATCTTGCAACCCCTACTGTCAAGCAGATGCGAGATACGGCGAAGTGCTGTAAGCTTCCTGGCTGCCTTGTTTTGCAAGATTTACAACATGGTTCTTCATGGTTAGTTTGGAGTCAAATTTCACCCCAAGGATATCAACTTCTTCTCCAGGTGCCAACATCCTCCCATTCATCCTTACTACTGCACCAGCATTACCATCATGGTGCCTAGAGACGATCATCATTTGCGTTTTCTCAGGTGCAAATGTTACTTGCCATCTATTTCCCCAAGCTGATATAGCTCTCAGCTGGTGATTGATGTAGCTTAGAGCAGCTGGCATTTCTTCTCTTGGATAAGTGAATGTCAGTGTACAGTCGTCTGCATATGCATGTGATTCTGGGATGAGATGAAGAAGGTCGTTGAAGTAGACATTCCAAACAGTGGACCCAGCACACTTCCTTGTGGAACGCTTGCCCCAATAGGATGTCTTGCTGATTCCGTTCCCATTGAGGACTACACTTAGAGATCTACCATGAAGGTAATCACTGAGGAGACATAGCGTAGAGCCTGCAATTCCCAGTGCTTGAAGTTTTGCTAAGAGGCCCTGGTGCCACAACCCGGTCGAAAGCGCCAGCAATGTCCAGTGCTACCACACAGCTGACTTTTGGATTCATCCAGTGACTGGTGCCACTTAGTGGAGAGGTTTAACAACAGATCAGCAGCAGAGTAACCTTTCCTGAAGCCATATTGACGATCACAAAGTAGTGAGTGGTAGTCAAAAAAATCTGTCATTTGTCTTGAATTATTGTCTCAAGGATCTTACCAGTGATTGACAGGAGTGACACTGGTCTGTAGTTGCTGATTTCTGCTCTGCTCTTCTTTTTGTGAACAGGGACTACATTTGCCTCTTTCCATGGAGAGGGCCATTTGCACTGTACTAGGCAGTGTTGAAAGATGCGAGTTAGAGGTGCTGCTAGCTGGTCTGCACATCTTCTCAACAATCTTGGGCTCAACTTGTCTGGGCCCACAGCCTTTTCTTGGTCAAGTGATTTAAGAAGGAAATGCACCTCCTCCTGCCTTATTGTCACCCCTGACAGTTTTGACACAGTTCTTGCAGCTAGCCAAGGAGGGTCCCTTGCTGGATCAGGAACTTGCATTTTGGTAGCAAAGTGTTCAGCAAAGAGGTCCGCTTTCTCTTGACTACTAGTAGAGGTGGTCCCATCCTGTCGATTTAGAGGTGGAATAAGTTCATCAGGCAGATAACCTTGTCTGTCCTTGACCAGGGACCACCAGGTTTTGGAGCCTACCCTACTCTCTCTCTTTCTCTCTCTCTCTCTCTCTCTCTCTCTCTTTTTTTTTTACACAGGATTTGACAAGGTTACTAATCCCTAGCTTTATTGACAGCTATATTACAGGTTAAGGATTCCTAACTTTATTGGCAAGCTAAGAGCTGTTACCTACATCAGCTCATTTGAAAGCATTTTTATTGTTATGAGACATACAAGTAGGGAACAGGATGAAGTTGGAGCCATCTGTGGGCTAGCATTTTCATGTGATCAACTGACTTTATCTCGTTGACATCATTATGCTGTACGAATGTGTTCCATACTCGAGTCATCCTGGGTATATATGATCTCAGATGGAGTGATGTTCTGGAGAAGGGTACAGCCAGAGTGAAGTTGCTGATTTCTGCCCGTCTTGTGGCATAAAAGCTTGTTTCACGCTGTCCTCGAAGTGGAGCCAAGTGTGGTACTTTGACAATATTGGCCTTGTACATAACAGTAAGGCCACCCACATCCCTCCTGTGTTGAAGGCTCTGCTGAAATGACAGATCTATCCAGGATGGGTCCAGGCGAGAGATGAGACGTCTTGCTCTGTTCTCTACTTCTCTCTCTCTCTCTCTCTCTCTCTCTCTCTCTCCCCTCTCTCTCCTCTCTCTCTCTCTCTCTCTCTCTCTCTCTCTCTCTCTCTCTCACTCACTCACTCTCACTCGCTCTACTTACCGCCTTCACCACGCCTCTTGCACCTTCCTTTATTTCTCACCTCCCTCATTCTCATTTTCCCCTCACCTCCCACTCTCACTTCCATCCTTCTCACCCCCAACCCTTACACCTCTCTCCCTCAACTTTCACCCTCTCTCACTTCTCTCTCTCTCTCTCCCCCACAGTCTCCCCGGTCTGTGAGGAGAATCAACGCGATGAATATGTGGGACCTCGAGGTGGGTCTGTAACCATCGCCTGCAGTGTGGTCGCCTACCCAACCTCACTCACCTTCACTTGGGCATTGAAGAGAACACCAGGTGCGTCATACCGATTATTTTTAATTGCCAATTTCCAGTTACCTGTTTCTAGTTACCTATTTCAAATTAACTACTTTCAGTTACCTGTTTCCAGTTACCTATTTCAGATAAACTAATTTCAATTACCTGTTTCCAGTTACCTATTTCAGATTAACTATTTTCAATTACCTGTTTCCAGCTACCTATTTCAAATTAACTATTTTCAGTTACCTTTTTCCTGTTACCTATTTCAAATTACTATTTTATATTACCTGTTTCCAGTTACATATTCCCAGTTACCTATGTTCAGTTACCTTTTTTTCAATTACCTATTTTCAATTATCTATTTCCAATTTTACCCATTTGTAGCTACAGGAGGAGAGCTCAGCTCAAAGTGTCCCTTCTTAAATAAACTCTTTATCTTATAATTTGTTTAAATTTCTGATGTTTGTGTAGTGTTTATGATCAAACTATTTATTCTGGTGCACTAGAAAGTTAGCAACACTGCGCTAGGAATTTAGCAACACTGCACTAGGAATTTAGCAACACTGCACTAGGAATTTAGCAACACTGGACTAGAAAGTTAACAACATTGCACTAGAAAGATAGCAGCACTACGCTAGGAATTTGGCAACACTGTACTAGGAATTTAGCAACTCTGGACTAGAAAGTTAGCAACACTGCACTAGAAATTTGGCAGAACTGGACAAATAATTTAGCAAACTGCACTTGTAATTTAGCAACATTGTTCTAGGATTTTAACAAAAGTAGAATTTTTTTCTACACTGCACTAAAAATCTCACCACGCTCTTCTAACAATTTAACAAGACTAGAATTATAGCCACTCTGCACCAGGAATTTAACGAAGCTGCTCTAGGAACTTCCTAACTATGCACAACGAAATTTAACAATACATTACCAACAGTTTAACAACACTGCACCGTAGAATCAGCATTTTAACAACACTTCACCGTAGATTCCACTGTTTAACAACACTGCACCGTAGATTCTACTGTTTAACAACACTGCACCATAGATTCAACAATTTAACAACACTGCACCGTAGATTCCACTGTTTAACAACACTGCACCATAGATTCAACAATTTAACAACACTGCACCATAGATTCAACAATTTAACAACACTGCACCGTAGATTCAACAATTTAACAACACTGCACCGTAGATTCCACTGTTTAACAACACTGCACCATAGATTCAACAATTTAACAACACTGCACCATAGATTCAACAATTTAACAACACTGCACCATAGATTCAACAATTTAACAACACTGCACCGTAGATTCAACAATTTAACAACACTGCACCGTAGATTCAACAATTTAACAACACTGCACCATAGATTCAACAATTTAACAACACTGCACCATAGATTCAACAATTTAACAACACTGCACCGTAGATTCAACAATTTAACAACACTGCACCGTAGATTCAACAATTTAACAACACTGCACCATAGATTCAACAATTTAACAACACTGCACCGTAGATTCAACAATTTAAACAACACTGCACCGTAGATTCAACAATTTAACAACACTGCACCATAGATTCAACATTTTAACAACACTGCACCGTAGATTCCACTGTTTAACAACACTGCACCATAGATTCAACAATTTAACAACACTGCACCATAGATTCAACAATTTAACAACACTGCACCGTAGATTCAACAATTTAACAACACTGCACCGTAGATTCCACTGTTTAACAACACTGCACCATAGATTCAACAATTTAACAACACTGCACCATAGATTCAACAATTTAACAAACACTGCACCATAGATTCAACAATTTAACAACACTGCACCGTAGATTCAACAATTTAACAACACTGCACCGTAGATTCAACAATTTAACAACACTGCACCATAGATTCAACAATTTAACAACACTGCACCATAGATTCAACAATTTAACAACACTGCACCGTAGATTCAACAATTTAACAACACTGCACCGTAGATTCAACAATTTAACAACACTGCACCATAGATTCAACAATTTAACAACACTGCACCGTAGATTCAACAATTTAACAACACTGCACCGTAGATTCAACAATTTAACAACACTGCACCATAGATTCAACATTTTAACAACACTGCACCGTAGATTCCACTGTTTAACAACACTGCACCATAGATTCAACAATTTAACAACACTTCACCGTAGATTCCACTGTTTAACAACACTGCACCATAGATTCAACAATTTAACAACACTGCACCATAGATTCAACATTTTAACAACACTGCACCGTAGATTCCACTGTTTAACAACACTGCACCGTAGATTCCACTGTTTAACAACACTGCACCGTAGATTCCACTGTTTAACAACACTGCACCGTAGATTCCACTGTTTAACAACACTGCACCGTAGATTCCACTGTTTAACAACACTGCACCGTAGATTCCACTGTTTAACAACACTGCACCGTAGATTCCACTGTTTAACAACACTGCACCGTAGATTCAACAGTTTAGCACATTTTTTTTTTACATTTTTTAAATGCGTTGAACTGACGTCTGGAAACAGACATTCTCCTCTGCGTACATATCCTCTTTAAAAGCAATTGAAATATTGCCAGACATGTAAAGCAACCTTCCATGTCCTTCATTGTTGCCAGACATGTACGGAGAAACCTTTCAGGTCTTTCACTTTTGCAAAGAACAGACAACCTTTGATCTTTTTCTGTCCCTTGATTGTTGTGGGTTTCCCAGTGAAACATTGTTCACCATTCTCATTCCATTGGTAAGACATACCAATGCATCTCTGATATGAAATGCAATCATTATCGTTATCAGTAAAATTTATTTACTCCCACTTTAATGTGAATTCTAATCCATATCTTACATTTAATAACAAAAATTCTTGAAATTTAAAATATATATAAGAAATGTGATTTTTTTTTTTGGAGAAAAATCAAGGCTTTTTTTTCGTTAAATATGAAATCAGGTTACTCTCCCGATCCTTCATGGAAGGAGTCGCCAATCATGTTCGGTTTTCCGTTCACCCTTCAAGACATTATTATTATTATTATTATTATTATAAGGATTCTCCTATCACATACCGAAGGTATATTAACCCCTCGAGTTTAGTGCCTCGCCATGAGTTTAATAGTCTGAGTCTTGTCTATGGCAGAGACTCCTCCAGTACGACTTCACAGTGTGGGTCGGGAAGAGGGTCTCACTGGACACTACACACTGAGTCGTCTAGAGGAGGAGAGTGTGGAAGTGTGGTGCTGGGCGCAGAATGCTGTGGGAGCGCAGGCTTCCCCATGCAAGTTTACAGTCTACACCCAAGGTGAGTTTACACTCAGTGCGTCACTTTAGTGCTGGTGTTGCTGCTGCTGCTGCTGCTTGTGTTACTGATGCTGCTATTGCTGGAGTTCACGGCACAACACGTGTGCCTGCCTTTTCGCAACGAATATAAGAAAAGAGCCTATATCCACGTCTATTTTTTGCAACCGACGTCAGCTTCTTTCTCACCATTCTCTCTCTCTCTCTCTCTCTCTCTCTCTCTCTCTCTCTCTCTCTCCCTCTCTCTCTCTCTCTCTCTCTCTCTCTCTCTCTCCATCCACAAGCAACGCTCCCTAACTAGCTAAGACATGCTATTGCATTTCAACACTTAAGTTAAGCTTCCCAAGAACCTATTTTGCCTACCACAGTAAGTGTATTACTCTCGTTCTACCTCATCAAACTGCCTACCGAGGCAACTTCGTCGTCTACACTCAATTGTAAGCGTATGCAAACTCACGTTAAGTCAGTCAACTTGCTTCGGCAAGTATACTGTGTGCCTGCATAGAGCGTTTTCAATATCACTGGGTGGGAGTGGTGAGGAATTTAGTTGCAGAAGTGTGCAGGAGATGCTTTGAAGAGTAGGAGTGAGGTGTAGAAGTTAATGAGTATGAGGAGTGTAGAAATGAGTTTGATTTAGTGGAGTATAGAAGTGGGTTGAGGAATGCGGGCTGGTGGAGTGAGTGTGTGTGTGTGTGTGGAATAAAGGACGTGTGAGAGTGAGGTGGAGGAGTGGGTATGCGTCTAGTGAGTTTGAACATTGTGAGAGCAAAGCCACGGTCATAAATGTACATTTGAAAATAAGAGATAACAGTAATGTAGTATAAATCATTTGTTCAAAAATGCTGACAGACTTTTAGATATCAAAGTGTGTCAGACAGGTGCTACAACTACCGTAATGCTTAACATATAACATTACAAGTTAAATGCAGAAAAACACGAGCATATATTCACACACACACACACACACACACACACACACACACACACACACACACACACACACACACACACACACACACACACACACCAAGCAGGGATAACAGGGAAGGCACTACAATGAATCAGGGAATACTTGTCAGGAAGACAGCAACGAGTCATGGTACGTGGCGAGGTGTCAGAGTGGGCACCTGTGACCAGCGGGGTCCCACAGGGGTCAGTCCTAGGACCAGTGCTGTTTCTGGTATTTGTGAACGACATGACGGAAGGAATAGACTCCGAAGTGTCCCTTTTTGCAGATGACGTAAAGTTGATGAGAAGAATTCATTCAATTGAAGACCAGGCAGAACTACAATGGGATCTGGACAGGCTGCAGACCTGGTCCAGCAATTGGCTCCTGGAGTTCAACCCCACCAAATGCAAAGTCATGAAGATTGGGGAAGGGCAAAGAAGACCGCAGATGGAGCACAGTCTAGGGGGCCAGAGACTACAAACCTCACTCAAGGATAAAGACCTTGGGATGAGTATAACACCAGGCGCATATCCTGAAGCGCACATCAACCAAATAACTGCTGCAGCATATGGGCGCCTAGCAAACCTCAGAACAGCATTCCGACATCCTAATCGTTCAGGACCCTGTACACCGTGTACGTTAGGCCCATATTGGAGTATGCGGCACCAGTTTGGAACCCACACCTTGCCAAGCACGTAAAGAAACTAGAGAAAGTGCAAAGGTTTGCAACAAGACTAGTCCCAGAGCTAAGGGGTATGTCCTACGAGGAGAGGTTAAGGAAAATCGACCTGACGACACTGGAGGACAGGAGGGTCAGGGGAGACATGATAACGACATATAAAATACTGCGCGGAATAGACAAGGTGGACAAAGACGGGATGTTCCAGAGATGGGACACAGACACAAGAGGTCACAATTGGAAGTTGAAGACTCAGATGAATCAAAGGGATGTTAGGAAGTATTTCTTCAGTCATAGAGTAGTCAGGCCATGGAATAGCCTAGAAATGGATGTAGTGGAGGCAGGAACCATACATAGTTTTAAGGCGAGGTATGATAGAGCTCATGGGGCAGGGAGAGAGAGGACCTAGTAGCAATCAGTGAAGAGGCGGTGCCAGGAGCTGTGACTCGACCCCTGCAACCACAAATAGGTGAGTACAAATAGGTGAGTACACACACACACATGCACACAGACACACACACACACACACACACAACCCCTCACACACACACACACACACACACACACACACACACACACACACACACACACAAACACACATACACACGCCAGCTGCAACATACATAAATAAATTTATATGCACAGATGGATGCGGAGAATATTCGCTGAATATCGATAACCGAAGAAAGAAGGAGGGAGGGGCTGTTGGCGAAGAAGGGGGAGAGGGAGGGAGGGAGGGGGAACGGGAAAAGGGGAAAAAGAGTGGGAAAGTAACAGAGGAGGGAGGGGAAGAGAAGAGAGATTAGAGGAAGGATGAGGGAGAGAAATACAGCATCTGTTGCTCATCTTATGACATCGGATCATAGCTGGATTCTGTGTTTGTATGAATCGAGATTCAACTCCCGGCTGTTCCAGTTTCTCCTTGCCAGGTTCACTCTCTCTCCTAGCCTTATAGGCTCTATCATTCCTATGCCTAAAGCTGTGTTTGAAGACTGCCACCACCTTCCCTTCGTCTAGAGTATTCCACCGCCGTAAAGCGGGTCAGTTGTGAACCCTCTCTCTGAAACCCTTTTCGAAGCGTGTTCAGTTATCTTTGAAGTTAACTATTTGTAAATGTTTCTCTATTTCATGATTTCGTTAGTTCGAAAAGCAAAAAAAAAAAAAAAAAAAAAAAAGAACGTCGGCAAGTATGGCACGATAAGGACCTTTATAAAAAAAAACAAATCCTTATTTGCAGAAACTTTCACTCAGAGCTGAACGAAACGTTGTTTATACAAAGGTCAACTCGGCTAGAAAAATCTCTGAAGTACCAATATACTTTATAGTCAGTGTAACATTGTAACATTTTCTTGTGTTTGCTGCTTTTTCCATAAACAACGTGTTTTTTCTTCCTTGGTTCTTTCATGGACCTTTTTTAAAAGATGAGTAAGTGGTCATTTTTGTTTACCATGTCTTCCTACGAGAGCCTTTCCGTACCTTTTATACCATCTTTGTAGTTCTTGTGTTCCGGAATACATTCTTTGATATACTTTTTTTACGTTTATCCTCAGTCTTTGTGTGTGTGTTGTGTGTGTGTGTGTGTGTGTTGTGTGTGTGTGTGTGTGTGTGTGTGTGTGTGTGTGTGTGGGCGTTGTAATTATCTAATTGAACTTATCTGATTACATTTCGAGGTACTTGGCTCATCTCCCGAACCCATTTAATTCTGTTACTTTGGTTAATATGATCCTGATATATCATATCATGTTTTTTTTTTCCATATTGGAACTGCTGCGTTGTCTAACTTTATTTTTTGTTTAGTTTGATTACTCTACTTATTTCTCTGACACTGTAGATGTGGTTTTTAGTTTTTCTACGAGTCACTTCATTTTTCGTTGGCTGTCTGTGTCCCATTGATCTTCTGTTCTCTCTCTCTCTCTCTCTCTCTCTCTCTCTCTCTCTCTCTCTCTCTTCTTCTCTATCACTCTCTCCTCTCTCTTGCTCTTCATACTCTCCTCTCTCCTCTCCTCTCTCTCTCTCTCTTGTTGAGAAATTTCTCTGATCAACCTTATAAAGGACCTGCCTTGTATGGACCTGTAAGGACCTGCCTAGCATGGGCCAATAGGCCTTCTGCAGTATTCCTCAATTATTATGTTTTTATGTTTACCTTGTTTCTCTGAGTATTGAATATGTCCTGATCATGTCTCCTCGTTTTCTCTACTCTTTTAGCATCTTGAGCTGCGGTTTCCCATCGCTTCGTAGCTGTTCTTTTGTTTATCCACTGCCAACCTCGATAAAACTATTGTACCATTTCTATTCTCCCTGTGTTTACGTAAGGGATTCATGTTGCTGCTGCGATCTTGACGATTAGTTGGACGTTATTTTTTTTCAACGAACTGGCCATATCCCACCGAGGCAGGGTGACGTAAAAACAAAAACGAAAATATGTCTTCTTAAATTTAGTAATTTATACGGGAGAAGGGGTTACAAGCCCTTGCTCCCGGCATTTTAGTCGCCTCATACGACACGCATGGCTTAAGGAGGATGAATTCTTAAATCGGACATATGTAGTGTAAATTGACTGTTGATGAGAGTTTTTCCGTCATGTTTACTCCGAGATCTTTTTAAATTTTAGGTTCTGTCAGTTGGTCTTTTCCCCGTGTGGGAAGTTCAGTCCTGTGTCCGTATTTCATCGGTTATTCTTATTGCTTCTCGTATGTTTTGTATGGGTCATATTCCGTATTGCCGATTAACATGACGATAACAGAACAAATGTCTGGGGAGAGCGAAACGTTGTCCCGATAAACAACTGCGGCTTTGCCTTTATTAGTCGAGGGTCGATCTCCAACAGCAACTTCTTTGACTATTTCTGTAGCCATTTTAGGGAATCCTGTTGTTCATGGCAGTTTTCGAATTTTTAAATTCACACCCTGCATCCTCTCTCCCTCTGTCCACTCACACACACACACACACACACACACACACACACACACACACACACACACACACACAACACACACACACACACATACACACACACACACACACTCGCACGCGCGCGTGTACGCAAAATGATAATGATTCCATACACCTCTATCACTTTCTTATTTTCTTTAGCAAGTCGTAATATAGAATTTATATACAACAGATTTGAAACTCGGTAAAATTTGAATATTCCATGAATATCTCAACTCGCGTCGCGTAAAATGCGAAATCGCGAGAGCGAGGAGGAGAATATACTCGCATCTCGAGTCTTCTTCCCGTTTGAAGTATAAACGTGTTTGTCTTTTTCGCTTTCTAACGAATCCTAAGATCTCACAACAGTGTTAGGGTAACGAAGTGTTAACGAAGTAAGTGAAAGGAATTGGTTAGCAAGATTACGTCAAGGAGGGATAACGTTGTGAGAGACGAGTTTTGCGACAGAGAGGCAAAAGTTATGGAAATGGTAGTGAAGATGGCAATAGATTTTTGTGAAGATCTCGTAAAAGTTAGCGAAGCCCCTATGAGAGAGAGAGAGAGAGAGAGAGAGAGAGAGAGAGAGAGAGAGAGAGAGAGAGAGAGAGAGAGAGAGAGAGAGAGAGGAGGGATGTGGGTGGCCTTACTGTTATGTACAAGGCCAATATTGTCAAAATACCACACTTGGATCCACTTCGAGGACAGCGTGAAACAAGCTTTTATGCCACAAGACGGGCAGAAAGCAGCAACTTCACTCTGGCTGTACCCTTCTCCAGAAAATCACTCCATCTGAGATCATATATACCCAGGATGACTCGAGTATGGAACACATTCGTACAGCATAATGATGTCAACGAGATAAAGTCAGTTGATCAAATGAAAATGCTGGCCCACAGATGGCTCCAACTTCATCCTGTTCCCTACTTGTATGTCTCATAACAATAAAAATGCTTTCAAATGAGCTGATGTAGGTAACAGCTCTTAGCTTGCCAATAAAGTTAGGAATCCTTAACCTGTAAATATCTTGTCAATAAAGCTAGGGATCCTTAACCTTGTCAAACCCTGTGTAAAAAAAAAAGAGAGAGAGAGAGAGAGAGAGAGAGAGAGAGAGAATGAGAGAGAGAGAGAGAGACATTAGAGGTTTCATTACTAATGTTGGAGAGCTCACACATAGCTTTGTGAACACTCGACGTCCCGACATGATAGCTGTTGTTGAAACATTTTTGGATGACAGGACTCCAGAAAATTTTGCAAGAATTGCTGGCTACACCTCATGGATGAGAAGAGACAGGCAAGGGCAAGGAGGTGGTGTTGCTGTGTGCTTCTCTAAAAGTGTTCATGCCCAGCACATAGATGTTGCCACCCCTACACATCTTGAAATGATGTTCTTCAAGCTCTGTATAAACACTAGTACCTCTGTACTAGCATGTGCAATGTACAGACCTCAGTGGCAACATGCAGACCCTATCAACTTCCTAATGGAAAATATTGACTCCCTTCTGCTACAACACAACTGTCAACATATTATAATTGTTGGTGACCTCAACCAGCACCTTATACAGAGGACTTTGATGACCTTCTTTCAGTGTTTGACATGAGAAACTTTGTTGATTTCCCTACTCATATCTCTGGCTCCTCCCTTGACCCAGTAGTGATGATCTGGCAGAAGGCATAGTCACTTGTCAACCCCTCGGCTACGTTGGATCGTCTGACCACAAGGCTGTTTTTACCACACTTAAGATCCCAACAGAACGAGGTGAGGAGTCCCACACGCACAACCTGGCTATGGGAAAGAGGTAATTGGCCAGCCCTTTGCTCTGAGCTCGCCACCACCGACTGGAATGCTCTTCTCCAGGGGGATGTTGACAACCAAGTGAAAGCCTTCACTGGACACATCCTTAATCTGCAACAAGAACACATTCCTCACCGGCAATATGTGACAAAGCCTACAGATCAGCCTTGGTTTGGCTTTCGTTGTAGAGAGGCTGCTACTGCTAAGTACAAAGCATGGCGAAGGTATAAGAGACATCCTACCACCTATAACAGGAACTTGCACATGCAAGCCTGTAGGCATATGGGTGATGTTCAAAAGTGGGCCATTACTAAATGGGAGGTGGACACTAAAAGAAAGTTAGCATCAGGTAGGGTAGGCTCCAAAACCTGGTGGTCCCTGGTCAAGGACAGACAAGGTTATCTGCCTGATGAACTTATTCCACCTCTAAATCGACAGGATGGGACCACCTCTACTAGTAGTCAAGAGAAGGCGGACCTCTTTGCTGAACACTTTGCTACCAAAATGCAAGTTCCTGATCCAGCAAGGGACCCTCCTTGGCTAGCTGCAAGAACTGTGTCAAAACTGTCAGTGGTGACAATAAGGCGGGAGGAGGTGCATTTCCTTCTTAAATCACTTGACCAAGAAAAGGCTGTGGGCCCAGACAAGTTGAGCCCAAGATTGTTGAGAAGATGTGCAGACCAGCTAGCAGCACCTCTAACTCGCATCTTTCAGCACTGCCTAGTACAGTGTAAATGGCCCTCTCCATGGAAAGAGGCAAATGTAGTCCCTGTTCACAAAAAGAAGAGCAGAGCAGAAATCAGCAACTACAGACCAGTGTCACTCCTGTCAATCACTGGTAAGATCCTTGAGACAATAATCTCAAGACAAATGACAGATTTTTTTTTACTACCACTCACTACTTGTGATCGTCAATATGGCTTCAGGAAAAGGTTACTCTGCTGCTGATCTGTTGTTAAACCTCTCCACTAAGTGGCACCAGTCACTGGATGAATCCAAAGTCAGCTGTGTGGTAGCACTGGACATTGCTGGGGCTTTCGACCGGGTGTGGCACCAGGGCCTCTTAGCAAAACTTCAAGCACTGGGAATTTCAGGGTCTACGCTATGTCTCCTCAGTGATTACCTTCATGGTAGATCTCTAAGTGTAGTCCTCAATGGAACGGAATCAGCAAGGCATCCTATTGGGGCAAGCGTTCCACAAGGAAGTGTGCTGGGTCCACTGTTATGGAATGTCTACTTCAACGACCTTCTTCATCTCATCCCAGAATCACATGCATATGCAGACGACTGTACACTGACATTCACTTATCCAAGAGAAGAAATGCCAGCTGCTCTAAGCTACATCAATCACCAGCTGAGAGCTATATCAGCTTGGGGAAATAGATGGCAAGTAACATTTGCACCTGAAAAAAAAGCAAATGATGTTCGTCTCTAGGCACCATGATGGTAATGCTGGCGCAGTAGTAAGGAAAGAATGGGACGATGTTGGCACCTGGAGAAGAAGTTGATATCCTTGGGGTGAAATTGACTCCAAACTAACCATGAAGAACCATGTTGTAAATCTTGCAAACAAGGCAGCCCCGGAAGCTTACAGCACTTCGCCGTATCTCGCATCTGCTTGACAGTAGGGGTTGCAAGATCCTGTACGAGGGACAAGTACGCTCACACCTTGAGTATGCTCCACTTTCTTGGTTTGGCCTGCCCCCCCTCTCATCTGCGACTGCTTGACAGAGTAGAGAACAGAGCAAGACGTCTCATCTCTCGCCTGGACCCATCCTGGATAGATCTGTCATTTCCAGCAGAGCCTTCAACATAGGAGGGATGTGGGTGGCCTTACTGTTTTTGTAAAGGCCAATATTGTCAAAATACCACACTTGGATCCACTTCGAGGACAGCGTGAAACAAGCTTTTATTTCCACAAGACGGCAGAAAGCAGCAACTTCACTCTGGCTGTACCCTTCTCCAGAACATCACTCCATCTGAGATCATACATACCCAGGATGACTCGAGTATGGAACACATTCGTAACAGCATAATGATGTCAACGAGATAACGTCAGTTGATCAAATGAAAATGCTGGCCCACAGATGGCTCCAACTTCATCCTGTTCCCTACTTGTATGTCTCATAACATAAATGCTTTCAAATGAGCTGATGTAGGTAACAGCTCTAGCTTGCCAATAAAGTTAGGAATCCTTAACCTGTAAATAGCTGTCAATAAAGCTAGGGATCCTTAACCTTGTCAAACCCTGTTAAAAAAAAAAAAAAAAAAAAAAAAAAAAAAAAAAAAAAAAAAAAAAAAAGAGAGAGAGAGAGAGAGAGAGAGAGAAAGAGAGAAAGAGAGAGAATGAGAGAGAGAGAGAGAGAGAGAGAGAGAGAGAGAGAGAGAGAGAGAGAGAGAGAGAATGAGAGAGAGAGAGATAAGTGGGGATGGCGAGACAGATTTTGCGAAACTAGCGTGATAATCAACGAAATGTCAGGGAAATTAGAGAAATAGTGGTGGATGTTTTAAAAATCAGGAAAAAAAGAGAAATGGCGTTGGAGTTGAAGAACAGAAAGTTGTAAACAGGGTATTTTAAAAGCGTTAATGAAGAGACTGTTGAGAAGTTTACTTGTAGCTAATATTATTATTATTATTATTATTAAATTATTATTATTAATATTATTATTATTGTTGTTGTTGTTGTTGTTTTTGTTGTTGTTGTTGTTGTTGTTGTTGTTGTTGTTGTTGTTTTGTTGTTGTTGTTTTATTGTTGTTGTTGTTGTTTTAGTTGTTATTATTATTATTATTATTATTATTATTATTATTATTAATTATTATTATTATTGTTGTTTGTTGTTGTTGTTGTTGTTGTTATTGTTGTTTGTTGTTTTGTAGTTGTTATTATTATTATTATTATTAATTTTTTTTTTTTTTTTTATTATCACACTGGCCGATTCCCACCAAGGCAGGGTGGCCCGAAAAAGAAAAACTTTCACCATCATTCACTCCATCACTGTCTTGCCAGAAGGGTGCTTTACACTACAGTTTTTAAACTGCAACATAACACCCCTCCTTCAGAGTGCAGGCACTGTACTTCCCATCTCCAGGACTCAAGTCCGGCCTGCCGGTTTCCCTGAATCCCTTCATAAATGTTACTTTGCTCACACTCCAACAGCACGTCAAGTATTTAAAAACCATTTGTCTCCATTCACTCCTATCAAACACGCTCACGCATGCCTGCTGGAAGTCCAAGCCCCTCGCACACAAAACCTCCTTTATACCCCTTCCCTCCAACCCTTCCTAGGCCGACCCCTACCCCCGCCTTCCTTCCACTACAGACTGATACACCTCTTGAAGTCATTCTGTTTCGCTCCATTCTCTCTACATGTCCGAACCACCTCAACAACCCTTCCTCAGCCCTCTGGACAACAGTTTTGGTAATCCCGCACCTCCTCCTAACTTCCAAACTACGAATCTTCTGCATTATATTCACACCACACATTGCCCTCAGACATGACATCTCCACTGCCTCCAGCCTTCTCCTCGCTGCAACATTCATCACCCACGCTTCACACCCATATAAGAGCGTTGGTAAAACTATACTCTCATACATTCCCCTCTTTGCCTCCAAGGACAAAGTTCTTTGTCTCCACAGACTCCTAAGTGCACCACTCACTCTTTTTCCCTCATCAATTCTATGATTCACCTCATCTTTCATAGACCCATCCGCTGACACGTTGTGGCATGCAAAGAGTACGTAACCTTTATTCGGCGCATGGACACACCCTCATTTACAGGCTAATCTCCCCCAACCAGCGAACCAGGTTGCTAAGAGTTGATGATGGGGCCCCATCGTTCAACTAGTGACCAGGTTCTAGCCAATAAGAAGGTGGGATTGACAATCTCAGAGGTTATGTGGATACCGCTCTCCTGTCTGCCCTTGTCATTCCCACTCTAGAGCTGGTTGAAGCACGGTCTGCTATCTTGTGGCTTCTATTTCTGCCTTGCTTACCGTGGAGTGCACTATATTTATCACTGTACATAGTGTACATATTGCTGTTATAATTGGTGAAGGATAATATAAGTCTAAACTTTTTCTACTGTGTTTATTTGCTCCCATTACACCTGGGATAACAGGCCATTTGAAATCCTAGGTTGTAATACACGTCCACTCCCAAATATCTGAATACATTCACCTCCTCCATACTCTCTCCCTCCAATCTGATATTCAATCTTTCATCACCTAATTTTTTTTGTTATCCTCATAACCTTACTTTTTCTGATTCCACCTTTAATTTTCTTTTTTTCCACCCAAACCAAATTTCATCCACCAATCTCTGCAGCTTTCTTCAAAATCTCCCAAGACACATGTCATCAGAAAAAGAGCACTGTGACAACTCCCATTTGTGTTGATTCTTTATCTTTTAAACTCCACGCCTTTTCCAAACCCTCTTTTACTTCCTTTTACAACCCCATCTATAAATATTTAATATTATTATTTTTATTATTATTATTATTTTATTATTATCATTATTATTATTATTATTATTATTTTTAAATTTTTTTGTTGTTGTTGTTATTGTTGTTGTTTTGTTGTTGTTGTTGTTTTTGTTGTTGTTGTTGTTATTATTATTAAAATTATTATTATTATTTTTATATTATTATTATTATTATTGCCAAAAAAAACCCAGGGGAACCGAGACTTGGAGTTTAAATTTGATATGTAAATTCAAAACCCCCTTCTGGACCCTCTTCACGATCGCAAAAAGGGGATCCCAGAAGGTATCGAAAAAAAACAATCGTTTAAAACCTCCTAAGTTTTTTCTCCATTAAGAATATAAAAAAGAAAAAAACACGCAGCAACCTACGGCTGTTGCAGTGCCCCCCCTTCCCTCCTTTTCTCTCACCCTCACCTCACTTTTTTCCCTTTTTCTCTTCCCTCTCACCAGTTTCTCTTCTTCCCACCCTCTCACTTTTACCTATCTTTCCCCCCCTCTTTCCCACAGGTTATTTATCTCCCTTTTTTCCCTCACCCTTTCGTTTTTTTCCCTTCCCCTTATCCTCCATTTCCCCTCCCAATGCCCCCCCCCCATACCCTCACCATCACCATCACCCTCCCTCCACGCCCACAAATGCAATTTAAATCGAATTTCAACGGATCTCAGGTGAGAAGACCTGAGTTTTTTCAGATGCTCCATTTTCCTTGTCGTACGGTCTTGCAGATACTGCATTGTCTTTCCTCTGACGGTCTTGGAATACTGCATTTTTCTTGCCCTTACGGTCCCTTTTGAGATACGCATTGTCTTTCCTCTGTAACGGTCTTGTGAGATGCTGCATTGCTTTTCTCGATAAGTCTTTGCGAGAACGCATTGCCTTCCTCGGTACAATCTAACGACATGCTACATTACCTTGTTTCGGTACAGTCTAACGAGATGCTACATTGATTTGTCTCGGTACAGTCTCGAGAGATGCTCCATTGCCTTCTCTCAGTACAGTCTTGCGAGATGCTCCATTACTTCCATTACCTCAAGACAATGGACGAGATGGTCCATTATCTTGAGGTAATCAGTCCCTCAACCTAGAGATTATGTGTTCAGAGAACGAGTTTCCTAATAAGAACATGAGAAAGAAGGAGCACTGCAGTAGGCCTACTGGCCCATGCTGGTAAGTCTAATAGTTTCTTTTATTCTCTTCCCATATACTTTTATATAACCCACTTATTCCATGTATATATTTTACATCCTCTGATGCATTGAGCATATTATTTCTATCTAAATCTGGTAAATATTTAAGATATACATTGCATATCCGATGGCGAGGCTGGCAATTAGTACTTACAAGAATAATAAACAAATACACTAAGCAAATCTTGGTTTTGAAAACATTTCCCTCGGTATTTAACAATAATTGATGAAATCAGTTAATAATTCGCCTTTGCATTTGAATGAAAAAAGCCTCCTGCGGGGGCGAAAGATGCCGAAGTGTTGCGTATATATCTAACTCAGTTTTCCATATTTGCTGGACTGATGAAGCTCGACACTGGACGAAACGTAATTAGTATAAATTAATGTAGCTTAGTGATTAGTATAATTAATGTAATTAGTATAAATATATGCGAGATTAGTATAGTGTACAGTGTATAATAAGTGTATAAATTGGTGTACGAATTAGTATAATTAGTGTAATTAGTATTATTATATGCAACCTGAAACATTAAGCCATCTACTAATGGCCTATTGTCAACAAAAGCTAAGAAAAAGCATATTCGCAAGGCAAGCTCTTATATGGACTACGTTTCCCTCTCTGTAGAGCTTTAAGTCGTGACGAAGCTCTACCACACCAACGAAAAGTAATACAAAAAATCTGCCAAAATATACTTTCGTCTTCAGACTTACTTACTAATAGACAAATT
This sequence comes from Cherax quadricarinatus, assembly GCF_026875155.1. Lineage (NCBI taxonomy): Eukaryota > Metazoa > Arthropoda > Malacostraca > Decapoda > Parastacidae > Cherax > Cherax quadricarinatus. Next base: position 3,739,287 of record NC_069460.1, read on the forward strand.
CTTTTTTTTCCCACAAAATAAATTGGATTACCATTCACTATTTGGTGGGACAAAAATATAAGTTTCCATTGGTACCATCAGTCCGAAACAAAATATATTTGAGGTTACTGAACTAAAAAGAATATCTCATGTCAACATAGTCAAAATCAGACTAAAATAGAAAAAAAAAATATGTAATTTGCCTTCAGTTTATTGCAATAAATTCAACAACAAAGTCAACATATTTCTTTCCCCATAATATTTTTTTTTTTTTTTTAATTTGAAAATTTAGTAATGTGATTAATGAGACACACACACACACACACACACACACACACACATATATATATATATAATAATATATATATATAATAAAATATATATATAATATATATATATATATATATATATATATAATATATATATATATATATATATTTATATTATATAATTATACTCAAGGATAAGTATAGACCTTAATTCCAACAAATCTATGGAAAACCCATCTCCTCTCGTCTCTCTCTCTCTCTCGCTCTCTCTCTCTCTCTCTCTCTCTCTCCCTAATTCTCTGCCGTCATGTTTTTCCCATTGTTTACATTATGCAATCTCCTTTTTTTTCCTCTATCCCTTTCCCCTCTCCCTCCTACTCTCATTGTTGCCCTCCATGTTTTTTCTTCTCCCTTCATTTCTGCTTTCGCCTATTCCCCTTTCTCTCTCTGCATCCCTTTCCTCTCATTTCAGGGGGTATCTAATGCTAAAGTTAAAATGGCTCTTGATTATCCAAGGAATTTATAGCTTCCCTCCAAATGTCTAGGATGAGGCAAGACTAAAAATTAAAAAAAAAAAAATAATAATTATAATAATGAAATAATAATAAAAATAATAATAATAATAATAATAATAATAATATAGTGATAAAATTACTATAATGATAATGAAATAATAATGATGATGATGATGATAAATAATAATACATAATAATAATAATAATAATAATAAGTAAAAATAAAATAATATAATAATAATAATTAATATACCTTTTTATCTACAAGGTCGGGCCGGGTCCATTCAGTAGTTGTCGCGTCGGCAACCACACGGCCTCTGGATTCATGGTCATTGTGTGTCCGGAACCACTTAGAAGTATGACACAGAGTTTCACACTCTCGTCAACGCTCAGGTTGGGTGTTCGAATTGCATGTGTGAGTGTTCGATGCAGGCGTGGGTGTTCCGAATTTAGATAGTGAGTTTACCGTTACACAGAAAGCTGGTGTTATCTTAGAAATTGCAGTGTTCTTAGAAAGCTTGTGTTCATAGAAAGCTGGTGTTTCTTAGAAGCCAGGTGTTTCTTAGAAACTGGTGTTCTTAGAAAGCGTGTTCTTTAGAAAAGCAGATGATCAAGAAACCTGGTATCCTTAGAAAGCTGAGTCTTAGAAGGCCTTGTGGTCCTTAGAAAGCTGGTGTTCTTAGAAAAGCTGGTGTCCCTTAGATAGCTGGTGTCCTTAGAAACTGTGTTCTTAGAAAGCGGTGTTCTTAGAAAGCTGGCGTTCTTAGAAAGCTGGTGTTCTTAGAAAGCTGGTGTCCCTAGAAAGCTGGTGTTCTTAGAAAGCTGGTGCTCTTAGAAAGCTGGTGTCTCTAGAAAGCTGGTGTTCTTAGAAAGCTGGTGTTCTTAGAAAGCTGGTGTTCATAGAAAGCTGGTGTCCTTAGAAAGCTGGTGTTTTTAGAAAGCTGGTGTTCTTAGAAAGCTGGTGTTCTTAGAAAGCTGGCGTTCTTAGAAGCTGTTGTGTCCGTAGAAAGCTGGTGTTTCTTAGAAAGCTGTGTTCTTAGAAAAAGCTGGTGTATCTTAGAAAGCTGGGATCCTATAAAGCAGGTGTTCTTAAAAGCTGGTGTCCTTAGATTAGCTGGTGTCCTTAGAAAGCTGGTGTTCTTAGAAAGCTGGTGTTCTTAGAAAGCTGGTGTTCTTAGAAAGTTAGATGTGGGAATTTTTAGAAAGTTAGTTGCTTTCTTTTAAGCAATGAATTCTTTTTAAACCAGTTACATGGTTTTTACACGAGAAAGTATGAAATTTATAAAGCAATGGTTGGTTCTGAGGATTGAAGAAAAAGATTTTAATTTTAAATTTTATAGAGATAGTTTTTCAAAAAGTGAATTTCCGTGTTGCAAACGCAGGGCGATTGGTTTTTAATATGTTTAATTTTCAATAAGCATAGATTAGATTTTTTTTAACGAGCTTTTGTTGTTTTAATCGTAAAAAAAAATAAAAAAATGCTTTTTTTCAGCATGTCTTTTCCCAGTGTATAAAAGTAAGGAATTTGTTTTTTTTCAGTGGGGTGATCAGATGTTCCCAATCCTTGACTGATTTTTGACAGTGGGTTTTATAAATTTACGCAGTGGTTGCTCCCAGTTTCCAGTATTTTATTATTCGTGTTCTGGTTTCAACGAAAGAAGTCACTTTCAGTGATATTTTTTAGCGATTAGAGTCGACTGTTCTTATTTTCAATCGAATGTTCCCTCTTTTTTCGATCAGTGAGAACTCCTCTTTTAATCGGTTAAGAGTTGCTCGACTTCGGGCAGTGAGTGTTCTGCTTTAGCAGTGTACGTGTGTTCTAAAGGTAGGGGGTTCTATTTTTCCAGGGTCACTTTCGCTACAGTAATGATCCTTCTCTGTGGCGAACGAGTGTTCGGTTTTAAAGATGCGGGGGGGTTCTATTTTACCAGCTACACCTTTGCTGCAGTAATGAACCTTCTCGGTGGCGAACGAGTGTTCGCTTTTACTCTTTTATCTTATATTTCACTAATTTCTATAAATGGCTTAAGAAAACCGACAAGTGTCTTATTTACCACATTTAATTAGTGTTCAGATTATAGGAATGATGACAGAATCTTTACTCAGAACAAAACGTTATCTCCTCGTTAAATTAAGCGTGTGTTGTGGTGTGTGTGTGTGTGTGTGTGTTTGTGAGCCTTTTGTCACTATACTTAGCGTGTGGTTCTAAATTCTACACTAGTAATTTTAGATCGGAAATTTCTTTATATTGTTCAGTATTTTAGCAAGTAACCTCACGTTTATTTACAAGTCGGCTGGAAGGCTTCTTCAGTCCTCAACTAGCGAGTATTCGTATGGATGAACAAAATAACAACAAAGAAAACATTTCTGCCAGGGGGGAAAAAAATACGAACGTCAAGAGCCTTTTCTCTGGGAAAAAAAGCACTTTTAATCGCAGCTCCCTCGTTTGTCATGGACAGAGACCACTTCCTTTCCTTCCTGAGATCAGGCGCTGCCCGGACACTCTACCCTCTCTCTCTCTCTCTCTCTCTCGCGGGGCATCTCCTCTCTCTCTCTCTCTCTCTCTCTCTCTCTCTCTCGTCTCTGCTCTCTCGTACTCTCTCTCACAGGGCTCCTCTCTCTCGTCTCTCTCTCTCTCTCTCTATCTCTCTCTCTCTTAATCTTACACCGAGTTTTACGATAGGTAGTTAAGGGTTCCTAACTAATTTACAGATGAGAGCTGTTAACCTACATCAACTCATCTGAAAGCATTCTTATTTTATTAGACATACTAGAGGGAACAGATGAAGTTGAGACCTCTGTGGGCCAGCAAATTTTAGTTTCATCACTGACTTTTATTTCGTTGACATAATAATGCTGTATGAATGTGTTCCAATACTCGAGTCATCTGTGGGATAATGATCTCAGATGAATGATGTTCTGGGAAGGGTACAGTCAGTAAAGTGAGCTGCTTGCTGGCCCGTTCTTGTGGTATAGGGCTTGCTTCACGCTGTCACTCGAAGTGGATCCAAGTGTGGTAACTTGACAATATTGGTCCTGTACATACAGTAAGGCCACCCACATCCTCCTATGTTGAATGCTCTTGCTGAAATGACAGATCTATCTAGGATGAGGTCCAGGCGAGAGATGAGACGTCCTTGCTCGTTCTCTAACTCTGTCAAGCAGTCGCAGATGAGACGTAGAGCAGGCAATACAAGAGAATTGGAGCATACTTAAGGTGTGAGGCACTTGTGAGCCTCTGTACAAAATCTTGCAACCGTCTTTCTCTCTCTCTCTCTTCCTGGGTTTCTCTCGGTCCTCATCTCTTCCTCTCTCTCTCTCACTCTCCTCTCTCTCGCTCTCGTCATCTCCTCTCTCTCACTCTCTCTCTTTTTTTACACAGGGTTGACAAGGTTTACGGAACCTAAGCTTATTGTACAAGCTATTAACAGTTAAGGATTCCTCTAACTTTATTGTCAAGCTAAGAGCTTTTACCATACATCAGCTCATTTGAAAGCAATTTTTTTAATTGTTATGAACATACAAAGTAGGAACAGGATCTCTTCTCTCTCTCTCTCTGTCCTCTCTCTCTGCTCTCTCTCGTCTCTCTCTCTCTCCTCACTCCTCTCTCTCTTCCTCACTCCGATCTCTCTCCGATCTCTCTCTCGTCTCTCTCTCCTCTCGTCTCTCTCTCTCTCTCCTCTCAGTAACAAGGGTAACCACTTTCAAAATTTTCTCTTCTCTCCGTTTATGCAAATCTTGATGAGTGCATCTTCTCACGGAGAGAGAGATTTGCTCGAAAAACACATTATTAACCTTATAAAAGCAGCAGCATCCCCCTCGTAAAACACTCATAAAAGTAGGTCGTGGAAAGCAAGCTATTACGGGGCAATGTTTCCGCTTTATCTGAGCGAAATGATTTGTATGTATACTTGGGATCTGCAGGATGTTATAAAAAATCACAATATTTTTAAAAGATAACTGGCAAGGCATCTTCTGAATAGTTGTGCTCCGTCTACGCGCCGATGTGTGATCAACGGGTTAATTGCGCATTTTTTGTGGATATAATCTTAAAAATTTCCTCATGAATATATACGCATAATAAAAGTAATAATAATAATAATAAAACAAATAATAATAATTATAATTAATAATAATATCTTTTTTTCCTCATTATTATTATTATTATCATTATTATTACTATTATTATTATTAGTAGTAGTAGTAGTATTGTTAATATTATTGCTATTATTATTATCATTAAGATCAGTGCATCTGTGTTGCTAAATAGTCATTTACCCTCCACCATCGTAGTTATCAAGTATACATCAACTTTCCAGTCTCGGGTACAACAACCGGCACTTCTCATAAATTTATCCTATATGAGTTGACGCTCCTCTGCCCTTTCCCTGGAAATCAAATTATCTACATCACTGCAGCTGCCTTAATGCAGTGTTTGTCAACACAAAATTCAGATAGAAGTATATAAATATATAATATATCTATATAATAATATATATATATATATATAATGATATATATATATATATATATAATATATATCAATGAAGATCACGAACAAGTGATTTTGAATCATTAACAGGACTGGCGGGCTTGGAAAGACTCGTCCTGTTCCGCATCTAATAAGAAAATACTCCCAATATCGGAGTTTTTAGTACATTAAGTATGTAATGGTTTGCAGACTCGCCAACACATGTCCACTACCTCGGGCGAGGTGAATTGGCCACCTCCTGGTCGATGTCACCGCGTTATACAAGTCTTCCCCCTGATCCTTCACATCTCAAGAGGGAGATGCTGAAGATCACGACATGGGAGGTCAACACGAGGCTTCAGGAGACTGTAGGTTCCCTGAAGTGACACTCAGAAAGACGCGAAGGAAACAAGGGTTTTCTCAATGTGGAAATGATGGCTAAAGATCCATCAATTCGATGCCAGGAGATCAAACGAGGCAGGGGAAATATGGTACCGAAAAACTTGAAAAAAGTTATGAGGTCAGGACAAGCTGCCAAGGCCACCAGCCCAGCTGGAATGCTACATTGGTGACTTACAAAGATACACAAGCACAAAAATCAAGAAGAAGCTTCTTTAATTTTGAAGGTATCTCGCTCCATGAAGAGTTTCATTAAGCTCTGCATGGGGCGAAACGTTTGTCACAAGAAAACCTGGTCTCTGCACCTGTATTTTTCTTGCCCGTAATTACGAAGTAAGCCTTTGTACCCAGCAGTGATCCTTATGCAGAAAAGAAACTGCAAATGATGTTAGGTAAGACAAACATATGCAACAGTTAGGTATCTTTATTATGAAACGTTTCACCTACACAGTAGGCTTCTTCAGTCAAGTACAGAAAAGTTGATAGAAGCAGAAGATACTTAAGACGATTAATCAGGTCCCATCACCCGATAAAGTTTTGAGGTGGTCAGAGTCCCTCAGCTGGAGAAGAGCATTGGTTTCCATAGTATGAAAGAAACAATATTTTTCATACTATGGACATTGTTTCATACTATGGAACAATGCTCTTCTCCAGACTGAGGGACTGACCACCTCAAAACTTTAAGGGTGATGGACTGATTACATCGTCTTCAAGTATCTTCTGCTTCTATCAACTTTTCTGTACTTGACTGAAGAAGCCTACTGTGTAGGTGAAACGTTCATAATAAAAGATACCTAACTGTTATGCATATGTGTCTTACCTAACAACCTGTCGGTATTTTATACCATTTTAATGTTCAAACTGCATGATAGCATAGAGCAGAATGATTTAATGAAGCTGTGCAGCGCTTGTGTTGCAACACTGGATGATATCATGTGATGACAAAAGCCAATAAGGTTACCAAGGAGTTGCATGATAAATCAAGCGAAGAGTGAGTTTAGATCTACCGACATGTTGAAATATGAGATATACTTGTACAACATTTGGGTATCTTTATTCTGGAAATATTTTTTCACCATCAAGTGGATTCTTCAGTCCAATGAAGAGAACGATGGAAGAGGAGGAGTTTGAGGTAATAAGTCCCTCAGCCTGGAGTCGATGTCTTCAAGTCCATCTTCTCTCAAGACTGATAAACTAAAGACATCGACTCCAGGTTGTGGGACTGATTAGCTCAAACTCCTATTAATCTTCCACCGTTCTCTGCACTGGACTGAAGAAGCCACTTGTTGTCAGAAACCACAAGAGGCATTTAAAAAAAAATGACGAATTAGACACATGTGCAATATCTGGGTATCTTTACTATAGACGTTTCGGCAGCTAGTGGCTTTATCAATACAAATTCAAGGACATAACTGGAAAACAGTAGAACTATATACAAAAGATGGGGTTACCTGGAGGTTACCTGGAGGTTATTCCGGGGATCAACGCCCCCGCGGCCCGGTCCATGACCAGCCTTGAAGCTGGTGAAAATCATTCTAGTCTTGAAGAATCTGGAGCACAGGCAGGAAATGATGTTAAGAGCGAATACTTTTACAGTTACCAAATATGATAATACCTGTGATCCACGCGTGGATATGATAATGTCTGGTGATCCACACGTCACCAGGTAATATCAGTAATATAAAAACACAAGAAATAGTAGCTAAAAACATCACTAATAACTAGGACAAAGCTGTAACTCATTATAACATGTAAGCTGTGTGTACATTACGTGTACAAAACAATAATTTTTTCTCTCACTAACAGAAGCAGGATAGCAGTAGAGGAGGAGGAGGAGAGAGTAGCAGTGGCAGCAG
>NC_069460.1:3751775-3766775 GCF_026875155.1 Cherax quadricarinatus
AATACGAAATGTGAAAGGGTAGCTGTGTGTTGACGGAGTAAAGAGCAGGAGAGATGAGAGTCACAACGACACATACAGAGCGAAAGTTATGAATTCATACTTGCGCTCAAACGTTGCGTGTGTGTGTGTGTGTGTGTGTGTGTGTGTGTGTGGTGTGTGTGTGTGTGTGTGTGTGTGTGTGTGTGTGTGTGTGTGTGTGTGTGTGTATGTGTGTCTGTGTGTGTCTGTGTATCTGTGTGTATGTGTGTGTGTAAAACAGACTGATTAGCTTACCTAATATATATATATATATATATATATATATATAAAATATATATAGATAGATAGATAGATAGATAGATAGATAGATACAAAGAAGCAATAATACGAAGGCACTTGATGCAAGGAACCACAGAGTGCGATGCTCTCAACACAACTACCTATAGTATGTTTATTTTTATTATTATTATTATTATTATTAGTAGTAGTAGTAGTAGTAGTAGTAACAGTAATACTAGTAATAGTAGTAGTAGTAGCAATAGTCGCAGTAATAATAGTAATAGCAGTAGCAGCAGCAGTAGTAGTAGTAGTAGCAGCAGTATTACTATTACTAATAATAGTTGCAGTAGTTGTAATAGTACGTTCGTGAGGAAGCTCTCAACTCGTATGGGCTATACAGTGCCTGGGACCTAGAGGGAACCCAGGTTTAGTCGCAGGAATAATAGGGTAACTCCTCTTCCTCGAAGGACGAGCCCGTCACTATCATCAAGGACAACTCTTCTTTAAGACGATTAACATTTTAGTAAAACGTATTTCAAGTCGATCCTCGGTCTTTCCTAAAACACTTTCCCCATCTTTGCTTTTCTAGCTCTCCCTGGCCTTCCTGCCCCTTAATAGCTCTTCCTTGGTTTTTCTTAGCTCTTCCTGTTTTTTACCCCCGATTCCTTTCCAGCCTCTCCATCTCCTCCAATCCCTCCCTAAAGAGGTCGATTAGGGCATGAAAAATCCCTTTCCCGAGGGAATACACAGACTTTCCTACTCAAGGTTCTGTGTTTAAAATAATAATAATAATAATAATAATAATAATAATAATTTTATTTCTACAAGTACATGTACAAGGTATACAAACCTTAGCTGACATCAATGACATATTACTATATAGAAAGCCGCTTGTTTTGCTGAATATTTCGGGCAAATTAGGTTAGTTCTGTCCCGGGATGCGACCTACACCCAAGTATCCATTTTACTGATGGGTGAACATAGGCAACCGATGTAAAGAAACACGTCCAATGTTTCTACCCTCGCTAGGAATCGAATCCAGACTTCTTACCGTGTGAAGCGAGAGCTTTAGTCACCAGTCCACGGGTTTGTTTACCGTATGGTTTATTTCACGTGAATTTTGGGGTAAATGTAATTATATTTTTGGTGGTTAGTAGTCATAATCAGTGATATTTTATTGCGATCATCAACTTGTTTTAAAAAATATATGAATTAGCTGAACTAGGTAGCGGACGGAGGATCGAGCCTCCACTGTTTCTAGAGCTGAATAAATTACATGGGTTCAGCTCTTCAAATAAATAAAGAGTAAATGAAAACAACAGAACAGTGGAGTATAGCAGCACCGTTGGCGCTTGCTAGGCTGGTCCATGCTAGGCTGGTCCATGCTAGGCTGGTCTATGCTAGGCTGGTCTATGCTAGGCTGGTCCATGCTAGGCTGATCTATGCTAGGCTGGTCCATGCTAGGTTGACCCATGCTATACAGGTCCTTACTATGTTGGTCCATACTATGTTGGTCCATACTATGTTGGTCCATACTATGTTGGTCCATACTATGTTGGTCCATATTATGTTGGTCCATGCTAGGTTAATCCATGCTTTACTGGTCCATATTATGTTGGTCCATGCTAGACTGATCCATGCTAGGCTGGTCCATGCTAGGCTGATCTATGCTAGGCTGGTCCATGCTAGGTTGATCGATGCTATACTGGTCCATACTATGTTGGTCCATGCTAGGTTAATCCACGCTTTACTGGTCCATATTATGTTGGTCCATGCTAGGCTGATCCATGCTAGGCTGGTCGATGCTAGGCTGATCTATGCTAGGCTGTTCCATGCTAGGTTCATCCATGCTACACTGGTCCATACTATGTTGGTCCATGCTAGGTTGATCCATGCTATACTGATCCATATTATGTTGGTCCATGCTAGACTGATCCATGCTAGGCTGGTTCATGCTGGCTGGTCCATGTTAGGCTAATCCACACATAACTATGCACATACATGTCTAACCCATTTTTAAAAGTCCCTTTATATAATTCCCTCCCTATCCTTCTTCAAACCCGATTGCCTCCCATTTTCCAGGCGCTATGTGGTCCCTACGGATTTAGCGCTTACCTCTTAGTAGAATATCACTCAATCCTATTTCGTTAGTATTTTCTATATGATTCTCTCACTGGACCTTGTCATTATTTCTGTGGAAGGTCACTCTGTTATTGACTTGCTTGTGGTCCAGGACCACGAGTTCTTCAGTCGCCCCTATACCAAGTTCCTCGATCATTCGCTGACTCTTTCTCGATGTTCTAATTCCTGTTTATTATTTTATAGACTTTATTCTACCTTCCTTTATCTCTTCCATTATCTCTTCATTCATTCTGCCTATTCATCTCTTTATGAAAATAATAGAACTCAGTTACCCTTTTTTCTCTCTCCGTGTTCCTTTCTTTTTTTCTCTGTCTTGCTCTAACTGGCTTCCATTAATCCAGCAGACAGCAATCTGGCGAAGGCAAGTGAAGAAAGCCTGTGGAGACTTGCTCCCTGAAGCACTCTGATACACCGTCCTTAAGACGGTACACACACGCACACACACACACGCACACGCACCACACACACACACACACACACACCACACACATACATACACACAAAAACACACACACACACACACACACACACACACACACACACAACACACACACATACACACACCACACAACCCCACACACACACACACACACACACACACACACACACACAAAACACACACACACACACACACACACACACACACACACACACCACACACACACACACACACACACAGTAATGAGCACTACCCTTGTGAAAGCACGGAAACTAATCACCCAGGCAGAACAGCGGTCAATGCCTGAAGCAGCCTGTGACGCCGACCCTTCCACCCATAAATTTCCCCCTGACATTATTCGGCCGACACGGGCGTCACGCACACCGACTAAAAATTATGACGGGTAATACGGTTCATCGGTTTTTTTTATTGTGATGAAACTCAAACACTGTTTTATACGCAACTAATAATTATTTTTCAAAAACGCTATTAAGCTGAAGGGGTGAAGTGAGTTGAGAGAATGAGAATTTATTTCTTCTAAGATTGCTGGTGTATCTCATTTAGGAAACAATATGATCATCACTAAGCCGCGTAGGGACCAATTTACCAACTTTATGAATGGAAATAGCGTGGTAGATGACTCGCCATAATTTGAGAGAGCCATTCCTATTCAGCTTTAAATTGTATCCCAGAAAGATGATGATGATTTGGAGTTTTCCTGTAATGTGTAGATGCTAATCAGCAAATTACAAAAATTATGTCTATGCTGAATTTTGGGTGAAATAAATTGGGAATGTTTATTCTGAACGGCAGCAAGATAAGATTTTTTTCAGATTTTTAACCCCGGAGGGTTATCCATCCAGGACAATCCAAGAAAGTCAATGCGTCATTGAGGACTGTCTGTCTTATTTCCATTGTGGTCTTCAGTCTTGTCCCCGAGGATGCCACCCACGCCAGTCCACTAACACCCAGGTACCTATTTGTTGCTAGGTGAACATGACAACAGGTGTAAGGAAAAATGTTGAAATGTTTCAACCCCGTCGGGAATCGAACCCGAGCCCCCCGTGTGTGACGCGAGAGCTTTAGCCACCAGGTCACCGGGGCACACAAACAGGCGGTCAATTTAATTTGAGGCATCTATCAAAAATAGAAGGTTCAGTATAATTTTCAGCTGTACAGGTACCAAATTGCTATTTCTAACATAAAAAAAAGCGAAATTATTGATTTGTGTGTTATAACCGCAAATACGGATAACACATATTGGTCTGAAGTCTTTCAACTGAGAAAGCAGAGACGAATAGCAGCGCAACTTTACCAGCGAGAGAACAGACACAACTCTGCAGCCTTACCACTGGAAGAACAAACACATACCACACTGCACCCTCACCACTGGAAGAACAAACACATACCACACTGCACCTCACCACTGAAGAACAAACACATACCACACTTGCACCCTCACCACTGGAAGAACAAACACATACCACACTGCACCCTCACCACTGGAAGAACAAACACATACCACACTGCAACCTCACCACTGGAAGAACAAACACATACCACACTGCACCCTCACCACTGGAAGAACAAACACATACCACACTGCACCCTCACCACTGGAAGAACAAACACATACCACACTGCACCCTCACCACTGAAGAACAAACACATACCTACACTGCACCCTCACCACTGGAAGAACAAACACATACCACACTGCACCCTCACCACTGGAAGAACAAACACATACCACACTGCATCCTCACCACTGGAAGAACAAACACATACCAAACTCTGCACCCTCACCACTGGAAGAACAAACACATACCACACTGCACCCTCACCACTGGAAGAACAAACACATACCACACTGCACCCTCACCACTGGAAGAACAAACACATAACTCTGCAGCCTAATTGTTTATAAGATGCGCACAGAAGAAGCAGCAACCCTATCAACTAGTCCCGAAAATATATCTCATCTGCGTAAATCTGGACGAGAAACTCACACATACGCAAAAAAAAAAAAAAAACTCAGAGACAGCAGAATTCAGATAATTCCCCACGAAAGAGCAGATTTTCCAAATTTAGACGCCATTAGCGATTACCCAAAGCCTCGTCTCTTTTGATGTCCGATATTTTCTTTCTCTCTTCGTGAGTTCACTTATAACATGCATTATCCAGACAACTTGCCTCTTTTTTCCCTATTTATATAGATTTCCCTCGTTTTTCTTCTTATTCTTCTCTTAACAGAAGACAAAGAGTACTCTGTTCTGTGTTTGTAATCTCTTAACAGAAGACATAGAGTACTCTGTTCTGTGTTTGTAATCTCTTAACAGAAGACAAAGAGTACTCTGTTCTGTGTTTGTAATCTGAGTTTAGTTTTCTCGTATGGAAACATAAACACATATGCAGTTTAATGTGATCCTTTATTGACAACGTTTCGCCCACACAGTGGGCTTTTTCAAGTCACACACAGATGTACCTGGGGTGGAAGGTACCGGAGTATTTATAGTCAGGTTCAGAATGTTGAGGTCAGGTGGAGAATGCTGCATCTGATGATCTACCGGGTGGGGTTAAAGAGTCTTGGGTAGCTTGGCAGGGGTATTGGACAAGTTGTGAGTAGATCTTCTGCAGTGTTCTATGTTCTTATGTGGGATAGCAATGAAGAAGTTTCTTGGCGAGGGGTTCAGCTATGTTATAGAAGCCGTTGTTCTGGTTGAAATTGTTGGTTATGGAGATAAGCGATGATTCCAGGATTCTTCGGTATTGAGTGTTGTCTTTTGTGGCGATAAGTCTTGAGTTTCTGTAGTTAATTGAATGGTTGTGTGAATTGCGATGTTGTACACAGGTATTCCTTGCATCGTCAGTCCTGCTTGCATATTGGTGTTCTGAAATACGTGTTTGGAGGTCTCTTGATGTTTCGCCCACGTATAATTTGTTGCAGTCATTACAAGGGATTATGTATACCCCTGGAATGATGTATTGGAAAAGATGTTGGAAACATGTTTGGCAATGGAGTTGGTGGGGAGGACTATGTATCTCTTCTCGGCAGTGTCTTCTCTGGGTGTGTTGAAGATGTTTAATTCCCGCCGTCTGCAGTCTCTGATGAAGTGACGAGGATAGTAGAGTTTAGAAAATACTTGTTCATTTATAGTGCATTCTTCCTCAAGGAACTCATTGCTGCAGATTCTGAGTGCGCGCAGGAAGAAGCCTATAATTACACCACGTTTAGTTTTGGTGTCGTGGTGAGAGTAGAAGTGGAGAAGATCGTTTTGGTTGGTTGGTTTTCGATAGACTTTAAAACGAAGTTCATGGTCAGTTTTACAGAGAAGAATATCAAGGAAAGGAAGAGTGTTGTGACTTCTTCTTCAAGTGTGAACTGGATTGAGGGCTCGACCTGGTTGAGCTTGTCTTGGAGAGCTTGAACGTTGAAGCGCCTGGGAGTTATGAGGAGAATGTCGTCAACATAACGGAGCCAGGTGACAGTCGAAGGAATAATGGTGGAGAAACGCTCGGCTTCCAGATGTTCCATGTATAAGTTCGCCAGGACGGCACTGAGTGGCGAGCCCATGGGTAGACCAAAAGTCTGTTGAAAGAGGTGATTTTCGAAAGAGAAACACGTAAAGCCGACACATAGTTCAACGAGGTCGATGAAATCACTGGCTGGAATAGGAAGATCAAGTGAATCGTCAATTTTTCTGCGCAGGAGATCGATGGCTTGTGTAGTAGGTACTCTGGTGAATAGGGAAGTTACGTCAAGGCTGGAAAGTTTCTTGTTCCTGATGTTGATGTTGCGAATGCTATTGAGAAGATCACCCGAGTGTTTAAGATGTGCTGGACTGATAGTGCCCAAGAGTTTGGAGAGGTGTTTTGCGAGAATTCCTGAGAGTTGGTGGGGAGCACTGCCTATTCCCGAAGATATGGGCCTCAATGGGATACCAGGCTTGTGAGTTTTTGGTAGGCCGTACATTCTGGCAGGTATGGGGTTGCTGGGTATGGTGTGCAGAAGTTTCTTCCCTTGTTCTGAGTTCCTCAGAATGCGCTATCCCACATAAGAACATAGAACACTGCAGAAGATCTACTCACAACTTGTCCAATACCCCTGCCAAGCTACCCAAGACTCTTTAACCCCACCCGGTAGATCATCAGATGCAGCATTCTCCACCTGACCTCAACATTCTGAACCTGACTGTAAATACTCCCGTACCTTCCACCCCAGGTAGATCTGTGTGTGACTTGAAAAAGCCCACTGTGTGGGCGAAACGTTGTCAATAAAGGATCACATTAAACTGCATATGTGTTTATGTTTCCATTGTGTCGGTATTTTATACCATTTATTTTCAGTTTTCTCGTATGTTGAGATCTATTATCGGATTTTTTTTTTGTTATTATTAATATTAATTTATTTATTTAATTTTTATAGTAGTTTTGTTATTTATTCTTCTTTATTTTTTTCTTTCATGATAATGATATACAAACATACATACATACATACTATATATATATATATATATATATATATATATATATATATATATATATATATATATATATATATATATTCTCAGGAATGCCGACGGTGAACGGCGGTCGTAGTAGCGGTGGCGGCGGCATCGTCAGCGGCGGCGGCAGTGCCTCTCCCAGCGGAGGCGGTGGTATGGGCGGCTCTGGTATGGGTGTGGGAAGTGTGGAAAGCGATGAGGATGAGGACGTGGGCGGCCACAGCAGGTTCCTTGAATTGGTACCGCCCATGATCATTGTGCTGGTGGCATCACTCTCCTGTATCCTGGTGATGGCTCTGCTGGTGATCCTGCTGCTGAAAGCGGCGTGGCAGATTGAGACGGATGGAGCAGGAACTACAGCAGGTGGGTGGTGGTGGTGGTGGTGGTGGTGGTGGTGAGGGTAGTGGTAGCAGGTGGGTGGTGAGGGTGGTGGTAGCAATGGGTGTGGTGAGTGATGGTAGTGGAGGTGATGATGTGTGGTGTGAGGGGGGACTGAATCAAGAAACCTTCACAGCTCTCATAATAAAATAAGAACTGGGGGTCCTTGTGATATAATCGTCATTAACTCTTGTTTTTCTCTTTAAATATTATCTTGTTTTTCTCTTAACAATATTACCTGCGCGCATGAATGAAGGGACTGAACACCTTCTGTTAAGTGTAAATTATGTTGCGATGTCCGACAGATTGTAAAAATGTTGGAAGAATTACCAACAATATGTAAAGTAAAAGGACAAAGCTCCTGGAGAGCGAAACATTGCCACAATAAAATGTCACATTAGTTGCACTTGTGTCCTTTTACTTTACACCTCCTTCTGTTAAGTCTGAGGGACTGAACACCTGTTAAGCCTGAAGGACTGAACACCTTCTTTCTAAGCTTAGAAACTGAACATACCTTCTATCAAGGCTGAGGGACTGACCATACCTTCTATCAAGGCTGAGGGACTGAACACACCTATCAAGGCTCAGGGACTGACCATACCTTCTATCAAGGCTGAGGGACTGAACACACCTATCAAGGCTCAGGGACTGACCACACCTTCTGTCAAGTCTGAGGGACTGAATACTTTTCTAGGCTTAGGAACTGAACACTCCTTCTATCAAGGCTGAGGGACTGAACATATCTTACATCAAGGCTAGGGGACTGAACACACCTTCTATCAAGGCTGAGGGACTGAACACACCTTCTACAAGGCTGAGAGACTGAACACACCTTCTATCAAGGCTGAGGGACTGAGCACACCTTCTATCAAGGCTGAGGGACTTTTCCCACTGTCCTTAGTATTGAAATTATTTCTATGTCCCGCTGAAAAAAATGTTGTGTAAGTGTTACCTTTAGGCAGTACAGACACCCAAGTTCTGTATATCTCTCTTATTCATCAATTCGTTTTCTTCCTTCCTACAGGTGAAGTTGAACAAGGAGATGGTGTTTGTACACAACAGAAACCCCGACACCGTCTCACGGGACACCCCAGGTAAGAAGGAATTCGCTTTTTTAATTAAGTACACCTGCAGACTACACCTGTCCTGCAGCTGAAAAGTGTCCTGTTGACAATAGAGAAGAAAAGACACATTTTGCTGATGAATCTTTTATTGGGGCGAAGTTTCGACCTGTTTAGATTACGACTTGATGAAGATGTTGATAGATCGAAATACTGTCGCAATAAAACATTGCTCGACAAAGTATGTCTTTTATTCACTGCAGCTGTTCTATTGCACATGGTATTTGTAGTACAGGGGTTAAAAATCAAGTTAAGTTCATTTTCCTGTCTTCGGAAAAAGGGGTACCTTGATTAAAAAAAATTGGATATTGTCTCCCGATCACGAATTAAACCTGTTAGCATCCCATTTCCCAAGTGCTGTTTACACCCATACGAGTTTATCTTATGTAGATAAATGCTTCAGAGAACCGACAAGTTGATAAATTAGACACATGTGCAACATTTGGATATCTTTATTGAGGAAATGTTTCGCCACACGGTGGCTTCATCAGTCCGATACAAGGAAGAATAGTGAAGATCAGGCTGAGGGACTGATCACCCCCATTTCCTCATTAAAGATACCTATGTATTGCATTTGTGTCTAATTTATCAGGCGGAATTTCATCTATTGTATGGGGGTAAATTGATTTCTCAATATTTTAGGAACTCTAGAAACCCCATTAATATTTTGAGTAATATTTTGGAACACTAATAAGGTAGATTATGATAACTGACGAAACTGTAACAACACAATTGTGAACAAACTGGCCTGGAGTTTTACGACTAACTTGACACGAGTTCCAGCCTCACCCCTACCGTGGTTATACTTATTTAATTGTGCGAAATCTAGACATACGAGGCAGATGAATAAGACACGTGTGCAACTCTTGAATATCTTCATTGTGGAGGCATCTCGTCAACCAGTGTTGATTCTGTGTCTTATTCTGTTGTCGGTTTTGTAAACCATTAACATGATTTGAAGAAGGCTGGAATTCCAGTCTTCTGAATATTATGATGAAGTTCCAGTTTTTCCTGAAAGAATAAAAGCGATTTGGTTCTTTGGGATTCCAGTTCTGGGTACTGTTAAGTGAAAACAGAAGGGGGTTCCAAATGTTTCGGAAAATCGGGGCACGTCAGGTGTGTTCAGAGCTCAGCTGTTGGGAAAATCTTTATTAAGGAAATGGAACCCTTAGGCGCTGGAAAGTGCACACAGGAAATCCAGGCATAGCCTTCAGCGATGCACCAGAAAATTGAAGTTCCGTTCTTGGAGGAACTCAGGCAACTTTTTCTTTTAGCTTATCAGGTAAGGGATTCAGATTCGCTTGGAAATCTGGATAGCGAGAGAAAAAAATTGATTTTCAGAGCATAAAGGAAATTCAAGAGACTTAGTGGATATACCAGGCAATTTCTCTTCATACAGAAAGATGGGCAATAAAAACATGCTCCTTCAGTACAGACACCGTTTCGCTCCGGACAGATACAGTTCTACCAAGAATTAAACGTGTCTTTCTAAAATACTTATCGACAATACCTGCCATCCTACCAACCGCCTTAAAGCGAGAAAGCATATAAGAAAAACTTCTTTTGCGTTACGAGAGGGAAGTTGGAATTCCAGCACTTGGAGAAATCTAGATAAACAGGCAAATGAGAATTCCAGCTTTGGGAAAGCGAAGGTTGTATAACCAGGCCGTTTGGGGTTCAAAGCTGGAAAGAGTCTGGCAGCGGGGGTAGGAGAGACGTCTTCAGCTGAACATAAAGGTGCCCGAGTTAACGGTGGAGAGAGAGTTTGAAATACAAAATAAGTGAAGGAGAGAGAGGATGACTGAGGTGAAGACAGGAGAAACGGAGAGAAGTGTGGTAGTACGATGTACCCCTGGAAGTGTTGGTCACTGATGCAGAAAGAGGGAGAAAGATAAATGAGGTTGAGGAGGAAGGGAACTGCAAGGAGCATGGTTAATGAAAGGGCAGGAGGGAACAGTACGTAAGTAGGTGTGTTGAAATGAGGGAAGAGAAGAATCTAGGATTACTGGAGAGAGGCAGAGAAGGTAGGAGAGAGAGACAGGGAGAGAAGATGGAAGGGAGAGAGAAAAGAGTAGATGAATGGAACTGTAAGCATGTAAAAGAGAGAGTTAAAAAGAAAAAAAAAACATGATCGAACAATGAGATTTACGAAATCTTTATATATGAAAAACACTTACGTTGTTCCATAATTGTACTGAGTACTAGTTCATGGACCCTACTACTACTACTACTACTACTACTACTACTACTACTACTAATCCTATTGCTGCTACCATTACTACTACCACTGTTATTAGTACCACTATTACTACTACTACTACTACTACTACTACTACTACTACTAATCCTATTGCTGCTACCATTACTACTACCACTGTTATTAGTACCACTATTACTACTACTACTACTACTACTACTACTACTACTACTGCTACTACTTCTACTACTACTACTACTACTACTACTACTACTACTACTACTACTACTACTGCTACTACTGCTACTACTTCTACTACTACTACTACTACTACTACTACTACTACTACTACTACTACTACTACTACTACTACTACTACTTTTGCTGCCAGTAATACTAACTAATCTAATTCCGTCGCAATCTTGGGTGACGGTAATAATGAAAGACCAAAATTGAATATGACTATAACATGAATGAGCTAAAATGTTTCAACCTTGATTGTGATAAGTTGAATTAAACTAACTGCTAAGCAGAGCTATTTAAGCCAATTCCTTCAGGATAATTTCAAAATAATTTTTGATAATTATGTGAGTGGGGATGACTGGGTGTGAGTAAAACCTGTCTAGCATGGGCTGGTAGACCCAGCTTGCATAGGCCAGTAAGCTCTGTCTAGCACGGGCCAGTAGGCCTAGCATGGGCCGGTAGAACCTGCTATGGGCCAGTAAACCCTGTCTAGCATGGGTCGGTAAACATTGCCTAGCATGGACCAGTAGGCCTAGTATTGGCCAGTAGGTCTAGTGTGGGCCAGTAGACCTAGCATGGGACAGTAGGCCTAGCATGGGACAGTAGGCCTAGAATGGGCCAGTAGGCCTAGCATGGCCCAGTAGGTCTAGCATGGCCCAGTAGGTCTAGCATGGACCAGTAGGTCTAGTATGGGCCAGTAGGCTTAGTATGGGCCAGTAGGCATAGCATGGGCCAGTAGGCCTAGCATGGGACAGTAGGTCTAGCATGGGACAGTAGGCCTAGAATGGGCCAGTAGGCCTAGCATGGCCCAGTAGGGGCCATGCTAGGGCCATCAAACCTGAGATATTTCTCATTTTTCATGCTCAATATTGGAGTTAACTGTTACTTTTTATGTTAAATATTGAGGTAAAATGTAATTTGTTATCCATGATGACTGAAGTTAACTAGACCAGAATAAGTCTCACATTTGATGCTAAAATTAGTTTCATTTGTATATTTTTGTAGAATATGTGTTGTAAATAATATTAATGTTGATGATAATAGTAATAGGTAATTATAATAATATTAATATTATTATTTATTCATTAGTAGTAGTAATAGTATTAGTAGTAGTATTAGAAGTAGTAGTAGTAGTTGTTGTTGTAGTAGTAGTAGTACTAGTAGTAGTAGCAGTAGTAGTAAGTAGTAGTAGTAGCAGTAGTAGTAGTAAGTAGTAGTAGTAGCAGTAGTAGTAGTAGTAGTAGTAGTAGTAGTAGCAGTAGTAGTAAGTAGTAGTAGTAGCAGTAGTAGTAGTAGTAGTAGTAGTAATAGTAGTAGCAGTAGTAGTAAGTAGTAGTAGTAGCAGTAGTAGTAGTAGTAAGCAGTAGTAGTAGTAGTAGTGTTAACAGTAGTATTAGAAGCAGTATTAGTAGTTGTTATTGTTATTGTAGTAGTAGTAGTAGTAGTAGTAGTAACAATAGTAGCAATAGTAAGTAGTAATAGTAGTAGTAGCAGTAGCAGTAATAGTAACTGTAGTAGTAGTAGTGACAGTAGAAGATTCATTCCCACAGCATCACATAGTCATTATCAACATCTTCAATCATCTTCACAATCAATCATCATCATAAAAGTAAAACGTGTATTAGTTATTTACAGAGTCATTTACGAAACTTTTTCTAAAAACTAATGTCCCGAACGCAATTACGCTTAATTGCATTTGGAAACGCCCGTCATTTTCCGTAATACTAATCTGTAATTCGCTCAAAGAGCATTTTCATTTGAGGTATCAGTGTCGAGGTAACATTACTGTGTTTGTCACACACACACACACACACACACACACACACACACACACACACACAC
This sequence comes from Cherax quadricarinatus, assembly GCF_026875155.1. NCBI lineage: Eukaryota > Metazoa > Arthropoda > Malacostraca > Decapoda > Parastacidae > Cherax > Cherax quadricarinatus. Next base: position 3,764,901 of record NC_069460.1, read on the forward strand.
ACACACACACACACACACACACACACACACACACACACACCCTGACGACACTGGAGGACAGGAGAGATAGGGGGGACATGATAACGACATACAAAATACTGAGAGGAATTGACAAGGTGGACAAAGACAGGATGTTCCAGAGATTGGACACAGTAACAAGGGGACACAGTTGGAAGCTGAAGACACAGATGAATCACAGGGATGTTAGGAAGTATTTTTTCAGCCACAGAGTAGTCAGTAAGTGGAATAGTTTGGGAAGCGATGTAGTGGAGGCAGGATCCATACATAGCTTTAAGCAGAGGTATGATAAAGCTCACGGCTCAGGGAGAGTGACCTAGTAGCGATCAGTGAAGAGGCGGGGCCAGGAGCTCGGACTCGACCCCCGCAACCTCAACTAGGTGAGTACACACACACACACATATATATACACATTATATATATAAATATATATATATATATATATATATATATATATATATATATATATATATATATATATATATATATATATATATATATATATATATATATATTGTGTGTGTGTATGGAGAAAGGCGAGGAACCGAGTAAAGAGGGGATGAAGCGGTTCACAACAACGTGTTTTGGTTATTGATGAAGGAGGGAAGATGCGGTTCATCAGGGTGTCATTGCCAGAGAATCAGATTCAAGAATCACTGTGTCAAAAAAAATCACATTAATTTTTTTTTTAAGACTGATGACTGTGTGTGGTAAAGAAAGAGGATTCATTCAAGAATGTATGCTCATCCCATCGTTAGTACGCATTTTTTTCGGGAATTTAAGATATATACACGGAGAACAGCACTTGTCTCAGTGTATATATACCTGGAGTATACCTGGAAGATATTCCAGGGGTCAGTGCCCCCGCGGCCCCCGGTCCATGACCAGGCCTCGCTGAAAAAATTTACTGTATTCCCTACTTTAGAGTTCAAAGCATTATTAACTGCTATCGCACGGGGAATATGCAACCTGAACCATCACTGTGTAATCGACTGGCTTTACACCGAGTTAATCAACCAAACCCAAAGACGAGATATATCAATTTATGGTTTATACTCATCATTTAATCAGTTAAATCTGGTTATTTGACTGGGTTTCAAACCTATCGACTACACGAAGGTCATTAAACTGCACGTCACCTGTACACTACCAGTAAAGAATTCCGTATCCCTTAGCATAATTATTAAAAAAATTCAGTGTGTATACACACCGAGATTTATTCTTCCCCCGATGAATATACACTGTTACTCTCAGTGTAAGCATATCAAGATAGATGTACTCCCCTGTATATATACAAGCTGTATCCCATAAATTCTCTATTAAATAAAAAAATGCAAACAGCTCTGTAAATTTTGCAGTAGAGATATTTCATGCAATAATAAATATTTTTCAATTAATATTTTCAAATTGTTACAAACCCTGCCTGTAATAACAGAAATAATATTCTGTTTTCTATTATGGACACAAACGAGCCGAGTTCACATAGGAGACAATTTATATAGGTACATAAATAGACGGAAAATAAATCACTCGTTGCTGCATAAATTTCTCGGTATTAGTTGCCATCTATGTAAATGCCAGACTCACTTATTAAAAAAACTAAAACGGTCCGCCCCTAAAAATATAATTAATCAACCACTCTAACAGCCACAGGCAAAAAAAAAAAATTTGCAGTGAAATGTATAGTAATAATTTGTGTGTGTATTCGTGTTATTGCTATTATTATTTTATAATTTTGATTATTTTTATATTTTATTTTATTATTGTTTTTATTATTATTAATTTTATTGTTAGTAATAATAATAATAATAATAATAATAATAATAATAATAATAATAATAATAAAAATAATAATAA
>NC_069460.1:3771775-3774275 GCF_026875155.1 Cherax quadricarinatus
ATTATTAGAGTTCAAACAATCCTATGGTTTGATGAGTATATATAGGCAGTGTGTCTCGTGCATGGCAAAGAGACAGTCCAGCCTCCATAGCTCCCTGTACCGAATGACCAGCATGTATTTCGGACTTCATGTATACAGATAACCCGCACACAGGAGAAAGAAACTTTTGACAGCGTTCCGATCCGACATAGACCATTAAGTAGTCATACACTAACACACGAAGGTAAGGTAGCCGGTACATATACGCGAGAAGGGCAGAGACGTGAAAAAGAGATAGAAAAATATAAAGAAGTGGAGATAGCAGTGGAAAATGTAATGAAGGTAGTGGAAGTAGCAGTAGTTGTTGTTGTTGTAGTGGGTAGGGAAGAGGTGGTAGTAGCACAAGAATCAGAAAGTTTAGTGAAGCGAGGTAATAGTAATAGTAATAGTAGTAGTAGCAAAAGTAGTAGCAGTACTAAAGTAGTAGTAGTAGTAGCAGTAGTAGTAGTAGTTGAAGTGGAAGAAATCTAAGAACAAGAAAAGAGAACACTGCAAGAAAGCTAATGGCACACGAGGGTGGGATCAAAAACAAAGGGAGGAAAAAACACATAGGTCAGAAGGCACTTCGTGGGCCATTGACTTTCTTGCAGTAATTTTTTTCTTGTTGTTAGACTTCCTCCACTTCTACTACCACTTCTACTACTACTACTACTACTACTACTACTACTACTACTACTACTACTACTACTACTACTACTACTACTACTACTACTACTACTAACAATAATAATAATAATAATAATAATACTACTATTATCTCGCTTCACTAAACTCTATGACTCTTGTGCAACTATCAACTAATAGTAAGACTATTACTACTACTTCAACGACTCTCACTACCTCTTCCACTATTATCTCCAATTCCTTCTTTTAATTTTACTACCTGACTTTCTCCCGTTCCTGACCTCCTCACCTATATATACTGGGTCCCTTACTTTCTCGTGTTAGTGTGTGACTAGTCAATGGTCCAAGTCGGACCGAAACGTTGTCATAAGCTTCTCTCTCCTATCTGCGAGTCATTTGTGTATTGTTCCAGCCACAACGATGACTGTTGGTTCTCAATCTCTGATTCAATAATATAGTATCATATTGTAAATAAGTACGTAAGAATGGAGGAACACTGCAGCAGGCCTACTGTCCCATACAAGGAAAGTCCTTTTCAAAAAACACTCGTGTATTTGTCCACCTATTTTCCCAAAGCTACCCAAGAATTTGCCTCATTAAACACTTCTGACAAGTTGATTAGTAACACTTGTGTTGCGTAGTTGCCTTATCAGTAAAGTAAGTCTGGCAAATGGAAAGTAAAGGCAGGAGGAAGAGTTGAAAAATATTCATGCTGGAGATCACATTTTTATGCAGACATAACCCACTTATGTTATCCAAGAGAAAACGACAGAAGAACAGATAAACCTGCTGGTAATGGAATTTACAGAGGAAGGGGAGCACTGACATCCATGTTACGATCCATCTTAACGATTTTCTTTATTACTGGGCAGACGGGTAAGCCAGCAGAAGGCCTCTGTTATATGGCAAGAAATAACTCCACTTACCAGTCATTGTTTTGCGAGAACTTTTCATATTTTCTCCCCTGACGAACAAAATCACATAAATAAGATTAACCAAGATCTAGATTTTTAATCAGGTCCACAGCATCAGTCTATATAACAAATAGTGTTATTTTCTTTATTCTATTTTTTTTGGCAAAACAATCCACGTTTTGACAACATCTGAAAACTAACTCATCCGAATTTTTCCATTTTTTTTACATCTTAGTGAGATCTTAATTAACAATTGCAGTAAAGATGAACTGCTGTGAGTTGTAAAAATCGCTTCATTGAGTGAAAATGGGGACTATATTGAATAGTGAAGATGTGGCTTATTGAATAGTGAAGATGTGGCTTATTGAATAGTGAAGATGTGGCTTATTGAATAGTGAAGATGATTGGAGCTGTGAAACAAAGATGAACAGTGTTGAGTGGTGAAGATCCATGACGTTGGAAAGCAACGAGGCTCAGGGTTGAGGAGTGGAGATCAATGACGCTTTAAAGTGAATATATCCCGGGTTTAGTAGTGAGGATGAATAGTACTGAGAAGGAATGATACAGGGTGTTGAGCGCCAAAGACTAATGACGATCAGTGGAAGAGGTCAGGCAGGTATAGCGTGAGTTTGAATCACCTGTAACAACGTGGTCATTTCTTTGAGAGGTCAGCTCACTGCTATTTGTCTTTTACTTGCATATATATATATATATATATATATATATATATATATATATATATATATATATATATATATATATATATATATATATATATATATATATATATATAATATATATGTATAATTGTAACCACAAATTAGTGGTATTGAGTAAGTAACAACACTGCTACTAGCCGAAGAGTCGAACTCATGTCGTTTTGGCCCACCTCATGGTGAGCGAAAATCACATGACTCTCTAAC
>NC_069460.1:3781775-3791775 GCF_026875155.1 Cherax quadricarinatus
ACGTATACGCGAGTGTGTATACTTATCCTATATGTGGCTGCAGGGGTCGAGTCAGAGCACATCGCCCCGCCTCTTCGCTGCTCGCTGTTAATTCCACTCTCTCCCGTGTGTGTGTGTGTGTGTGTGTGTGTGTGTGTGTGTGTGTGTGTGTGTGTGTGTGTGTGTGTGTGTGTGTGTGTGTGTGTGTTTGTGTGTGTGTGTGTGTGTGTGTGTGTGTGTTTGTGTGTATGTGTGTGTGTGTGTAGCTGTCTTCCTGTGTATACACATGTCTCCTGTCAAGCGAATAACTAGCCTTTCTCATGACCACACGAGCTCTACCATGAATTATTGTCGACGTCACGCGATCATCCTTCTTGTCCCTCCAACACACAGCGTGTGTTGGAGAGTGTTCCTTCCCGGCACTGATTATTTCTCCTGAGTTCCTGCTTTACCAGTCCGCTGCCTCAAACACGCACAGTGTTCCTTCCCTACACTGAATACGACCAGAACGTTCCTTCTTGGCACTGATTACTTCTCCTGTGTTTCTTGTGGAAAGGGACACTTGTGTACAATTCAGGATATTTATTCAACGAAACACTCGCTATGAGTGACTTCATCATGGCAAAACATTTCCTTTAATATACATCCTGGACTGTACACAAGTTTTTATTTTCTACACTTTCTCTCTATTACCATATTATTTACAATCATCTCCGAATTTCTATTGTACAGAGACCACTGCCTCAAACACGCATATCCACTCGGCTATATTTAGGAGAAGTATATTATTCCCACTCTTCCAATCCTGATGAGTTTCCACATCCAAATAAACGCAGCTTTAAAACCTCTTTATGCTCTGGGTGACCGCAGCAACGGGAAGTTCAGAACATCTTTCCACATCCTAACGTTGTCCTAACATCAGATTGTTTACTATTGTTTGACAGTTCGTTGTTTGAATGAATGTCTACGTGGCTTTTTGACGACCAGTTCTGATGAGGTCTTGAAGACTAGTTCAGGTGAGGTGTGAGGCAAATGGACTGAATAGACATTTGTTTGTGACTTGATAAAGGCCATTTTGTGGGTGGAAAGTTGTCAATAAAGGGTAGCATTATACTGTATTTTGTGTCGCTTTTTCCGTGTGGTGAGGTCTTGTCGACCAAGTTTAGTCAGGTCTTCCTGGGCAGGTATACCTCAGGGAAATAATACCTTTCCATCTCTTTTCTATTCTTCTGTTGGTGTACAGGTAACTTGTAGACTTCTATGCTTAAAACCTATAGGTTTTAAACATAAACAAAACTGTAAAATATAGAAAACTCACGTTTTAACTCGCGTTCATTAAGGCAACTGTGAGTGGAAGACCAGGGAGGGAGAAAGTCATGCTATGAATCTTCAGGAATCTGGCCATAAGAATTATAATTTACGTATCTACCGGGAATTGCTAATCCCGTAATGGGTCATGCAGTTTCTCTCCTTACCTCAAACACCTAGATATAACACGACAGTTGCTCATCAGGGTAAGAGTAAATAGTTCTCAGCTGACATCCTCTGCGTGAACTTACAAATCTTCTCATATCTGTGTTTCCTATGTATTCTTATCTACGTCGTGTACATCTTTAGAATGAGGAAGCTATCAGGTTTGATCCATAGAAATAGGCCCAATCGCTCGTATCAAGAGCTCTTGCAGGGTGATGGTAAGGAACCAATGAGGTGTCGGCTGCGTGTGGCCGACACTGCGTGACTAGAGGCAGTTTAGTCCCCTCCTACTGTCTTGTTGACGATAATTAATCCATTACAGTGCCGGTAATACCTCGGTGATCAGTGGGGAGCCCACGCCACTAGATTCCGACGTGCCTATTACCTTTTAATTACCCTGAGAGCGGCGCCACTGTGGCAGGATATATTTGTTTGATTAATGCCACCTAGTGTGTCTTTATGGAGGTGCTACGTTTTATTAAGGTCACCTAGTGTGTCCTTATGAAGGTGTTAACTTTGATTAATGCCACCTGGTGTGTTCTTACAAAGGTGCAGCTATTGACTGCAGTCACCTGGGGTAATCTTACATAGGTGCAACGTTTTCCCTGAAGCCACCTGGTGAGCTACAGATGTCATTTTGAAGATCAGGTGTATGATTGATGTCAGCAGACTAATGAAGTATTTCCTGATGTCCTTGAGGATCAATTCTGCTAAAACATCCATATATGTCCTCTTCACCCACATCCAAACCTTTCAAACTGGCCCAGTTCCTATTGTAAAGTCATCTGAATTCCTTGAGATACCACTGCCACATGTGTCCTCGGATTACGAAAAAAACATCCAGCTTGCCTGGATGCGTGATCTTTGAAGGACCACTGGCTCAGTGGTAAAGTGACACGTATGTTGTGTTGGCTCTGGAGGCGGGACAATGTTCGTGGTGTCGAATCCTGGCCTATCGCAGTTAGGTAAATTATATATATATATATATATATATATATATATATATATATATATATATATATATATATATATATATATATATATATATATATATATTATATACATATATATATATATATATATATATATATATATATATATATATATATATATATACATATAAAAGGTTATGGTGTTTAATTCTATAGACTAAAACTATACTTACGGCATTTTACTTTAAGTATAAGATTCTATAGTTTGTGACAAAATGCACAGAAAACGAAAATACTCATCTTGTCACACCAGAATACATTCCAAAGTATTTACATTATTACACAAGAGTACAATCCATAGGACCTAGTTCATTATACCTGAGTACACGACATAGATAACTAGGAATTTGTGGGGGAATGTATAAATGAAATAATGTATAAATTACGTTTTTAGAAGAACCCAAAGAGAAAGTGGTATGATAAAGTGGTGTAGATAAAGGCGAAAAGAGGGATGGATAAACATATGAGAAGAAATACACGAACGTGAATAGTGTACTAGATAAACACTGGGAATGGGACATATTAACATGGAATAGCCATAAGTTATTTGAGAAATGAGGAATAATTAATATAGAAAGGGAGGGATAGATTAGCATAGGAAATGGGAGATAGATTTCGTGGATCAAGGGTCCTTCAGGGCATCAAGGCCCTCCCTTCCTTTCCCTTAAAGGTAATCTTATGCTAATATAATCCAATTACCTTTTCAGGATCCTTGAGAAAAGGAGTAGAGTCTAGTGGCACTCCCGGCGGCAGCAGCGGTGGCAGTATAGGCGGTGGTGGCAGCGGCAACGAAGCGGGTGGCGGCACTGCCGCTGGCGGCATCGGCGGCAGCGGCGGTGGTGGCGGCGGCGTCGGTGGCACTATGTTGGGGGGTGGAGTGGGTGGGGGCGGGAGTCGTGTGGCGGGGGTTGGAGGAGGAGGTGTGGTGGGAATGGTGAGCTCTGTAGATGACGGGTCCTTTGGCTCCTGTAATGGTGATCTTCTCACCACCTCCTCCAGAGACTCTCTACTGGGTCCTCGTAGCAAACCAGTGAGTGAGTGTGTGTGTGTGTGTGTGTGTGTGTGTGTGTGTGTGTGTGTGTGTGTGTGTGTGTGTGTGTGTGTGTGTGTGTGTGTGTGTGAGTGTGTGTGTGTGTGTGTGTGTGTGTGTGTGTGTGTGTGTGTGTGTGTGTGTGTGTGTGTGTGTGTGTGTGTGTGTGTGTGTGTGTGTGTGTGTGTGTTTGCAAAAGTGAATAAGTGGGAGTTTGAGTGAATAAGTGAACGAGTGAGAGTGTGAGTGAAAATGTTTGTGTAATAGTAAGTGAGTGAGTCTGTGAAAATGAGCTGATGTATAGGTGTGAATAAGTGAATGTGTATGTGTGTAAGTGAATAAGTGTATGAGTGAATGAGTGAATGTGTATGTTTAAGTAAATGAGTGAATGTATATGTGAGTGAATGTTTATAGGAGTAAGTGAGACAAATTATTAATGAAATATATAACTATTTTCTTAAAATAGCAATAGTTGCAGTGATTATTATTATTATTATTATTATTATTATTATTATTATTATTATTATTATTATTATTATTATTATTATTATCTGGTGCAGAACTTTTCCAAAAAAATAAGTGTGTGGAAAATTTATGTAATCTCTAATCCCTGTACAGTGATTGGGAATAAAAATACTTTCCATTAGGATTAGACTCAGTCGTTGATCATTAATCAAGAGGAAATGATCGATAATAATTACTCCATGATTATTATTATTTCTATGATCATTAATTATTATTGCCATTATTATTATTACTATTATTTTCACGAAGCTAGAAGCTATTGTCGATTAATTATTGAGCGCAAGGAGGCTCGATCCTCCGTTCGCTAAACGCGAGAAACTGTTCTCGCAGTCAGGCCTTTACAACTAATTTAGTTCTCTCAGGAGCGTTCTCTCCCACAGGGTGAGATGCTGGAAACCTTCCGAGGAGGCAGTACCACGCTACCTATCCTTGGAATACAGCAGTTAGGAGACGACATTGGACGACATGTAGTGCTTGAAGGTGGGTTAGGGGTTGGTAGTTTTAGTGTGATGCTAGTGATTGTGATGGTGGTGGTTCTAGTGGGGTAGTAGACGTGATGTTGGTACTAGTTATAGTGATAGTGATGGTGGTAAATGATCAATAGGTATTGTCCAGTGTGGGTAGATTGGTAAAGCACTGCGTACCTTTTCCTAAGGTTCGTAGGTTCGAGTCTCCTTCAGCCAGAGATCAGTGTTTGTGTATATTTCGCCTGCTCTTGCGAATTCCTTGCATTGTTAAAATCTCTAGTAAGGCTGATGCATGCAGGGGATGAGATGAAAAGCTGTAAGCCTTCTCCCTGAAAGCTGGCTGCCTTGGATCAAACGTGTAGCGCAAGCTACACGCCTAGGTATTGTCCAGTGTGGGTAGATTGGTAAAGCACTGCGTACCTTGTCCTAAGGTTCGTAGGTTCGAGTCTCCTTCAGCCAGAGATCAGTGTTTGTGTATATTTCGCCTGCTCTTGCGAATTCCTTGTATATATATATATATATATATATATATATATATATATATATATATATATATATATATATATATATATATATATGTGTGTGTGTGTGTGTGTGTGTGTGTACTCACCTAATTGTGGTTGCAGGGGTCGATTCATAGCTCCTGGCCCCGCCTTTTCATTGGTCGCTGTTAGGGTTCACTGGTGTGTGTGACTGTGGGGTGTGTGAAGAGGCAAAACGCAAAAATAATTATTAAAATTTAATAATGTAAGAAGCACTGGATAGAGAAAAACGGTAATGATGTCCTTTTGTAAAATTAGATCAGGAAATCGAAAATCCAGATTAACTTCAAATAAACATCAAAATATATCTGAAAATGATTTAAAGCTGCAAAGAAAAAACTGACTAATTTCCTAGCCATTTCCATAGTTATACCCAAATTTTCTGACATATTAAAGGTGTTTTTTTTTTCACCAAAATAAGTCTAAAAAAAAAAATTCTTCCTGCGTCTTATATGCTCAAGGTTTGGGTAGGCTTTTGTTACTGGGAAGTGGTGGTTGCAACACTGCGGTACTGGTGAACTAAATTCCAAAACACTCCCTTACAAAATTGTTTCCCAGATTAATTTAGAGCAATTAGCAACTATTATAAGTTATAATTAACATATTACTGGCAAATATTAAACCAGGTTCAGAGGTTGCAAATACATGTAAGGTAGCCGTCTGTAAACAAGAGGTAGCCATGTTTGTTTTGGTGGTTAGTGACAGCCGTTTATAAACAAGAGGTAGCCATGCTTGTTTTGGTGTTAGTGGCAGCCGTCTGCAAACAAGAGGTAGTCATGTTTGTCTTGGTTGTTAGTGGCAGCCGTCTGTCAACAAGAAGTAGCCATGATTGTTTTGGTTGTTAGTGGCAGCCGTCTGTAAACAAGAGGTAGCCATGTTTGTTTTGGTGGTTAGTGACAGCCGTCTGTAAACAAGAGGTAGCCATGTTTGTTTTGGTGGTTAGTGGCAGCCGTCTGCAAACAAGAGGTAGTCATGTTTGTCTTGGTTGTTAGTGGCAGCCGTCTGTCAACAAGAAGTAGCCATGTTTGTTTTGGTTGTTAGTGGCAGCCGTCTGTAAACAAGAGGTAGCCATGTTTGTTTTGGTGTTAGTGGCAGCCGTCTGTCAACAAGAAGTAGCCATGTTTGTTTTGGTTGTTAGTGGCAGCCGTCTGTAAACAAGAGGTAGCCATGTTTGTTTTGGTGGCTACTGACAGTGAAACAGAAGATAAGCTTCGCAAATTCCAACTTCTTTCAGCTGCCAGCGACTGGCTCGCTATTATTTTGAAGTATTGCATATTTTTTATTTTTATTAGAATATGCGTGAAAAAATTGGGGTGCGCCTTATACGCTGGAAACACAATAGTTTATAAGTAAATCAGATTTAAAAAGTGAGATTCACTTAGCAGTTTTTGAATAGTAAACATTTTTTTGCTGTTGAATGTTTGAAAAATGTAATGATTCTAACTTTGTATTCTTTCCCAGGTCTACGACCTTTGGGCACCGCCCTCAGTACTTCCTGTTCAAGCTTCCGTTCTGGGATCCCCATGGGCAGCATGGGAGGTGCGACTAATATGGGACACATAAGCATGGGTGGCATGTCCGGAATGATGGCCACCTCAGGTTTGATAAACACCCCTTCGACCTCTTCCTCTCATCTCCTTCAAGTATCTCTCGTCCCTGAGAACGTGGGTCAGACCCGGGGCCAAACACCAGCACCACGGGGAAACGAAGGTGTGAGTGTGTTGTGAGGGTCAGTCTTCACCACGGAGACAAGTGGTATTTGAACCCCCAGTCTAGACCACAGTGTGTACAGGCTTGTAAGGTGCGAACTGAAGAACTCGGTCCAGACGATGGTCCAGTCGATGGTCTGATAACCATGGCTGGTGAATAAAAAGTGTGGACCACACGAACCTCAATTTTGACAGCAGTAGCTAAAATCACTGAAAAAAACTAACCATCACAAAGTTGTCTAGGCCACAGAAATGAATCATGAGAAATTAATTTTCAACTCTTTGAAATCTGTCGCTTCTGAACGTTTCCCGAGACCAAGGGAATTAAATCCTAAGGAATAAGTGAGCGATAACAAAGAAAAGTAACAAATGAAGACAGTCATGAACCCATGAAACCAGTGTCCCCCTTCCCCCAAAAAAATATGATAGATAACAGGGACCAGTTAATGATGCAGACTTTCCTGAATAAATTAGATAAATAGCTGCCAAAAACTATGTGATCACCAAGTAACTGCTGAAGAGCGTGTGCAGAGAAGGCAGTTGTTAGGGAAGAAATTAATGGACAATACTGACCAAAATCTGTTGACTAGATAGTAGTGGCCAATGTTATTGCAGTCTCACTGCCTCACAAAAAATCAGGAACTTTTTCGAACCTCTAATATACACACGGGGAGTTAACTATTGTCCTGAATCAAGAACCGATGAAAGAACTGTGAAATAATCTGCCCAAACATGTTGTCGCGGAGCCGCTGAATTTTCTATTGTTTTAGCATACTCATTCTGGACTTCTTTGGTGCCCAAATTACTATACGGCAGAATCCTATGTTTACACGTAGATAAACTCCTCAATATGAATTTAAGTTGATCATAAGATGTCTGTAAAAAAAAAAAACGAGCATTATAGTGTTATAGTGACTTGGGACGTTTGTGTGATATTCAGTCGAGGAGCAGAGACTTGAGCATTGGTTTGACTTGCCTGTGGTTTATTTTAAACCCTAAAAAGAAAGTATTACGCTGATGCTTAATGATAGTTTCTTTATAAAATAAATTACTCACTTGTGTGCAGTTTCATGAGTATGAACAAATTGTACGTTTATTTCGTCTATAATTAGATAAGAATGCATTACTCAGGAATTTGAAGCGCCAATAAACAGGATGAATCAGGACCTGACACTTGGTGGGTTTTAACCTTCACTGACTTGTTACAGAACTTCGAAAACCTTGAATTGACTCGACAGATGTTGTTGTCCTTGCACTGCAGCATAAACCAAGAGTGTTCTACTTATTATCACCCAGCCATACTTGTATCATTAACCTATAAAACATATACACGGATACAGAGGTAGGAATAACCGGGCTACTCTCTGTAGCAAGGCAATACTGTAAAAAACTGAAATGTCTATTATACATTACATGAAATACTAATGACAGTAAAATGACAATTTTTATATTGATTGGTGATGTGATATTTTGATACTAGTATCAAGTAAATAAAAACACTGTCGAGCACTTTGTAAAACGTTATCTTAAAAGCGTTCTACGACTTTTAGGGAAAAACGTGAGGCTCGCTGTCTAATATTGCCTGAAAAACACCGAACGAACTTACACAATTCATTGCAATAGAATGACTAAAGAATCAATGATATCATTAGAATTAGTTTCTTCTTTCTTGTTTTTCGATGACACTAGATAACAATGATACAATAAAGATACAACAGGAAGAAGGTACTTATTATCAGTGTTGGCAATGGGAATTGCTGCTTTTGAGGTATATAAACACGTTGATGTATCATATCTCTCTAAGGCACAATCTGCTTTCTGTATGACAGTGACAAGAAAACGTTTACTGATATATTTCCAGAGTGTGGAATGAAAAAAGTTGTTAAGTATATCACAATCCCTTTACATACGAAAGTTTTCCATTTTTTTAATCCGCAAATGAGAAAAGGCGGTGAGGGCCGACAAAGAGCTTACGAGGTACTGTATGTAAGCGATAACGGAGAGAAAAGGCTCTAACCTTTGGCCCCAATGCCCACCCGAACACCATCTACCACGCTCCAGTAAGGTACTCTACGGGACCTGAGGAGAACGTTGGCTCAAGACACAGGATTTCCCACTGCATGTAGTCACCAAAGGTTTATTCATCCTTTTCAAAAGCACACCCCCACCCACTGTTCATGTGTAATAAACCTGTGAATTGTTGGAAATATTATTTTTTAATTTAGTCCCTGTTATTGAGCAACTCTGAATTACTAAAGTTTCCATGAGTGAGAGGTCCTTTAAATTGTACCAAAATATGCACACACACACGCACACAGACACACACACACACACACACACACACACACACACACACACACACACACACACACACACACACACACACACACACATATACACAAGCAATTTCCCTTGTTAATTCACCCACACAATATATATATATATTATATATATAATATATATATATATATATATATATATATATATATATATATATATATATATATTAAAATGTAATAAATATTATTTTCAATACTCTTTCACTTTCAGACTTTGTGTTTAAAAAATAGAAAAGGGATTTTCCATGGTCAGTTTTTGCTAGAGGTGTTAGACAGTGTTTCCCATAATCTATTTCAGTACTCGTTAGAACGGACATAAAGTATTTTTATAATAGCTCCTAATCTATTTCACGTGTGAGTGGCAGAGGCCCCAAATAAAACCCTTCGGGATGTACTATATTGTATATAATGTTTGTGCTACTGTTCTCCAGTCATGAGTCTGGTTCATGATGGTTTTATCACACACAATAAAATGCTTTTTTGTCTTGAGTACAGATTTCTTTATCCTTGTCTCCCCTTTTGTCTTGAGTACAGATTTCTTTATCCTTGTCTCCCCTTTTGCCTTGAGTACAGATTTCTTTATCCTTGTCTCCCCTTTTGTCTTGAGTACAGATTTCTTTATCCTTGTCTCCCCTTTTGCCTTGAGTACAGATTTCTTTATCCTTGTCTCCCCTTTTGCCTTGAGTACAGATTTCTTTATCCTTGTCTCCCCTTTTGTCTTGAGTGCAGATTTCTTTATCCTTGCCTCCCCTTTTGTCTTGAGTACAGATTTCTTTATCCTTGTCTCCCCTTTTGTCTTGAGTACAGATTCCTTTATCATTGTCTCCCCTTTTGTCTTGAGTACAGATTTCTTTATCCTTGTCTCCCCTGAGGTACTGAATTTACAAGCAATTATTCACACTAGTGACAGACTGTCCTGGAAGCTGGAACTACTTTCTATCCAT